>OZ030008.1:95683946-96883946 GCA_964023405.1 Apodemus agrarius | reverse complement strand
CTCCCAGAGGTCTTGAGTTCAATTCCCAGCAACTACATTGTGGATCATGACCGTCTATAAAGGGGTCTGAGTACCTTTATTGTCACACAGGTGTACCTATAACAAAACAATCATACATTCAAAAATACATAAATAAATAATTTTTTAAAGGTTAAATATTTGGGATGGAGACTAGCTTTGCCCAAAGTAATTCAGGGATTACTCAAATTAACAATGTACTTAGTTTATGCATTTTCTTTAATTTAGTAAGTTAGCCTTTAAAACATATGAGTGGTAGTACATGCCTATAATCCTAGCATTTGACATAACACATACCATCATGTGATACTGATGGAAAAAAGCATATCATAAAAAGTATAGGTTCTTTTTAGATTATAAGTTAGATAGCACAAGACACATTGCCAGGAGTTTCCATATCTAATTATAATATTATAGATCTACTCTTAAGCTGATTTCTATATGTTAGGTTACCTTTATTGGTTTACATATGGTGAATCATCTCAACATCAAAGAATGAAGTAGGCTTGATTATGGTGCTTAACCTTTTGGATGTCTTCTTGAAGTTAATTTTCTTATTTATTTATTTATTTATTTATTCATTCATTTACATGCCAGATTTTATTCCCCTCCTTCTTTACCCTCTGATTGTTCCACATCCCATACCTCTTGCCCATACCCCTGTCTCCAAAGGGATGTCACTAACCCCCATTCCTCAACCCTCCACCCCACCAGACTTTTGAACATGGGGCCTCCAATCTCTTGAGGGTTAGGTGCATCTTCTCTGACTGAACCCAGACCTGCCAGTTTTCTGCTGTATATGTGTTGGAGACCTCATGTCAGCTGGTGTATGCTACCTGGTTGGTGGTCCAGTCTTTGAGAGATCTCACAGGTCCTGGTTAATTGAGACTGCATTTTCAAGTAGTTTATTGAGAGTAGTTTTGTCCATTGTTAATGAGTTAGATGGGGGTATGTCCACAGATATTGAAAATGTACACAAATGATTTATCTTCAAATTATTTTTCATTGTTTCTCATATAATATATATTGCTTGCATATGTATATAAAAATATTTTATAAGTTCTCATTTTATCACGCTGTTTTGACTAGTTATATAAAATATCTTGGATCATATTTTGTTCTTTTCATTTCGTTACTATGTTGACAAATATTTTATTAAAGATATGGTTGGAATACTGGAAAATCAACTGATAGGTTTAGAATCCTGACAATGCTTTTTGATTAATAATGACGTTTCACCTCATGTACCTAACTTCTAAAAAAAAAAAAAAAAAAGGTGTCAGATATATGAAGAAATGGTACAACCAGTGTGGTAGTTTGAATTGGTTTTGTCGCCTTTGTTAGTATTCTGTCTAAACTCCACCCCACAACTACCTGGGAACAGCCAGGTATGCCCCTCCCCATAGACCTGGCCTACTATAAAAGGGGCTGCTTGCCCCTCCCATCACTCTTGCCTCTTTGCACTCTCACCTCTCTGTACCTCTTGGTATCTCCACCTCCCACCCGCCTCTCTCCACGTCATCATGGCTGGCCTCTACTCCTCCACTTCTCTATCTCTCTCTGCCTTTCTCTGCCTCTACTACACCATTAACTCCCATCGTCTGCCCTGAATAAACTCTACTCTATACCATGTCTGTGTATGTGTGTGTGTGTGTGGTCCCTCATGTGGAAGGGGGTGCCCCTTTCCCATGGTGCCTTATACCATTCTCTAAACTCCTTTCTCTCTTTATGAACCCAACATTTGGTGCTGAAACCTGGGAACAACACCTGTAAATTAATGTGTTTGAGTATTTGGCAATAGGAAGTGGCACTATTAGGAGGTATGAACTAATTAGAACTGGATGGCCTTGTTGGAAGAAGTGTGTCACTGTGTAGCTAGCCTTTGAGTTTTCCTATGCTCAGGATCTCCTCAGTGGAGATAGTATTTTTCTGGCTGCCTTCAGATCAAGATATAGCAATTTTGACTCCTTCACCACCATTACTGCCTGCATGTTGGCTTACTTCTCCCCACCATAATAATGGACTAAGCCTCACAATCTGTAAGCCACCACAATTAAATGTTTCCTTATAAGAGTTAAGAGGTACCTTTGTCACAATGCCTCTTCACAGCAATAAAAACCCTCCCTGTAATAGAAATTGGTAACATGGAGTCACTGTATGGTTTATCACTGTAATAGGTCTGACAATGGTTTTGTTTAAAAGAATGTGGATTTGAGAGATTTGGATTTGGAAAACAGTAGAATGTGTTAAGCATTGCTTAATTGCCATCCTAGTAATAATACAGAAAACAGTGGTGTTGACAATGATTTGAACAGTGGGGGCCTATTTCAAGAGGTTTTAAGGAAGAATTAATATTCTTCTTTTAAGGAAGAATTAATACCTCTTCTAGTATGCTGACTAGGGATCATGTGATATTGCAGTGAAGAATGAGGCTATTTTTGCCATTGTCTGAAGAGTCTATGGTTAAATTGAAGAAATTTAGATCAATTGCATTCACAAAAGAAATTGTCCCCCACCCCTCAGCATTTGAGCTGGGTTTTCGAACCTCAGTGCTAACCACTAGTTCTCAGCCTTGAAGTTCCTAGCCCTTTGTTCTCCTTAGAACAACACAGTCTCCAGTTTATTTTACCTGTGAGCCACTAGCTACACCTGTGTAGCCTGGGGTGGAGCACTTTGATCTGCCAGACCTACTGTTTCCAAAATTAAGCAGGCTACCCATTAAAGCCAACACCCTTGGGTCTTGCCCTTAAAAACTAATTATATTGTGGGACCCCGATTGAACATTACATCTAGAACAGCAATGTTGTTGTGATGTCATTTCTTTCTCGCCACCCTCCCATCTATCCCCAGCTTGTCTAGCATAGACTCTGTTCTGCGGTTCACTCTTATGAAGATTGTTTTGGTCAACCATAGTAAGTTTAGGAAGAAAAATACAAGATACATGGTTAAACAATTAAAGGGACACCAGAAAGTGGAATGGAGCTATTTTTGTTGTTGTTTAAGAATATGAGATGGAATAAAGAAAGTAATAATCTTGGGGCAAGAGCATACCTAGCTAAGCTTATTGTTTATATATTGCAGTTTTATGAGGAATATTTATATCATGCTAGAAATTTCTATGACCTGGGTAGTGTTTTCATTTGGACATAAGGAGATGCCCTTGTGTGTCAAATTGACTTGACAAGGTTTGGATAGTGATGGATATTCTCAGTTGTTAGTTTGACTATATCTAAAATCAACTATAATCTGGAACTTATTAAAATTTTGTGACAAGGAATTAAGGAAAAGTTTAGGATCAGGCATAGTGGTATATTCCTTTCATCCGTGGAGAAAGGTAAGCAGATCTGAATTGTAGGCCATCCTAGTACTGAGCAAGATCCTGGCTTAGGTCCAGGTGTCATGGCACAAAATTTTAATCACAGCACGCAGAAGACAGCAGCATGGAGATCTCTATGTTCAAGTTTGGTCCACAGAGCAAGTTTTAGGACAGTTAACCTTAGACAGTGAAGGAACCCATTGAAACAGGTTTGGCAAAGTAGCTGAATTTTAAATTAACTCAAAGCAGTAGGCTTCCTCTATGGAAATGATCAATGAGCTGAGAGAAAAAATTAGGGAAACAACACCATTCATAGTAGCCACAAATAATATAACAATATCTCGGTGTAACTCGAACCAAGAAAGTAAAAGTGCTGTATGACAAGAACATCAAGTCCCTAAGGAAAGAAATCAAAGAAGCCCTCAGAAGAAAGAGCTATCATGTTCATGTGTTGGTAGGATTAAGATAGTAAAAGTGGCTATCTGCCCAAAAGCAATCTACAGATTCAATGCAATCCCCATCCAAATCCCAGACTATTTTTAAATCGTATTATTACTCTATTAAGTTATATAATTTATAATTAAATTATATGGTATATATAAAGTAAATATATAATTAAGTTACATAATTATAATTAAATTGGATTGGTATTTCCATTTGTTGGCTGTTTGTTCTTTCTAAATACTAATCCTTTGCTAATGTATAGCTGCAATGGTGTTTTCTTCTATTATGTTCTCCCCCTTCACCTCATGTCCTTTGCTGCACAATATTTTTAGCGTAATAAGATTCCTCTTGTTGATTTTTGCATTTAATTCCTTTGATACTAGATGTGGCATATTTAGCATATATTCACAAATTTTACTTCAAAGGAATTATCTATACTATCAAAATAAAAAATAATTTGTACAACTCAAATCTCTATCTTTTTTTTCCAAGAAAGCCCATTTCCACTTTCTATACTCAAGGGAATAGTGAAGTGTTTAACAATCTTTTATGTTTAGATCTGTGCTTTTTAAGCATAATGATACAGCCTCACCTAGCCTCCCATGAAATGCTTCTCAGAGTTCACACAGAAATCCTAATCCCTGAATGCTTAGATGTTACACAAAACAATGACTTAACTTATTTTGTTCTCCCCTATTTCCAGTTATTTCTGGATTATGAAGAAAACCTAATACAGTGTAAATGTGTGTCAGTACTTACAGGACTGAATATAGGTCTTCATGAGGGTTTTGGATCTCCTGGAAGAGGTGTTACAGACAGTTGAGATCTTCAGGGTGGATACTGAGAATTGAACCTGGGTCTTCTAGAGTAATAGCCAGTGCTCTTAACCACGGAACCATCTTTTGAGCCCATTTTAAAATATTTTATTCTAAACATGCTTGAACCTTCACTAGCTTAAAGCAACACTAATACCTTTCAGCATTGTTTTATAGTTGTTATTTCTTTGAATATTCACTATGCTTATCTTATTTATTTATAAGCATTTTATAAATCAATGTAGTTGTCAATGCACATATTTTGTTAATTTCAGATTACTGTGGTGTAAAGAGCCATCCAGAATAGGCTAAATCTGGAAGGTAGCCTTCTTGGAGGTAACCCCCCATTTTTGCATGGGTGAGCTCATTGGCAAAGTCTCAAAGAAATTTCATCTCATGTTGGCTCCTTGCAACTGATATGCCTTTCCTGTTATTATTAAGTTAATACAATAAAGCCCTGCCCTATTGATCATCTTTTTATAGAGCAATATATAAATGAACTTTCATAAATTAATGCTGTTTAGATGAATTAATGAGTCTATAGAATTCCTGATTTGATTAAAATAATTTTAGGAAGAAAAATGTAAAAGCTATTGATCTTATTAATTGCTTTGCTACAGAGATGTAATAAAGTTAGAATCAAGAATATGTATGAATATATATGTGTCTGTGCATATTTGCCTGTATAAATCATTTTGATTCTTTTCCTTTCCTTCCTTTCTGGTTCATAAAGATTTAACCATCCAGGCCAGTGAAGGGCTTCTGGGTGCCTGACCAGAAAAGGAAGCTCTAGCAATAAATCCTTTACCTAATAATGCTGCTTTTGGCAACAAATTTCAGTAGATGCAGAGGTCAACAGCTTCTGGCCTCAGAGTAACATACAGTCAAGATAGGCATACATTATTATAAAAAGAAATCCTCTTGCAAGATTATGTTTTACCCCCTTGCTTGCTTCAAAGAGAACTAAGCCCAGGGTACCATGGTTTGTTATTTACATATAGAAATAGAGTTGATATTTTTGTATAATACTATAATATTTAATTAGAATTATATAGAGCTTGTTAACCTGGGTCATGGTAAATTGCCTAATAAATGCCACACCCTGGCTGCTATTCCAGCATGTCAAAATAATGATGTGAGCCTGACCAATACAGATGGGCTGCTCACAGTCAACCACTGAACTGAGCATGGGGACCACAATGGAAGAGTTAGGGGAAGGACTGAAGGAGCTGAAGGGGTTTGCAAACCCATAGAAAGAACAACAGTATCAACCAACCAGACACCCCCCCCCACACACACACACACACACAGAGCTCCCAGGGACTAAACTACCAACCAAAAAGTACACATGGAGGAACCCATGTCTCCAGCTGCATATGTAGCAGAGGATTGCCTTACCTGGCATCAATAGTAGGGGAGGCCCTTGGTCCTGTGAACAATTGATGCCCCAGTGTAGAGGAATGCTAGGGTTGTGAGGTGGGAGTGGGTGGCTGGCTGAGGAAACCGGCTCATAGAAGCAGGTTGGAAGGGAATAGGATAAGGAGCTTGCAGGGGGGAAATTGGGAAAGGGGACAACATTCAAAATGTTAATTAATGAAATAACCAATAAGAATAAAGAAAAATTAATGGAGCAAGAGAGAAGGAGGGTAAGAAACAGGTAGGAATGGAGAAGGTGAAAAAAATCTACTCTGAGCTTTGGAACTCAGACCTGTAGAATTTTAAATGATAGCAATTTTGTTAAGTACAAAAAGAAATAAAAGTAACTGCAAGGAATTAGAAAACAATTCTAATTTATTGGAATCATAAAAGAAAACCAAATGTAACTTAAATAATTTCTCAACAAAGTTAGTATATTACATTGTAAAGAAAATTCCATTGAAAGTTAGGTATAATGTAACTTGGTTTTTATATATAGATATTACATTATAAATCAAGTTTCCATGTGTTTAATTATGTTTAAGATATCATTAGGATTAAATATAAAATAATATAAAATACACTGGTCTCATATATATGAAAAATTTGAACTTGCTTTTACATAAATATGTAGGTATTATATAAGTATTGACCTTCTACAACATGAAAAGACATTTGAACAATAAATAACATAGAGACTAGAAAATTGTTTTCCATTTAGAAATGATATTGAGATTCTAAAGTGGGTAACAATGATGT
The DNA here is from genome assembly GCA_964023405.1 of Apodemus agrarius. Taxonomy (NCBI): domain Eukaryota; kingdom Metazoa; phylum Chordata; class Mammalia; order Rodentia; family Muridae; genus Apodemus; species Apodemus agrarius. The sequence continues at coordinate 96,877,178 of OZ030008.1, read as the reverse complement.
GGTGAAGAGAAATATCATAAGATTAAGTGAACCTCACTACCAAGAAATGAGATAGATATCCTACTAGAAAAGTACAGTGTCTAAATCCTAATATCTTACTTACCTGTTCTTTGTTTTCTTATTCTTTTCTCAAACATTAAACCTGGACCAGAGTTCTTCTTCCTTTCTCCACTCCTCCTAGACTACCACCCACCTCCTGTCTAACCTAGATACACTACTCCATTTCTCTTTATAAAAGAGCAGGCTTCACAGGGATATCAACTGCACATGGCATAACAATATTTAAGAAAACTAGGCACAAACCTTCATATGCCATGATACTTAGACAAAATGTCCATTATGAACCTAACAAAAAAACCATGAATATTGTCATAATGCAAACATTTTAATATTTATTCAATGACAGTCTTAGGATAAAATACTCAGAAAGAAAAAAAACAAAATTATAATTTATGATATTCTAGGTTTTTTTTGTAACTATGCACTTCTCTTCTAATAATCATAGAAAAATGGATAATGTATTAGAATTACCCTTTTTGTGGCACTGAGACACTTATGAATAAGATAAGTCATGGTTTTTGTGTACATTAAATATACTTATTGGGTATTTTTTTACATAATTTGAAACTTATATTCTACATGAATGATTCAAGTTATCTGCAGTTATTTGTAATTTGAGAAGAGGGAGTCTATAATTTTATAGTTAGATACAGAAGCTCTTAACATTCCTCTCATATGTAACTGATAATCTAACAAGAAAATATCCTTTCATGATATGCTTATTTTTATCGATACACATGGTGGGGATCATGTGAGAGAAAAAAAGAAGATAAAGAAATATCTTTCTTTTACAATGATTTGATTCTATATGTTAAAAAAAAAACACTACTACAGAGAAAATAACTCCCTCAATATTGTCATTCATGGGTAATATTAAAGGATTATCATGATCCTGGCATGTGTCACTTGCCCACCTTATAAACTTCCTACTGCCTCTTGTATCATTCCCATTCCAATTGCATTGGGCCATATTATAAGGTCATGACCCACTGGGTCATGGAAAAATATTATAGTGTAGGAAAAGAAAAACAAAAATATCTGTAGTAACTATATTATATGAAAGACTAGATTCAACAAGTATTTATTCAATACAAGTGATGACTCTTTATTTAAATTGAAAATAAATTTCTCATATAATAAACCCTGACAATGATCTCCTTACTCTCCAGTTCCTCAAGTTCCTTCTAACCTCCCTTTCCATCTGAACATACCCCTTTTCTGTCTCTAATAAGAAAATAATGGGCTTCTAAGGAATAATACTAAATAAAATGGAATTAAAAACAAAACTAACAAAATAATAGTATAAAAAGAAAGGGCAAAGAAAACAAAAAAGGCACAAGACAAAGATACAGATTCAGATCTCTATTCATTCACATATTCATGACTCCTATGAAAAACACTATACTAGGAGCCGTAAGATATACAAAATAAATCTGTAAGATAAGAACAGAATGTATACATAGAAACATATTATTTATATGCATATAAATGTATACTGAAATATGATAAAATTATAAAAAACAAAACAAAACTATCATGGCATAAAATTATGAGACTAGGAACCTCAAAAGATGCCATTCAATTGGCTTTCTTTTGGTCATCTACGGCTAGGCATGTGGTGTACCTTTAAAAAATGTTTATTTCCCTAGGGAGGAATTTATTTCTCTCTTGGAGAAAACTATTTTCTTCTTAGCAAATGGTTATCAATTGGACATATCTTCTGGTTTAGGGATGGGAGCATGAATCTATACTTTATTTTTTAACTTTAGAACCCCATCTAGTTCAGACTAGTTCAGGCACTGTGTATGCAGCCCCAGCCTCTGTGAGTGAGTTCATACGTGTGTTTCTCATGTTGGTTTAGAGGGGCTTGTTTTTGATATCCTCCAGCCTGTCTTTCTCTCATTTTTTCTACTTCCTCTTCAACAGGTTATACTGAGACCTGATGAGAAGGTTTTGATTTAGACATTCTATTTAGGGATAAGTGTTCAAATATGTCTCACCATCTTCATATTATCTTGCTATTGGTTTCTTTATTTGATCCCATCTGCTGTAAGAAGAAGTTTCTCTCAATATTGGATGAACAAGTAACTTATCAGTAAGTGTAGCAAAATGACAATAAAAGGTATTTTAGGTACCTTTTTGTAGTAGATCAACATATGTTTTTCACACTAAACCTCTTAGCTATCTAGTCTCATATTCTTGGCCAATTAAACAGTGTCAGGCATGAGTTCAGTTTTACCTAAAGCCCCACTTAAGGGCAAGTCTTCTACATATTATGCTAAATAACTCCCTTCATTTCTTCCTTATCTAAGACAATTAGTTGCAATTCCTTAGTTAAGTTTCTATGTCATAACAATTACAATAAAACGGGTGTTTCATATAAGTTAATGTATTTAAAGCTTTAAATCACAAGCTACATTTTTGTAGCCATTTATAAATTATATACAAGATTATATACAAAATTGGACACAATAATTTCTTCTTTTATGGAGGCTTTGTAGAGCCATGTAAAAGAATCCATGAGATCTATGTAATTAGAGATATTTAAGTTTTCTCAGTGACAGTACAGTATTTGACAAATAAAAATGACTAAAATATTTTAGTCTAAAATTCTTCCTCCCTTTTATAAAAGATTATTTTTAACAATATCATTATGAAGATTCATACCAAGCTTTCAAAACCAGAGAAGTGACATATTCAAGAGGTGCTCATCCCCCTACAGATCAACTTTTTGGCTGCTTCTTTCACATCTTTGTTCCTCAGACTATAAATCAGAGGATTTAGCATGGGGATGACCAAGGTGTAGAAAACAGCAGAGACTTTTTCCTGTTCCATGGAGTACTGAGAACTTGGCTGGATATAGCTAAATGTCACAGAACCATAAAATAGTGTCACTGCTGTCAGGTGTGAGGCACAGGTGGAGAAGGCTTTGCGCCTTCCCTCAGCTGAACGAATTCTCAGGATGGCAATGATAATGTGGATATAGGACACCATGACAATAATGAAAGTGAAAATAGCAATCACTCCAGAGAAGATCAAAAGCAGCATCTCATTGATGTGTGCATCAGAACATGAGAGCTTCAAAAGAGGAGGGATGTCACAGAAAAAGTGATTTACAATGTTGGGACCACAAAAGTCCAGTCTGAGTAAACCTATTGTGTGAGTCAGGGAATTAACAAGGCCACCCAAGTAACATGCAAGAACCATTTGGCTGCAGATGCTGTGGGTCATAATAACTGTATACATCAAGGGGTTTGCAATTGCCACATAGCGGTCATAAGCCATCATAGACAGGAGAATACCTTCTGTAGTTACATACACTGCAAAAAAGAAACTCTGAAGAACACAGCCAAAGAATGTGCTAGACTTGTGCTTTGATAGAAAATTGATGAGCATTTTAGGAGCAATGACAGTAGAGTAGCAGATGTCACAGAAAGAGAGGTTACTAAGGAAGAAGTACATTGGTGTATGAAGGTGGGCATTCAACCAGATCAAGAAGATCATCCCCCAATTACCCACAAGAATGATGAGATATACTATGCTGAAAAGTAAAAAGAGAGGAACCTGACAATTACTATTTTCTGTTAAGCCAAGGAGCATGAATTCCTTCACACCTGTATGATTGCAAACTCTCATGCTTCCAGTAGTCTATAGCTCCTTGTTTTCATTAAATGTAAATAAAAAATAAACACCTAAAAATATTTCCTCCAGGATCTGAGAGTCATCATTGCATGAGACACTGAGTGATTACCCTTTGGTAAATGAAACAAAGAAACCTCAGCAGCAGGCATTAGTGTGCTATAATATCTATACAATGAGATCAAATAATTGCAATGAGCATTCGTTTATTTCCTGTTGTCAACACAGAATAGGAAAGGATAAGAAAAACTCTTTTATGGCATAAAGCTCTGTTGGTAGAACTGAGATTTCAGTACAGAGTGTTTGAACTATAACTCTTATTCTCTATTGCATCTCAGCTTTCTACATAGGTAGGATATAACTGGCCATAATATCTTGACAAAGGATCTTCAAACATTTTGGAGATAACTATTTCAATATATTTCAATTTCAGTTAGCCTAAAAATACTGATTTCAATACCATGCCCCCACAATAACCTTTCATAATACATTACCTCAAATATGTTCTCATCTTCTTCCTGGTTCTGTGACACATTTTCACAATATCATCTTATAGTTAGAACCTTGACCAAGACAAAAAAATTAGATAATTGTTTTCATACGTTCCTTGTTTTAAGAATGATCAAGTATTATTAATGCCATTTTAAATGAAACTTCTTGTCTTGCATTCAACTTTTTGTATTGTTGTAATGTAGTTTTCAGTATTAAATTTAATGAAATAATCTATAGCATAGATTATAAAAAGAAATTTTGTGAATTTCTTTTATAAACTTATAAATGTTTATATTTTTTTCAAAAAGGTAAAGTAGAAATTCACCTAAGTTATTCTGAAATGGTGCAGTTTTTCAATTCAATTTTAGTTAAGGTAAATTATCTATCTATCTATCTATCTATCTATCTATCTATTTACCTATATCTATATCTCTATATCTCTATATCTTTATGTCATCTCTATATCTCCATATCTACATATCTACATATCTATATATCTACATATCTACATATCTATCTATCTATCAATATCTATATCTATCTATCTATACCTATAGATAGATATACTTCCTAACATAATTGATAAAAATGTCTTGCACTTATTATTGTGTGCCCATATGATTCTTTTGAAATGATAGAACATGTATATCAGCAGCATCATGTGTATTATTACAGCAGCTTGTGTATTGTTACAAATATGAACATGCTGATAAGCAACAGAATAACTAGCATATAAAATTAAAGTTGGATGGGGGAAAAGAGGAATTGGTGAGTGCTATAATATTAATGGCATTTATTTATGGTTAATTGATGTTACCACATCATTTGCTGAAAAATTGGTGACTGAAAGTAATAAAGATTAATTCTCTTCTAAATTGGATGTCAGAAGCATGAAACCATCTGATTTCATAGGTGGAATCTATATAGCTATGAAGTCACACTCCGAGGAGAAGTTCTACAAGATGCAATCATTTTATAGACAAATGCTCACCTTTTGAGCCTCTAAACCAACTGCCTGTGGTAATGGCTTTTTGTCTTAAGACAAGAATAAATTGGATTTGCTTTTCCTCACTGTTTCTTCTTTCTTTCTCATCTTGAAAGAACACTTGATTATGTACAATTCCAACACTCATAAGACAAGGTATTTTTGCCTCTCATGGTCTTCCTCTGACTCGCAGGTCAGCACAGTGGTTCTGCACATGAAGTAGTATTAGGTATCCTAGAGATTAAGATTTAAACATCACTAAGGATTAGCAATCAGTCTGTCAAATATAAAATATCCAATCAATGACTCTATATAAGATCTAGCATGAGATACGTGGGTGTGTTAAAAAAATTATTAAAGGAAGAAAACATAATAGGTTCAAAATCCAAAGCAATGCACTATGTAGGGGTTTCTAAATGTTCCTAAGTGAAAAAATATTAAGAGAAAATGGAGATGATTTACCATTTTGTTTGTGGCCACCAAAATGGGTTTGAAAGCTCTCAGTGAAATGGGGAAAACATTTGCTCAATACGATGCTTACAAAAACAACAACAAGTACAATAACAAAAATTAAACACTATTTTAAATAGCTGTATTTTAGTATTTTACATTTAAACTGCTTACACAAACGCATTTTGCATAAAATAAATAGTGCTCTTTTTATTACTCCTCTAATTAACACCTGTGTTGAACTATCTGTAAATTTGTTTGTTTTTTATGAGATATGTATGTAAGCACAATTAACAATCATTTTTGATATTCAAAGAATATTTTGTAAATTTGAAAAAGCCTGTGAGGCACCTGAGACTTCAAGAACATACTGGGCCCTCACATTTTCCAGGCAGCATGTAGTTAACATGGCATCCTCTTCCATAGTGATGAAAATTGATGCGTCACCATTGAAATTATCACTCTATCAGCTCAAGCTCACCCACTTAAACCTAGGCATCTTAGTCCCTGTCTATGATCCAGATCAGTGGACTTTGGAAGAACAATAAATCAGATATAACTCTATTCTAGTAAAAAGGAAAGGGGGCTGAAATGATAAAGCTGAAAAATTTTTTTTAAGAAATTAACTCTTTATTTTTGAGATTAAATGTAATTTGATCATTTTCCCATTCCCCTTTCTTCTTCACATCCTTCTTATACCTTCATCCATGCTCTCTTTCAAATCCATGACCTCCTGATACAAATTAAAGGTTCATTTACAATATAAATGATTGAGTATTCTTTCCTCAAACATTTTTACTCCTAAAGACATATCCAAAAATTTTTTGGATTCTTTAAATAGCAAGTCTAATATATCATCACAAATCAAGCTATTTAAATGAATATGAAATTCTTTCAGACTCATTATATGATTACAAGGCAACATTCTGAATACATGTTCATCCAGGAACAAGAATACAATAAGAGTAGTCCTAAAAACTTTAGGGTTTTTTCATTTGAATTAAAAAAGGAACCCTACAAATCCTTATCAGACAAGCTAATGATTACCAAGATTTTACTATGTTCATACACAAGGACAGAGTTATTTTCACTGTGTTTTATATATTATATATATATATATATATACACATATATAGTGTATCATTCATGTTTTACACATTTAAAAACAAGACATTGCACATGAAAATTAATAGAGAAATGAAGAATATCACATATTTATTAAATATAATATTTGTCATTAATAAAATCTGCATTTAATTGTTATAATTAGCAACAGTCACATAAAATGAATGAAATGAAACTATAAGTTAGATATATTACCTTAATATCAGCACATCACAGTGAGCAGCAGAACTGCTGTGGCAAGTTGTCTAAGCTTTCTTAAAATCCAAATTATGAACTTGTTCTAGGATGGAAAATAAATGGAGAAAAATAGAAAATAATTCTTAATATATTTCATTAGAATGATTATTGAAAAATAGCAATTTATACCAATTTCAATTTTTAAAATCTTATTTTTTAAGTTAGTGTGATATTGTTAAGGTATGGATGGATATAGAATTATATAATAGAAACATATTTAGTCTTACTGTATGCAAATAAGTTAATATAATCATAATGTATATTTGCATGCATTTTGCAAGTTATATTCTTTTTATGAGATGTGGGGACTTGAAATATAAATAACCTACAAATTAGAAAATAATATTTTAAATTGTTGACTGTGATGTTTCAATTAGACAACAGGAATGAACTTCTGTAATGTTCGGAAATAACAGAAAATATCAAAATCTTTAAATGGAAACAGAAGTTTGTTACTTACCACTTAACAAAGCTCGAACCAAGAATGCATCTGAGGTAGAAAATCTGGCTTTCACAAATCTTTAAGGACTTATTATTTAGAATAAATAAGTTGCCTGAAGGTAGTTGCTATACTACTGGGAAAAGAATCAGTTGCACCTTCTGTGTGTTTAAGTCTCAATTGTCCATAGTTGAGTCATTAGCACCTTTCTTGTTTCACAAGTGTGAAAATAGTCAAAGAGCTGCTGGGCCTCCTGTTAAATTTTCCATGGATACCTCTTCTTTCATTGATTCAAGAGTGAAATGTGAATACTTCACAAATAGTATTTTAAAGGAATCTATGATTTTCTTCATTATGTCCAAGCATCTAGGTATAATGCTCAATAAACACAAAGAATGTAATGACAGTAGTTGAGAAAAAAATGACATAGAATGCTACAGTCTTATGTAAGCCAATTGGAATACATTAAAATGTTCTAATTAAGCACCATAAGTTCAATACTATTTCTTCAAAATTTCTGTGCCTGTACATAATTTACATTCTTATTTTGACATCAGATAATGATTTTTATCAATATTGTCTAATATATATAATGCTAACTCTTTGCGACACGTTGTTTATATGAAACCATCAGAGTTTAAGGGGTTTACAATTTCTTTGTAACTTAATTATCATAAGCTAACATTATAGAGAATTAGAATCATACTTTAGAATTTCTGTCACTGGTTTCCATATAACATGTAATTTTCCAACATGTTTTACAACAACTTTTATAATTAATAAATGATATGTTAAAGCATGATAATGGTTTAAATTACAAGAAAAATTCAAATCAGCTCATACTATAAATTACATTGAAATTAGAAACACATGAGAAGTTTTTAGAAAAATTAAAAATAATATCCAATTGAAATTTTTTTAACTTTGAAAATGTCTAAGATACTTTAATTGTTGAGAAATGTTTCAGCTATCCTGGGTTTTTTTGTTTTTCCATATGAAGTTAAGAATTGCTCTTTCCATGTCTGTGAAGGATTGTATTGGAATTTTAACAGGGATTACATTGAATCAGTAGATTTCTTTTGGTGAAATGATCATTTTGACTCTGTTAATCTTACCAGTCCATTAGCATGGGAGATATTTCCATCTTCTGAGGTCTTCAACTTTTTTTTTCAGGAATCTGACATTCTTGTCATACAGACTTTTCATTTGTTCAGTAAGAGTTATACTAATATATTTTTTACTATTTGTGATTATTGTGAAGGGTGTTGTTTCACTTATTTCTTTCTCAGCCTGTTTATCATTTGTGTAAAGGAAGGTTACTGATTTGTTTGAGTTAACTTTATATCCAGTCACTTTGCTGAAGTTATTGATCAGCTGTACAAGTTCTCTGGTGAAATTTTGGGGGTTGATTATATATACTATCACATCATCTGCAAATAGTGATACTTTGACTTCTTCCTTTCCAATTCTTAACATCAAGATATATATAAAGCAATAGTAACAGAAAAACAAGGGGCTGGAGGGATGGCTCAGGAGTTAAGAGCACTGACTGCTCTTCCAGAGGTCCTGAGTTCAAATCCAAGCAACCACAAGGTGGCTCACAACCATTTGTAATGAGATCTGACACCCTCTTCTGGAGTGTCTGAAGAAAGCTACAGTGTACTTACATGTAATAAATAAATAAATCTTTTAAAAAACAGCCAAACATGGTATTTTTACAGAGACAGACAAGTAGAACTATTAAACATAACTGAAGACCCAGAAGTAAACCCACAGACTTATGGACACTTGATCTTTGAGAAAGAGCAAAATACCCAAAAGATGTGCCCCCCATACCACAAGGACACATGCTCCACCATGTTCATAGCAGCCTTATTTGTAATAGCCACAAGATGGAAACAACCAAAATGTCCTCCAACTAAAGAATAGATACAAAAAATGTGGTTCATTTACACAATGGCATACTATTAGCTATTAAAAAGAATGACATCATGAATTTTGCTGACAATGGATGGAACTAGAAAATATCATCCTCAGTGAAGTGTTCCATACCCAAAAGGATATGCCTGGTATGTACACACTATGTTGATATTAGGAAAAATTACAGAATACATAGGATACAACCCACATACTATAAGAAGTGTAACAAACAGAAAGGCCAAAGTGAGGATGATTCCATTCCACTTAGAAGGGGGAAGGAAATAATCATGGGAGGCAGAAGGAGGGAGGGGCCTGGGTAAGAGAAAGGGGGGAAGTGGAACAGAATCAGGTATGAGCTGGGGGTTAGTGGGACAGAAGAGAAGCCCAGAGGGCCAAGAGAATGAATGGGAATAAACAACATTTGGGGAGGACTCTCTAGAAAGTACCAGACTCAGGCAGCAAGAGACTCTAAGGACTCAATGGGGAGGATCTTAGCCAAAATAACTAACATTGGAGAGATTGATCTCAAAGAGTGCACCTCCAGTAGATGGACAGACAGGGAGCCTCAATTGGAGGGACAGGGTTACTAACCCACAGTTAAAATTTCTGACCCAGAACTATTTCTGTCTAACAGAATTACAGGAACAAAATAGGGAAGAGATTGAAGGAAAGACAGTCCATTGACCAGCCCAATTTGGGATCTATCTCATGAGAGGGCACCAAGGCCTGATACTATTACTGATGCTATGATGTTCTTACATATGGGAGCCTGGCATGGTTGTCCTCTGAGAAGCCCTACCAGCAGCAGACAGAGACAGAGTAGATATTCCCAGCCAACCATTGAACTGAATTCAGAGACTCCTATGGTTGAGTTAGGGGAAAGATTTAAGAAGATGAAGAGGAGAGCAAACCCATAGGAAGCCCAGCAGTCTCAACTTACCCAGAACCAAAGGAGCTCCGAAAGACTGAGCTACCAACCAGGAGCATACAAGGGCCGGATTGAGGCACCTGATACAAACATAGTAAAGGTTTGCCTGGTCAAGTCTCAGTGAGAGACGATATGCTTAATCCTGGAGAAACTGGAGGTCCCAAGGAAGGGGGAAACCTCATGTGGGGGAAGCACCCTATGGAGGAAAAAGGGAAGAGTGAGTAAGGAACTCTGGGAGGGGTTACCAAGAAGGGGGGCAATGACTGGAATGGAAATAAATAAAAAACAAAAAAGAAAAGAAAGAAAATGTCTAAGGTACAGAAACTGGGAAGTTAGCACTGCAATTAAGAGTACGAGATGCTTTTATAGAGGTCCTGTGTTCAATTCCCACATAGCCTCTCAAAACCAAGAATAATCGAATCTAATGTCTTCTTCTGGCCTTCAGGCATTCATGCAGCCCTCATATCCACTATTAAATAAATAAATAAATAAATAAATAAATAAATAAATGTCAAAGGACAATTTCAGTGGTTGACTCAGTAAGGAAAGTGTTCTTCTTGCTAGTATGAGGAATATAGTTCTCAAATCACAGAAAATATACTTAAAAAAATAATGTTGCCAGAAAATATGTAATATTCTTAAATCCCAGCCCTTGGGATGCATAGACTAATAAATTAGAAGAGTCATTGAACATAGCTGTGTTGAAATATTCAGGGCCTGCTATGATAGGATAGCTGGGTCCTAGTGGAGCGATATTTCCATAACATTACTGATTGAATTTTTATGCTGGCCTCTTGTATGGGAAATTATTATAGGTATAGGTGCTGGTTTCTGGTTTTGATTTGTTTTTTAGATGTTTTATTTTAAGGTTTCTGTTTCCACTCTGGATTTTCACAAAGGGTCATTCCTCTGTGTTGCCAGTTTTTCTAGCATATTCAGCTAGCATGGTCACAGGGAATGCCTGCTGGTGTTAGAGACTTGGATACTGGGGTGAGTTGGTAGAAGGAATGTCAGAGTTGAAGGTCTTATAATCCATTTGGTGTAGTGGGTAAATAATCAATAAAGGTATCACCCCACCAGGCCTCTGCACCAAGTCCTGGTGGATCCTTCTCAGGCTGTATCTCACTATCTCTGCTGAGCCAATCTCTTTTAGGGAGCTCTCACAGCATTCTAGCTATGATTTCTCTCCGGCATAGACTATAAATGGCTGGTGTCCTGAGCTCCTGCCCTGAATCTAAATATCAGGAAAAACATGACTCTTAAACTGAAATAGTTAACCAATTATCTTTATGTATATAAAATTCCGAATTGCATAATGCCAATTTAAAATGATAAAATCTTATTCCAATATTTCTAACCACCCCAAAACACCAGAAATATGTCTGATGCCATCAGGATATCCACATCTCCTCATCTGCTCTGCTTGTCTGTTCCACTGAGCCCCCCTCTCTCTCATCCCTCACTTCTCTTAGCTCCTCCTTCTCTCTCCCCTCCAATCACTGGCCTCTCACTGCCTCAATGTGAATAGATAGGAAATATCTTGCAACAATTTGTGATGGGGTCATATAGAAAAAGGAGACATCATGTTTCCTGCTACAGATACTGTGTGGTGGATATCAGGAACAGTAGGAGAGGCATGGTGTCACCTGTAGCTTCCTTGCTGTCTTGGGAGTAACAGCCCTTGGGCTAGTAGGCACTGCCTGCTGCTGTTGAGATCTATGACAAAGTCAGAAGTTAAGGGAAGAAGAAAAGGGGGAAATCTGTGTTATACACATGAGATGGGACTGAAAATCTAAAATAGGTGTGTATTTCTGCCAAGCTAAGGATAAGAATGGAAGATTGGATCTAGCGGGAAACAGGAAAAATAGATCTTCTAGGCAACTTACCTGCTTTTCTGGCAGGCATGGCCTATGGAGGTGAAGGGTCTCTATTAAATTAGGACTTGGGATAGATCAAATAATGAGGCAATATAGATTAGAACAGAAGGAATGATCTGTGGGATGCACAGAAGATGTGGCTGGAGGACTGAAGCTGGTGTTCTGCTTCAGAGCAACCATGCAGTTTAAGTATTAGATTTGGAGGGAAAGAATGAATGGTGAAGGATTTCAGTTAGCTTATCTCTTTGTCTGTCCTGTTCAACTGGTGTGTTCTCAGTAAATGTCTCCTGGTGTTGGAGGCTATGATAATGGTATTAACTGATAGGGTAAATCTTAGAAAAGTTATTGTGATCTCTTGGGGATGGAGTCAGAGAGAAACAGGTGATTACAGCAGGTTGCTTGCTACAGAACTAGGTTAAGAATAGGGGAGTTGGATAGCAAGATCACTAAAAATGTTGGATACTTGCCTGCAGCATGCTCTTTGCCCTTGAAATGAAAACTATATAACTTAAATTTTTCTTTGACAGGAGTCCACAGTTAAAACATGTTAGACTTCTAAAATGTTGAAATTTGAAGACTGTGGCATTTCTAAGGTTATCTTTGTATTGTAATACTACCATGAAATCATGGAATGAGGAAAGGGTAAAGCTTAAAAACTGGGGTACAGAGCCAAATAAAGAACTTTTCCCCCAAAGACCTTCAAATGGCTGAGAAGCACCTTAAGAAATGTTCAGTATCATTGGTCATTAGGGAAATGCAAATCAAAACAACCCTGAGATTTCACCTCACACCAGTCTGAGAGGCTAAGATCAAAAACTCAGGAGACAGCATGTGTTGGCAAGGATGTAGAGAAAGAGGAACACTCCTCCACTGCTGATGGGAATGCAAGTTGGTACAACCACTCTGGAAATCAGTCTGGCAGGTCCTCAGAAAACTGGGCATGACACTTCCAGAAGACCCTGCTATATCACTCCTGGGCATATACCCAGAGGATTCCCAGGCATGCAATAAGGACACCTGCTCCACTATGTTCATAGCAGCCTTATTTATAATAGCCAGAAGCTGGAAAGAACCCAGATGTCCCTCAATGGAGGAATGTATACAGAAAATGTGGTATATTTACACAATGGAATACTACTCAGCAATTAAAAACAATGAATTCATGAAATTCTTAGGCATATGTTGGATCAGAAAAATATCTTAAGTGAGGTAACCTAATCACAAAAGAACACGCATGGAATGCAGTCACTGATAAGTGGATATTAGCCCAGAAGCTCTGAATACCCAAGACACAATTCACATATCAAATCATTCCCAAGAAGGAAGGAGAGGGCCCTGGTCCTACAAAGGCTTGAGTCAGCATTGCAGAGGATTACCAGGACAGAGAAGTTGGAGGGGTTGATTGGAGCATGGGTGGAGGGAAGAGGACTTATAGGACTTATGGGGAGGGGGAAACCAGGAAAGAGAAAATCATTTGGAATGTAAACAAAGAATATAGAATATTTTTTTTAAAAAAAAGCTTAACAATGGCTGCTTTTATGTCAAGTTGACAAGGGATAGCCGTATTATGAGTAATCTTCAATGTTAGCTTTAAATAAGTAGGGAAAGGGAATGGATTGAAATACTGCCCCTATTTGATTGCCCTGTATTTACAATTATGAGACATTTCATTCATTACTAATGGATGCAAAATTGTCCATCCCACATGGAATTTCCTCATCTCTAGCTGGGTATAAATTTGCAGTGTAAGAAAATTAACAGAGCATAAACCTGAGAGTAAGCCAATAAGCAGCATGAGGCAATGATTTATCTTTCATGTCTCTCCCTGACTTCCTTTTTTGGAAGGGGCAGAGGGTTTAAGACAGTGTTTCGCTGTGTAGCCCTGGCTGTCCTGGAACTCACTTTGTAGACCAGTCTGGTCTTGAACTCAGAAATTCACCTGTCTCTGCCTCCCAAGTGCTGGGATTAAAGGTGTGTGCCACCACTGATTCCACTTTCAATCCTCACACACTTCGAGAGAAAAAATAAGGTGGAGTTCAATCAAAAGAAACCCCCAATATCCATTCTTTGCCTCTATTTGCACATGTACACATTCATCAACACACACACATACACACACACATACATACACACATTCACACAATCACACACACTCACACAGAGAACTAGGTTTTGTAGGTATCACATACACTTTATCAAATTTAATTTAGGACTAAACATTATATCTCCTTAATTTTCTTTAAATTTTATTCAGTTGACACATGAAACATACTCAATAAAGTGATAATAGCTGAAATGTACCAATGAAATTTTCTCTATATACAAGGTGTCTTAGTGATTATCAAAAATACTTAATGAAGTAGTATGTGAAATAAAAAATTTATTTATTGAAAGTCTTCATTCATTTAGATTAATAAACTTTTAAATGTAGATATATTTTCAGGTATCTAACATGAGTAAATAAAATAATTATGTTGAGGTAAAAATTGATTACCTTCAAACAGTAAAGCTGGGTATACCAAACAATACCAGACATCTTTTCAAGTGAACAGCTATGCTTGCCATTTTTAAATTTTTTTGTTAGATAGGGCACAACAAGGAGTGGTACACAGCAGAGAGACCAATTGGGCACTAGGCCTAGTGCTGACTGCTGGCCAGGCCCTCAGGCGTCAGTAGCCAGCCAGTCCCAGGGGGAGCAGGCCTGGAAGAGAAAGCACTGCAGTCAAGGTGGAGAGCAAGCCAGGTGCTAGTCCTCAGCCTCTTCCTTGCAACCACATGGCTCCTAGAGCGGGTTCAGCCTGTGAGGAGCTGCCTCCCAATGGAATGGAAAGTATACTGAGTGAGAACCAGATGAGGAGGTGTGCCACGACTGCTGCTTCTGCTACTGCTGCAGTAGCCATGCTCACACATCGTCAGAAGATCCTCAGCCACTGTCTGGTCACATACATACTTGGTGCTCAGGCCTGGACTCCTCCAGCCACTGGGACAGTGTTCTACCTGAAGAAGTTGAGGCCAAAGAAGAGGCCGAGGGGAAGATTGGGGTAGAAGAGAGCGAGTCTGAGGTAGACAGTGAGTCCAAGTCTGAGGTAGACATTGAGTTGGGAAGAAGAGAATGAGACAGAGGAAGTCAGTGAGGATGAGAGTGAAGAAGACAGTGAGGAAGAGATGGAAGATGAGCGGGAAAGTAAGGCAAAGGAAGAAAACCAAGAAGAGAATCTGAGGCAGAAGGAGAAACTGAAGCAGAAAGCAAATTTGACCTTGAAACAGAGATGGAAGCAGAGGGAGTGGCTAAGAAGAAGAGTCCAGACCATGGGCTGGATTTGAGCACCTATTGACAGAAAGATAGGGAGCTCATTTGTGTCCTGTGTCCAGTCACTGGGGTTCACGGGGCCAACAGCTGTTTACACTAACACCAGAGAAAACAGGATGGCAAAGGAAAAGACAAGAATATAAACAACAGAGACCAATGCTAGTTGGCATTATCAGAACCCAGTTTTCCCACCACAGTGAGTCCTGAATACCCCAACACTACAAAAAAGCAAGACTCTGATTTAAAATCATATTTCATGATGCTGACAGAGGACATTAAGAAGGACATAAATAACTTCCTTAAAGAAATACAGGAGATTTGCACCAGGGACCCAGGAGACTCCACGGACTTCTGTGCATAGCCCTCCAGGAGAGAGTGATCTCCCAGCAGCACTTTCACTTCTGAGAACAGAGGTGAGATTTCCACCTTCTCTCTGGAGTGGACCAGTTAGTAGCACACAGGGCATAAGATCAGTGGAGCAGCTGGGATGGAAGTCTTCGTACTACCGTTTCTAACAGGGAACCAGGGAAACTCCACAGCTTTCTGTGCATAGCCCACCACAAGAGAGAGATCTTCCAGCAGTGCATTCACTTGAACTCAGAGGAGTAAGGACACAGGTTTACAGGCCCACAGGATGAACACACTTCAGCAAGAGACAAGAATATCAACTAGTACCAGACAGCAAAAGGCAAGCACAAGAACCCTACCAAAAGAAATCAAGGCCACATGGCAACATCAGAACTCAGATTTCCCACCACAGCAAGTCCTGTATACCCCAACACACCAGAAAAACAAGAGTTGGATTTAAAATCGTATCTCATGATGATGATAAAGGACTTCAAGAAAGACTTAAATAACTCCCTTAAAGAAATACAAGAAAACATCAGTAAAGACGTAAAAGCCCTTAAAGAGGAAACACAAAAATGCCTTAAAGAAATACAGGAGATCATGGGTCAACAAGCAGAAGCCCTTAAAGAGTAACAAAAAAAGCCCTTTAAGAATTACAGGAAAACACCAACAATCATGTGAAGGAACTAGACAAAACAATCCAGGATCTAAAAGAGGAAGTAGAAACAATAAAGAAATCACAACATCAGACATCTCTGGAGATAGAAAACCTTGGAAAGAATTCAGGAGTCATAGATGCAAGCATCAACAACAGAATACAAGAGAGAAGAAAGAAGCCCAGGTGCTGAAGATACCATAGAAAACATTGACTCAACAGTCAAAGTACATGCAAAATTCATAAAGTTTGTAACCCAAAACATCCAGGAACTCCCAGACACAATGAGAAGACCAAACCTGAGGAGTATAGGTATAGAGGAGAGCAAGAATTTATGTCTTAAAGGCACGGTAAATATCTTCAACAAAATTGTAGAAGAAAACTTCCCTAACCTAGAGAAAGAGGTGCCCATGAACATACAAGAAGTCTTCACAACTCCAAACAGACTGGACCAGAACAGAGAGTCTCCTGGACACATAATAATCAAAGCATCAAATTCACTAAACAAAGAAAGCATATTAAAAGCAGTCAGGGGAAAAGAGCCAGTAACTTATAAAGGCAGACCTATCAGAATCACACCAGACTTCTCATCATAGTACATGAAAGCTAGAAGATCCTGGGTAGACCTCATACAGACCCTAAGAGAACGCGAATGCCAGCCCAGGTTACTATACCCAGCAAAACTCTCAATCATCATAAACAGAGAAACCAAAATATTCCATGATAAAACCAAATTTATACAATATCTGTCCACAAATACAGCCCTACAAAGGATAATTGATGGAAAATGTCAACACAAGGAGGGAAACTACACTCTAGAAAAAGCAAGAAAGTAATCTTCTTCCAAAAGAAGATACCCACACAAACATAAAGATAACATCAAAAATAACTGGAAGTAACAATCACTATTCCCTAATATCTCTTAACAACAATGGACTCAACTCCCCAATAAAAAGACATAGACTAATGAAATATTTCTCATGTAAATCTTCAATATTATCAGAAAATGTTTGTAATTTCCTTTTAATTAATTTAGTAATTTTTTATGTCTACAATTTAATCTGCATTATTTTTCATGATAATCTTCAATTTTAATGTCTTTCTATATACTTCCTCTATTTTATCAGAAATGCTTTCAATGTAAATCATTGATTTTTATCATAAATGTTTCTAATTCCAACTTCAATTAATTTAGGGAGTTTTTATATCTACCATTTTTGATGTAAAAATTTCCATTAAATATTCAATTTTAACATGTTTGTCTATTTATTTCTTGAATTTTACCTAAAATATTTTCTATGTAAATCTTCAATGTTATCTGAAAATATTTATAATTCTACCTTCAATCAACCTAGAATTATCTTTATGCCTATCAATTTACCTATATAATTTCCATGATAATCTTTAATTTTAACATGTTTTTCTATATATTTCTTCAATTTTATCAGGAATATTTTCCAAATTATGTTTCAAAAACAATTATTTTCTCAACATTTTTCTATAATGTTATCAGAAATATTTTCCACATAAATCTTCAATTCTATCATAAAATGTTTCTATTCCATATTTCAATTAATTTAGAAATGTTTTACATGTCTACCACTTTACTCTTTAATTTTCCATGAAAATTGTCAATTTGAACATGTTTATCTGAAATATTTTCCATGTAAATCTTTAATTTTATCATAAAGTGTTTCTACTTCCCTTTATTTCCATTTTCAATAAATAAAAACAAATAAAAAAGGAAATACAGGAGAATACAGGTAAGCAGGTAAAAGCCCTCAAAGAAGAAAAACAAAATTACAGGAAAACACAACCAAATAGGTAAAGGAATTGCATAAAACCATCCAGGATCTAAACAGAAATAGGAACAATAAAGAAATCTATTTCCAATTTTAGATACTGGATTTTTTTTCAATTCCTTTACAATAAAGAAGTCACAAAGGGAGAAAACTCTGGAGATAGAAAACCAAGGAAAGAGATCAGGAGTCATAGATGCAAGTAACACCAACAGAACGTAAGAGAAAGAAGAAAGAATCATAGGTGCAGAAGTTACCATAGAAAACATTGACACAAAAGTCAAAGAAAATTCAAAGTGCAAAACCTCCTAAGCCAAAACATTTAGGAAATTCAAGAAACAATGAGAAAACCAAACCTAAGAATAATAAATATAGAAGAGAACAAAGATTCCCAATTTAAAGGGCCAGTAAATATCTTCAAAAAAATTATAGAAGTCAATTTCCCTAACCTAAAGAAAGAGATGCATATAAACATACAAAAAGCCTATACAACTCCAAAGAGATTGGAAAAGAAAAAAAAAAAAAACTTCTTCTCATCACATAATAGTCAAAATACCAAATGAACAAAATAAAGAATATTAAAAGCAGTAAGGTAAAAAGGCCAAGTGATATAGAAATACAGACATATCAGAATTATCACCACAGATTATGAAAGCTAGAAGGTCCTGGGCAGGTCTCATACAGAACCTCAGAGAACACAAATGTCAGCCCAGAATACTATATCTAGCAAAATTCTCAATTACCATAGTTGTAGAAATCAAGATTTTCCATGACAAAAACAAATTTACATAATATCTTTCCACAAATCTAGCCCTACAAAGGATAATAAGTGAAAAATGCCAACACAAGGAGGGAAACTACACTCTCGAAAAAGCAAGAAAGTAATATTTTTTCAACAAATCCAAAAGAAGATAGTCATACAAATATACAAATAACATAAAAAAAGAAAGCAACAATCACTATTCCCTAATATCTTTTAATATCATTGGATTCAATTCCCCAATACAAAGACGTAGACTACCAGAATGGATACATAAACAGGACCCAGTATTTTGCTGCATTCTGGAAACATACCTCACTGTCAAAGACAAACACTACCTCAGAGAAAAGGAATGGAAACAAATTTCCAGGCAAATGATCACAAGAAGCAAGCTGGAGTAGCCATTCTTATATTGGATAAAATCAACTTTCCACCAAAAGCCATCAAAAAAGATAAAGGACACTTCAATCAAATGAAAGAATCTACAGTAAAGAACTCTCAATTCTGATCATCTATGCTCCAAATATGAGGGTACCCACATTCATAAAAGAAACTTTACTAAAGCTCAAAGCACAAAGGGATACATATTGGAAAAGAAGAAGTCAAAATATCACTAAATGCAGATGAAATGAAAGTATACTTATGTGACCAAAAAATTCCACTAGAGATCTCCTACAGCTGATAAATAACTTCAGCAAAGTGGCTGGGTATAAAATTAACTCAAACAAATCAGAGACCTTCCTCTTCTGGAAGGATGGACAGGCTGAGAAAAAAATTAGGGAAATGACACCCATCACAATAGTCACAAATAATATAAAATACCTTGGTGTGACACTAAGCAAGTGAAAGACCTGTATGACAAGAACTTCTAGTCTCTGAAGAAAGATAAAAAAGGAAGACCTCAGAAAAAGGAAAGATCTCCCATGCTCATGGATTGGTAGGATTAACATAGGAAAAATGACCATCATGTCAAAAGCCATATACAGATTCAATAAAATTCCCATCAAAATTCCTACTCATTTATTCATAGTTAGAAAGAACAATTTCCAAATTCATCTGTAATAACAAAAAACTGTGGATAGTGAAAACTATTCTCAACAATAAAAGAACAGAATCACCATCCTGGACCTCAAGCCTTAATACAGAGCTATTGTGATTTAAAACAAAACAAAACAGAACAAAACAAAAAACGTGCATGGAATTGGTACAATGTCAGGCAGGTAGATCAATGGAATAGAATTAAAGACTCAGAAATGAACTCACACATCTATGGTCACTTGGTCTTTGACAAAGAAGCTAAAATCATTCAGTGGAAAAAAGACAGCATTTTCAACAAATGGTGCTGGCTCAAATGGTGGTTAGCATAAAGAAAAATTCAATTTGATCCATTCTTATCTCCTCTAATCTCCTTGTACAAAGCTCAAGTCCAAGTGGATCAAGGACTTCTGCATAAAACCTGGTACACTGAAACTAATAGAAAAGGAATTGTGCTTGAAAACACTGTAAAATTTTAAAAAAGCAATTGTGGAAGAGCATTGAGCACATGGGCACAGGGGAAATTTTCCTGAACAGAAGACCAATAGCTAATGCTCTAAGATTAAGAATTGAAAAATGAGACCTCATAAAATTACAAAGTTTCTGTAATGCAAAGGACACTGTCAATAGGACAAAACTGCAACTAACATATTGAGAAAAAATCTTTACCAACCCTACCTCTGACAGAGGGCTAATATCCAATATATATAAAGAACTCAAGAAATTAGACTCTAGAGACCCAAATAACCCTATTAACAAATGAGGTTCAGAAGTAAACAAAGAATTCTCAACTGAGGAATACCGAATGTCTAAGAAGCACCTAAAGAAACGTTCAACATCATTAGTCATCATGGTAATGCAAATCAAAAGAATCCTGAAATTCCACAGAGCACCAATCCAAATGGCTAAGATCAAAAAGTGTTGGGGATGTGGTGAAAGAGGCACACTCCTTCATTACGTGGGATTCCAAGCTGGTACAAACACTCTGGAAATCAGTTTGGCGGTTCCTCAGAAAAGCTGACATTGTACTATGTGAAGACACAACTATATCATTTCAAAAATATCGGGAGGTAATAATTACTATTCCTTAATATCTCTTAACATCAATGGAATCAATTCCCCAATAAAAAGACATAGACTAACAGACTGGATATGGAAACAAGACCTTACATTTTGCTGCATACAGGAAACACATCTCAGTGTTAAAGACAAACACTGCCTTAGAGTAAAAGGCTAGAAGACAATTTTACAAGCAAATGGTCTCGGGAAACAAACCAGACTAGCCACTCTAATATCTGATAAAATTGACTTTCAACCTAAAGTCATCAAAAGAGACACTGAAGGTCACTACTTGCTGGTCAAAGGGAAAATCCACCAAGAAGAACTCTCAAAACTTTACATCTATGCTCCAAATTCAAGGGCACCCTCATTCCTGAAAGAAACTTTACTAAAGCTTAAAGCACACATTGCACCTAAAACAATAATTGTGGGTGACTTCAACACTCCACTATCCTCAATGGACTGATCAGAAAACCAGAAATTAAACAGGGGCACAGTGAAACTAATTGAAGCTTTGGACCAATTGGATTTAACAGATATATATATATATAGAATATTTCACCCTAAAGCAAAAGAATATAACTTTTTCTGAGAACCAGAAGGTACCTTCTCCAAAATCAATCATATAATTGGTCACAAGAGAGATGTCAACAAATACAAGAAGATGGAATTAATCCCTTGCCTCATAACAGATCACTATGGAGTAAAAGTAGTCTTCAACAGCAACAAAAACAACAGAAAGACCACATATACATGGAAACTGAACAATACTCTACTCAATGACACCTAGGTCAAGGAAGAAATAAAGGAAGAAATCAAAGACTTTTTAGAATTCAGTGAAAATGAAGGTACAACCTACCCAATTCTATGGGACACAATGAAATCAGTGCTAAGAGGAAAACTCACAGCCCTGAGTGCCTCCAGAAAGAAACTGGAGAGAGCATACACTAGCAGCTTAACTGCACACCTGAAAGCCCTGGAACAAAAAGAAGCTAATTCACCCAGGAGGAGTAGAAGACAGGAAATCATCAAACTAAGGGCTGAAATCAATCAAATAGAAACAAAGAGAACCATACAAAGAATCAACAAAACAGGAGCTGGTTCTTTGAGAAAATCAACAAGATAGATAAACCCTTAGCCAGACTAACCAAAGGGCACAGAGAGAGAATTCAAATTAAAAAAAATTAGAAAGGAAAAAGGGGGATATAACAGAGACTGAGGAAATTCAAAAGACCATCAGATCCGACTACAAACGTCTATACTCAACACAACTAGAGAATCTGGAGGAAATGGACAATTTCCTAGACAGATAACAAATACCAAAATTAAATCAGGATCAATTAGATCAGTTAAACAGTCCCATAACCCCTAGGAAAATAGAAGGGGTTATAGAAAGCCTCCCAACCAAAGAAAGTACGGGACCAGATGGTTTTAGTGCAGAATTCTATCAGGCCTTCAAAGAAGACATAATACCAATACTCTTCAAACTATTCCACAAAATAGAAACAGAAGGGACACTGCCCAACTCATCCTATGAAGCCACAATTACGCTGATACCAAAACTACACAAAGATCCATCAAAGAAAGAGAACTACCGGCCAATTTCCCTTATGAATATCGATGCAAAAATACTAAATAACATCTTTGCCAACTGAATCCAAGAGCACATTAAAAGGATCATTCACCATGATCAAGTAGGCTTCATGCCAGGGATGCAGGGATGGTTCAATATACTGAAATCCATCAATGTAATCCACTACATAAACAAACTAAAAGAAAAAAAACCACATGATCATCTCATTAGATGCAGAAAAAGCATTTGACAAAAGGCAGCATCCTTTCATGTTAAAAGTCCTGGAAAGAACAGGATTTCAAGGCCTATACCTAAACAAAGTAAAAGCAATATACAGCAAACCAGTAGCCAACATCAAAATAAATGGAGAGAAACTTGAAGCAATCCCATTAAAATCAGGGACTAGACAAGGCTGCCCTCTCTCTCCATATCTTTTCAATATAGTACTTGAAGTTATAGCGAGAGTAATTAGACAACATAAGGAAGTCAAAGGGATACAAATTGGAAAGGAAGAAGTCAAACTATCATTATTTGCAGATGATATGATAGTATATGTAAGTGACCAAAAAAAACTCCACCAGAGAACTCCTACAGCTGATAAACCACTTCAGCAAAGTGGCTGGTTATAAAGTCAACTCAAACAAATCAGTAGCCTTCCTGTACTCAAAGGACAAGCAGGCTGAGAAGGAAGTTAGGGAAATAACACCCTTCACAATAGCCACAAACAATATAAAGTGTCTTGGCGTGACTCTAACCAAGCAAGTGAAAGATCTGTATGACAGAAACTTCAAGCCCTTGAAGAAAGAAATCAAAGAAGACCTCAGGAAATAGAAAAATATTTCATGCTCTTGGATTGGCAGGATCAATATAGTAAAAATGGCCATCTTGCCAAAAGCAATCTACAGATTCAATGCAATCCCCATCAAAATCCCAAGTCAATGCTTCATAGATCTAGAAAGAGCAATTCTCAAATTCATTTGGAGTAAAAAAAAAACCAGGATAGCTAAAACTATTCTCAACAATAAAAGGACCTCTGGGGGAATAAATATCCTTGACCTCAGGCAGTACTATAGAGCAATTGTGTTAAAAACTGCATGGTATTGGTACAGCAACAGCCAAGTAGATCAATGGAATAGAATTGAAGATCCAGAAACGAACCCACAGACTTATGGTCACTTGGTCTTAGATAAAGGAGCTACAACCATCCAGTGGAAAAAAGATAGTCTTTTCAACAAATGGTGCTGGTTCAACTGTAGGTCAACATGCAGAAGAATACGAATTGACCCACTCTTATCTCCTTGCACTAAGATCAACTGCAAGTGGATCAAGGACCTCCACATAAAACCAGATATACTGAAACTAATAGAAAAGAAACTGGGGAAGAGCCTTGAGGACATGGGCACAGGGGGAAAGTTCTTGAACAGAACACCAATAGCTTATGCTCTAAGGTCAAGAATTGACAAATGGGACCTCTTAAAATTACAAAGTTTCTGTAAGGCAAAAGACACTATCAGAAAGACAAAACAACAACCAACAAATTGGGAAAAGATCTTCATCAACCCCACATCCGACAAAGGGCTAATATCCAAAATATACAATGAACTCAAGAAGTTAGACCCCAAAGAACCAAATAACCCTATTAAAAATGGGGTACAGAGCTAAACAAGGAATTTTCACCAGAAATAGTTTGGATGTCTGAGAAGCAACTTCTACAGCTGATAAACAACTTCAGCAAAGTGGCTGGTTATAAAATTAACTCAAGCAAATCAGTAGCCTTCTTGTACTCAAAGGACAAGCAGGCTGAGAAAGAAGTTAGGGAAATAACACCCTTCACAATAGCCACAAACAACACAAAGTACCTTGGCATAACTCTAACCAAACAAGCGAAAGATCTGTATGACAGGAACTTCAAGTCCTTGAAGAAAGAAATTGAAGAAGACCTCAGAAGATGGAAAAATATTTCTTGCTCCTGGATTGGCAGGATCAATATAGTAAAAATGGCCATCTTGCCAAAAGCAATATACAGATTCATTGCGATCCCCATCAAATCCCAACTCAATTCTTCATAGATCTAGAAAGAGCAATTCTCAAATTCATCTGGAGCAACAAAAAACCCAGGATAGCTAAAACTATTCTCAACAATAAAAGGACTTCTGGGGGAATCAATATCCCTGACCTTAAGCAGTACTACAGAGCAATTGTTTTAAAAATTAGATGGTATTGGTACAGCAACAGGCAAGTGGATCAATGGAATAGGATTGAAGACCAAGAAATTAACCCACAGACTTATGGTCACTTAATCTTTGATAAAGGAGCCACAACCATCCAGTGGAAAAAAGATATTCTTTTCAACAAATGGTGCTGGTTCAACTGGAGGTCAACATGCAGAAGAATGCGAATTGACCCACTCGTATCTCCTTGCACTAAGATCAATTCCAAGTGGATCAAGGACCTCCACATAAAACCAGACACACTGAAACTATTAGGAAAGAAACTTGGGAAGACCCTGGAGGACATAGGCACAGGGGGAATGTTCCTGAACAGAACACCAATAGCTTATGCACTAAGATCAAGAATTAACAAATGGGACCTCATAAAATTACAAAGTTTCTGCAAGGCAAAGGACACTGTCAGAAGGACAAAACGACAACCAACAAAGTGGGAAAAGATCTTCACCAACCCCACATCCGACAGAGGGCTAATATCCAATATATACAAAGAACTCAAGAAGTTAGACTCCAAAGAACCAAATAACCCTATCAAAAAATGGGGTACAGAGCTAAACAAAGAATTTTCACCAGAAGAAATTCGGATGGCCGAGAAACACCTTAAGAGATGTTCAACATCATTAGTCATCAGAGAAATGCAAATCAAAAAAACCCTGAGATTCTACCTCACACCAGTCAGAATGGCTAAGATTAAAAACTCAAGAGACAACAAATGCTGGCGAGGATGTGGAGAAAGAGGAACACTCCTCCACTGTTGGTGGGATTGCAAAATGGTAAAACCGCTCTGGAAATCAGTGTGGCGGTTCCTCAGAAAATTGGGCATGTCCCTTCTAGAGGACCCTGGCATACCACTCCTGGGCATATACCCAGAGGATTCCTCTGCATACAATAAAGACACATGCTCCACTATGTTTATAGCAGCCTTGTTTATAATAGCCAGAAATTGGAAGGAGCCCAAATATCCCTCAAAGGAGGAATGGATACAGAAAATGTGGTATATTTATACAATGGAATACTTCTCAGCAATTAAAAATAATGAATTCATGCAATTTGTAGGTAAATGGTTAGACCTGGAAAATATCATCCTGAGTGAGCTAACCCAATCACAAAAGAATACACATGAAATGCAATCACTGATAAGTGGATATTCATGAGCCCAGAAGCCCTAAATACTCAAGACACAATTAGCAAGTCAAATGATTCCCAAGAAGAAAGGAGAGGACCCTGGGCCTGGAAAGATTGGATCCAGTTTTGTAGAGAAACTGTGGGGGGAGGGGGAATGATTGGGGAATAGTTGGGGGGGAGAGGAACTATCGGACATAGGGAGGGTGGGAACTGGGAAAGGGGAAAGCCTTTGGAATGTAAACATAGAATATTTAAAATAAAATTTTAAAAAAAAGAGATGTTCAACATCATTAGTCATCAGGAAAATGCAAATCAAAACCACTCTGAGAATCCACCTCACACCAGTCAGAATGGCTAAGATTAAAAACTCAAGAGTCAACAGGTGCTGGCAAGGATGTAGAGAAAGAGGATCACTCCTCCATTGTTGGTGGGATTGCAAGATGGTACAAGTGCTCTGGAAATCAGTATAGCGGTTCCTAAGAAAATTGGGCATGACACTTCCAGAGGACCCTGTCATAGCACTCCTGGGCATATACCCAGAGAATTCCCCTGCATACAATAAAGATACATGCTCCTCTATGTTCATAGCAGCCTTATTTATAATAGCCAGAAGCTGGAAAGTACCCAGATGTCCCTCAAAGGAGGAATGGATACAGAAAATGTGGTATATTTATACAATGGAATACTACTCAGCAATTAAAAATAATGAATTCATGAAATTTGTAGGCAAATGGTTGGTTGGATCTGGAAAATATCATCCTAAGTGAGTCAACCTAATTACAAAAGAATACACATGAATTGCAATCACTGATAAGTGGATATTAATGAGCCCAGAAGCTCTGAATACTCAAGACACAATTAGCTAAGCAAGATTCCCAAGAAAAGCGATGGAGAGGACCCTGGTCTGGAAAAGACTAAATCCGGTTTTGTAGGAGGTACCAGAACAGAGAAATGGTGGGGAGGGGGGTGATTGGTGAATGGGGGGGGAAGAGGACTTATGGGACATATGGTAAGGGGGGAACTGGAAAGGGGAAAGTCTTTGGAATGTAAACAAAGAATATAGAAAATAATAAAAAAAGGAAAAAAAATAAAGACATGTCAGTTGCTATAAAAAAATAAAAGAGAGAGAGGAAGAAATGCTACCCATTATATATGAGTGGTAATGTAAATTACAGGTAAAAGTTGGCCCATTTAATTCTGGGTATATGGCAGCTGTTGCCTTGGTAACAGGCCTATGCTTGCAGTGCTAGCTGTCGCCATATGACGTCATAGGTCTCGGTACTAACACCCATGGCTCCAGTTACATATGTAGCAAAATAGACCATTTCCGACATCAATGAGAGGTGAAACCATTGGTGCTGTGAAGGCTCTGTTTCCCAGAATAGGGGAATGCAAGTCTGGAAATTGGAAGGGGTGATGAGCATGGGGAGGGGGGTGGGATGGGGATTTTTGGGTGCGTAACACAGAAAGGGGATATCATTCAAAATGTAAATAAAACAAATATCTAATTAAAAAAGTGTGATTATGGCTCATTTTATAACTCCCTTTCTTTTTTAGGGTAATATTTGGTGTTCTCTTTGGTCCATGAGCTACCTAGTCTCGATTTCTTGGGTTATCAAGCCATGCAAAAAGAAGATGCATAATTTTAAGGATGTACTAG
This sequence comes from Apodemus agrarius, assembly GCA_964023405.1. Lineage (NCBI taxonomy): Eukaryota > Metazoa > Chordata > Mammalia > Rodentia > Muridae > Apodemus > Apodemus agrarius. The sequence goes on along the minus strand of OZ030008.1, from coordinate 96,849,474 downwards.
GACAATGGAAACACTCAGGAATCATGAAGATGATGCTAGCCAAGTCTAGCAATGGTGGGTATGGAACCCAAAATCACTACCTTCTGTAACCAGAATGAAAGAAAACAAAACGATAGAAACAACAACAACAGCAACAACAACAACAACAAAACCCTTCCATTAGGACACCAACCTAGCCACAGAAATTTCAACCCATAATGTTCCTGGTTACAAGATGTTTACCAGTAAAAATCGAGCAGAACCTGAGGGAATGGCCAACAAATGCCATCAGAGAAAGCCCACCTATCACACTATCAATGATATTCTGATATACTCAAAGATGACACCTAGCTTATCTCTGATCCAAAAGGCTTCACCCAGTAACTGATTGAAACAGATGCAGATACAAATAGCCAAATATTTGGCACAGCTTGGAAAATCCCAAGGATTAGCAAGAGGAGAATTGAAGGAGTCAGAGAAAACACCCTAAGAAAACATACAGAAACAACTACTATCAGCCCATAGGGTTCCACAGGGTTGAACTGACAGAGAATAGGTATGGGATGGGCCAAGGCCATTTACACATATCCAACAATTCTGCAGCTTGTTCTTCATGTAGGACCCCTAACAGCAGTAACAAGGGCGATATCTGACTGTGTTGCCTACTTTCAGATTGCTTTTCCCTAACTGAGCTGCTTTGTCTAGCCACAATACACAAAGATGCACCTAATCCTACTACAACTTTACTTGTATGTATCCTCCCCCAGTTTTTGAGCAGGTGAGGGGATTAGATCCTCCCTGCTAGCCTATTAAGGTCTGGCCTTTGTTCTCCACAGAACAATGCATCCTCCTGTTTATTACCTGTGAGTCACTAGCCAGTACCTGAGCTAGCATGGGGTGGAGCGCTGAAGTCCTTTGATCTGGCAGATGACCTACATTTTCTTTATCAAGCAGGCTACCCGCTGAGGAGTGTGGAACATTGGAGCCCTCACCCACGGAGTTTGGGGGAAGGGACTCGCCCTAAAAAGCCTTATATTGTGAGACCCCATAATTAAACATTGGGCCTTGATCAGCAAACTGTTGTCCTGGCCTTTCATTCTTCTTCACTGCCTCCCATCTGTTCCCAGCTTTACTTCCAGGGACCAAGTTCACTGTAGCTGCGGGCAGCAAAACTTGCAAAGGTGGGTTGATATTCATGAGAGGCCTCCCATTTTCTGAGGAGAAAGGGACAAAAGAGGAATAGGGTGGGGAGGTGAGAGAGAAGCTTTGGAAGGAAAGATTGTTAAAGCCAGAGGAAAAAGAGAACACTAAGAAAACTGTCACTCTAACCAACGTGAACAAAGCTCATAAGAACTGAGATTGAAGCAGCATGCGCAGAGCATTCACTGGTCTGACCAAATCCTGTGCCTACACATTATGGCTTCCAGTTTCCTGTTTTTATGGGGTTCCTGAGTGATCAATAACTTAATTTTGAATCGCGTACCTCCCATTGGCCTCTTTTTCTTCTGTTCGTTTGTTTTCTCCATCTTAATAGTGATAGTTTTGTTCAATATCATATTTAATTTTGTTAAAGCTTTAAAAAGTGAATGAATGAGTTAAGACACAGGAGTGGAATAGCTAGGAATTGAGATAGAATTATTCCCTGTTTTTTGAGAATCTTCCAAATTTATTTATAAAATGGTTGTACAAGTTTGCTGTCCTGACCCACAGGACAGTCAACAGGGTCCCGGGACCACCTAGGAGAAGGTGAGAGATAAGAGACTCAAGAGACAGACAGCAAGACAGTATTCTGATCAAGCTATCAAATTTTATTTTATTTTATTTTATTTTATTTTATTTTATTTTATTTTATTTTATTTTATTTTATTTTATTTTATTTTATTTTATATTTTTGGTTTTTTGGGATTTTTGGTTTTTTTGAGACAGGGTTTCTCTGTATAGCACTGGCTGTCCTGGAACTCACTCTGTAGACCAGGCTGGTCTTGAACTCAGAAATCCACCTGCCTCTGCCTTCTAGAATGCTGGGATTACAGGCGTGTGCCACCACCACCAAATTTTATTTTTTACACATGGCAATTTAAAGGGAAGCAAGCAAGGGATAGGGAGGGGTAAAGGGGGAAAGTCATTGTATTTGGGGAACAATCTCAGGGGGCTAGAATTATTTCTCAGGAGCAGTTTCTCAGAATTGTCTCTCAGAATCTCAGGAGAAAGCTGGCTATTGCTGCAGGAACTTGACACAATAAATTGATCAAGAGGAGGTGAAGAGGGAAGGAGTTGTTATAGTAACCTAACAACAGGTGAGCTCTGTTTGTTCTAGCCCACTCAGGTGAGCTCTGAATGTACTGACCATCTAGGTACTTGGCTAATATTTAAGCTAGTATTTTTTCCTTCTAAAAGCAGGCTAGAAAAAGCAGGCTAGAAATGGCTGAAAGGAGGAGGTTTTGAGATCTAAGTGAGAATGGCTCCTGGCAGTTTGCAATCCCACTAGCAGTGGAGGAAGGTTATCCATGCTATATATCCAATCCAACATGTGTTATCACTTGAGTTTATGATCTTAGCCACTCAGACATATGTGAAATGGAATCATGGTTCATTTTGATTTGCATTTGAACATTGAACATTTCTTTAAGTGTTTCTCAGCCATATGGAATTCCTCTGCTGATAATTCTCTTCTTAGCTCTCTACTCTATTTTTTAAAGGAGACAAATCATTTTAATTAAAATTCTTACACATACAAGACACAAAATGTAGAGCAAAACATTATCTACCTGGGTAACAGCACAACCCATTGGAATATGAAAGGCTTCAAAGTTAACAGAATCATTTAACAGAACAAAGTTAAAAGAACAAAACCCTCCACTGTTCTTGATGATCAAAAGCACTGTACCCAATTTTTAAAATTGGGTTAATTGTATTGTTGGTGTCTAAGATATTGAGTTATTCATAAATTCTGTATATTATCCCTCTGCCAGATATAGGGTTGGTAAAGATACTTTCCTAATCTGTAGGCTGATGTTTACCTTATTGGCTATGTCCTTTGCCTTATCAAAACTACTGTTTCATGAGGTCCCATGTATCGATTATTGATCTTAGAGCCTGAGCTATTGGTGTTCTCTTCAGGAAGTTATCTCCTGTATCAATGAGTTCAAGTTCCCCCACTATCAGTTCTATAAAATTTAATATACCACAGGGACACTTGCTCAACTGCATTCATAACATTTTTATTTGTAATAGTAAAAAACTGGAAACAACAACTATATGCATATATGTATACATATATACACACACATACATAGATACATACATACATATGTACATACTTACATACAATAGAGTACTATTCAGCTATTAAAAACAAAGACATCAAGAATTTTTCAGGCAAACAGGTAAAACTTGAGAATATCACAATGAGTAATGTAACTCTGTGGCTGTCAAGAGAACAGGATGAAAGAGTCAGACACACATGATATACAGTTGAATAAAGCAAGTGTCCATGATTTTATTTTTCTTTCTGAGTAGATATATCCCAGAAATATGTTTCAAGGACTACAAAACTCTACATGACTACATTATAGTTTTCTTCTAGTGAATGATTACAATGAGTATCTATAAGAAAAAATACCTTATCAAATACTGTCACATTATCAAATGTTTTATGTATTATAGATTAAAAAAAAGTGTTTCTATAAACCCACATACACTTTTAAACAATTTGTTATAGATTAACAAATTGGAAGCAATCAAAGGTATTTTTCTCATCTAGTTTTTTGTTTGTTTTTTTGTTTGCTTTTTTTGTTTGTTTGTTTTTGTTTGTTTGTTTTTGGTTTTTCAAGACAGGCTTTCTCTTGTAGTCATGGCTGTCCTGGAACTCACTCTGTAGACCAGGCTGGCCTTGAACTCAGAAATCCGCCTGCCTCTGCCTCCCAAGTGCTGGGATTATAGGCATGCACCACCAAGCCCGGCTTGTTTTTTTTTTTTTTTTTTTTATGGGTAGGTTGTAATATGTGGTTAGAAGGAAAGGATCAATTATTTTACAATTTATCTTTAAAACTCATTTATACTTTAAATCTTTAGGATGCACATCTACACATTAACAGTTTTTTATTAAATCAAATTAGGAGGATGATTGGAATACTCAGTGAAAGAGATTAATCATCATCTTGTTAAAGATGGATTACTAGTCCATCTTTAATAAGATTTTCAGACAAAGCTAGACTGGTTGCATTGTTCTTTCTCCCTGACATTAAAAAGCATCCCTCACTCAATAATCAAAGTGTTTCTTTGTGAAGCCTGAATTGTTGACTTAGGTTTCTTACATAGAAACCACTAGTAAAAACCTTTTAAACAAACTTTTCAAACAGTCTACATCTCCAATTCTTTCTAAGGGTAGCAGTTGAATCATTAATCTGCTCCAGGAGCAATGCTTGAAAAAGTCTAATAACTAATACTGTAGGTGTCAATAACATTGCCCAGTGAGGGACTGGAAGTCCATTTAGAGTTTTCATTCAACATATTGATTAGAAGGAATGCAAGGGCAACATGCAGAGCAAAACAACACAAGTGCATAAAGTCTTCAGAATGCCTTTTGGAGGAACAGCCATTGTGACTGTGCTAACTAGAGTATAGAATTTTATAAGTTTTAAAGCTCTTTTGCTGTTCCTCTTTCATGGTACCCAACATCTTTCCATTTTAAATTTCTTAAATGAAGTGTATGAATATCTCTCTGAGATCAGAGGATGGAAGCTACCAGGTGTTTGAAGATGACTGGAAGCAGAAATAGAATTAAACATTTTTTTTTCAATTATAATTCATAAATTAGTGAAAAAGTTCCCCAAACAATTATCCTTTACAATTTTAACTGAAGCAATTAGAGAACTGTCTACCTCCTGAGGTGAAAAATTGTAATCTAGCATGACTAAAGGAACTAACCTAGGAGTGAAGTATATTCATGCCAATTGAAAATTGAAAGCTATTCCATACATTTCACAAATTATTCTGAATCTATTTCCAATACATCTGTGAACCATTATAAGACAGACATGTAACGCAAATCTATTTAAAGTTAAAATAGCAGGAAGTGGTTAGTCAAGTCTGAATATTCTAAATTTGGGTGCCCATATAAAAGGAATAGCTTCCTCTAGAACACTGACTATGCATGTCAATCCTCTATCCTTTTTTTTCCTGAGTAATCAACGCCAATGAAAAATTTTGAGAAAAGGAATTTATATGATGAGCAGTTGCACCAGAAACTGAAACTAACATATATCACAATACCAAAAATAAGTGTAGCAATGAATTTCCTAAGCTGTGAGAAAGTATAAGCAACCCATTCCAATTCATACAGAGCAGGAAAAGATTAACAGGTAACAAAATATAAGGTGGTAAATGTACAATGAGAAAAACACTAAGTCTCAGTAGAATAAACACAATTATTCAAATATTATTTTTCAAATCCTTACATGTATACACAGGAGCATTGTCATTTTTAAAGCTCTTCACAATCCCAAAATTGTAAATATAATTCAACATCTCAGAAAGCCTCCCTAGGTTAGTAAGAAGCGCAAACAACAGGAAAGTAAATGCCATAAATTTCAAGGCAATATGTAAGCCCCACAGTTTAACTATCATGGGTAGTGCATTCATGGGATGGCATACACCAAGCAGTTCACCACAATTGCTCCAGCAGGTTCGAAAGTGGAAAGCAACAGTGTTTTGATAATATAATGGATGGCTCTGCTGAGTTGCCTCTGTACAGAAAGCAAGAACTTTTGTTAGGAAATCAACTTTACCTTCATGCATAGGACCCGAGAGTATAAAATGAGCTTGAACCTGTCCCACAGAGAAAGGTCAAACTCTTTGAGTTCCATCTCCCTACTGTTGGGCATTTCAGCTATGGTTATCCCAATTTGTCTGGTGAGCCTCTTCCATCCCTGATATCTGAGATTTTCTAGAGGTTGTCCCCTGCCTTCATCTCAAACTGCTACTAATTTTCATTCATTCTCCTGGCTTCTCTCCTAACACCCCCACATACCTGCTCCTGAACCCCTCTTTCCCCCTCCTGCTTCCCTCTCCCACCCAGGTCTATTACTCCCTGTGCCTCTTGTGATTATTTTCTTCCCCTTTCTAAGAGGAACTAAAGTATCCACACCCGGGTCTTCCTTATTGTTAAGCTTCATATATATAATCTGTGACGTGTATCATGGATATTTTGAACTTCTTGGCTACTATCCACTTATCAGTGAGGACATAACCTGTATGTCCTTTTGAATCTGTGTTACCTCACTCTGGAGACCATATCCAGTAATTAGACATGGCCATGATTTAAGACATGGGGTCAACCATCCATCTACAAAATTTTTGACCCAGAATTATTCCTGTCTAAGGAAATGCAGGGACAAAAATAGAGCGGAGACTGGGAGAAAGGCCATCCAGCAACTGGTCTAACTTGGTATCTATCCCATATGCAGTCAACAGACCCTTACATTATTATTGATGTCATATTGTTTTTGCAGACAGGAGCCTAGAGAGACTACAAGCAGCTGGCTGAGACCAATGCAGATATTTGCAAAAGGAGCTGATATGGATCAAAATCCCACAGGAAGAACAACAGTATCAACTAACCCGGACCTCACTGAGCTCTCTGAATCTAAGTCACCAACCAAAGAACATACATGGGCTGGTCGCTGGCCCCCAATATAGATGTTGCTGAGGACAGCCTTGTCTGGCCTCAATGGGAAAGGATGCACTTAATCCTGGAGAAACTTGATGCCACAGGAAAGGGGGATACTAGCAGGATGGGTGGGTGAGTGGGAAGCACCCTCTTTAAAACAAAGAGAAGTGGAGATGGGGAGGCTAAGAACTCTAATCTGATTCAGGGATAAGGGTCTCTGACCAAGGCAATGAATATAAAGGATGTTCTCAGGAGTATTTTTTATTGCTACATCATTTAAGTAGAATAACAGTATTTGGTTTTACCCTTGTACTTGGCCTATTTCTCAGGATCTTGTTCAACTAGTTATAATCAGATATTGATGACATCTTTACTTTAAAGCGACATATAACACCAAACTGCTATATTTTGTTAAACTCAAAATGTTCTTTTTCTTCCTTCTGATAGGAAGGAATTTTGTTTCCATATGTTGGTAAAATTTGTATGTCACAGCATTTAAAACAATGTAATGATTTCGATAAGTTATTTATATAAAACTGTAAAGAATGAATTTTATATTTATGCAGTTACCAAGCTATTAAAATTATGAACAAACTGACAGATAATAGCATCCTTTATAACAACATTATATAGACACAAATAAAATGATCCATAAAAGTTACACCACTAGAAAATTTTAAGATTTTTTTCTGAGATAATATAGTACTTAATAAACAAAATTTACTCAAATATATTTGCTTTAAAATTCTAATTCCTATAAAGTGATTGATAAATTTAACAATTTAAGTTTGATTTTTCTAATTGGTATAGCTAAAACTGAATACTATATTAAATAAATAGGGAAAGATTGGGAAGCCTTTTCTTGTCCCTAATTTTATTGGAATTGCTTCAGGTTTCTCTCAATTAAAATGCGTGGGCTGTTGGTCTGCTGGTGCTTTTATTAAGTTTACATGTGCTTTGAATTCCTGATCTCTCCAAAACTTCTAACATGAAGGGGAATTTTATTTTGTCAAAGGCTATTTTGTCAAATTCTATCTTTTCAGCATATAATGAGATGATCATGTAATTTTTTTCTTTGAGTTTGTTTAAATAGTAGATTATGTTGATGGATTTCTGTATATTGGACCATCTGCATCACTGGGAGAAAACCTTCTTGATTGTGGTAAGTGATCTTTTTAATATGTTCTTAGATTCTGTTTGCAAATTCCCATGTATGCACACGTCATATCCTCAACACAGAAGGAACAGTACCTAATTTATTCTATGAAGCCATGGTTACTCTGATACCTAAACCACACAAAGACCCAATAAAGAAATAGAATTTCAGAGCAATTTTGTTTATGAATATAGATGCAAATATACTCAATGATATTCTCATCAACCAAATCAAAGAACACATAAAAAAGATGATTAATGACAGTCAAGTAGGTTTCATACCAGGGATGTAGAGATGATTTAATAAACATTAAGTTTTCAAAGCTAGAAATGTCATTTCAAAGTGGAAATGACAGATTCAACAGGTGCTACTCCCCCTACAAATCAGCCTCTTTGCTGCTTCCTTTACATCCTTGTTCCTCAGGCTGTAAATCAGAGGATTCAGCATAGGAATGACCAAGGTGTAAAATACAGCAGAGACTTTTTCCTGTTCCAGAGAGTACTGAGAGCTTGGCTGGATATAACTAAATGTTCCAGAACCATAAAATAATGTCACAGCTGTCAGGTGTGAGGCACAGGTGGAGAAGGCTTTACGTCTCCCCTCAGTTGAGCGTATTCTCAGGATGGCAATGATAATGTGGATATAGGATACCATGACAATGATGAAAGTGAAAACAGCAATCACTCCAGAGAAGACCAAAAGCAGCATCTCATTGATGTGTGTATCAGAACATGAAAGCTTCAAAAGAGGAGGGATGTCACAGAAGAAGTGGTTCACAATGTTGGGACCACAGAAGTCCAGTCTCAGTAAACTTATTGTGTGAGTCAGGGAATTAATGAGGCTACACAAGTAACATGCAAGAACCATGTAAATGCAGATTCTGAAGGTCATAATAACTGTATACATTAAAGGGTTTACAATTGCCACATAACGATCATAAGCCATCATAGACAGGAGAGTGACTTCTGTGGTTGCATATACCATAAAAAAGAAACTCTGCAGAACACAGGAAAGGAGTCTACTAGACTTGTGTTCTGATAGGATATTGATGAGCATCTTAGGAGCAATGACAGTAGAGTAGCAGATGTCACAGAAAGAGAGGTTACTAAGGAAGAAGTACATTGGCGTCTGAAGGTGGGCATTCAACCAGATCAAGAAGATCATTCCCCAGTTACCCACAAAAATGATTAAATAAATTATGCTGAAAATTAAAAAGAGTGGAATCTGCCAATTGGGATTTTCTGTTAAGCCAAGGAGTATGAATTCCTTCACATCTGTATGATTCCTTGCACCCATGCTGTCTGTCATCTACAGTTCCTTGTTACAAAATATTTTCATGAGACTTATATAAAAATTAAATATGTGACCATAATTCTTCCAGAATATGAGAGCCATCATTGTGTGGTACACAAAGAGATTACCCTATGGGAGTTGAAGAAAAAATAAAAAGGAACATCAGCAATAGCCCATATCTGTGCTACCAAAGCTATATGCTACGACTGACCTCCCTATACAAATACATAACCTCAAATATTTTCTTACCTTTTGCCTAGATGTCTGGCACATTTGATCTAATGCAGGGAACCTGAGCCAAGTCAAATCTATAGATCAATATTTTCACCTGTCCTTTGTTTCAAGAATGATTGTCATGAGTATCTTTTTGTGTGACAATTCTTGCCTTCACAATTTTGTTCAATTTTCCTTTTGCATTCTAGCAATGTTTTCTGAACTAAAAATAATAAAACACACTAGAATGTACATTGTAAAAAGAAAATATATTGTGTGAAACAGCAAAATTTGCAACTGTGTGTATATTTTCTTTTCAAATAGATAAGGTAGAACTTCCCTTAATTCCTTCAGAAATGATCCACTTTCAATTCAGTATTTGGTAAGGTAAATATAAGTATAAATATGCATTCTGACTCAGCCAATAAATGTCTAGCACTTACTTTTATGAACTGATGCCTTTGAAAAGATTGATGACATAAATCAGAAATGTTATGACTTGAAGCAGCTGATGTACTGTTAGCAACCTAATCATGTATTGATAAGCAACAGAATAATTAGCATATATACATTAAAGTAGGGCAGAGAATATAAGGAAATTAGTGCTATAATGTAAATGGTAGTAATTTCCTGTTTTTATCGCAATGACTATCAAAATTTACTGAAAAAAGGGTGGCTTTAAGTAACAAAGATTCATTTACTTTTATTTTGGAAGTCAGAGTCCTAGGTGGAATCTACATGGCTATGCAATCACACTCCTAATAGGGGGCCTAATTAATGAAACATTTTGTAGCCAAATAACCCTTTTGGGACTCCAAATCATACTGACTTTAAGAATAAGCATATTCCCCTAAAACTACAATATAATGAATTTAACTTTCAGCACTGTTTCTTCTCCCTTCTCACCTTGAAAGATCACTTGATTGTGTGTATTTCATTCCTCATGCTTTTCCTCTGACTCACATGCCAACATGTGAATTAGTGTGTATGAATCCTAAAGATTAATGATAACACTAGGGGTTATCATTCACTCTGTCACATCTAAGATATCCAATAAAGAACTTTATATAAGATCTACAATGAGTATAAAATAATTAAATAATTTAATGAGATATCTGGGTGTATAAAGTGTATGTTTCAAGAAGAGAATGCAGTAAGTTCATAACCTAGAGTTCTTTGTGATAAGATGGCTTCTAAATGTTACTAAGTGAAAAGAACAGTAACAGAAATTCTGAAGATTTAAGATTTTTGTTTCTGTGGCCATTGAATTGTGTTTGAAAACTCTCAGTGAGATGGAAAAAAACACCTACACAATACATCACAGTACATGAATTCGACATTTCATGGTTAGCAAAGTATCTACCAGTTTTCAATAGTTTCTTTTTAGTATTTCACATTTGAGCTATTTCTACAAAAGTATTTTGCAAAATAATAAATCTTTCTTTTTTAAACACAAAATACAGGAGTATCAGCACAATACTGGAGTTGCTCTAATCAACTCCTGTATTGAATATGGGATATTGTTTACCTCATTGAACATAGCATTCAATTGGTTTTCATATTCCAAGAATATTTTGTATATTAAGAAAGCCTGTAAGGCATTTGAAACTTCAAGAACATATTTGGTACCTCACATTTTCTAGTTAGTATATAGGTAATCCTGTCATTCTGTTCCATATCAATGGATATTGATGTGTCAAAACTGAAATCATGAACTGAACACTGAAATAATCACAAGCCCACCCACTTAGTGCCTGTGTATGTTCCAGATCAGTGTCCATTGGAAGTACAGTGAATTTGATTTCACTCTATCCTAGGCTTCAGGAAAAGGTGAATTTGAAAGCAAAAAATGATTTTTTAAAAAGTTATCTCCTTTAATTTTGAGATTAAGGTATAATTTGATCATTTCCCCTTTGCCTTTTTATCTCCAAACCTTCTTTTTTATTAGATATATTCTTTATTTACATTTCAAACATTGTCCCCTTTCCTGGTTCCTTCCCCTCCCCACGAAAATCCCATAACCCATCTCCCCTCCCCCTGTTCCCCAATCAACCTTCCGCTTCCCTGTCCTGGTATTCTCCTACACTGCAGCATTGAGCATTCCCAGGACCAGGGGTCTCTCCTCCCATTGATGTCCAACAAGGCCATCCTCTGCTGCCTATGGGACTGGAGCCCTGGGTAACTCCTTGTGTACTCTTTGATTTATGGTTTTGTTCCTCGGAGGTCTGGGAGTACTGGATGGCTCATATTGTTGTTCCTCCTATGGTGCTGCAAACCCCTTCAGCTCCTTGAGTCCTTTCTCTAGCTCCCCGATTGGGGGACCCTATACTTAGTTCAATGACTGGCTGAGAGTGTACCTCTCTGCATTTATCATGAACTAGCAGAACCTCCCAGTTGACAGCTATATCCTGCTCCGGTAAGCAAGCACTTGTGGGTATCCAAGATAGTCTTTGGGTTTTGTAACTGTATATAGGATGTATCCCTGGGTGGGGTAGTCTCTGGATGGTCTTTCCCTCAGACTCTGCTCCAGACTTTGTCTCTCCAAAACTTCATATGTCATAAAATCCATGCCCTCTTGATAAAAAATAAAAGGTTAATTTCCAATATTAATAACCGTGTGTATTCTCACCTCAAAAAATTTACTCCCAAAGACATGTTCAAATTTAATTTTGCTGCTTTTATATAGTAAGTTTGATGTATCATCACGGCAAGCTATTTAAATAAATATGATATTCTTTCACAGTCATATTTTGATTCCAGGGCGACTATTCTAATGCATGTTCATCCATGAACAAGAATAAAATGAGAATAGTCACAACCATTAAATCTTTTTTTATGACTGTTTAAAAAAGGAACTCTGCCAATACTTATCAAATAAAGTAAAAATTAGCAAAATTTTACTCTCTTCATACACTGGGACAGAGCCATTCATGCAAGCAGACCAATTAACTCAAACAATATTATTAAGATCTCAAATATTTTAGGCACATATATATATATATATATATATATATATATATATTATGAATGTATCATTTGTTTTACATATAAATAAATAAGACATTATATTAAATAAGATTGTTAAAGATAGAAATTCAAATGTAAGTTAATTTATGTATATAGATGTACTTATATATTAAGACAACACGTTTATAAACAATTAGTTTATAGTTGAAAATTAAAAGACAAATGAAATAAAAATATCACATAACATTTACTGAAATATAACATTTGTGCATGTAATCCCTATAGTCAACAATAGCCACACAGAGTAAATGAGACAAAGTTAGAAATGAGGCATTCTACTTTAAAATCAGCACATCATAGTGAACAAAAGAGCTTCTGTAGCAAATTACTTCAGCTTTAAGAAAATAAGACCTATGAGCATGTCCCAGGACAGAAAACAAAGGGAAGAAAAGCAGAATATAATTCTTAAAATATGTTATTGAAATCCTTAAAGAAAATTAATTTGAAAGTATTTAAAAGTACTATTATTTTATTAAATTAATTGGAAACCATATATAGTATATACAAATTTGAATCTTAAATTGTATAGTTTTTACCTTTGCATAAGCATGCAAATATCTTTTAGGTACTCTATGAATATAGTATTAAATGACAAAAACATACATGTTCTTACCATATCCAATAACAATACATATAATTATAAATTTTGTACATTGTATAAATAATTCTTTTATCTATGAGATGTGGAGGATTGGAAAATGAATAGCCTACAAATTATAACATAATATTCTAAATTGTTGGCTGTGATTCTGCACATAGACAATAGCAATTATCTTCTCTTAATGCTCAGGAAATAACAGAAAATAGAAAAATTTTTACATAGAAACTTACTTCCAACCTATAGAAGCTCAAAAGAACAATACATCTGCTGTATAAAATCTGGCATTCACAAATCTTTAAGGACTTATTATTTGGAACAAAGTTGCTAAGGTAGTTTCTATTCTACTGGGGAAAGAATCCATATCCCCCTGTGTTTTTTTAAGTCTCAGTTGTCCACAGTTTAGTCATTAGCAACTTTCTTGGCTCTCAAGTGTGAAACTAATCAGAGAGCTGTCAGCCCTTCTCATTTATGTTCAATGCATAGTTCTACTTTCACAAAGAAGTGAAAGGGGATTCTTTCCTAAGTATTGCTTCTAAAGCAGCTTGGATTTTCTCTAAATTAAAGCATCTTGCTTTAATGCCCAATAAAGACAAGAAATGAAGAAGCAGAGGTGACAAAAAAAAAGATGCTACAATCATTAGTAAGCCACATGGAATACTGTGGAAAATATTCTGCCAAGAAAATAGCACAAGTTCATTATTATTTCTTCAAAATTGCTGTATCTATACAGAATTTTCATTCTTATTTTGATAACAAATAAGGCATTGCATCAATATATTCTAAGATCTTTAATGCTAACTCCCTTTAGACACATTATGCTATATAAAATCAAGAGTTTCATAGGTTTACAATTGTATTACAATTTAATTATTATGAGATGATATTGAGGAGGATCAAAATCACACGTTAGATTTTATTATCAAATTACCAGATTATTACCAGATTACCAAATAGCATGCAATTTTCCAAATGTTTTACACCTACATGCATAAATAAATGATTCTTTAAAGCATAATAATGCTTTAAATTGCCAGAAAATTCAAACCATTTCATAAATTTCAATGTACACTGAAATTATAATCACAAGTTGGAAAATGTTAGAAATATTAAAATAATTAATATACAATTCAAAAGTTTATTTCAGTCTTTATCTCTTTGGAATGTATGTAAAAATTAAAAAAATTAGCTTTTGAAAACGCTAAAGAATAGGAGGAAGAGAGATGGCTCAGGAGTTAAGAGCACAGGCTGCTCTTTCAGAGGTCCTGAGTTCAATTGATTGTAACCACATGGAATCCCACAACCATGTATAATGGGATCCAATGTCCTCCTTGAATTCAGGCATTCATGTAAACAGAGCTCTTAAATGCATTAGATGAATGAATGAATGATCCATCTAAGGAAGACTTTAATAGTGGGCTTATTTGAAAAATTACTTTTCTATGAATATGAAAAATTGATTTCTCCAACTGCAGACAATATGTTTAAAAAAGGAAAAAAGAAAAACAGAACAGAACAAAACAAAACGGTGCCAACAAAATACTAGGAAAAGTGGAACATATATAAATCCCAGTGCTGGGGAGGCAGAGCCTAGAGGATTAGCAGAACCATTGACCACAGATATGTTAAGATATTAAGGGCTCACTGTACTAGAATAGCAAGGTCCTAGTGGAGACATAGTGCCAAGATGTTATTGACTGAACTTGTATTCTGTTATCTGGAATGGGGTTGGGTACAGATCTAGGCGAAGATTTCTTATTTTGTTTTTGTTGTTTATGATAATGTTGTTCTGTTTCCTCTCTGGATATTTAGAAAGTGTGATGCCTATGTGTTTCTGATTTTCTGGCATGCTCAGCTAATATAGGGAGTGCCTGTTGGTATTAGAGGATGTGTTGGGAGAAGTAATTCTAAAGGTTGTGATCCCTTGGAAATATTATTAGATAGTAAAGGAGACCATATTACATTTCATGCTACACAGCTTGAAACAAGGCTGTGTAGATTGAATGTATTATACCTCGGGAGAGGTATTATAGTGAGACTTTTTCATACCTCAAGTGATATAAATAATGGCACAGGGGCTAATTAAGACTTTAAAGTTTAAGCCTTAGTTTGGGAGACTCCCAACTACTCTATCACAACTAATTTTAGCCTATGTCTTGTCATGTGGCCAGGTTCAAGGCCATTATATCATTATTAAAACCAATTAGAAACAATTCTAGAATGCCTTAGACAGGTAAGGAAGAATGAATATTTTCAAAATATCAAATAGCTGTAGCAGCTTGTATTATGAATGCTAATTATATTTCCCCAAAATCTGGTTGTATGAGGAGATCTTCTGCGAACCTGCTTCCAATTGGTTCTGATTGATAAATAATGATGCAAGTAGCCAATAATAGCTGGTAAGGAGAGACAGAGGCTAAATTTTAGAATTAACAATTAAATATACAGAGACATACCTTCAAACAGCATACCCAAAGGCATGAGTTAACATTCAGTTTACGTGTTATCAGAGAATGGACTATCAAGTGGTCTAAGTTTCTGTTGAGGCCTGTCATAAAGCAGGAGTTAGAGGAGATGAGGATGAAAGATAGAAACAGAGAGGGCTATAAGCCTGCCACGGGTGTTCTGCAGCAAAAATAGAGATCATGCCGGGTAACTGAATCTAAGGAAACAGAGAGAGTAGAAGAAATTTCAGGCAACAAAACTGCTTTTCCTGCAGGCATGGAAGTAAAGGATGACTATGGGATTTGGGGGCCTAGGATAAATCAGAGGGAGAAATGAAGATTGGATGGGGATAATCTATAGGAGGTATAGAGGGAAGGCAGAACTGAAGCTGGTGTTCTGCTTCAGAACTATAAACCAGAATGGAAAATTGGATTTGGAGAATTAATGGTGAAGCTAGCTTTCCTGATTCCCAGTTTTTTAGCTGGTGTGTTCTTAGTGAACGTCAGCTGGTGTTGAAGGCTAGGAAAATTGAAGAGTTGGAGGGAGGAAAATTGCAGGGGAAGATCTTTTTGATCTGTTGAGGATCTGAGAGGAGAGGGAGACCACAGCAGATAGTTTAATGCTACAGAAATAGGTTATTAATTATAGAAGAAAACTTCCTTAACCTAAAGAAAGTGATACTCATAAACATAAAAGAAGTCTACAGAACTCCAAATAATTTGAACCAGAAAAGGAGTTCCTCCTGTCACAAAATAATCAAACCACCAAATGTACAAAACAAAGAATATTAAAAGCAGTAAAGGAAAAATGTCAAGTGACAGAATTGCACCAGATTTCTCACCAGAGACTATGAAAACTAGAAGATTCTGGGAAGATGTCATAGACCCCCAGAGAACACTAATGCCAGTCTAGGCTATTATACCCAGCAAAACTCTCAATTCCCATAGATGGAGAAAACAAGATATTCCATGATAAAACCAAATTTACACAATGTCTTTCCACAAACTGAGCCTTTCAAATGATAGTAGATGGAAAATGCCAATACAAGGAGGGAAACCATAGCCCCAGAAAAAGCAAGAAAGTAATCTTCTTTCCACAAACCCAAAAGAAGATAGCCAGACAAACATAAAAGTATTATCAAAATTAAGAAGTTCCTTAATATCTCCTAACCTCAGTGATCTCAATTCCCCAATAAGAAGACATAGACTAACATAGACTAACAGACTGGATACATAAACAAGACCCAGCACTTTTCTGCATTCAGGAAACACATCTTGAGACAAAGACAGACACTAACTTAGTGTAAAAGGAAGGAAAACAATTTTCCAAGAAAGCGGTCCCAAGAAACAAGCTGGAGTAGCTATTCTAATATTAAATAAAATCAACTTTCAACCAAAAGTTATCAAAAAGGATAAAAAAGTATACTTCATATTCATCAAAGGAAAAATCTATCAAGGAAAACTTGCAGTTCTGAAAATCTATGCTCCAAATGCAAGGACACCCACATTCATAAAAGAAACTTTACTAAAGCTCAACATACATATTGAACCTTACACAATAATAGTAGGAGACTTCAACACCTCACTCTCAGCAATGGACAGATCATGGAAACACAATCTAACCAGACACACATTGAAACTAACAGAAGTTATGGACCAAATGGATTTAGCAAATATCTATAGAAAGATTCATCCTAAAACAAAAGAACATACCTTCTTTTCAGCACTCCATGGTACCTTCTCTAAAAAGACCATAAAATTGGTCACAAAACAAGCCTCAGCAGATACAAGAAGATTGAAATAATCCCATGCATCCTATCAGACCACCTTGGACAAAGGCTGGTCTTAAATAGCAACAAAAACACCTGAAAGGCCACAAACACATGAAAGCTGAACAATGTCCTATTCAATGATGACTTTGTCCAGGAAGAAGAAGGGAAAGAAATTAAAGACTTTTTAGAATTTGATGAAAATGAAGGCACAACATTCTCAAACATAGGACACAATTAAAGCAGTGCTAAGAGGAAATTTGTAGCTCCAAGTACCTCCAAAAAGAACCTGGAGAGAGCATACACTAGCAGTTTAACAGCAGAGCTGAAAGCTTTACAACAAAAATAAGCAAATAAAAGAGGAGTAGACAGCAGGATATAATCAAACCCAGGGCTGAAATCAACCACGTAGAAACAAAAAGATGTATATAAAGAATGAATGAAAAAACCAGGAGATGGTTCTTTGAGAAAATCAATAAGATAGATTAAACCCTTACCCAGACTAATCAGAGGGCACAGAGACAGAATCCAAATTAACAAAATCAGAAATGAAGAGAGATATAACAACAAATACTGAGGAAATTAAAACATTCATCAGGTCCACTACAAAAGCCTATATTAAAAAACAAACTGGAAAATGTGGATGAAATGGACAACTTTCTAGAAAGATACAAGATACCAAAATTAAAGCAGGATCAGCTAAACTATCTACTCTTGAAGAAATAAAAGCAGTCACAAAAGTCTCCCAACCGAAAAATCCAAGACTAAGAATTATATTGGGCCTTCCAAGAAGAGTCAATATCAATACTCTTCAAATTATTCCACAAAGTAGAAACAATTTGTTGTATGAAGCCACAGTTATGTTGATGCCAAAGCTATACAAGACCCAATAAAGAAAGAGAACATCAGACCAATTTCCCTTATGAATAGTGATGCAATAACACTCAACAAAATTCTTACAAACCCAACCCAGGAACATATCCAAAGGATAATTCACCATGACCAGGTATACATCCTCCCATAGATGCAAGCATGGTCCAATGTACAGAAATCCATCAATGTAATCCACTACATAAACAAACTCAAAGAAAAAAAAACACATTAGGTACTGAAAAACCATTGGAGAAAATTCAACATCCCTTTATGTTAAAAGTCTTGGAAAGATCACAAATTCAAGATCCATACGTAAACATAGTGAAAGCAATATACAGCAAAACAGTAGCCAACATCAAACTAAATGGAGAGAAACTTGTAGCAATCTCACTAAAATTAGGGACTAGACAAGGTCCCAATTTCTCCATATCCATTCAATTTAGTACTTGAAGTTCTAGATAGAGCAATTATACAACAAAAGGAGGTCAAAGAGAGCTTGCTCAGCTTGCAGCAGAGGCGGCCATCTTGCCTCGGGTCACTGCAGACAGCTGGCAGCTGGGGCCATGTGCAAGGGACAGAGTCTAGCATCTAATGCCCCATCAGGTACTTGCCTGAACCCAGAGCCTGATCAGCTCGGCCGGTGGTGCCATCTTGCCTCGGGGCACTACAGTCAGCTAGCAGCTGGGGCCAGGTATGTGGACAGAGTCCAAGTCAAACAACAACTATCCCATCAGGCTCTTGCCTACACCCAGAGCCCTATCAGCCTTGTGGGATGTCTCTGTGCCAACCCACATGTGGGCACCAACTCGCTTGGGGGGGTCTGTGCCTGGATTACAGCTGAGGCCACCATATTGCCTTGGGGCACTACAGACAGCTAGCAGTTGGGGCCAGGTACCTGAACAGAGTCCGAGTCTAACATAGACTACCCCATCAGTCAGGCTCTTGCCTGCAGCCAGAGCCAGATCAGCTTGGTGGGCAGTCTGTATGCCTACAACTTGGCAGACTGTCACCAATCCGCTTGGGTGCCAGCTTGCTCAGCTTGCAGCAGAGGCCTCCTTCTTGCCTTAGGTCACTGCAGACAGCTGGCAGCTGGGGCCAGCCAGGTACCCGGACAGAATCAGAGTCTAACATTCGACTATCCCATCAGGCTCTTGCCTGCAGTCAGAGCCTGATCAGCTCCGTGGGCTATCTGTACATCTACCTGCACGAGCACAAACTTGGTTGGGAATCTGTGCCTGGCTTACAGTGGAGGCCGCCATCTTGCCTCGGGGCACCACAGACAGCTAACCAGACAGAACCCTGTGGACTGAGAGCACCACCATCTAGGCTCCATCAGTCCAATCTGGTAAACTCTGGTCCTGCAGGGAATCCCGCAATTAGACAGAGCCCCAAGACCCGCCACCATCTTGGAGCAGGTGGCCTGACCAGGTCACTATAGAGAACCAACAGAGGAGCCCAGGTCACCATAATGATCTAAAAGATGAGCCCAGATCGGTGGAATAAAATATCTGATTCTTAAGAGCTGGCATCTAGGCAGGCCAGGCGGAGATGGCAGGAGGCCAATTGCGCATCCAGCAGCAAGCGAGGTGGAGACTTGGGTCCGGCCCAGCAGAGCTGAGGAGGTAATTCGGAATCCACTTCCAGTATCCACCTCTGGAGCATGGACACCCTGTGCGACAGGGGCTCCAAATGCCAGGCTCACAGGAACTTCAAACAACCAACCATTAACAACAAGACCAACTAACTCCAGAGATAAACAGATGGCAACAGGCAAATGTAGGAACATTACTAACAGAAATCAAGGCAATATGGCAGCATCTCAACCCAATTCTCCAACCACAGCAAGTCCTGGATACCCCAACACACCAGAAAAACAAGAGTTGGATTTAAAAGCACTGGTCATGATGCTGCTAGAGGAACACAAAAAGACATAAACAAATCTCTTAAAGAAATGCAGGGGAACATGGATAGGTTAGAAGCCCTTACAATGGAAACACAAAAATCACTTAAAGAATTCCAGGAGAATATGGGTCAACAGAAAGAAACCAATAAAGAGGAAATGAAAAAATCACTTAAAGAAATTCAGGAGAAAATGAATAAACAAGCAGAAGTCATGAAAGAGGAAACACAAAAATCT
Source organism: Apodemus agrarius (assembly GCA_964023405.1). Lineage (NCBI taxonomy): Eukaryota > Metazoa > Chordata > Mammalia > Rodentia > Muridae > Apodemus > Apodemus agrarius. The sequence goes on along the minus strand of OZ030008.1, from coordinate 96,829,315 downwards.
CTTAAGGAATTGCAAGAAAATACAAACAAGGGAAGGAACTGAGCAAAACCATCCAAGATCTAAACATAGAAGTAGAAACAACAAAGAAATAACAAAGGGAGACAACTTTGGAGATAGAAAACATTGGGAAAAATCAGGGGTCATAGATGCAAATATCAACAACAGAATGCAAGAATTGAAGTAAGAATCTCAGTTGCTGAAGATACCATAGGAACTATAGACACCACAGTCAAAGAAAATGCAAAATGCAAAAGGCTTATAACCCAAAACATCCAGGAAATCCAGGACACAATGAGAAGACCAAACCTAAGGATTATAGGGATAGATGAGAGTGAAGATCTACAATTAAAAGGGCCAGCATATATCTTCAACAAAATTATGGAAAAAAACTTCCCTAACCTAAAGAGAGAGATGCCCATGAATATACAAGAAGCTTAGAGAACTCCAAACAGACTGGACAAGAACAGAAATACCTCCTGTCACATAATAATCAAAACCCCAAATGTACTAAACAAAGAAAGAATATTAAAGGCAGTTAGAGAAAAAGGCCAAATAACATATAAAGGACGACCTATCAGAATCACACCAGACATCTCTCCAGAGACCATGAAAGCTAGGAGATCCTGGGCAGATCTCATGCAGACCCTAAGAGAACACAAATGTCAGCCAAGACTACTATACCCAGCAAAACTCTCAATCAACATAGATGGAAAAATCAAAATATTCCATGACAAGACCAAAATTACACAATATCTTTCCACTAACCCAGCCCCTACAAAGGATAATAGGAGGAAAACTCCAATACAAGGAGGGAAACTACACCCTGGAAAAAGCAAGATAGTAACCTTCTTCCATCAAACTCAAATGATGATAACCACTCAAAAAACAAATAATATCAAAAATGACAGGAAGAAATAATCACTCTTCCTTAATATCTCCTAACATCAATGGAATCAATTCCCCAATAGAAAGACATAGATGGACAGACTGGATACTGAAACAGGACCTTACATTTTGCTGCATACAGGAAACACACTGCAGGGTCAAAGACAAACACTACCTTAGAGTAAAATGCTGGATGAAAATTTTAGAAGAAAATGGTCTCAGGAAGTGAGCTGGAATAGCCATTCTAATATCAGATAAAATTGACTTTCAACCTAAATTCATCAAAAGAGATACAGAAGGCCACTTCTTGATGGTCAAAGGAAAAATCCACCAAGAATTCACAATTCTAAACATCTATGCTCCAAATGCAAGGGCACCCTCATTCATAAACGAAACTTTACTAAAGCTCAAAGCACACATTGCACCTAACACAATAATTGTGGGGGACCTCAACACTCCACAATCCTCAATGGACCAATTAGTAAAAACAGAAACTAAACAGGGACACAGGAAAACTCATTGAAACTTTGGACCAATTAGAATTAACAGATATATTTATATATAGAGAGAGAACATTTCATCGTAAAGCAAAAGTCTATACCTTTTTCGCAGCACCTCATGGTACCTTCTCCAAAATTGGTCACAAGTCAGACCTCAACAAATATAAGAAGATCCAACTAATCCCATGATCACCATCCAGTAAGAGTGGTCTTCAACAACAACAAAAACAACAGAAAATCCTCATACACAGGAAGGCTGAACAATATTCAACTCAATGATATCTTAGTCAAGGAAGAAATAAAGAAGGAAATCAAAGACTTTCTAGAATTTTATGAAAATGAAGGCAAAACATTCCCAAATCTATGGGACACAATGTAAGCAGTGCTAAGAGGAAAACTCATAGCCCTGAGTGCCTCCAAAAAGAAACTGGAGAAAGTATACACTAGCAGCTTAACAGCACACCTGAAAGCCCTGGAACAAAAAGAAGCTAATTCACCCAGGAGGAGTAGAAGACAGGAAATCATCAAACTAAGGGCCGAAATCAATCAAGTAGAAACGAAAAGAACCATACAAAGAATAAAATTCTTGCCAACTGAATCCAAGAACACATCAAAATGATCATTCACCATGATCAAGTTGGCTTCATCCCAGGGATGCAGGGATGGTTCAATATATGGAAATCCATCAACGTAATCCACTACATAAACAAACTAAAAAGAAAAAAACCACATGGTAAATTCATTGGATGCTGAAAAAGCATTTGACAAAATTCAGCATCCTTTCATGCTAAAAGTCTTGGAAAGAACAGGAATTCGAGGCCCATACCTAAACATAGTAAAAACAATTTACAACAGACCAATAGCTAACATCAATGTAAAAGGAGACAAATTTGAAGCAATCTCACTAAAATCAGGGACTAGACAAGGCTGCCCCCTGTCACCATATCTTTTCAATATAGTACTTGAGGTACTAGCTAGAGCAATTATACAACATAAGGAAGTCAAAGGGATACAAATTGGAAAGGAAGAAGTCAAACTATCACTATTCGCAGATGATATGATAGTATATTTAAGTGACTCTAAAAACTCCACCAGAGAACTCCTACAGCTGATAAACAACTTCAGCAAAGTGGCTGGTTATAAAATCAACTCAAGCAAATCAGTAGTCTTCCTATACTCAAAGGGTAAGCAGGCTGAGAAAGAAATTAGGGAAATGATACCCTTCACAATAGCCACAAACAATATAAAGTATCTTGGTGTGACTCTAACCAAACAAGTGAAATATTTGTATGACAAAAACTTCAGGTCTCTGAAGAAGAAAATGGAAAAAGACCTCAGAAAATGGAAAAATCTTCCATGCTCGTGGGTTGGCAGGATTAATATAGTTAAAATGGCAATCTTGCCAAAACGCAATATACAGATTCAACATAAACCCCATCAAAATCCCAACTCAGTTCTTCATAGAGTTAGAAAGAGTAATTCTCAAATTCATCTGGAATAACAAAAAACCCAGGATAGCTATAACTATCATCAACAGTAAGAGAACTTCTGGGGGAATCAATATCCCAGACCTCAAGCAATACTACAGAGCAGTAGTGTTAAAAACTGCATAGTATTGGTACAATGACAGAGAGGTGAATCAGTGGAATAGGATTGAAGGCCCAGAATTGAAACCAACCATCTATGTCCAATTGATCTTTGACAAAGGAGCTGGAAACATCCAGTGGAAAAAAAGATAGTCTTTTCAACAAATGTTGCTGGCTCAACTGGAAGTCAACATGCAGAGAATTGATCCACTCTTATCTCCTTGTACTAAACTCAACTCCAAGTGGATCAAGGACCTCCACATTTAACCAGATACACTAAAATTAATGGAAAAGAAGCTGGGGAAGACCCTTGAAGACATTGGCTCAGTCCTGAACAGAACACCAATTGCTTATGCTCTAAGATCAAGAATAGACAAATGAGATCTCATAAAATTAAAAGGTTTCTGTAAGGCAAACGACACTGTCAAAAGGACACATCGGCAAACAACAAATTGGGAAAAGATCTTCACCAACCCACCATCTGACAGAAAGCTAATATTCAATGTATACAAAGAACTCTAAAAGTTAGACCCCGGAAAAACAAATAACCCTATCAAAAAATGGGGTACAGAGCTAAACAAAGACTTTTCACGTGAAGAAATTTGAATGGCTGAGAAACACCTTAAGAAATGTTCAACATCATTAGTCATTAGGGAAATGCAAATCAAAACAACCCTGAGATTTCACCTCACACCAGTCAGAATTGCTAAGATTAAAATCTCAGGAAACAGTAGGTGTTGGCGAGGATGTAGAGAAAGAGGAACACTCTTCCACTGCTGGTGGGACTGCAAGCTTGTATAACCACTCTGGAAATCAGTCTGGCGGTTCCTCAGAAAACTGGACATGATAATTCCGGAGGACCCAGCCATACCACTCCTGGGCATATACCCAGAAGATTCCCCGGCATGCAATAAGGATACATGCTCCACTATGCTCATAGCAGCCTTATTTATAATAGCCAGCAGCTGGAAAGAACCCAGATGTCCCTCAATGGAAGAATGGATACAAAAATGTGGTATATTTAAACAATGGAGTACTATTCAGCCATTAGAAACAATGAATTCATAAAATTCTTGGAGAAATGGATGGAGCTGGAGAACATCATACTAAGTGATGTATCCCAGTCTCAAAAGAATACCCATGGTATGCACTCACTGATAAGTGGATACTATCCTAGAATCTTGGGACACCAAAGACACAATCCACATACCAAATGATGTTCAAGAAGAAGGAAGAAGTGGACCCTTATTCTGGAAAGGCTCAAAGCATCATTGTAAGGGATTATGAGAACAGGGAAGTGGGAAAGCGTGGATGTGGGAACATGGGGATGTAAAATGGCATCTGGGACCTTTGGGGGGCAGGGAACCAGAAAAAAGAGAAATGAAATGTAAATATAGAATATATCCAATAAAAATGTAATTTAATAAAAAGGTCTGCTATTATCAATAAATCAAGTGGAGCTGGGTGGTAGTGGCGCACGCCTTTAATCCCAGCACTTGGGAGGCAGAGGCAAGTGAATTTCTGAGTTTGAGGCCAGCCTGGTGTATGGAGTGAGTTCCATGACAGCCAGGACTACCCAGAGAAACCCTGTCTCAAAAATAACCAAAAAATCAAACAAACAAACAAAAAAACAAGTGGAATTTCAAGATACATAGTTAAAACAAATAGCAGTTGTAGATTCATACTGCAAAAAGTTGTGAAAATAGGAAGAAATAATTCATATAGCCAAATTTTGAATTAATTGTAAAAGCAAATAGTTTTAAGTCATGAAATGTGGATTGAAGTTAATTGAAGATGTTAACAAATGGAAAAGTATCTAAGACAAGAAAACACTTGTCAATATCTGTGTGACTAAAGTAACAAAATGTTTCAATTTGTAATATTATACAAGTGTTCTTGAAAGTAAAGTGTTGGGAGAGAGAATGAAGTATCACATGGATGTGTGGGGAAGTTTGGAAATTAAATGATTAGAGGGACTATTCCTGAATTCTTCAGATATGAGATGACATAGATCAGAACAATAGGAAGCAAAACATAGTACTTCATCATAATCTTCAGCCCCAAAATACAACTCAGTAACAAATGTTAAGTTGACATCTGCCATGTAATTATGTCTTAGAACCACTTAATTATAGAAATTCGGGTTAATTGGCAGCAATGGTGGAATATCTAAAACTAGAGAATGAAATTATTTTCTAGCCTGATTTTCCAGCATGTAAACATATAAGCTAAAGAGTCTATATGTTTTAAAACACTGATCACTTAATTTTTCACAGATAATTATGTGAATAAAATGTTAAATCGTTAGCAAAATGTTACATATAAGTACAATAATTAATGTGCACATAAAATCTAAAATAAATCTTTATAAGAAAAAAACCCTAGTTAATCAAACTGGAATGAGGTAAATTTAATCTGCATTTCCAGTAAATCAATCCTAATACTTTTGGATTATGTAGCACGAAACAGCAACCAACAGATTGGGATATGATCTTTACCAATCCCACATTCGACTAGTATCTAGTATATACAAAAAACTCAAGAAGTTGGACTCCAGAGAATCAAATAACCCTATTAAAAATGGGCTACAGAACTAAACAAAGAATTTTCAACTGAGCAATACTGAATGGCCAAGAAACACTTAAAGAAATGTTCACCATCCTTAGTTATTAGGGAAATGCAAATCAAAATGATCCTGAGATTCTACCCCACACCAGTCAGAATGGCTAAGTTCAAAAACTCAGATGACAGCAGATGCTGGCAAGGATGTGGAGAAAGAGTAACTCTCCTCCATTGCTGGTGGGATTGCAAGCTTGTACAATCACTCTGGAAACCAGTTTGGTGGCTCCTCAGAAAATTGGACATAGCCATAACACTGAAGACCCGGCCATACCACTCCTGGGTATATACCCAGAAGATGTTCCAACATGTAATAAGGACACATGCTCCACTATGTTCATAGCAGCCTTATTTATAAAAGCCAGAAGCTGAAAATAACCCAGATGTCCATCAACAGAAGAAATGATACAGAAAATGTGGTATATTTACACAATGGTGTATTATTCAGCTCTTAAGAATGATGAATTCATGAAATTCTTAGGGAAATGGATGGAACTAGAAAATATCCTGAGTAAGGTAAACCAATCACAGAAGAACACACATGGTGTGCACTCACGGATAAGTGGATATTAGTCCATTTTATGTGCACATTAATTATTGTACTTATATGTAACATTTTGCTAACGATTTAACATTTTATTCACATAATTATCTGTGAAAAATTAAGTGATCAGATATTGACAAGTGTTTTCTTGTCTTAGATACTTTTCCATTTGTTAACATCTTCAATTACCTTCAATCCACATTTCATGACTTAAAACTATTTGCTTTTACAATTAATTCAAAATTTGGCTATATGAATTATTTCTTCCCATTTTCACAACTTTTTGCAGATGTAGAAAAATGTAGATAAAGTGTAGAGAAGAGTGTTCTTCTTTCTCCACATCCTCGCCAACACCTGATGTCTTCTGAGTTTTTAATCTTAGCCATTCTGACTGGTGTGAGGTGAAATCTCAGGGTTGTTTTAATTTGCATTTCCCTAATGACTAGTGATGTTGAACATTTTTTAAGGTGTTTCTCAGCCATCCGAATTTCTTCAGGTGAAAAGTCTCTGTTTAGCTCTGTACCCCATTTTTGGATAGGGTTATTTGGTTTTCTGGGGTCTAACCTCTTGAGTTCTTTGTATACATTGGAGATTAGCCCTCTGTCGGATGTGGGGTTGGTGAAGATTTTTTTCCAATTTGTTGGTTGCCGATTTATCCTTTTGACAGTGTCTTTTGCCTAGACATCAGGTGTTGGCGAGGATGTGGAGAAAGAGGAACACTCCTCCACTGCTGGTGGGAATGCAAGCTGGTACAACCACTCTGTAAATCAGAAAACTGGGCGTGATACTTCCGGAGGACCCAGCCATACCACTCCTGGGAATATACCCAGAAGATTCACCAGCATGCAATAAGGATACATGCTCCACTATGTTCATAGCAGCCTTATATATAATAGCCAGAAGCTGGAAAGAACCCAGATGTCCCTCAACAGAGGAATGGACACAAAAAATGTGGTATATATACACAATGGAGTACTATACAGCCATTAGCAACAATGAATTCATGAAATTCTTAGAGAAATGGATGGAGCTGGAGAACGTCATACTAAGTGAGGTGACCCAGTCTCAAAAGAATACCCATGGTATACAGTCACTGATAAGTGGATATTAGCCTAGAAGCTTGGAACACCAAAGACACAAATCACATATCAAGTGATGTCTCACAAGAAGAAAGGAGTGGACACTGGTGCTAGAATGGACCAAAACATCATTGTGGGAGAGTACAAGAACAGTAAAGTGGGAGGGGGTGGATGCAGGAGCAGGGGGAGGGAAAAGGACATGTGGGACCTTTGGGGGTGGGGAACCAGAAAAAGGGAAATGAATTGTAAATATAGAATATATACAATAAAAAAAAAAAGGAAAAAAAAGTGTAGAGAAGAAACTGAAGGAAAGGCCATACATCCAGAGTGTACCACCTGGGGATTCTTCCCATATATAATCATCAAACCCTGACACTATCATGGATGCCAAGAAGTGCTTGATGAAAGGAGCCTGATATGACTGTCTCCTGAGCCGTCCTGCCAGAGCCTTAAGAATACAGAAGTAGATGCTCAGAGCCAACCATTGAACTGAGAATGGGGTCCCCAATGGAGGAGTTAGAGAAAGTACTATAAGAGCTGAAGGGGTATCCAACCTCATAGGAAGAACAACAATATCAATCAACTAGAACCCCACCCCAGAGCTCCTAGGGACTAAGCCATCAACCAAGATGTACACATGGTTCTAGCTGCATATGTAGCAGAGAATTGCTCTGTCAGGCATCAATGGGAGGACAGGTCCTTAGTCCTATGAAGTCTTGATAGGTGCCCCAGTCATTGTAGGGAAATCTAGGACAGGGAGTTGGAAGTGGGGTGGTGGGGGGAAAACCCTCATAGTAGTAGGGGAGAGAGGATTGAATAGGGGGTATCCAGGAGAGAGGTGAACTGGGAAAGGAGATTATATTTGAAATGTAAATAAATGATATATTCAATAAAAAGTAGCTAATGTGACATGTATCAAGGTACTTAGTATAAAAAAGTATGTGAAAGTATGGCACACTCAGAAAACTTTTACTGTATCATTTAAGATTTCATCCATTCATTCCTCTATTCATTCACATTTTAAACCATAGGAAATAAAATACAATATAAAACCAAAATTATCACACTGGACCTGGACAAAATAAACCAACAGAAGGAAATGAAGCCAAGAGGAGGTACAAGAATAACACATAAACTCATTTTCTCACTCAGGAACCCCATAAAAACACTAAGCTAAAAGCCATAATATATAGAAAAGGTTCTGGTTCAAACCTATGAAGACCCTACATATTCTCTTTCAATTTTTGTCAGTTCTTATGATTTTTGCTCATGTTGACTTAAGGGAACAGTTTTCTTGGTGTTCTCGTTATACTCTGGCTCTAACAATTTTAATACCTCTTCTGACACTGTATGTTTTATAAGAACTTAAGGCTATGTAGCTGATGAGTCTAAGGGAACACAAATTAATATTGTTCTAAGAAAAGAAAAAAAGTATGGAATTAAAATTGCCCATACTCATATTTCCTGTTCTCACAGACCAATGTTTCTATGATAAACAGAGAGGACTCTGAAAATCAGAGAATCTTCTGCTGCAAACAGAAACAAATATAGAGATCCACAGCCCAAATTAGAAAGTGAGAAAGCTTGGAACATTCAGACATAAATGGATGTTTGAATCAAATTATTCACTTCAGAGTCTAAAGAATTCTGAGTGTGAACTGTCTGAGAGAGGGAATGCCTGCTGACAGTGGGAATATGAGTAGTCTGGCCTGATGTCCAGGAATAGATGACCACCATGTAATGAACTGCATTATTTTCTTGGATTTTTATGCTTAAATCTCTACTCCCATCCAGATCCACTCCACTTCTGTCTCGCATTAAGAAACTAACCAAGTTCTAATGAATAGTGATTAATACAATATAACATAATAATATAATACAGTATGATAACAAAAACTCTAACACACTGTAATTGGACAAAAACAAGGAAAAAAAAGGAAATTAATCCAACAGAATACAGAACTAGAGACCCTCTCATTCACACACTTGGGAAATACCAAAAACATTAGACTGCATACTATGAATTATACATATGTATGTATGTATGTATGTATGTATGTATGTATGTATCTATCTATCTATCTATCTATCTATCTATCTATCTATCTATGTTTAATCTATGACTTGGGACAGAAAAGTGCACCTCCTGTGCATGCTTCTTCAGTCTTTGTGTGTTCCTGCAATCTTTGATCATGCTTGTTTAGAGACACTTGTTTTATTTTTTTATTTTTCTATTGGATATATTCTTTATTTACATTTCATTTCTCTTTTCCTGCCTCCCCGCCCCCCAAAGGTCCCATATGCCCTTTTCCCTCGCCCTGTTCCCCCATCCTCCTCTTCCCACTTCCCTGTTCTAGTATTCTCCTATACTGATGCATTGGCCTTTCCAGATCTATGGTCCACTCCTTCCTTCTTCTCAGACATCATTTGGTATGTGGATTGTGTCTTTGCTGTTCCAAGATTCTAGGCTAATATCCACTTATCAGTGAGTGCATACCATGGTTATTCTTTTGAGACCGTTTTAACTCACTTAGTATGATGTTCTCCAGCTCCATCCATTTGTCTAAGAATTTCATGAATTCATTGTTTCTAATGGCTCAGGGGGAAGATTCCTGAACAGAACACCAATAGCTTATGCTCTAAGATCAAGAATAGACAAATGGGACCTCATAAAATTACAAAGCTTCTGTAAGGCAAAAGACACTGTCAAAAGGACAAATCGGCAACCACCAAATTGGGAGATCTTCACCAACCCTACATCTGACAGAGGGTTAATATCCAATGTATACAAAGAACTCAAGAAGTTAGACCCCAGAAAACCAAATAACCCTATCAAAAAATGGGGTACAGAGCTAAACAAAGACCTTTCACCTGAAGAACTTTGGATGGCTGAGAAGCACCTTAAGAAATGTTCAACATCATTAGTCATTAGGGAAATGCAAATAAAAACAACCCTGAGATTTCACCTCACACCAGTCAGAATGGCTAAGAGTAAAAACTCAAGAGACAGCAGGTGTTGGCGAGGATCTGGAGAAAGAAGAACACTCCTCCACTGCTGGTGGGATTGCAAGCTGGTACAACCACTCTGGAAATCAGTCTGGAGGTTCCTCAGTAACTGGACATGATACTTCTGGAGGACCCTGCCGTACCACTCCTGGGCATATACCCAGAAGATTCCCCAGCATGTAATAAGGATACATGCTCTACTATGTTCATAGCAACCTTATTTATAATAGCCAGAAGCTGGAAAGAACCCCGATGTCCCTCAATGGAGGAATGGATACCAAAAATGTGGTATATATATACAATGGAGTATTATTCAGCCATTAGAAGCAATGAATTCATGAAATTCTTAACCTTGTTTTATTTTTTAATGTCTTCTATCATCTCTGGCTCTTGTAATCTTTCTGTCTCTTCTTCTACCATGATCTCTAAGCCCTGAGAAGTTAAATTTGATCAAGAATATTCTCCATAGTGCTAAGAATTCCAGGATCTCTCAATCTCTTAATATTACCTGGATTTTGTTCTCTGTAGCTTTTCCTAACTGGGAAACTACAGTGGCAAACTTCTTTGAGATGGTTGATCAAGACAGTCACTTAAGACTAAACAGTGTGTTGTTGGGAATGCTTTTTACTGTTACCTTATTTTAGCAGTACTGCATTATTTGAATTTACTCTTGATCCCTGGGCTATGTCTCAAGATCTTGTGTGGCAAGGCATTGTCAGAAATGAATGATATCGTTACTTAAGAGTAACAAACAACTGCCAAACTGCTATATTTTATGAAACTGAAAAGTTCTCTTCCTTCTTTCTTTATCTAACAATTTTACTTCCACCTGATAGTTAAATTATATGTAAGAACATTCTATACAATGCAAATATTTCCTGAAAGTTAGTTTATTTAAAACTTTAAGTAATAAGTTTAATTTTTATGTTGCCTGTTACTATTCTATTAAACTTATATACAAACTGGAATATAATCATGTCAACTTTTATAGAGACTTTATATAGATGAAAGTAAAGGATACAGAAAAGTAAAGCCATTTGAAAATTTTAAGATTTCTCTGAAATAATATAATATTAGGTAAATAAAATTTAGTATAATATTATTGGTTTGAATTCCATTTTACTCTCATAAGAGACTAATACATTTTAACAATGTCAGTTTGAAGACTCAGATCAAGTTTTCAAAGTTAGAGAAATGAAATATTAAGAGGCAGTTCTCTGCACACAAACCAACTTCTTGACTGCTTCCTTCACATCCTTGTTCCTCAGGCTGTAAATCAGAGGGTTCAGCATGGGGATGACCAAGGTGTAAAACACAGAGGAGACTTTTTCCTGTTCCATAGAGTACTGAGAACTTGGCTGGATATAGCTAAATGTCACAGAACCATAAAATAATGCCACAGCTGTCAGGTGTGAAGCACAGGTGGAGAAGGCTTTGCGCCTCCCCTCAGCTGAGCGGATTCTCAAGATGGCGACAATAATGTGAATATAAGATACCATGACAATGATGAAAGTGGAAATAGCAATCACTCCAGAGAAGACCAAAAGTAGCATCTCATTGATGTGTATATCTGAGCATGAAAGCTTCAAAAGAGGAGGGACATCACAGAAGAAGTGATTCACAATGTTTGGACCACAGAAGTCTAGTCTGAGTAAACCCATTGTGTGAACCATGGAATTTATGAGACCACCCAAGTAACAAGCAAGAACCATCTGAGTGCAGATGCTGTGGGTCATGATAACTGTATACATTAAAGGGTTTGCAATTGCTACATAGCGATCATAGGCCATCATAGACAGGAGGATGACTTCTGTGGTTACATAAACTGCGAAAAAGAAACTCTGCAGAATACAGGCAAACAGCCTGGTAGACTTGTGTTCTGATAGGAAATTGATGAGCATTTTAGGAGCAATGATTGTAGAATAGCAGATGTCACAGAAAGAGAGGTTACTAAGGAAGAAGTACATTGGAGTATGAAGTTGAGCATTTAACCAGATCAAGATGATCATCCCCCAATTACCGACAAGAATGATGAAATAAACTATGCAAAAAAGCAAAAAGAGTGGAACCTGCCAATTAGGATCTTCTGTTAAGCCGATCAGTATAAATTCTTTCACACCTGTATGATTCCAAATTCCCATGCTTTAAGTAGTCTACAGTTCCTTGTTACAAAATAAGATCATGAGATTTGAAGAAACAATAGTGAAATAAAATATTTCTTCCAGAATCTGATAACCTTATTGTCTCATACACTAAGTGGTTGCCCTGTGAGAGATGAAGCAAAGAAAGGAATCTCAATTGTAAGTAGCCTTACTGTTGTGGGCTACTAAATCTACACATGGAGACTCAAATGATTGTAACATATTATTTTATTTCCTGTCATCATTTACCTCAGAATAGATAATTATAAGATAACATTTGCTTTGTCACAAAGCACTCAAATGATAGAATTGAGATTAAATTTAGTGGCATATTCAGCAGTCTCATTTTCCTGTATGTCAGCATTTGCCTAAGTGAAATATAAACTTGCTACAGTCTTGTGACAAGGGAATTTCCAAAATTCTATGGATAAACATTCCAAAATATTTCTTATTTGATCAATCTAAACACATGGACTTCAAAACCTTGTCTCATCTCCCATTCCAAATATCTCACCTGAAATATATCCTCACCTTTTGGCCAGATCTCTTGACTCCTGTGATTAATTCTATCATATTGTGAGGACCTGTAAGAAGCCTGAAAAAATATAGATGGATGTTTTCATGTGTTCTTGTTTTTAAAATGTCACAATTTTTGACTTCACATTTTTGTTGAATTTTCTTTTTTCATTTTGTTAGTGGTGTTTTTTTTTCAGTATTAACATTATTAATACAATCCAGAACATACATTGTAAGGAGGAAATAAATTGTATGAATCATTAAAACTTTCAAATGTCTATATATTTTCTTTACAAAAAGATAATTTAGAACTTCACATAAAATTTTAAGTGACTTATTTTTAATTCAACATTAATGTAACTGTCATAGAAATTAATTATCCCCTCCTTCCTCAAAAAGGTGATAAGCATTCACTCCTTAATACCATGAGCAAGTATTTTCCTCCCTTCCTTCCTTCCTTCCTTCCTTCCTTCCTTCCTTCCTTCCTTTTTTCCTTTCTTTCTTCCTTCCTTCCTCCATCCCTTCGATCATTTCTTCCTCCCTCCTTCCTTTCCTTCCTTTCTTCCTCCCATATTTCCTTCTTTCCTTCCTTTGATTAGTTTCCTAAGGATAATAATTATTAGATTTGATACATTTCATTTATTATTCAGTCACAAATACATCCCACCACAGATTCTCGACATCCCATCCTATCATGTACCCACCAAACCTCCTGAGGTACTCTGGATACCAAACCTCTGAGATACTCAGCTCCTCCATTTTCCTTCAAATAAGAGCAGCCCTTCCAATGATATCAACTGAACAGGACACAACAAGAGGCAATGAGATTGGGCATAAATACTCATATTAAGGCTGAACCATGATAAACCAGTAGGAGGAGAAACATTCCATGAGCTGACAAAAGAGTCAGAGTCATGCTGGTACTCCCACAAAAATCCCAAACTAAAAAACCAAAAACCAAAACCAAAACAAAACAAACCAAAACAAAACAAACCAAAACAAAACAAACAACAATGAATGCATTGAGAAGCAGAGTTGAAACCTATGCCTCTGGTGCAGCAGGGAGCCCCACCAGAGCTAGGAGATAGTTTTCTGGAAGGCATAGCCTGCCCAGGGACCTTACCACATTCTGGGTTCCCTCAGGCAAAATACTAGCACCTCCCCCAAAAAAACAACCACAGGCCATGGCTGCCAGAACACCAGACAGCCCTTGCTCAACAACAGGTTTTGTCTGCCATAATACTAGGTAAGGTGCTAGCATGTGGAGCTCTCTTTGACTATCTTGGTTTCTGTGGGCAGGGAACTTCTGCCCACCTATACCTGACAGAAGAAAAAGTAGGCTCCATTTCCTATCTCATACCCTATCCCAGCATTCATCAAGAGCAGACACTCATTACTGGGCCAAAAGTCACACTGGCCACCTAAATTCTAGCCTCCACCTTAGAGAACTTAGAGGAGACTCATGCTGATGAGAGGCTACACTGGCAACCAGAATCAGATCCTGCATACAACTCAGGTGGAGAACCTATGCTCAACCACAGACTACATAAACCATAAGGCCAAAAAGAAAAAACAAATTAAGGAGCAAATCACCTATCAATCAAAGACAAGTCCAGACTGTTATTATCTAGACCTATAACTACAGAGAACTCAGATGTTTAATCACCACCTTAAGCAGACAGTTGAACACAACTGTAGCAAAATGTCAACAACATTTTGAAAAGACAGAGCACATAAATTATCAATATATTGTCTTCAAAGAGAAGAAATCCTTCTAGAAAAATGCATGTGTGGATATAAGAAAATATAGTAACTATCATATTAAAAGTATGTCAAAGAATAGAAATAAAAGTTAAGTGTTATATCTAAATAACATTACATTAACGCCCTGTTTTTATTTTAGTTTCTTATAGCAATTGACTGAAAAATCCGTGGCTTAAAGTAACAAATGTTCCTTTATGTACAGTGTGGAAGTCAGAAGCATGGCACTATTTGATTTTCTTTTCTTTTTTTTTCATTCTTTTTTAATGAAAAAGGAAGTTAAAATATTTTACGATAAAATTGAAGATTTGTATGGGAAACATTTTTGACAAAAATTCAAGAAATATATAGAACAACACAGTAAAATTGACAATTTTCATGGAAAATTAAAGAGTAAAATGGAGACATAAAAAACATTGCTAAATTAATTGAAAAATGAAGTAGAAACATTGTATGATAGAATTGAAGATTCACATGGAAAATATTTCTGATAAAATTGTAGAAAAATATAGAATAACATGTTAAAATTGAAGATTAGCATGAAAAATTACACAGATAAAATGGCAGACACAAAAATACATCTAAGTTGATTGAAAGAGGAATTATAAACATTTTCTAACAAAACTGAAGATCAACAAGGAAAATACTTCTGATAAAATTCAAGAAATATATAGAAAACATTAAAATTGACTATTTCATGGAAAATTATACAGATAAAATGGTATGCATAGAAATAATTCTAAGTTGATTGAAAGTAAAATTATAAACATTTTCTGATAAAATTGAAGATTTACATGGAAAATATTTCTGTTTATGTCTTTTTATTGGGTAACTGAGTCCATTTATGTTAAGAGATAACAGGATTGTTGCTTCCTGTTATTTTTGATGCTATTTTTATGTTTGTGTGGTTACTTTCTTTTGAGTTTGTTGGAGGAAGATTACTTTCTTGCTTTTTCTAGGGTGTAGTTTTGATTTTCTATGTGAAATCTACATAGCTACAAGGCTATACTCCTTCTAGACACCCTAAGAAAAGAAGCATTTTTGTCATCCAGTACCCTGTTTTGAGCCTCAGAAGGAACCTGACACTTTCTTCTAAAACACAACTACAGTGCTCTTGTCTTTGATCACTTTGCTTTCTTCCTTTCTCAATCTGAAAAGGCAACAGAATTATGCGTAAATCCTCCTCCTTTCATAATCCAAGGTAATCTTTACCTATTATAGTCTTTCCCTGATTCACATTTCAAAGATCTGTTTTTCCTCCAGCATTTATGGATCCTAGAGATTGAGATTTAACCATTGCTAGGAATTATCATTCAGTCTATATTATGTAAGATATCCAAAACAGGACTGATCAAAAACTTAATTATCAAGTAATTTAATGAGATATGTGTGTGTGTTTAAGAAAAGTGATACAAGAAAATAACACAGAATGTTCAAAACCTACAGTAGAGTTTTCTGTGATAGAAGGGGTTCTAAGTATTCCAAAATACAAAGAAAAGCAGAAGTAAATGTTGAGAAATAAAGGAATTATTTGTTTGGTCGTTGAAATGTGACCACAGTGATATTGAGAAAACATTTCATAAGATATCACAGATCGGAAATTCCATATTTCAAACTTACCAAAATATTTTGTTCTCAACCCTCTCTTTTATCATTTTGTATTTTTACTACTTATAAAAAATAATTTTCATACAACACATGGTTTTACTCAAATCAACTCTTGTATTGACTTTCATGGTAATGTAAATTCTTCTGTTTTACATGAGGAATGTGTTTACATTATTAAACACAGTATTTTGCAATTGGTTTAACATACCCTTTACTTATGGCCTCATGCAAAGAACTTGAGACTTCAGTAAAATAATTTGGCACCTCACTTTACTAGTCAGGATATAAGTAAGTCTCCCATACACTTCTATATTGATGTATGTTGATGCAGTAACATTGAAACGATCGCCACAAGCCCACACACTTAAATGTAAGAATGTACCTTAATCTCAGCTTATGTTCTACATCAGAGGCTGTAGGAAGAATAGTGAAACCAAGTTCTCTCTATCCCATGGACAAGAAAAGATGCATTTCAAATATCAATGACTTTTTAAAATTATTTATTTTTCTGAGATTATATTGTACTAAAATCATTTCTCCTTTCCCTTTCCTCCCTCTAAAACCTCCTATACACCCATCTTGCTCTTTCTTCCATGGCCTCTTTTCCACTTACTGTTGTTCCATACATAAGCACTTATGCATATATTCCTAAATATAGAAATCCAACTTTCTCAGTCTACATAACTTTACAGTCCCTCTTTTAAACATCTCTCTCTTGCTTAATGCTATATCCCCAAATAAAACCCAAAGACATTAGAGTGTATATAATATTTGCAGTTAATACCAAGGACCTGTACATACATAAGTACACACACACACACACACACACACACACACACGCACACACACACACATACTCATATTCATGCAGTGGGCAGTTTGATTTTGTCTGAGTTTTCAAATTGTACATAAAAAGAAGACTTGATTAGTGATCTCATTGATACAAAGAGAGGAAAGCATTGTGATGGCAGTAAATTTCATTTTCTTGTATGGCATTACCCACTAAACTTGAATTAGAAAATGAAGAATACAAATATATATCACCATCTGTCAATATATGGAGAACATCTGTAATAGAGTAATAACTAGAACCTAAGAATTCCTCAAGACTAAATTCATGTCTTTTCTATATTTAACCCTCTTGACAAAAATAAAAGGCTAATTTACAACACTAGTAACAGTGAATATTCTAGCCTCAAAAATATTTACTTCTAAAAACATATTCAATTTTGATTTGTAACTTCTATATAACCAGGCTGATGTATCATCACAAATAAGCATGTATAAAAAATATAAAATTCGTTCACAATTATTTTATAATTCCAGGACAATAATCAGAATGTTGACAATGAGAAATACAGAAATAGTAGTTAGAACCTTTCAATGTTTTTCACTACATTTAAATGAGAAACCCAGCAAAAGTTTATTAAATGAGCTAATGATTATCAACATGTTGTAAACTTTATAAACAAGAACAGAGCTGTTCATGCAATTAGACATATAACCTCAATATACATGATCAAGTGAAGAAGTATTTATCAAAGCACTGTTATACAGTATTGCATATTAATATATGTGTGTATTCTTAATGTATTATTCATGAATTAGACATAAATAAGATATTATGTTGTACATGAAATGGTTCATGAATATTCAATATTATCTTAATTATGTTTATAGATATACTTAAAAACAATACACACTGGGAGAGCATCCTCATAGAAGCAGGGTGTATGAGGATGGAATAGGGAAATTGCAGAGGGGAAACTGGGTGGGGATTATATTTAAATTCAAATAAATAAAATATTCAATAAAAACACATAAAAAAGACAAATGAAGAAAAAATATTACAAAAAATTTATGGCCTTATAAAATTTAACATTGAGACTAAATAAACATTTAATGCCACGATTAGTATCAGAAATTCAAAGTAAATGAGACAAAGCTACGAAATAAAATCTGCACATCATGGGAAAGAATTGAGCAGCTGTAACAAAGAGTCTGAATGCTCTTAAAATTAGAACTATGAACATTCACTAGGAGATAAAAACAAGTGAAACAAAAATTAAAAATTATTCTTAAAATATTTCATTGAAATCCTTAAAGAAATGTAATTTTAAATTGTTTACAAGTAATGTTATTTTATTAAATTGATAATAAATTGTATGAACTATATATAAATTACATTATTATAGAGTCTATTTTTAAATTGGCAGTATTAAAATATCTTTAAAGAAATGTACAAATAAAATATTAAATAACAAATAGTTCATTATCCTTACCATATTCAACAAAATGTGTGATGATAAAATTAATATACATATTCTATATGTAATTATCATATTCAATAACTGTTAATATATAAATATTGATATAAATATGTTGATATATAATATATTAAAGTAAATAAATAAAATATAAATAATGTCCTTGTCTATGAAGATATGAAAGTTTGAAATATATATATAAAACTTAGAAGTTAGAACATAATGTTCTATATTCTCGACTGTGTGGCTGCATTTGGACTGTTGGCAATTAGCTTCAATTTGTGTTCAGGAAATAACAGAAAAAAAAGTCGAAACTTTTAAATAGGAACTCAGCACTTCCTTACTTACATCTTACCAAAGCATGAACACATCTGCTGTAGAGACCTGGCTTTCAAAAATCTTTAAAGACGTTATTTGGAAGAAGGTTACTGAAGGTAGTTTCTATTCTACTGAGGAAAGACTCTGTAATCCCTTGTGTGTGTGTAAGTCTCTGCTGTCCACAGGATTGTCATTAGCATTCTTTTAGTCTCTCATGTGTGAAATTAATCAGAGAACTGCTAAGCTTTCTGGTGTCTGTTCAGTGGATAACTCTTCCTGCAAAAATGAAAATGTAAAATGCTATCCTTCACAAACATCTTGAAAGCATCTGGATTTTCCTATAAATTCAAGCATATTGCTTTAATGTTCAATAAAGACATAGAATGAAGCAGAAGAATTTGAGAACAAAGATGTTGAAATCCTATATAAGTCAGTTAGAAGATTGTTAAAATGTTCTGGTAATAAAACAACTTAAATTGATTAAAATTTCTCCAAAATTGCTGTAGCAATACATGTTCTTCCTATATAATGTTCATTCTTATTTGACACCAAGTAAGGCATTTTGTCAACATACTCTAAAATCTTCAAAGTTTAATCTTTTGGAACACATTATACTATATAAAAGCAAGGCAGTGGGCAGCAGCCAGCTGGCGGGCCCCTGGACCAGCAATAGCAGCGGGCCTTCATATTGAAACCAGGACACAGCTGGAAAAGCCAAGGTAGACAGACTCCATCCGGGGCTACCTTCACAGGGGGATCTGCAAGGCTCTCGCTGCCAGGCAGGCCCAGCTCCGCCAAGGCTCTGTGCAACTTCCCGTGCCCTCCAGCCTTGCACCGAGGTAGCGGGTGGCAGCCAGCTCATGATCCCTTAGAGCAGCAGTCACACATAATCACCAGTAGAGAAACAACAGGTGAGCCCAGCCTCACGGGAGATTCAAAGACCAGCCAGTGACAACAAGGCCAACTAACACCAGAAATAACCAGATGGCAAAAGGAAAATGAAGGAACGTTACTAACAAAAATCAAGGCAACATGACAGCATCTGAACCCAGTTCTGAAACAACAGCAAGCCCTGGATACCCCAAAACACCAGAAAAACAAGACTTGGTTATAAAATCACTGGTCAGGTAGCTGAACACATAGAAAAATCTCGTAAAGAAATAGAGGAGAAAATGGATCAAAAGTTAGAAGCCTTTACAAGGCAAATACAAAAATCACTTCAAGAAATGCAGGAGAAGATGGATCAAAAAGAAGAAGACAATAAGGAAGAAAGAAAAAAATCACTTAAAGAAATACAGAAGAACATGGGCCAACAAGTAGAAGGTATGAAAGAGGAAACACAAAAATCTCTTAAAGAAATACATGAAAACACAATCAAGCAAGCGAAAGATCTGGGCATATCCATCCAGGTACTAAAAACAGAAGTAGAAACAACTAAGAAATCGCAGAGGGAGACAACATTGGAGATAGAAAACCTTGGAAAGAAATCAGGGGCCATAGATGCAAATATCAACAATAGAATACAAGAGATAGAAGACAGAATCTCAGAAGCTGAAGATACCATAGGAACCATTGATTCAACAGTCAAAGAAAATACTAAGTGCAAAAAGGTTGTAACCCAAAACATCCAGGAAATCCAGGGCACAATGACAAGACCAAATCTAAGGTTTATAGGTATAGACGAGAGTGAAGATTTACAAGTTAAAGGGCCAGCAAATATCTTCTACAAAATTATGGAAGAAAACTTCCCCAACCTAAAGAGAGAGATGCCCATGAAGATACAAGAAGCCTATAGAACCTCAAATAGACTGGACCAGAACAGAAATACATCCCGTCACATAATAATCAAAACTCCAAATATACTAAACAAAAAAAGAATATTAAAGGCAGCAAGAGGAAAAAGACTAAGTAACATATAAAGGAAGACCTATCAGAATAACACCAGACTTCTCACCTGAGACCATGAAAGCTAGAAGAACCTGGGCAGATATCATGCAAACTCTAAGAGAACACAAATTTCAGCAAAAACTACTTTACCCAGCAAAACTCTTAATCGCCATAGATGGAGACATCAAGGTATTCCATGACAAAACCAGATTTGCACAATATCTTTCCACAAATCCAGCCCTACAAAGGATAATAGGGGGAAAAACACCAAGACAAGGATGGAAACTACACCCGGGAAGAAGCAAGATAGAAATCTCCTCTCATCAAACCCAAAAGAAGATAACCTCATGAATATAAAAAAAATAAAAATAAATAAATAAATACTTAATTGAATAAATAAATAAATATAATTTCAAAAATGTCTGGAGGTGATAATTACTATTCCTTAATATTCTTAACATCAATGGACTCAATTCCCCAATAAAAAGACATAGATTAACAGACTGGATACAGAAACAGGACCCTACATTTTGCTGCATACAGGAAACATATCTCAGTGTTAAAGACAAACAATGTCTTAGAGTAAAAGGCTGGAAGACAATTTTACAAGCAAATGGTCTCAGGAAACAAGCTGGAGTAGCCATTCTAATATCAGATAAAATTGACTTCCAACCTAAAGTCATCAAAAGAGACTCAGAAGGTCACTTCTTGCTGGCCAAAGGGAAAATCCACCAAGAAGAGCTCTCAATACTGAACATCTATGCTCCAAATGCAAGGGCACCCTCATTCGTAAAAGAAACCTTACTAAAGCTTAAAGCACATATTACATGTAACACAAAAATTGTGGGTGACTTCAACACTCCACTCTCCTCAATGGACCGATCAGGAAAGCAGAAACTAAACAGGGATACAGTGAAACTAATTGAAACTTTGGACCAATTGGATTTAACAGATATATATAGAACATTTCATCCTAAAGCTAAAGAATATACCTTTTTCTTAGCACCGCATGGTATCTTATCCAAAATTGATCATATAATTGGTTACAAGACAGATGTCAACAAATTCAAGAAGATCGAGCTAATCCCGGCTTCCTATCAGATCACCATGGAGTAAGAGTGGTCTTCAATATCAACAAAAACAACAGAAAGCCCACATACACATGGAAACTGAACAATACTCTCCTCAATGACACCTTGGTCAAGGAAGAAATGAAAAAAAAAGAAATCAAGGACTTTTTAGAATTCAATGAAAATGAAGGAACAACCTACCCAAATCTATGGGATACCATGAAAGCAGTGCTAAGAGGTTAGTCCCATAACCCCTAAAGAAATAGAAGGGGTTATAGAAAGCCTCCCAACCAAAAAAAGTACGGGACCAGATGGTTTTAGTGCAGAATTCTACCAGACCTTCAAAGAAGACTTAACACCAATACTTTTCAAACTATTCCACAAAATAGAGACAGAAGAGACACTGCCCAACTCATTCTTCAAAGCCACAGTTATGCTAATACCTAAACCACAAAAAGATCCAACAAAGAAAGAGAACTACAGGCCAATTTCTCTTATGAATATCGATGCAAAAATACTAAATAAAATTCTTGCCAACCGAATCCCAGAGCCCATCAAAATGATCATTAACCATGATCAAGTAGGCTTCATCCCAGGGATGCCGGAATGGATCAATATATGGAAATCCATCAATGTAATCCACTACATAAACAAACTAAAAGAAAAAAACCACATAGTCATCTCATTAGATGCTGAAAAAGCATTCAACAAAATTCAGCATCCTTTCATGCTAAAAGTGTTGGAAAGAGCAGGAATTCAAGGCCCATACCTAAACATAGTAAAAGCAATCTACAGCAAACCAGTAGCCAACATCAAAATAAATGGAGAGAAACTTGAAGCAATCCCACTAAAATCAGGGACTAGACAAGGCTGCCCTCTCTCTCCATATCTTTTCAATATAGTACTTGAAGTTCTAGCGAGAGCAATTAGACAACATAAGGAAGTCAAAGGGATACAAATTGGAAAGGAAGAAGTCAAACTATCATTATTTGCAGACGATATGATAGTTTACTTAAGCGACCCAAAAAACTCCACCAGAGAACTTCTACAGCTGAAAAACAACTTCAGCAAAGTGGCTGGTTATAAAGTTAACTCAAGCACATCAGTAGCCTTCTTGTACTCAAAGGACAAGCAGGCTGAGAAAGAAGTTAGGGAAATAACACCCTTCACAATAGCCACAAACAACATAAAGTACCTTGGCATAACTCTAACCAAACAAGCGAAAGATCTGTATGACAGGAACTTCAAGTCCTTGAAGAAAGAAATTGAAGAAGACCTCAGAAGATGGAAAATATTTCTTGCTCCTGGATTGGCAGGATCAATATAGTAAAAATGGCCATCTTGCCAAAAGCAATATACAGATTCAATGCAATCCCCATCAAAATCCCAACTCAATTCTTCATAGATCTAGAAGGAGAAATTGTCAAATTCATCTGGAGCAACAAAAAACCCAGGATAGCTAAAACTATTCTCAACAATAAAAGGACTTCTGGGGGAATCAATATCCCTGACCTTAAGCAGTACTACAGAGCAATTGTGTGGAAAACTGCATGGTATTGGTACAGCAACAGGCAAGTAGATCAATGGAATAGGATTGAAGACCCAGAAATTAACCCACAGACTTATGGTCACTTGATCTTTGATGAAGGAGCCACAACCATCCAGTGGAATAAAGATAGCCTTTTTAACAAATGGTGCTGGTTCAACTGGAGGTCAACAGACAGAAGAATGCGAATTGACCCACTCGTATCTCTTTGCACTAAGATCAACTCCAAGTTGATCAAGGACCTCCACATAAAACCAGACACACTGAAACTATTAGAAAAGAAACTTGGGAAGACCTTGGAGGAAATGGGCACAGGGGGAATGTTCCTGAACAGAACACAAATAGCTTATGCTCTAGGATCAAGAATTGACAAATGGGACCTCATAAAATTACAAAGTTTCTGCAAGGCAAAGGACACTGTCAGAAGGACAAAATGGCAACCAACAAAGTGGGAAAAGATCTTCACCAACCCCACATCCGACAGAGGGCTAATATCCAATATATACAAAGAACTCAAGAAGTTAGACCACAAAGAACCAAATAACCCTATCAAAAAATTGGGTACAGAGCTAAACAAAGAATTATCACCAGAAGAAATTCGGATGGCCGAGAAACACCTTAAGAGATGATCAACATCATTAGTCATCAGGGAAATGCAAATCAAAACAACCCTGAGATTCCACCTCACACCAGTCAGAATAGCTACGATTAAAAACTCAAGTGACAACAAGTGCTGGAGAGGATGTGGAGAAAGAAGAACACTCCTCCACTGTTGGTAGGATTGCAAAATGGTAAAACTGCTCTGGAAATCAGTTTGGCAGTTCCTCAGAAAATTGGACATGTCACTTCCAGAGGACCCTGGCAAACCACTCCTGGGCATATACCCAGAGGATTCCCCTGCATACAGTAAAGACACATGCTCCACTATGTTTATAGCAGCCTTGTTTATAATAGCCAGAAATTGGAAGGATCCTAGTTATCCCTCAAAAGAGGAATGGATACAGAAAATGTGGTATATTTATACAATGGAGTACTACTCAGCAATTAAAAATAATGAACTCATGCAGTTTGCAGGTAAATGGTTAGATCTGGAAAATATCCTAAGTGAGCTAACCCAAAGAATACACATGAAATGCAATCACTGATAAGTGGATATTAATGAGCCCAGAAGCCCTAAATACTCAAGGTACAATTAGCAAGTCAAATGATTCCCAAGAAGAAGAAAGGAGAGGACCCTGGGCCTGTAAAGATGGGATCCAGTTTTGTAGAAAAACCGTGTTGGGGGGAATGATTGGGGAATAGTTGGGGGGAGAGGAATTATGGGACATATGGTGGGGGGAGGAACTGGGAAAGGGGAAAGCCTTTGGAATGTAAACATAGAATAAAGAAAATAAAACTTAAAAAAAAAGGAATTAACAAATGGGACCTCATAAAATTGCAAAGCTTCTGTAAGGTAAAGGACACTGTCAATAGGACAAAACATCATTCAGCAGATTGGGAAATGATCTTTACCAACCCTACATCCCATAGAGGGTTAATATCCAATATATGCAAAGAACTCAAGAAGTTAGATTCCAGAGAACTAAAAACACTATTAAAATTGGGGTACAAAGCTAAACAAAGAATTCTAACCTGAGGAATGCCGAATGGCTGAGAAGCACCTAAATGTTCAACATCCTTAATCATCAGGGAAATGCAAATAAAAACAACCCTGAGATTCTACCTCATAGCAGTCAGAATGGCTAAGTTCAAAAACTCAGGAGACAGCAGATGCTAGAGAAGATTTAGAAAAAGAGCAACACTCCTTCATTGCTGGTGGTATTGCAAGCTGGTAAAAACAGTCTGGAAATCAGTTTGGCTGTTCCTCAGAAAATTAGACATAGTACTACCTGAGGACACAGATATACCACTCCTGGGCATATACCCAGAAGATGCTCCAACATGTAATAAAGACACATGCTTCACTATGTTCATAGAAGTCTTATTTACAATAGCCAGAAGCTGGAAAAAACCCAGATATCCCTCAACAGAGGAAAGGATACAGAAAATGTGGTACATTTATACAATGGAGTACTTTTCAGCTATTAAAAACCATGAATTCATGAAATTTCTAGACAAATGGATGGAACTGGAAAATATCCTGACTGAGGTAACCCAATCACAAATGAATACACATGGTATGCATTCTCTGATAAGTAGATATTAGGCCAAAAGCTTGGAATACCCAAGATGTTATTCATAGACCACATGAAGCTCAAGAAGAAGGAAGACCTAAGTGTGGATACTTTCGTCCTTCTTATAGGGGGGATCAAAATACCCATGGCTCATAGCCAACCAATGGACTCAACATAGGTTCCCCTAATGGAGAAGGTAAAGAAAGGGCTCAAGGAGCTGAAGAGGTTGCAGCACCAACCAGTATGTAGCTCCCAGGGACTAAACCACCAACCAGAGTACACAAGGAGGTACCCATGGCTGCAGCTACATATTTAGCAGAGGATTTCCTTTTTAGACAACAATGAGAGGAGTGGCCATTAGTCCTGTGAAGGCTCAATGGCCCAGTGTAGGGGAATGACATGTCATGAAAGTGGGAGGGGAGTTACAATGC
This sequence comes from Apodemus agrarius, assembly GCA_964023405.1. Classification (NCBI taxonomy): domain Eukaryota; kingdom Metazoa; phylum Chordata; class Mammalia; order Rodentia; family Muridae; genus Apodemus; species Apodemus agrarius. The sequence goes on along the minus strand of OZ030008.1, from coordinate 96,803,377 downwards.
AGGGGGGGAATAGGATAGATGCTTTTGCAGGGGTAAGAGGATAGGGGATAACATTAGAAATGTACATAAAGCAAGTATCTAATAAAAAATAAAAAATAAAGAATCATCACATAAGATCCAGTACTAGAATGGAAGAGTTTTGATTTGTTGTAGATTATACAAAGGATTTTAAGCAGAGAGCCTAAATATACAGTTTTAGGACAGGGAATATGACCAACTTTGTTCTACAAAACAAGTTTCCACTTTATAAAAAATCTGGTGCCACTGTACAAGACTGTGTTTCTTAAAGTCATAATTAATTTGAGCTTTCAAGTACAATTCATACAGGGTAATACAATTAGAATTGGTCCTGCATAGTACAATCCATGGGTTTGAGAGTATAAGGTTTTGACATTCTGTTAAGAAGATAGCAGGTGACAGTGACTTTTATCATCAGGCTTACTAGTATGATTATTTTAATTTATGTCATTAGCAGTAAGATGGACATCCCATAATGAAATGGGTTCCTTGAATGTTGCTGAAATGAATTTGGAAGACTGCCTCTTTTGAATTCTCGATGAGATTTCCTCTTTCTTTTTCATAATCCCTAGAAAACTGTGAGCATAATTATTCATGTGTAAAAGACAAAGAAGTTGGAATTGTGTGAGAGAGAGCATTGTAACTGCTTTTAAATGCCTTATTTTTCATGCGGAAAATGAGTTTTGCCCTATATCAGTTAGTCACCAAGAGAGTCATTGAAAGGCTTGGAAATACCTACTCATTTGCAGTTGCAAGGGCTTTATTACTTTGGCAAGAGCTCCTAAGCTTCAGTCAATGCGAAATATGAATCAGAGAAATGTGTTTGCTTTTTCAGTTTCTAGTCAGCTATGAGGCTGAGGCGAAGATTCCTGGCCTCCTGTTGGGCCAGCAGCCCACAGAGTTTCCAATTGACAAATTGGAACAGGCTAGAAACATCTGTAGTATTACAGTCTTGATACTCTATGAAAAAGGTTACTGATTCCTTGGCCTTAAATGAGCTAAATAAGTCAGTCTGAACTAACAGAATTTTGGGAAAGTATTCTACTCTGAACCTCCTCACAGCTGTGGTAATAATGCATCTTTTCTTTTTGTTAGCTTTAAAGCACTACAAGTGAACTGCTAGCTTTGGCACAATGGAAAAAAAAATGATAGATTTTCTCTTTCTTTTTCTTTTTCTTTTAAATTAAAATATTCACCTTTAATCCTAGCACTGGGGAGGCAGAGGCAGGCAGATTTCTGAGTTCAAGACTAGTCTGGTCTGCAGAGTGAGTTCCAGAACAACCAGGGATACCCAGAGAAACCCTGCCTTGAAAAAAAATTAATATTCAAGGCCAGCCTGTGCTGCAACAGACCCTGTCTTGAACATATAAACACAACTAGGTATCCACCAATAATAGCATTAATTCATAAGGCACATTTTGGACAATGGAATCTCAGCCTTAACAAGAAACATCAATCAAGGAGATGGTTATTTCTCACATGCATATTGCTAGGAAAAAGCCAATCTGAAAGGTAGCGTACTATGATTTCAAATGTATGGCACTCTAGACACTTGTTGATACCCACAGATTCTTCAACACAGGCAATGAACTCTACACTATAGTCAATAATATATCAGTACTGGCTAGTCAGTGCGGTACAGGCATGTAAATCCCAACACTTAGAAAGACCATCACAAGTTTCTGGTCTACCTAGAAATTCCAGGCCAGCTAGAGTTACTACATGATAAAGCCTCAATCAAGAAAAAAAAACATATAAAGTACTGCTTTCCTAATTTGAAACTGCTGTCCAACCCACCCCCCCCAAATTCTATGAGAAAAAAAATAGGACGGAAAAGCAAACCCACTAAAACAGTATCATTTCTCAGATGGCTAAGCATTTAGGAAATCTAGCACAAAACCATGAGGAGATGTCAAAGATGTTATGATTCAGCAGGGTGTTTAGAGTGATGGATGCTGATTTGTCTGCAAAGTCTCCACTCTGCTGGGAGACAGGAGGAGGGGCTTCTGAATACTGATGTCCAGTTTTTTGTATCCATTATAGAAATCACAGAATGTTCTTCTTCCATTCCCTTTAGATGAGAGTAAAACGTTGATCTCATCTAAGGTGGCATATTTGGGGGTAGAGCATTTTTCATTCAACAGCTTCTAGTTTCAAAGTTTCTTATCATCTTCTTGTTGCTGTGAACACAGTCAGGACATAGCAAATTATCTTCCACTCTTGGTTCTGGGATAACACTGGCTGGTAACAGGAAGAGAAAATTCATCCTTTGGGGACTGTCTGGAACCCAGGTCTGACCAGCGTGAAACTGCAGGTGAATCCAGCCTTTCTTATCTGCAGGGAGCTGCCTGCCATGGCAACACACCATCTGAATTCAGTGGTTTGTGGCAGAAAGGCCTCTGCATTAGAGGGAAAAGGACATCAATTTGCAGAAGCTGACTGGACAGCTTTTGTGGCAGTCTTTCCCCAGGCTGCAAACGTGGACTCCTTAGGTGATGTTAGATATCCAGGATAACACTTTCGTTTCCTGCTTTGGCAGCTGCTTCGAGGCCTAATTCTTCTGAAGACTATCTTGGGTTTCCTGGGACCTGCCTTCATTTTGGCCTCATGAAATGTTTTAGGGATATCACATTCTTGTTTAGAATATGAGTGTCCCTGAAGTCTCAAATAAACCTCAACTTTCTGGCCATCTGTACTCAAGCTATAATAATGACACCACTCCCTTAGAGTGTTCCAGGACACATCGTTAATAGGAAGCAGGGTGAGGGGAGGACAGGTGTCTGGTATAGATCTTGTGCTTGGCATGGTTCTTGTTGGGTGTTTGATCCCCTCATACCTTACTGTAGAACAGGCTGGTGGTCTGTGGTCTATGGTTGAAGAAACATTTGATTCTGGAAGATATTCTGGGGTTGGCTATTCAGCAAATGGGACCAGAGTTAAAACCACACTTTCTTCATCCAAGTCTTCCTAAGATTGGTTCTTGTAGTAAGTCTCCAGGTCTAAGTATGACATTTTCAGGTAGGCTTGGGGAAAGACAAAGGCAGCAGTTGAATGGATGCTGACTTCTTTTATAGGTAAACGACTCCTTCTACTTCCTGCCTTGCTGTTGCCCGATTGAGCTCTTTCCCCTCCTCCTCTCCCTACCCTCTTCTCTTTGACAGTGATTTTATCAGTTCTCTTGGCCTCAGTAGTTCTCTTTTTCTTTTTATAACCCAAGATCACAACAACTGGATCTGTCTGGTTCCAGCTCTTTTCCAGCCTAGAGATGCTCTAGCTATCACACCCCAGGAGGCCTCAGCAAAAATGACCCTCAAAGCTAGTGAAATGGAAGGTAGCATTCAAAATAGAACACTGGTTTTCTTGAAATGGGATAGTCATTTTCTTATAGGATGTATAAGTTATAGTGTGAGAAGCTGCTCCCACTCCTAGTCACACAGATTCATGGACTCCTCACATTCTCCAATGCCCATGGGAAAGGGCAGCTGGATTTGCCACAGTGTATGGGAAATAGGTTGCTTCTAATCACTTCTGGTGTTTGAGTTGGTTGGAGAGCCAGTCCACGCCTTCTAAAGGCCATCTCCACTGGTCACACAGGTAGCCTAAAAGTACCAGTTTCTCTGGCTAAGGGAATGTATGACAACCTTTTCTATGATCTGCTGCATTCATAGCATTAGGAAGATCCTGTTGATTTACAAACACCAATAAGACTGCATCACTGAGCTCATCTACTGCTAGCATTCTGTCAGTTCTTCCTGGGCCTCCTTGATCTTCCTGAGCCTTTGTCATTACTGTCAACCATGAAAATCAAACCTTGAGTGTTCTGGAAGTAATGTCAAAAAGGTCTGATTTTGTCCTGGAAATAACATCACAGACAGTGAAGATCATGTTTTTAATATTCTGCAGTCTCCATTTTAAAACCTATGGTAAGGATGGTTATCATACCCTCCCAGTTTCAATTTGTATGAAATCATTATTTTGCCACCTGTATCTAAGCCCACCATGAGAATCCCCACTTCCTTTTTCCCAAATAGGCTTTTAAACAGCTTTTCAAAAACATTCCCTATTGTAGCTGAATATTGCAACCTGTCTCTGCAGTGAACACCTCCACAAAGCGACAAAAACATGACTCTGCTGCAAAGTCCTTTTCCAGATATAACTGTACTAGTCAAGAATGTTTGTATTTATATTCTATGTAATTGGATATATATATATATATATATATATGCATGTATGTATGTATATATATCCCATAGATACAGCAAATAATATCTATTTTTATATATAAACCATAGCCTATAAATCATTGTAATAAATTAAATAACTTTATAGATAATAGATTGATAGATTAAGATAGAGAGAAATATATAGTTTGTTCCTCTACTAGATGCTTATACATTTCTTTTTAAATATTATTTATTTATTCATTTATTTAAATTTATTTACATCTCAAGTGTTATCCCGTTACCCAGGGTTTCCCCCTTCTGGAAATACCCTATCCGATCTACCCTTCCTCTGTTCCTATGAGGGTATTCCTCCACCTGCTTATCCACTCCCATCTCCCCACCTTGGATTCCCCTACATGGGAGCATCTATTGAACCTTCATAGGACCAAGAACCTCTCCTCCCATTGATGCCTGACAAGGCCATCCTCTACTACATATGCAGCCAGAGCCATGTGGACTCTGTGACTGGTGGCTTAGACCCTGGGAACACTGGAGATTCTGGCTGGTTGAAATTGTAGTTCTTCCTGTGCGGTTGCAAACCCCATTCAGCTCCTTCAGTTCTATCTGTAACTCCTCCATTGGGAACCACATACTCAGCGCAATAGTTAGCTGTGAGCATCCACCACTTATTTGTAAGGTTCTGGCAGGCCCTCTCAGGACAGCTGCATCAGGCTCCTGTCAGCAAGACTTTCTTAGCATCCACAATAGTGTCAGAATTTGGTGAATATATCTGAGATGAATCCCCATGTAAGACAGTCTCTGGATGACCGTTCCTTCAGGCTGTGCTCTACACTTTGTCTCCATATTTGCTCCCATAAAAGTTTTGCTCCCCTTTCTTTTTTTTAAAATTTTTATTAGATATTTGCTTTATTCACATTTCAAATGTTCTATCTTTTCAACATTTCTCCTCTGAAAAACCCCTATCCCATACCCCCTCTCCCTGCTCACCCACCAACCTACTCCCATTTTCCTGTCCTGGCATTCCCCTACACTGGGGCATCAAGCCTTCACAGAACCAAAGGCCCCCTCCTCTCACTGCTGTCTGAAAATGCCATCCTCTGACATATATGTAGCTGGGACCATGGGTCCCTACATGTGTATACTTTGATTGGTGATATAGTCCCTGGGAGCTCTGGGGGGTAATGGTTTTCATATTGTTGTTCCTCCTATGGGGTTGCAAACAACTTCAGCTTATTAGGTCCTTTCTCTAGCTCTTCCACTGGGGAAACTGTACTCAGTCCATTGGTTGGCTGTGAGCATCAACTTCTGTATTTGTTAGGCACTGTTAAAACTTCTCAGGAGACTGCTAGATCAGGCTCCAGCCAGCTAGGAATTGTGGCATCTGCAATGGTGTCTGGGTTTGGTAAATTTATATGGGATGGATTCTCAGGTGGGCCAGTGTCAAATGGCCATTCCTTTAGTCTCTGCTCCACACTTTGTATCTGAATCTCCTCCCAAAGGTTTTTTGATTCTCCTTCTAAGAAAAACTGAAACATCCACACTATGGTTTTCCTTCTTCTTGAGCTTCATGTGGTCAGTGATAGTATCTTGGATATTATGAGCTTTTAGACTAATATCCACTTATGAGTGAGTACATACCATGTGTGTTCTTTTGTGATTGGGTTGCCTCATTCAGGGCATTATTTTCTAGTTCCATCCATATACCTAAGAATTTCATGAATTCATTTTTTAATAGCTGAGTAAAACTCCATTGTGTAAATATACCATATTTTCTGTATCCATTCTTCTGTAGAGGGACATCTGTGTTCTTTCCAACTTATGGCTATTACAAATAAGGCTGCTATGAACATAGTGGAGCATGTGTCCTTATTACCTGTTAGAGTATCTTCTAGGTATATGCCCAAAAGTTATATGACTGGGTCCTCAGGTAGTACTATGTCCAGTTATCTGAGGAACTGCTAAACTGATTTCCAGAGTGCTTTTACCAGCTTGCAATCACACCAGGAATAGAGGACTGTTCCTCTTCTCCATATACTTGCCAGCATCTGCTGTCTCCTGAGTTTTTTATCTTAGTAATTCTGACTACTGTGAGGTGGAATCTCAGGGTTGTTTTTATTTACATTTCCCTGATGATTAAGGATGTTGAACACTTCTTTAGGCTCTTCTCCACTATTATGTATTCCTCAGTTGAGAATTCTTTGTCTAACTTTGTACCAAATTTTAATAGGGTTATTTATTTCACTGGAGTCTAACAGCTTGAATTCTTTTTATATATTGGATGTTAGCCCTCTATTGATGTAGGATTGGGAAAGATCTTTTCCCAATTTTTTGGTTGCTATTTTGTCCTATTCACAGTGTCCTTTGCCTTACAGAAGCTTTGTAATTTTATGAGGTTCCATTTGTCAATTCTTGATATTAAAGCATAAGATCAAGATAGATATTCTGTTCAGGAAATTTTTCCTCTGTGCCCATGTGGTCCAAGCTCTTGCCCACTTTCTCTTCTATTAGATTCTGTGTATTTAGTTTTATGTAGAGGTCCTTGATCCACTTGGACTTGAGCTTTGCACAGGGAGTTAAGAATGGTGACTGCCAGTTGAACCAGCAACATTTTTTGAAAATGCTGTCTTTTCTTCACTGGATGTTTTTAGCTCCTTTGTCAAAGATAAAGTGACCAGAGGTATGTGGGTTTATTTCTAGGTCTTCAATTCTATTCCATTGATCTTCCTGCCTGTCACTGTACCAATAACAAGAACTTCTTATCACTATTGCTCTGTAGTACAACTTGAGGTCAGTGATGATGATTTCCCCCAGAAGCTCTTTTATTATTGAGAATAGTTTTCGTGATTCTGTTTTTTTTTCTTATTACAAATGAATTTAAGAATTGCTATTTCTGACTTTATGAAGAATTGAGTTGGAATTTTGTTGGGGATTGCACTGAATCTGTAGATTGCTTTTGGCAAGATGGCCATTTTTACTATATTAATCCTGTCAATCCATGAGCATTGGAAATCTTTCCATCCTCTGAGGTCTTCTTTGAATTCTTTCTTCAGAGACTTATAGTTTTTGTCATACATATCTTTCACTTATTCATTTAGAATCACACCAAGATATTTTATATTGTTTGAGGCTATTGTGAAAAGTGCTATTTCTTTAATATCTTTCTCAACCTATATATACTTTGAGTATAGGAAGACTACTGATTTGTTTGAGTTAATTTTATATCCATCCACATCCTGAAGTTGTTTATCAGCTGTTGCAGTTCCCTGGTGGAGTTTATGGGGTTACTTAAGTATACAATGATATCATCTGCAAATAGTGATAGTTTGACTTCTTCCCTTCCAATTTGTATCCCATTGACTTCCATTTGTTGTCTAATTACTCTAGCTAGATCAAGTACTATACTGAATAGATAGGGAGAGAGAGCAGCATTGTGTAGTCCCTGATTTTAGTTTATGAGGTGGTATACTAAACTTATAGAGAGCTTAATGAGTTTGGTAACTCATTAAAGTATAAGTGTGAGAGATATATTTGGGAAAGGATTTTAAGAGTATGGTATAATAGCAGAAGGAACATAAAACAGGATCAGGCTAAATTTATTGACAGGAGCCCTCTTAATGGGGAGGTGATTCTAAGTTTAATATAGAATCTTCTGTGGTTTCAAAAGTTTTTACAAGTTTGTTTAAATGGTTGGCTGCAGCATTTGCCAAAAGATTGTCTACTGAAAAGGATTTCAATGCATTTCAGTGAAGGGATTTTAAGGCTCAGTAAAATTGCAATGCTGGAGTGGGTAGGCAGTATGAAGGGTCTCTAACAGGTCTCAGTATGGCAAACTCAGGCCTGAGAGTATGGCAAATGTTAGAACTGTTGAGGCCTGTTTTGTGACCAATAATATGGTAAATTTTGGAGAAGTTCCATGAGGTGCTGAGAAGAAGATATATTATTTTGTTATAGGATTAAATATTCTATAAACATCTGTTAGATCCATTTGGTTCATAACTTCTGTTACTTTTACTGTTTCTCTGATTAGTTTCCATTTCCGTGAGGTGTCTATTGCTGAGTGGGGTGCTGAAGTCTGCCACTAATATTGTGTGTGTTCCAATGTGCGGTTTGAGCTTTAGTAAAGTTTCTTTTATGAATGTGGGTGCCCTTGAATTTGGAGCATAAATGATCAGAACTGAGAGTTCATCTTGGTAGATATTCCTTTGACCAGTATGAAGTGTCCTTCCTTATCTTTTTTGATAAATTTTGGTTGAAAGTTGATTTTGTTCAATATTAGAATGGAAATTCCAGCTTGTTTCTTGGGACCAGTTGCTTGCAAATTATATTCCAACCTTTCAATCTGAATCTTGCTTGTCTAGTATAATGGTATATCCAGGATTTGCTATCATGGGAGAGTTGGGTTCTGATGATCCCAAGTAATCTTGGTTTATGTTGCTCATGTACTTATGCTTGCTTCCTGTCATCTCAATTTCTCTAGTGTACCTGCCCTCACTATATCTGACTGAAACCTGTGCTTCCTGTGATCATACCTGTGTCAGGCTCCTGGGAGTTAAGCTGCCTCTGTGAACCTTAGATCTTGGTGTGTACAAACTCCTAGGATCCTGGGATATTACATACCTTGGTGTGACTCTAACCAAGAAAGTGAAAATATCTGTATGACAAGAACTTCAAGTCTCTGAAGAAAGAAATTGAAGAAGATCTCAGAATATGGAAAGATCTCCCATGCTCATGGATTGACAGGATTAATATAGTAAAAATATCTATACATCAGTCACTCATTCCAACTTCTGTCCTAATGCATGTTTTGTTCTTTTGGAGAAATTCCCTTTATAGGAATCTCCATTTTAATGTTAGAAATTTTTCTTCTATGATTTTGAAGAAACTATTTTCTGTGCTCCTTTCTCTATTTCTGTTTTTCTTAGGTTCAACCTTGGCATATTATGCCAGGGTTCCTGGATGTTTTACATCAGGAGAGTTTTATATTTGACATTTAAGCATTTTCAGAAGTCCCTATTTTTATGATATTGTTCATGTCTGAGCTTCTTTCTTCCATCTCTAACATCCTGTTGGTGAATGTTGCCACTGATGAACATTGACTCTGCAGCTCCTTTTTGAATTCTTAAATATTTCATTTCCAGAAATCCTTCTGTTTTTGCCTTTTTAAATGATTCTATTTGCGTTTTCTGTATTTTTTATTAGTTAATTATTTTATACACTCCATAGTTTTATTCCCCACCCCAACAGCGCCTGTTTACCCCTTGACTGTTCCACATGCCATACCTCCTCTACATGCTGTCACCACATGGATGTTGCTACCCCAACCCCACCTCTAAACACCCTTGGACCTCCAGTCTTTTGAGGGTTAGGTGCATCATCTCTGAATGAACCAAGACCCACAGTCCTCTACTCTATGTGTGCAAGGGGCCTCATATCAGTTGATGGATGATGCCTGTTTCATGGTAGCCAGAAGCTGGAAACAACCTAGATGTCCCATGACAGAAGAATGGATACAGAAAATATGGTTCATTTATACAGTGGAATATTGCTCAGCTTTTAAGAATGAGGACATCCTGAGTTTGCAGGCAAAATGGATGGTACTAGAAAATATCATCCTGAGTGATGTAACTCAGACCCAAAAGGACATCCATGGTATATGCTTACTAATAAGTGGATATAGCCAAGAAAAAAAAGTACAGAATTCCTAAGATACAGTCCACAGAACTCAAAAAGTTCAACAAGCTGAAGTGTCCAAGTGAGCACACCTCAGTCCCACATGGGAAGGCAAAGAAAGCATTCACAAGTGCCAAGGGGGAGACCAAGGAGGAAAAGTAGACTGGAAGGGGAATCAGGAAAGAGGGGAACCTAATCTGACATTGGGAGAGGGAGAAGGACTGAAGCCCTGTGAGCTAGCAGAGAGAATGGAAACAGACAACCTCAGAAGATAGGAGGTTTAGGGGATTCTCCAGAATATACCAGAGACCTGTGAGGTAAGATTCACAAGACTAAATTGGAGGAACCTTAGATGAAATGTCTGACAGTCGGGAGAGGGAACTTATTGAGCCTACCTCCAGAAGGAATAAGTTGCTTCAAATGAGGGAGAGGGGGGCCATCTCACAGTCATAACAATGACCCATAATAGTTACTGTCTAAAAGAGATACAGGGATGGAATTGGAGAGGAGCCGAGGAAAAGATCCAGTGACAGGCCCAAATTGGGATCCAGCTCAATGGGAGGTCCCAAGGCCTGACACTATTACTGAGGCTATAGAGTGCTCACAAAAATGGACCTGACAAGACATCATCCTGGAAGATCCAACAAGAAGCTGAAAGAGTAAGATGCAGGTATTTGCACCCAACCAATGGACAGAAGCAGATGACTCCTGCTGTTCAAATAGGGAAGGCTGAATGAAACTGATGGTGACCCTGTAGGAGGACAAGCATTCTCAATTAATCAGGATCCCTGAAATCTCTCAAACAAGTGAGTACCAAAGAGACAGAGTACACCATTTGATATGTAGCCTCTAGTATTTTTTTTGCCTTACTCCTTGCCTTCAAATGTTTGTTTCTTCACAGATTACTTTTAGGAGTTTATTCATTTTATTTTTAAGGATCTCTATCTTCTTCACATAGTTAGTTTTAAATTCTATTTCTTGTGGTACAGCTATGTGGGTATGTTCAGGGCCAACTGTTATGGTTAGAATAGTTTGTCTCTAGTGAAGATATATTGCACTGGATTTTATTGATTGTAGCCGCCTGTGGCTACATGCTAACAGTGGGTTCTCTGGAAGGAAAGATAGGGATAGAAACAACAGGGTGGCAAGAAAAACTCCTGGAGACAGGCATGACTTCTTGCTCAAGACTAACCTTTAATGCATCTCTCCAAAGATAAAAAGGCAGGCCAAGCCCCTCCCTCTGAAGGCTGGAAACTACTTCTGCTTGTTCTGCAGGAGGCTGGTGCAAGGGTGGCTGAGATGAATTGGAGGAAGAAATGTTGAAGGTAAAGGTCCTGTGATCCACTGGGAATTGGGTCAGACAGGAAAGGAAAGGGAAACCACATAAGGTTTCTTGCTGCTTAGTTAGAGATAAGATTATATGGATGTAGTAGGAGACACAAAATTTCACCATTATCTTATTTGTTGCCTTGGAAGGAGAGGACTTTGAATTAACATGGGGTACCTTCTGGTGGTCTGGCCTGTTACAAAACCAGGAGTTTAAAAAGGAGGAAACAGGGGTTTCTGCTTGAGTTGGATCTTGGAATAAGGCAAGGAGTAAGGACCTAGAGATTAAGAGTGAATTGTTTGTAGACTGCACAGGAGATTGACAGGGAGGGAAGAGATTGGAGGGAAGCAGAAAGGAAAGTACAGTTAAAGTTCTGCTTCACAACTAAGAAGCACACATGGGGATTATATTTTGCAGATAAAAAGTAATGGAGATGGTTTTCAACTTTAGCTTACATGCTTCCCTGTTCTGTTCTACTGGTGTGTTCGCTGGGAATACCGGCTCCTGTTGGAGGATACTATATAATACAATGGGTTGGTAAAGACTGTTAGGAGAGTAGATCTTAATGATCTGTTGGCAATAGAGTCAGAGAGAAAAGTAAGATGACAGCAGGTTTTCTGCTGCAGAACTGTAAATCTGGGGATACATTATTAAGAGCTGCAGAAAAGATTTATATCTGTCTGGAACATACTATTTGTTCCTGAAATGAGAAATATACAACTTAAAACAATTTTGTTTAGATTAACTTATACTATGCACAGCATTCTGGTTGAATATATGCCTGCAGTTCAGAAGATGGTGCCAGATCTCATTTTAGATGTTTATTTTTAATTTTTTATATTCTTTGTTTACATTCCAAATGCTTTCCCCTTTCCCAGTTCTCCCCTCCCCATAATTCCCATAAGCCCACTTCTCTCTGCCCATTTCCCAATCACGCCCTCCCATTTCTCTGTCCTGGTACTCCCCTACAATGCTGGATCAAGCCTTTCCAGGACCAGGGCCCTCTCCTTCCTTCCTGGGAATCATTGATATGTTAATTGTGTCTTGAGTATTCAGAGCTTCTGGGCTAATTAATATCCACTTATCAGTGACTGCATTCCATGTGTATACTTTTGTGATTGGGTTACCTCACTTAGTATGATATTTTCCAGTTCCAATCATTTGCCTAAAAATTTCATGAATTAATTATATATAATTGCTGTGTAGTATTCTATTGTGCAAATATACCACATTTTCTGTATCCACTCCTCCATTGAGGGACATCTGGCTTCTATCCAGCTTCTGGCTATTATAAATAAGGCTGCTATGAACAAACTGGAGCATGTATCCTTATGGCATTCCCGGGAGTCCTCTGGGTATATGACCAGGAGTAGTATAACAGGGTCCTCTGGAAGTGTCATGCCCAGTTTTCTGAAGAACAACAAGACTGATTTCCAGAGTGGTTGTACCAGCTTGCAATCCAACCACCAGTGGAGGAGTGTTCCTCTTTCTCCATATCCTTGCCAACACCTGCTGTCTCTTGAGTTTTTAATTAGCCATTCTGACTGGTGTGAGGTAAATTCTCAGGGTTGTTTTGATTTGCATTTCCCTAATGATTAAAGATGTTGAACATTTCTTCAGGTGCTTCTCAGCCATTCAAAATTCTTCAGGTAAAAATTCTTTGTTTAGTTCTGAACTCCATTTTTAATAGGGTTATTTGGCTCTCAAGAATCTACCTTCTTGAATTCTTTTTACGTATTGGATATAAGCCCTTGGTTGGATGTAGGGTTGGTGAAGATCTTTTCCCAATTTGTTGGTTGTGGATTTGTCCTTTTAACTGTGTCCTTTGCCTTACAGAAACTTTATAATTTTATGAGGTCCCATTTGTCAATTCTTGATCTTAGAGCATAAGCTATTGGTGTTCTGTTCAGGAAAATTTCCCCTGTGTCCATGTCCTCAAGGGTCTTCCCCAGTTTCTTTTCTATTAGTTTCAGTGTGTCTTGTTTTATGTGGAGGTTCTTGATCCACTTTGAATTGAGCATAGTCCAAGGAGATAAGAATGGATCGATTTGCATTCTTCTGCATGCTGACTTCCAGTTGAACCAGCACCATTTGCTGAAAACACTGTCTTTTTTCCACTGGATGGTTTTAGCTCCTTTGTCGAAGATCAAGTGACCATAGGTGTGTGGGTTCATTTCTGGGTCTTCAATCCTATTCCATTGATCTACCTGCTTGTCACTGTACAAATACCATGCAGTTTTTAAAACTATTGCTCTGTAGTACTGCTCGAGGTCCTGGATACTGATTCCCCCAAAAGTTCTTTTACTCTCAAGAATAGGTTCAGCTATCCTGTTTTTTTTTTTTAATTCCAGGTGAATTTGAGAATTGCTCTTTCTAACTCTATGAAGAACTGAGTTGGTATTTTGATGGAGATTACATTGAATCTGTATATTGCTTTTGGCAAGATGGCCATTTTTACCATATTAATCCTGCCAATCCACAAGCATGGAAGGTTTTTCCATTTTCTGAGGTCTTCTTCAATTTCCTTCTTCAGAGACCTGAAGTTCTTGTCATACAGATCTTTCAATTGTTTGGTTTGAGTCATACCAAGATAATTTAAATTGTTTGTGGCTATTTTGAAAGGTGTCATATTTCTCTAATTTCTTTCTCAGCCTGCTTATCCTTTGAGTATAGGAAGCTACTGAATTGCTTGAATTGATTTTATAAGCAGCCACCTTGCTGAAGTTGTTTATCAAACTTGTTATTTAGCTGTAGGAGTTCTCTGGTGGAGTTTTTGGGGTCACTTAAGTATACTATGATACAATCTGTGAATATTGATAATTTGACTTCTTCCTTTCCAATTGTATCCCTTTGACCTCCTTATGTTGTCTAATTGCTCTAGCTAGAACTTCAAGTACTATATTGAAAAGATATGGAGAGAGGAGGGGGCCTTGTCTAGTCCCTGATTTTAGTGGGATTACTTCAAGCTTCTCTCCATTTAGTTTTATGTTGGCTACCAGTGTGCTGTATATTGGTTTTACTTTGTTTAGGTATGGGCCTTGAATTCCTGTTCTTTTCAAGACTTTTAACATGAAAGGATGGTGAGTTTTGTTGAAAGATTTTTCAGCATCTATTTCACAAAATAGCAACAGAAGGAATACTACCCAACTCTTTCTATGAAGCCACGATTATGCTGCTACCCAAAACCACACAAAGATCCAACAAAGAAAGAGAACTTCAGACCAAGTTCCCTAATGAATACTGATGCAAAAACACTCAATAAAATTCTTGCCAACCGAATCCAAGAACACATCAAAATGATCATTCACCATGATCAAGTAGGCTTCATTCCAGGGATGCATGGATGGTTCAATATATGGAAATCCATCAATGCAATCTACTACATAAACAAACTCAAACAAACAAGCAAAAAAAACCTGACATTTTAGATGGTTTTTAGCCACCATGTGGTTGCTGCAAATCGAACTCAAGTATTCTGAAAGAACAGGCAGTACTCTTAACATTACTAATCACTCTAGCCTCTTAAAACCTTTTTTCCCCTGAGTTAAGAGCTGTTGAATTCTTTAGAAATAAAGTTTGAAGACTGTTAGACTATTCAAATTAACTTTGTTTTATATTGTACTAGTATCATGAAATCATGGGGTAAAGAATGATTATGTCTTAACAGTGTATTTTTTTAAAAGTCAAATAGACAAGGCATAGTCTTGTTATGAGTAAACTTGAATTTCAGATGGTAAAACATAGAGAATGGGAACCAACTTAAGTATTACCCCTATTTGATTGCCATGTAGTCATAATTATGGGACAGTTTGTTTTTCACTAATGAATGTAAGATTGTCCATCTCACATGGAGTTTCCTCATATTTAGCCAGGTATGAGCACAGGCATGTGAGCAAGTCAATAACTTCCTGGGTCAATGATTTATGCTGTAAGTTGCTCCTTTGAATTTTTCGCCTGACTTCACATTCAATGAAATAAATGCTTCCAGCTTCATGTTGCCTATGGTCATTGTGTTTGTAATAGCAAAGCAAATGTCTTTTGCTTCATTTGTGCACTGCAATGTGATACAAAACCAGATGACATTGTGTGCCTCAGACTACACAAATATCCATTTAAAATGAATAACAGAATGCCTCAAAAAAAGATTCAACTTTCATGGAGCAGGGAGCCAGGAAACAAGAAATCATTTGAAATGTGAATAAAAAAAAATCTGAAAAAAAAGAAAAGATTCAAAATAATGTCATAAGAGATCTTCATTGTAATAAATATATGAATAAAGACTGAAAAACTTCTCATTACTTTTTATTTTAAAATGTTATTATCTTACTGCTCCTCTGAGGACATATACTTTATTTGTTTAGTCTTTTAGCTTAGTGGGTTAACTCTCTCAATTAAAATGAATCTTCACCTGAGAAAACTTACATCTTTCAAATTTGGAGATTGATGCCATGTGATTGTATATGTATGAAAATGGTTAAAATATTTTCTAGCTCTCCTCTCTACCAGAACATCTTGTAGGAAGGAGATATTTTAGGTCAGAGGTTTTATGGGTGGGTTACTGTGTTTATCCCTCCACTGAGACAAATGCCTACCTAAGGAAGTGGCCACTTCAGGATGCATATTCCTCACTGCTAGTTGAATCTTTTTTTGAGTTACAGTCACCCCCACAGCCACCATGGGACCTACCTACATCCCAGGTATCTGGCACATTCTATAGATACTCTCCCCTCTCTCCCATGCTCTCCTTACACTTGATTCCCCACCAACCTTCTCCCCTCTCCATCACCTTTCCAATATCTATTTTATTTTACCTTCTCAGAGAGATTCAATCAGCCTCCCTTTGAGTCCTCCATGTTATTTGGTTTCTTTAGATTTCTGGATTGTAGTATGATTCTCCTGCTTTATGACTAATAAATGTCCATTTATAAGTAAATGCACAACATGTATATCCTTTGAAGTATGTGACATCTCAATCAGGATATTTTCTAGTTCTATCCATTTGGCTACAAAACTTAGGATGACCCTTTTTAAAAATAGCTGAGTGGTATTCTACTCTCTAAATGTACCACTTTTTCTTTACCCATTCTTCATTTGAGGGACATCTAAGTTGTTTCTAGTTTCTAGATGTTACAAATAAGGCTACTATAAACACTACTAAGCAATTGGCTTTGTGAGTCCCTCCATGTGTACAAATTGGTTGGTGGTTTAGTCCCTGGAAGTGCTATAGGCTAGGGTTTGTTTTTATTGTTGTTTTTCCTATGGGTTGCAGACCTTTTCAGCTCTTTCAATCCTTCCCCTAACTCTTCCATTGTGGTCCCCACGCTCAGTTCATTGGTTGACTGAAAACACCCCCTTCTGTATTGGTCAGGCTCTGCCAGAGTCTCTCAGAAGATAGCTATTCTTCTCAGCTATTAAAGGCTAGTCTCACAGCAAAAACATATAAGAATTACATTTCTTTTTTACCATAATTGTCACAATACATACAGTAATTGTCACAATACAGGACTTCATAGAGATAGTTTATTTAAAACTTTAAGTCATGAATTTTATTTCTTATGCAGCCAGTTACCATACTATTAAAATTATATGCAAACTGAGAAATTATATGTCACTTTTGTGGGAACATTTGTAGAAGGAAGTATACAGGATTTATAAAAGCCATGCTATTGGGGGCATTGTAAGTTCTCTGTAAAACACTAAAATAATTTATTAATAAAGATTATTAAAATACTCTTTTGATCTAAAATTATATCTCACTCTTTTAAAGGGACAATATTCTTAAGATTTTAACATGAAAATATATTTTAAGTATTTGTCAGGTTTCATAATAATGTATATTTTATGTCATTGATTAGTAAAGACTGGTTTTAGTTTTGGGGTCAAATTGAAGATTTTTACCTAATGTATCATAAAATTGTATCAACTGTAGTTTAGGTTAGATGTGTCACTGACATAATTTTAAATAAAGTGGGTTTTAAGATTCACATTTGTTTTTCAGAGCCAGAGACAGTAAAGATTCATGAGGTATTGTTCTCCCTACAAATCAACCTCTTTGCTGCTTCCTTTACATCTCTGTTCCTCACGCTGTAAATCAGAGGGTTCAACATAGGGATGACCAAGGTGTAAAACACAGCAGAGACTTTTTCCTGTTCCATGGAGTACTGAGAACTTGGCTGGATATAATTAAAAGTCAAAGAACCATAAAGTAATGTCACAGCTGTCAAATGTGAAGCACAAGTGGAGAAGGCTTTGCGCCTCCCCTCAGCTGAGCGGATTCTCAAGATGGCAATGATAATGTGAATATAAGACACCATGACAATGGTAAAAGTAGAAATAGCAATCACTCCAGAGAAGACCAAAATTAGCATCTCATTGATGTGTGTATCTGAACATGAGAGCTTTAAAAGAGGAGGGACATCACAGAAGAAATGATTCACAATGTTTGGACCACAGAAGTCTTGTCTGAGTAATCCCATTGTGTGAACCATGGAATTTATGAGGCCACCCAAATAACATGCAAGAACCATCTGAGTGCAGATGCTATGGGTCATGATAACTGTATACATTAAGGGGTTAACAATTGCCACATAGCGATCATAAGCCATCATAGACAGGAAGATTACTTCTGTGGTTACATAAACTGCAAAAAAGAAACTCTGCAGAATACATGCAAAGAATGTACTAGACTTGTGTTCTGACAGGAAATTGACCAACATCTTTGGAGCAATGATAGTAGAATAGCAGATATCACAGAAAGAAAGGTTACTAAGGAAAAAGTACATTGGCATATGAAGTTGGGTATTCAACCAGATCAAGATAATCATCCCCCAATTACCCACAAGAATGATGAGATACACTATGCTGAAAAGCAAAAACAAAGGAACCTGACAATTAGGATTTTCAGTCAGGCCTACCAAAATGAATTCATTCACACTTGTATGATTCCAAATTGCCATGCTTTCAGTAGTCCACTTAATTCTAAAATAATCATTTCACATAATCACTATAAAAAGGATTTTTTCCAGAATCTGATGCCCATCATGGTCATGGAGAATTACCCTGTGGAAAATAAATCAAAACAGCAACCTCAGACATAGTCAATTCATGTGTGCTACAATCTCATACAATATACATGCTGAGATGCAGATAATTGTATCTACATTTGTTTATTTCCTAATATCAATTATTACAGAATAGGAAAGTTAAGAAAATATATTTTATAATATAAAGCTGTCAGTTGGTTGCAATTGAGACTTAGATCCAGAGTGTGGTATATGAACTCTGTCTTATTCCTCAACATTCCTCAGCCTTCTACTTTGGAGCAGAGTGAAATATCAACAATCTTATGAAAGAGAACTTCCATTAATCGATGGGCAACCATTTCAGTGAATTTAATTTCCAGTTACCCTGGAAATGACACACTGACGTGAGTACCATGCCACCTTCTGTTTCTAAATGTGTCACTTCAAATTTGACCTCGTCGACCTAGATCTCTGACTGGCATGATCATTGTCATACTATTTAGGAAAAATGAACCAGGACAAAAAATATACATAGTTCTTTTCATTTGTTCTTTGATTTTAAATGATAATTCATCAGAAGTGTTATTTTTATTATAATTCTTGCCATCACATTTTTGTGCAATTTTGGTTTTGCATATTGTTATTCTTTTTATTCTCAATATTAAAAATAATAAAATAATTCATTACATGTATCATAAGGAGGAAAAAGGTTGTGTGATACACTAAAACATGAAATGTCCTGATATGTTTTCTATTTTAAAAGCAAAGTATAGCTTAAAATCATTTCTTTTGATACCAATTTACCAGAGGTGTGGTAGATATCAGACAATCAAATATTACATATATTCTCTCACCCCATTGATAAATATGATTCCCTCACTATAATAAGCATCTTTGACTCTTTTAAAATGTTGGTGGACTTAAATCAGCAACACAATGTCTTTGTGCAAACCTGTTAGAAATATAAACATTTGTAGTTATAAGCCAAAAGGATAACTCACATGTAAAAATATTGTAGGCTATATTTTAAGTAATACAATTTCATGTTTTATTGCATTTACTATGACAAACTTCCAAAAACTATACAGCTTAAATTGACAAATATTCATTTATACAGTTTGTAAGTCAGAAACATGACACTATCAGTTTTTTTTTTTAAGTTGGAATCTACATAGCTATAATGCTACATACCTACTGGAAGCACTCAGAAAGGAAGCCTTTTTTATAACCAAATAGCCATTTTGAGCTTATAATACTACTCTCTGTAGCATGTGACATTTCCTCTAAGACAAAAATGTGATTTTTCTCTTCATCATTCTGCTTTCTTCCTGTCTCAGTTTGTAAGAGAAATTGAGTTATGTATAGTTCCTACCTTCATAATCCCAGGTTCTCTTTGTGTCTCATGGTCTTTCTCTGACTCACATGTTAACAATCTGTTTTCCAATATGAGGCAACATCTATGTACCCTGGAGATTCAGATTTAAAAAACACAAGAAATTATCATTCAGCTTGTCATATATAAAATGTTCAATGAAGGACTCAATTTAAGATCCACTGTGTGTGTAAGATGATGAAAGTAATTAATTTGATTCATGGATTTGCAATCAAAGACTTTTGTCTGGAAAAGTGCATAACTGGTTAAAACCATAATGTAGAAATTTGTGTAACATGTTTCTAAATTTGCTTAAATGTGAGGTGAAAAAGCAAGAATAAATGCAAATGATTAAGAAGTATTGAAAGGTACTTGGAAACTTTCAGTGAGATGGGGAAAGGTTTGCACAAGATACCACAGCACATGAATTCAGAGTTACACTACTATATACTTGTTTGCCACATATTCTCATTTTACCATTTTGTCATTTTTCCTGCTGGGACAAATTTAATTTGCAAAAACTGAGCATTTTTCTTATGAAAACATAAATTTGATTTTTATAAAATGTGTTTATCTCATAAATCAAAGTACTCTAATGTCTGTTTAGCATTCAAAAATATTTCCTTTACTTATGAAAGCATGTGAGTCATTACTAAATTCAAAGAAATAATTTAGTACCTCATATTTCACAGTCAGGATCTAGGTAAACCTGGCATGTCCTGTTCCGTGTTGATGGATCAATTACTTGTCTGTGTTCCAAAGCAGTAACCTTTGGAAGAACAGTGAATCTCTTTTTGCTCTGTAAAAAGGAGTGGGGACAGATGCCTTTGAACATATTAATGATTTACAAAAATTTTTTTTGTGTTTTTAGATTGTGTTGCAACTAGATAATTTTCCCATAAGGTTTCCCCTTGGTAAACCCTCTTCCTTACACCTTTCCTTGTTCTCTTTCAAGTTCACTAGTTGTATTTACATACATGTATGTGTATTTGTCCACATATTCTGATATTTCTCAATATATAAATAAAACACATTTAGCACCAAGATTTATAAAGTATTAGCCAGTTGAATTGATTCTGTGTTTTTAAATTTATGAATAAAGATATGATTTGACAGATGGTCCCCATGAACGAGAAGAGGGAAGTGGAAAAGCATGTATAATGGAAATATTACTTTACATTTAAACCACTACCTACTGAATGCACAAGACTAAATGATAAATGCAGAAATGTTTCACCATCTGTCAATACCTCATGAGCCTATAAATTATTGGATCTAAAATCTGAACACATGTCTGTCTCAGGAATAAACTCAGAAAGAGCTATCCTCCATCCCATACTGTCATGTTGATAGACATCAAAGAATTATTTCCAATATCAATAAGTGTGAATCAAAGGATTTTGTCCTGCTAAAAATTTTTATTAATTTCTATAAAGTATTGATTTTAAGTATATTTATATGTTATTAATGCATCTTTTATGTTTTAGACATGAATGTACATCCAATTAGATTGTTCATGAATTGCTGCATATATAATTTATATTTACATATTCACATACAAATTTATATTCATAGATATAGTTATACTTTAAAAGACACAAACTGAGTAGTTTATAATTTAAATGTAAAAGACAAAATAAATGTCAGACCATGTGGATAAATACAAATTTGACATTGAGGATAAACCAATATTTAAACTGTATTATAGCAATAATAGCATAAAATAAATAAGACATAACTGGAAATTAGATATTGCAACTTAAAATCTATATCAGGATGAAGAGCATAGCCATTGTGGAAGAGTGGAATTTATCATACCAAAGTGAGGCCACAACTCTGAACAGTAAACGTCTACCAGGAAGGAAAATGGATGGAAGAAAAATAGAAGATAATTTTTAAAATACTGTACTGAAACACTTAAAGAAATTATGTCTACATAATTTAAACATTCTATTTTATAAGATTAGGATGAAACAATATATTATATATGAATTACAATTCTCATATAGTCATTTATTAAAAATTTACATGAATGTGCAAATATTTTAAGGTACTAAGTGAATATTGTATTGAATAATAAAAACACACTTGTACTTACCATATGCTAGAAAAAAGTTAATATAGATTTAATGTGAATATGTAAGCACTAGGTAAATAATACTTTTGTCTATGAGATCTGGAAGATTGAAAGATATATAACCCACAAATTATAATATAATGTTCTAAACTGTTTAAATATAGTACTACACTTGGATAACTGGCAATGAGTTTCTTTCAGTGATCTGGAAATAACAGAAAATATCAAAATCTCAAAATGAAAACATAGCACTTTCTTCCTTCCTATTAACAAAGCTGAGAATGAAAAACACATCTGCCATATAAGAGCTGGCATCCACAAGTCTTAAAGGACTTGTTATTTATAATAGGGTTGCAAATAATGGTTTCTGCTATTCTGAGGAGAGAATCTATTCCTACTTCTTCATGTGTCTCAGTTGCCAACATTGAGTTATTACCAAACTTCTCATCTCCTGAGACTTATACTAATCAATGAGCTGCCAGAACTCCTGATATCTCTTCAGTAGATATCTTTCCTTTCACCAATAAATATATAAAAGGGTATCCTTTACAAATAATATTCCTTAGAAATAATCATTTTCTATGTTTCAATGGCTATATGCATTATGTTACAATGATGAATAGAGATCATGAATGAAGCAGCAGAATTTGAGAAAAATGTCATATTTAAGCCACATGAGAGATAGCTAAAATGTTCTGCAACTAAAACAACTTAAACTTAGATGTTTATTTTTCAGAAAAAAATGGTTTCAGCAATTCAGATTCTCCCTACATAATTTTCATTCTGAAGTGAACACTGATTAAAAGCATTTATTTCATCAACATACTCTACCTTTTATGAGAACCACAGTAATATAAAAAGAAGTACTAAGAGATTAACTTTTTCAAAAGCATTGTAGTTTAATTATCATAAATTAACTTTGTACAAGATCAAACATATTTTAGATTGCAGTTACCTGTGTACCAAATTACATGAACTTTTCCATTTAGTTACACATCAACTCATATAATTTGTAAATGCCACAAATTATATGTTTTAAATTTCAAGAATTCAGGAAGCAGATAATAAATTAAAACATATACAAAAACTATAATTACACATATTGGAAATTATCAGTAAATAAAAATGAGTAATAGTATTCACAAATATATTTAAATCTTTACCACTTTGGGAACTATTTTCAAAATATAAATATTTTGGTTTTTATACTGTCTAAAGAAGAGCTGTGCATTTGTGTCAGTTGGCAAAATATTTGTCATGAAAAGATGAGGATTTGAGTTAAATTCATAGACCTAGGTTAGAAAAATAGCCAGTTTAGGTAGCAAACAATGTTTAATACTACTCTGAATGGCAGAGTCTAATGGATTAGGGGAGAAACTTGACATCAAGTTTGGCATACTCTATCAGTTCCATGCCACTGAGATATCCTTTCTCAAAAAGTCGGGAAGGTTGTGCTTCATGAACAGTGCCAGGGGTTACTGTCTGGCCTCTATATGTAACATACAAGTAAAGAAGATAACCCCCCAATACACATATGACTACAAAAATATAAAGAACTTAAAACTACCAGACATTATTATGGAAAGTTGCCTGGCTTTTAATGACCTACCTGGACTGTTTTAAATCCTAGGTTACTGTTTTATAATGGGTGTCTTTATATCTCATAAAATCAATCATATTGATGACTAAATAGCACACCATGGTTATGAACATAAACAATTACTTGATGTTCCTGTAATTCTAAGTAAACAGAATCACAGACAATTTCTGAATGTGATGAAGCTGGTAAAGGCTGAAATCATACCCAAATTTAAATGGAAAGATTATCATTTAATGATTTGCCTGAAATAGACATCTTTAAAACACAGAATATAACCTTTTTACCTCCTCATGACTCCAGGGAGACATGAGAAGAATCCTGGATATATGTTGGATTTACATTCCAGAAAGTAGTCAATTATTTTCATTTTGTTATCAATAACTGTGCCCTTATGAGTTGATTAAAAACAAACAACAACAAAACTTTGAACTGAGGTTTCAGAGTAAAGATATATGTTAGACATGTTGGAGAATTACACTAGTGAACTATAAAAAAGATCAATCTTTCTAAAGTGTTTCTAAGGATAAGTATTATAAAATTGTAAGTGCATATTGGTATTCATTTATTTAATATTTGTTATGCATTTATGTGCCAAATAGTACTATATTTTTTCTGGTTTCCGTATTACAGTCTTTTTTTTCTTTTTTTTTTAATTTTTTTTATTCTTTGTTTACTTTCCAAAGGCTTTCCTCTTTCCCAGTTCTTCCCTCACCATATGTCCGAAAATCCTCTTCCCCCCAACGATTCCCCAATTATCCCCCCACCATTTCTCTGTTCTGGTACTCTCCTACAAAACTGGATCCAGCCTTTTCTGGACAAGGGTCCTCTCCTTCCTTCTTTATGCGAATCTTTTGATTTGCTAATTATGCCTTGAGTATTCAGAGCTTCTGGGCTCATTAATATGCACTTATCAGTGATTGCATTTCATGTGTATTCTTTTGTGATTGGGTTACCTCAGGGAGGATGATATTTTCCAGATCCAAATATTTGCCTACAAATTGCATGAATTCATTATTTTAATGGCTGAGTAGGATTCCATTGTATAAATATACCACATTATCTGTATCCATTCCTCCTTTGAGGGACATCTGGGCTCTTTCCAACTACTGGCAATTATGAATAAGGCTGCTATGAACATAGTGGAGCATGTGTCTTTATTGCATGTAGGGGAATCATCTGGGTATATGCCCAGGAGTGGTATGACAGGGTCCTCTGGATATGTCATGCCCAATTTTCTGAGGAACCACCAAACTGATTTCCAGAGCAGTTTTACCATTTTGCAATCCCACCAGCAGTGGAGGAGTGTTCCTCTTTCTCCACATCCTCACCAGCACCTGTTGTCTCTTGAGTTTTAATCTTAGCCATTCTGACTGGTGTGAGGTAGAATCTCGGGGTTGTTTTGATTTGCATTTCCCTGATGACTAATGATGTTGAACATTTCTTTAGGGGTTTCTCAGTCATCTAAATTTCTTCAGGTGAAAATTCTTTGTATAGCTCTTTGTATACGCCATTTTTAATAGGGTTATTTGGTTATCTGGGGTCTAACTTCTTCAGTTCTTTATATACATATTGGATATTAGCCCTATGTCATATGTGAGGTTGGTGAAGATCTTTTCCCGATTTATTGGTGGCCGTTTTGTCTTTCTGACAGTGTCCTCTGCCTTACAGAAACTTTGTAATTTTATGAGATCCCCTTTGTCAATTCTTGATCTTAGAACAGAAGCTATTGGTGTTCTGTTCAGGAACTTTCCCATGTGCCCATGTTCTCCAGGGTCTTCCCCAGTTTATTTTCTGTTAGTTTCAGTGTGTCTTATTTTATGTGGAGGTTCTTGATCCACTTTGAATTGAGCATAGTACAAGGAGATAAGAATGGATCGATTTGCATTCTTCTGCATGCTGACCTCCACTTGAACCAGCACCATTTGCTGAAAATGCTGTCTTTTTTCCACTGGACTTCCACATAAAACTAGATACACTAAA
Source organism: Apodemus agrarius (assembly GCA_964023405.1). NCBI lineage: Eukaryota > Metazoa > Chordata > Mammalia > Rodentia > Muridae > Apodemus > Apodemus agrarius. The sequence goes on along the minus strand of OZ030008.1, from coordinate 96,778,127 downwards.
AGTAGAAGTAAAGAAAGTGGGGAAGAGCCTCAAGCACATGGGCACTGGAGAAAATTTCCTGAACAGAACACCAATAGTTTATGCTCTAAAATCAAGAATTGACAAATGAGACCTCATAAAATTGCAAAGCTTCTGTAAGGTAAAGGACACTGTCAATAGGACAAAACATCATTCAGCAGATTGGGAAACGATTTTACCAACCCTACATCCCATACAGGGCTACTATCCAATATATGCAAAGAACTCAAGAAGTTAGATTCCAGAGAACTAAAAACCCTATTAAAATTGGGGTACAGAGCTAAACAAAGAATTCTAACCTGAGGAATGCCAAATGGCTGAGAAGCACCTAAATGTTCAACATCCTTAATCATCAGGGAAATGCAAATAAAAACAACCCTGAGATTCTATCTCATAGCAGTCAGAATGGCTGAGTTCAAAAACTCAGGAGACAGCAGATGCTAGAGAGGATTTAGAAACAGAGCAACACTCCTTCATTGCTGGTGGTATTGCAAGCTGGTAAAACCAGTCTGGAAATCAGTTTGGCTGTTCCTCAGAATATTAGACATAGTACTACCTGAAGACGCAGATATACCACTCCTGGGCATATACCCAGAAGATGCTCCAACATGTAATAAAGACACATGCTTCACTATGTTCATAGCAGTCTTATTTACAATAGCCAGAAGCTGGAAAAATCCCAGATATCCCTCAACAGAGGAAAGGATACAGAAAATGTGGTCCATTTACACAATGGAGTACTTCTCAGGTATTAAAAACAATGAATTCACGAAATTTCTAGGCAAATGGATGGAACTAGAAAATATCCTGACTGAGGTAACCCAATCACAAATGAACACACAAGGTATGCATTCTCTGATAAGTAGATATTAGGCCAAAAGCTTGGAATACCCAAGATGTTATACACAGACCACATGAAGCTCAAGGAGAAGGAAGACCTAAGTGTGGATACTTTCGTCCTTCTTATAGGGGTGATCAAAATACCCATGGCTCATATCCAACAAATGGACTCAGCATAGGGTCCCCTAATGGAGAAGCTAAAGAAAGGGCTCAAGGAGCTGAAGAGGTTGCAGCACCAACCAGTATGTAGCTCCCAGGGACTAAACCACCAACCAGAGTACACAAGGAGGTACCCATGGCTGCAGCTACATATATAGCAGAGGATGTCCTTTTTAGACAACAATGAGAGGAGAGGTGATTGGTCCTGTGAAGGCTCAATGGCCCAGTGTAGGGGAATGGCATGTCATGAAAGTGGGAGGGGAGTTACAAAGCAGGGGGAGAGGGAATGGGATAGATGCTTTTGCAGGGGTAAGAGGATAGGGGATAACGTTTGAAATGTACATAAAGCAAGTATCTAATAAAAAATAAAAAAATAAAGAATCATCACATAAGATCCAGTACTAGAATGGAAGAGTTTTGATTTGTTGCAGATTATACAAAGGATTTTAAGCAGAGAGCCTAAATATACAATTTTAGGACAGGGAATATGACCAGCTTTGTTCTACAAAACAAGTTTCCACTTTATAAAAAAATCTGGTGCCACTGTACAAGACTGTGTTTCTTAAAGTCATAATTAATTTGAGCTTTCAAGTACAATTCATACCGGGTAATACAATTAGAATTGGTCCTGCATAGTACAATCCATGGGTTTGAGAGTATAAGGTTTTGACATTCTGTTAAGAAGATAGCAGGTGACAGTGACTTTTATCATCAGGCTTACTAGTATGATTATTTTAATTTATGTCATTAGCAGTAAGATGGACATCCCATAATGAAATGGGTTCCTTGAATGTTGCTGAAATGAATGTGGAAGACTGCCTCTTTTGAATTCTCCAAGGGATTTCCTCTTTCTTTTTCATAATCCCTAGAAAACTGTGAGCATAATTATTCATGTGTAAAAGACAAAGAAGTTGGAATTGTGTGAGAGAGAGCATTGTAACTGCTTTTAAATGCCTTATTTTTCATGCAGAAAATCAGTTTTGCCCTACATCAGTCAGTCACCAAGAGAGTCATTGAAAAGCTTGGAAATACCTACTCATTTGCAGTTGCAAGGGCTTTATTACTTTGGCAAGAGCTCCTAAGCTGCATTCAATGTGAAATATGAATCAGAGAAATATATTTGCATTTTCAGTTTCTAGTCAGCTATGAGGCTTAGGCAAAGAGTCCTGGCCTCCTGTTGGGCTAGGAGCCCACAGAGTTTCCAATTGACAAATTGGAACAGACTAGAAACATCTCTAGTATTACAGTCTTGATACTCTATGAAAAAGGTTACTGATTCCTTGGCCTAAAATAAGCTAAATAACTCAGTCAGAACTAACAGAATTTTGGGAAAGTATTCCACTCTGAACCTCCTCACAGCTGTGGTAATAACGCATCTTTTCTTTTTGCTAGCTTTAAAGCACTACAAGTGAGCTGCTAGCTTTGGCACAATGGAAAAAGTGATAGATCTCTTTTTCTTTTTCTTTTTCTTTTTCTTTTTCTTTTTCTTTTTCTTTTTCTTTTTCTTTTTCTTTTTCTTTTTCTTTATCCTTTTCTTTTAAATTAAAATATTCACCTTTAATCCTAGCACTTGGGAGGCAGAGACAGGCAGATTTCTGAGTTCAAAACTAGTCTGGTCTGCAGAGTGAGTTCCAGAACAGCCAGGGCTACCCAGAGAAACCCTGTCTTGAAAAAAAAATTAATATTCAAGGACAGCTTGTGCTGCAAGAGACCCTGTCTTGAACATATAAACACAACTAGGTATCCACCAATAATAGCATCAATTCATAAGGCACATTTTGGACAATGGAATCTCAGCCTTAACAAGAAACATCAATCAAGGATATGGTTATTTCTCACATGCATATTGCTAGGGAAAAGCCAATCTGAAAGGTAGCGTACTATGATTTCAAATGTATGGCACTCTAGACACTTGTTGATACCCACATATTCTTCAACACAGGCAATGAACTCTACACTATAGTCAATAATATATCAGTACTGGCTAGGCAGTGCAGTATAGGCATGTAAATCCCAACACTTAGAAAGACCATCACAAGTTTCTGGTCTACCTAGAAATTCCAGGCCAGCTAGAGTTACTACATGATAAAGCCTCAATCAAGAAAAAAAACATATAAAGTACTGCTTTCCTAATTTGAAACTGCTGCCCAACCCCCACCCCCAAATTCTATGAGAAAAAAATAATAGTACGGAAAAGCAAACCCACTAAAACAGTATCATTTCTCAGAGGGCTAAGCATTTAGCAAATCTAGCACTAGACCATGAGATGTCAAAGATGTTAAGATTCAGCAGGGTGTTTAGAGTGATGGATACTGATTTGTCTACAAAGTCTCCACTCTGCTGGGAGACAGGAGGAGGGGCTTCTGAATACTGATGTCCAGTTTTTTGTATCCATTATAGAAATCACAGAATGTTCTTCTTCCAATCCCTTTAGATGAGAGTAAAATGTTGATCTCATCTAAGGTGGCATATTTGGGGGTAGAGCATTTTTCATTCAACAGCTTCTAGTTTCAAAGTTTCTTATCTTCTTGTTGCTGTGAACACAGTCAGGACATAGCAAATTATCTTCCACTCCTGGTTCTGGGATAACACTGGCTGGTAACAGGAAGAGAAAATTCATCCTTTGGGGACTGTCTGGAACCCAGGTCTGACCAGCGTGAAATTGCAGGTGAACCCAGCCTTTCTTATCTGCAGGGAGCTGCCTGCCATGGCAACACACCATCTGAATTCAGTGGTTTGTGGCAGAAAAGCCTCTGCATTAGAGGGAAAAGGACATCGATTTGCAGAAGCTGACTGGGCAGCTTTTGTGGCAGTCTTTCCCCAGGCTGCAAAGTGGACTCCTTAGGTGATGTTAGATATCCAGGATAACACTTTCGTTTCCTGCTTTGGTAGCTGCTTCGAGGCCTAATTCTTCTGAAGACTATCTTGGGTTTCCTGGGACCTGCCTTCATTTTGGCCTCATGAAATGTTTTAGGGATATCACATTCTTGTTTAGAATATGAGTGTCTCTGAAGTCTCAAATAAACCTCAACTTTCTGGCCATCCATACTCAAGCTATAATAATGATACCACTCCCTTAGAGTGTTCCAGGAAACATCGTTAATAGGAAGAAGGGTGAGGGGAGGACAGGTGCCTGGTATAGATCTTGTACTTGGCATGGTTCTTGTTGGGTGTTTGATCCCCTCATACCTTACTGTAGAACAGGCTGGTGGTCTGTGGTCAATGGTTGAAGAAACATTTGATTCTGGAAGATATTCTGGGGTTGGCTCCTCAGCAAATGGGACCAGCTTTAAAGCCACGCTTTCTTCATCCAAGTCTTCCTAAGATTGGTTCTTGTAGTAAGTCTCCAGGTCTAAGTATGACATTTTCAGGTAGGCTTGGGGGAAGACAAAGGCAACAGTTGAATGGATGCTGACTTCTTTTATAGGTAAACAACTCCTTCTACTGCCTGTCTTGCTGTTGCCCCATTGAGCTCTTTCCCCTCCTCCTCTCCCTACCCTCTTCTCTTTGACAGCGATTCTATCAGTTCTCTTGGCCTCAGTAGTTCTCTTTTTCTTTTTATAACCCAAGATCGCAACAACTGGATCTGTCTGGTTCCAGCTCTCTTTTCCAGCCTAGAGATGCTCTAGCTATCACACCCCAGGAGGCCTCAGCAAAAATGACCCTCAAAGCTAGTGAAATGGAAGGTAGCATTCAAAATAGAACACTGGTTTTCTTGAAATGGGATAGTCATTTTCTTATAGGATGTATAAGTTATAGTGTGAGAAAGCTGCTCCCACTCCTAGACACACAGATCCATGGACTCCTCACATTCTCCGATGCCCATGGGAAAGGGCAGCTGGATATGCCACAATGTATGGGAAATAGGTTGCTTCTAATCACTTCTGGTGTTTGAGTTGGTTGGAGAGCCAGTCCACGCCTTCTAAAGTCCATCTCCACTGGTCACACAGGTAGCCTGAAAGTACCAGTTTCTCTGGCAAAGGGAATGTATGACAACCTTGTCTATGATCTGATTCATTCATAGCATTAGGAACATCCTGTTGATTTACAAACGCCAATAAGACTGCATCTCTGAGCTCATCTACTGCTAGCATTCTGTTCAGTTCTTCCTGGACCTCCTTGATCTTCTGGGACCTTTGTCATTACTGTCAACCATGAAAATCAAACCTTGCGTGTTCTGGAAGTAATGTCAAAAAGATCTGATTTTGTCCTGGCCAACAACATCACAGACCATGAAGACCATGTTTTTAATATTTAATTTTAAAACCTATGGTAAGGATGGTTATCATACCCTCCCAGTTTCAATTTGTACGAAATATTCATTTTGCCAGCTGTATCTAAGCCCACCATGAGAATCCCCACTTCCTTTTTCCCAAATAGGCTTTTAAACAGCTTTTCAAAAACATTCCCTATTGTAGCTGAATATTGCAACCTGTCTCTGCAGTGAACACCTCCACAAAGCGACAAACAAAAACGTGACTCTGCTGCAAAGTCCTTTTCCAGATATAACTGTACTAGTCAAGAATGTTTGTATTTATATTCTATGTAATTGGATATATATATATATATATGTATGTATGTATGTATATATATATATATCCCATAGATACAGCAAATAATATCTATTTTTATATATAAACCATAGCCTATAAATCATTGTAATAAATTAAATAACTATATAGATAATAGATTGATAGATTAAGATAGAGAGAAATATATAGTTTGTTCCTCTGCTAGATGCTTATACATTTCTTTTTAAATATTATTTATTTATTCATTTATTTAAATTTATTTACATCTCAAGTGTTATCCCGTTACCCAGGTTTTCCCCCTTCTGGAAATACCCTATCGGATCTACCCTTCCTCTGTTCCTATGAGGGTATTCCTCCACCTGCTTATCCACTGCCATCTCCCCACCTTGGATTCCCCTACATGGGAGCATCTGTTGAACCTTCATAGGACCAAGAACCTCTCCTCCCATTGATGCCTGACAAGGCCATCCTCTACTACATATGCAGCCAGAGCCATGTGGACTCTGATTGGTGGCTTAGACCCTGGGAACACTGGAGATTCTGGCTGGTTGAAATTGTAGTTCTTCCTGTGCGGTTGCAAACCCCATTCAGCTCCTTCAGTCCTATCTGTAACTCCTCCATTGGGAACCACATACTCAGCGCAATAGTTAGCTGTGAGCATCCACCACTTATTTGTAAGGTTCTGGCAGGCCCTCTCAGGACAGCTGCATCAGGCTCCTGTCAGCAAGACTTTCTTAGCATCCACAATAGTGTCAGAATTTGGTGAATATATCTGAGATGAATCCCCATGTAAGACAGTCTCTGGATGACCGTTCCTTCAGTCTGTGCTCTACACTTTGTCTCCATATTTGCTCCCATAAAAGTTTTGCTCCCCTTTCTTTTTTAAAAAATTTTTATTAGATATTTGCTTTATTCACATTTCAAATGTTATATCTTTTCAACATTTCTCCTCTGAAAAACCCCTATCCCATACCCCCTCTCCCTGCTCACCCACCAACCTACTCCCACTTTCCTGTCCTGGCATTCCCCTACACTGGGGCATCAAGCCTTCACAGAACCAAAGGCCCCCTCCTCTCACTGCTGTCTGAAAATACCATCCTCTGACATATATGTAGCTGGGACCATGGGTCCCTCCATGTGTATACTTTGATTGGTGATATAGTCCCTGGGAGCTCTGGGGGGTAATGGTTTTCATATTGTTGTTCCTCCTATGGGGTTGCAAACACCTTCAGCTTATTAGGTCCTTTCTCTAGCTCTTCCACTGGGGAACCTGTACTCAGTCCATTGGTTGGCTGTGAGCATCAACTTCTGTATTTATTAGGCACTGATAGAACTTCTCAGGAGACTGCTAGATCAGGCTCCAGCCAGCTAGGAATTGTGGCATCTGCAATGGTGTCTGGGTTTGGTAAATTTATATGGGATGGATTCTCAGGTGGGCCAGTGTCAAATGGCCATTCCTTTAGTCTCTGCTCCACACTTTGTATCTGAATCTCCTCCCAAAGGTTTTTTGATTCTCCTTCTAAGAAAAACTGAAACATCCACACTATGGTTTTCCTTCTTCTTGAGCTTTATGTGGTCAGTGATAGTATCTTGGATATTATGAGCTTTTAGACTAATATCCACTTATGAGTGAGTACATACCATGTGTGTTCTTTTGTGATTGGGTTGCCTCATTCAGGGCATTATTTTCTAGTTCCATCCATATACCTAAGAATTTCATGAATTCATTTTTTAATAGCTGAGTAAAACTCCGTTGTGTAAATATACCATATTTTCTGTATCCATTCTTCTGTAGAGGGACATCTGTGTTCTTTCCAACTTATGGCTATTACAAATAAGGCTGCTATGAACATAGTGGAGCATGTGTCCTTATTACCTGTTAGAGTATCTTCTAGGTATATGCCCAAAAGTTATATGACTGGGTCCTCAGGTAGTACTATGTCCAGTTATCTGAGGAACTGCTAAACTGATTTCCAGAGTGCTTTTACCAGCTTGCAATCACACCAGGAATAGAGGACTGTTCCTCTTCTCCATATACTTGCCAGCATCTGCTGTCTCCTGAGTTTTTTATCTTAGTAATTCTGACTACTGTGAGGTGGAATCTCAGGGTTGTTTTTATTTACATTTCCCTGATGATTAAGGATGTTGAACACTTCTTTAGGCTCTTCTCCACTATTATGTATTCCTCAGTTGAGAATTCTTTGTCTAACTTTGTACCAAATTTTAATAGGGTTATTTATTTCACTGGAGTCTAACAGCTTGAATTCTTTTTATATATTGGATGTTAGCCCTCTATTGATGTAGGATTGGGAAAGATCTTTTCCCAATTTTTTGGTTGCTATTTTGTCCTATTCACAGTGTCCTTTGCCTTACAGAAGCTTTGTAATTTTATGAGGTTCCATTTGTCAATTCTTGATATTAAAGCATAAGATCAAGATAGATATTCTGTTCAGGAAATTTTTCCTCTGTGCCCATGTGGTCCAAGCTCTTGCCCACTTTCTCTTCTATTAGATTCTGTGTATTTAGTTTTATGTAGAGTTCCTTGATCCACTTGGACTTGAGCTTTGCACAGGGAGTTAAGAATGGTGACTGCCAGTTGAACTAGCAACATTTTTTGAAAATGCTGTCTTTTCTTCACTGGATGTTTTTAGCTCCTTTGTCAAAGATAAAGTGACCAGAGGTATGTGGGTTTATTTCTAGGTCTTCAATTCTATTCCATTGATCTTCCTGCCTGTCACTGTACCAATAACAAGAACTTCTTATCACTATTGCTCTGTAGTACAACTTGAGGTCAGTGATAATGATTTCCCCCAGAAGCTCTTTTATTATTGAGAATAGTTTCCGTGATTCTGTTTTTTTTCTTATTACAAATGAATTTAAGAATTGCTATTTCTGACTTTATGAAGAATTGAGTTGGAATTTTGTTGGGGATTGCACTGAATCTGTAGATTGCTTTTGGCAAGATGGCCATTTTTACTATATTAATCCTGTCAATCCATGAGCATTGGAAATCTTTCCATCCTCTGAGGTCTTCTTTGAATTCTTTCTTCAGAGACTTATAGTTTTTGTCATACATATCTTTCACTTATTCATTTAGAGTCACACCAAGATATTTTATATTGTTTGAGGCTATTGTGAAAAGTGCTATTTCTTTAATATCTTTCTCAACCTATATATACTTTGAGTATAGGAAGACTACTGATTTGTTTGAGTTAAGTTTATATGCATCCACATCCTGAAGTTGTTTATCAGCTGTTTCAGTTCCCTGGTGGAGTTTATGGGGTCACTTAAGTATACAATGATATCATCTGCAAATAGTGATAGTTTGACTTCTTCCCTTCCAATTTGTATCCCATTGACTTCCATTTGTTGTCTAATTACTCTAGCTAGATCAAGTACTATACTGAATAGATAGGGAGAGAGAGCAGCATTGTGTAGTCCCTGATTTTAGTCTATGAGTTGGTGTACTAAACTTATAGAGAGCTTAATGAGTTTGGTAACTCATTAAAGTATAAGTGTGAGAGATATGTTTGGGAAAGGATTTTAAGAGTATGGTATAATAGCAGAAGGAACATAAAACAGGATCAGGTTAAATTTATTGACAGGAGCCCTCTTAGTGGGGAGGTGATTCTAAGTTTAATATAGAATCTTCTGTGGTTTCAAAAATTGTTACAAGTTTGTTTAAATGGTTGGCTGCAGCATTTGCCAAAAGATTGTTTACTGAAAAGGATTTCAATGCCTTTCAGTGAAGGGATTTTAAGGCTCAGTAAAATTGCAATGCTGGAGTGGGTAGGCAGTATGAAGGGTCTCTAACAGGTCTCAGTATGGCAAACTCAGGCCTGAGAGTATGGCAAATATTATAGCTGTAGAGGCCTGTTTTGTGACCAATAATATGGTAAATTTTGGAGACGTTCCATGAGGTGCTGAGAAGAAGGTATATTATTTTGTTATAGGATGAAATATTCTATAAACATCTGTTAGATCCATTTGGTTCATAACTTCTGTTACTTTTACTGTTTCTCTTATTAGTTTCCATTTCCGTAAGGTGTCTATTGCTGAGTGGGGTGCTGAAGTCTGCCACTAATATTGTGTGTGTTCCAATATGTGGTTTGAGCTTTAGTAAAGTTTCTTTTATGAATGTGGGTGCCCTTGTATTTGGAGCATAGATGATCAGAACTGAGAGTTCATCTTGGTAGATATTCCTTTGACCAGTATGAAGTGTCCTTCCTTATCTTTTTTGATAAATTTTGGTTGAAAGTTGATTTTGTTCAATATTAGAATGGAAATTCCAGCTTGTTTCTTGGGACCAGTTGCTTGCAAATTATATTCCAACCTTTCAATCTGAATCTTGCTTGTCTAGTATAATGGTATATCCAGGATTTGCTATCATGGGAGAGTTGGGTTCTGATGATCCCAAGTAATCTTGGTTTATGTTGCTCATGTACTTATGCTTGCTTCCTGTCATCTCAATTTCTCTAGTGTACCTGCCCTCACTATATCTGACTGAAACCTGTGCTTCCTGTGATCATACCTGTGTCAGGCTCCTGGGAGTTAAGCTGCCTCTGTGAACCTTAGATCTTGGTGGGTACAAACTCCTAGGATCCTGGGATATTACATACCTTGGTGAGACTCTAACCAAGAAAGTGAAAATATCTGTATGACAAGAACTTCAAGTCTCTGAAGAAAGAAATTGAAGAAGATCTCAGAATATGGAAAGATCTCCCATGCTCATGGATTGACAGGATTAATATAGTAAAAATATCTATACATCAGTCACTCATTCCAACTTCTGTCCTAATGCATGTTTTGTTCTTGTGGAGAAATTCCCTTTATAGGAATCTCCATCTTAATGTTAGAAACTTTTCTTCTATGATTTTGAAGAAACTATTTTCTGTGCTCCTTTCTCTATTTCTGTTTTTCTTAGGTTCAACCTTGGCATATTATGCCAGGGTTCCTGGATGTTTTACATCAGGAGAGTTTTATATTTGACATTTAAGCATTTTCAGAAGTCCCTATTTTTATGATATTGTTCATGTCTGAGCTTCTTCCTTCCATCTCTAACATCCTGTTGGTGAATGTTGCCACTGATGAACATTGACTCTGCAACTCCTTTTTGAATTCTTAAATATTTCATTTCCAGAAATCCTACTTTTTTTGCTTATTTAAATGATTCTATTTGCGTTTTCTGTATTTTTTATTAGTTAATTATTTTATACACTCCATAGTTTTATTCCCCACCCCAACAGCCCCTGTTTACCTCTTGACTGTTCTACATGCCATACCTCCTCTACATGCTGTCACCACATGGATGTTGCTACCCCCACCCCACCTCTAAACACCCTGGGACCTCCAGTCTTTTGAGGGTTAGGTGCATCATCTCTGAATGAACCAAGACCCACAGTCCTCTACTCTATGTGTGCAAGGGGCCTCATATCAGTTGATGGATGATGCCTGTTTGGTGGTAGCCAGAAGCTGGAAACAACCTAGATGTCAGATGACAGAAGAATGGATACAGAAAATATGGTTCATTTATACAATGGAATATTGCTCAGCTATTAAGAATGAGGACATCCTGAGATTGCAGGCAAAATGGATGGTACTAGAAAATATCATCCTGAGTGATGTAACTCAGACCCAAAAGGACATCCATGGTATATGCTTACTAATAAGTGGATATAGCCAAGAAAAAAAAGTACAGAATTCCTAAGATACAGTCCACAGAACTCAAAAAAGTTCAACAAGCTGAAGTGTCCAAGTGAGCACACCTCAGTCCCACATGGGAAGGCAAAGAAAGCATTCTCAAGTGCCAAGGGGGAGACCAGGGAGGAAAAGTAGACTGGAAGGGGAATCAGGAAAGAGGGGAACCTAATCTGACATTGGGAGAGGGAGAAGGACTGAAGCCCTGTGAGCTAGCAGAAAGAATGGAAACAGACAACCTCAGAAGATAGGAGGTTTAGGGGATTCTCCAGAATATACCAGAGACCTGTGAGGTAAGATTCACAAGACTAAATTGGAGGAACCTTAGATGAAATGTCTGACAGTCGGGAGAGGGAACTTATGGAGCCTACCTCCAGAAGGAATAAGTTGCTTCAAATGAGGGAGAGGGGGGCCATCTCACAGTCATAACAATGACCCATAATAGTTACTGTCTAAAAGAGATACAGGGATGGAATTGGAGAGGAGCCGAGGAAAAGAAGATCCAGTGACAGGCCCAAATTGGGATCCAGCTCAATGGGAGGTCCCAAGGCCTGACACTATTACTGAGGCTATAGAGTGCTCACAAAAATGGACCTGACAAGACATCATCCTGGAAGATCCAACAAGAAGCTAAAAGAGTAAGATGCAGGTATTTGCACCCAACCAATGGACAGAAGCAGATGACTCCTGCTGTTCAAATAGGGAAGGCTGAATGAAACTGATGGTGACCCTGTAGGAGGACAAGCATTCTCAATTAATCAGGATCCCTGAAATCTCTCAAACAAGGGAGTACCAAAGAGACAGAGTACACCATTTGATATGTAGCCTCTAGCATTTTTTTTTGCCTTACTCCTTGCCTTCAAATGTTTGTTTCTTCACAGATTACTTTTAGGAGTTTATTCATTTTATTTTTAAGGATCTCTATCTTCTTCACATAGTTAGTTTTAAATTCTATTTCTTGTGGTACAGCTATGTGGGTATGTTCAGGGCCAACTGTTATGGATAGAATAGTTTGTCTCTAATGAAGATATATTGCACTGGATTTTATTGATTGTAGCCGCCTGTGGCTACATGCTAACAGTGGGTTCTCTGGAAGGAAAGATAGGGATAGAAACAACAGGGTGGCAAGAAAAACTCCTGGAGACAGGCATGACTTCTTGCTCAAGACTCAACCTTTAATGCATCTCTCCAAAGATAAAAAGGCAGTCCAAGCCCCTCCCCTGAAGGCTGGAAACTACTTCTGCTTGTTCTGCAGGAGGCTGGTGCAAGGGTGGCTGAGATGAATTGGAGGAAGGAATGTTGAAGGTAAAGGTCCTGTGATCCACTGGGAATTGGGTCAGACAGGAAAGGAAAGGGAAACCACATAAGGTTTCTTGCTGATGAGTTAGAGATAAGATTATATGGATGTAGTAGGAGACACAAAGTTTCACCATTATCTTATTTGTTGCCTTGGAAGGAGAGGACTTTGAATTAACATGGGGTACCTTCTGGTGGTCTGGCCTGTTACAAAACCAGGAGTTTAAAAAGGAGGAAACAGGGGTTTCTGCTTGAGTTGGATCTTGGAATAAGGCAAGGAGTAAGGACCTAGAGATTAAGAGTGAATTGTTTGTAGACTGAACAGGAGATTGGCAGTTGGAGGGAAGCAGAAAGGAAAGCTACAGTTAAAGTTCTGCTTCACAACTAAGAAGCACACATGGGGATTATATTTTGCAGATAAAAGTAATGGAGATGGTTTTCAACTTTAGCTTACATGCTTCCCTGTTCTGTTCTACTGGTGTGTTTGCTGGGAATACCGGCTCCTGTTGGAGGATACTATAATACAATGGGTTGGTAAAGACTGTTAGGAGAGTAGATCTTAATGATCTGTTGGCAATAGAGTCAGAGAGAAAAGTAAGATGACAGCAGGTTTTCTGCTGCAGAACTGTAAATCTGGGGATGCATTATTAAGAGCCGCAGAAAAGATTTATATCTGTCAGGAACATACTATTTGTTCCTGAAATGAGAAATATACAAGTTAAAACAATTTTTTTAGATTAACTTATACTATGCACAGCATTCTGCTTGAATATATGCCTGCAGCTTAGAAGATGGTGCCAGATCTCATTTTAGATGTTTATTTTTAATTTTTTATATTCTTGGTTTACATTCCAAATGCTTTCCCCTTTCCCAGTTCTCCCCTCCCCATAATTCCCATAAGCCCACTTCTCTCTGCCCATTCCCCAAACACCCCCTCCCATTTCTCTGTCCTGGTACTCCCCTACAATGCTGGATCAAGCCTTTCCAGGACCAGGACCCTCTCCCTCCTTCCTGGGAATCACTGATATGTTAATTGTGTCTTGAACATTCAGAACTTCTGTGCTAATTAATATCCACTTATCAGTGACTGCATTCCATGTGTATACTTTTGTGATTGGGTTACCTCACTTAGTATGATATTTTCCAGTTCCAATCATTTGCCTAAAAATTTCATGAATTAATTATTTATAATTGCTATGTAGTATTCTATTGTGCAAATATACCACATTTTTTGTATCCACTCCTCCATTGAGGGACATCTGGCTTCTTTCCAGCTTCTGGCTATTATAAGTAAGCCTGCTATGAACATAGTAGAGCATGTGTCCTTATGGCATTCCCGAGAGTCCTCTGGGTATATGACCAGGAGTGGAATAACAGGGTCCTCTGGAAGTGTCATGCCCAGTTTTCTGAAGAACCACAAGACTGATTTCCAGAGTGGTTGTACCAGCCTGCAATCCAACCAGCAGTGGAGTAGTGTTCCTCTTTCTCCATATCCTTGCCAATACCTGCTGTCTCTTGAGTTTTTTTTTCTTAAAAGGACAGCATTTAATTTGGGCTGGCTTACAACGTTAGAGGTACCATCATCAAGGTGGGGAGCATGGCAGCAGACAGGCAGGCATGGTGCAGGAGGAGCTGAGAGTTCTACATCTTGTTCTGAGTACAAACAGGAGAAGACTGACTGCCAGGCAGCTACAACCAGAGTATTAAAGCCCACACCCATAGAGATATACTTACTCCAACAAGGCCACACCTCCTAATAGTGCCACTCTCTGGGACAAACATATACAAGCATATACTGTGATATGCATATATAATCATAGCCACGGGCAACAGCAACAACTTATGTTGTTTTAGGGGCCAGTTGGTCTTTTTTTTTCTTTATATTTTTTTAATTTTTATTTTCTATATTCTATGTTTACATTCCAAAGGCTTTCCCCCTTTCCCAGTTCCCCCCTCCCTATGTCCCATAGTTCCTCTCCCCCCCAACTATTCCCCAATCATTCCCCCTCCCCCCACATTTTCTCTACAAAACTGGATCCAATCTTTCCAGGCCCAGGGTCCTCTCCTATCTTCTTGGGAATCATTTGACTTGCTAATTGTGCCTTGAGTATTTAGGGCTTCTGGGCTCATTAATATCCACATATCAGTGATTGCATTTCATGTGTATTCTTTTGTGATTGGGTTAGCACACTCAGGATGATATTTTCCAGGTCTAACCATTTACCTACAAATTGCATGAATTCATTATTTTTAATTGCTGAGTAGTATTCCATTGTATAAATATACCACATTTTCTGTATCCATTCCTCCTTTGAGGGATATTTGGGCTCCTTCCAATTTCTGGCTATTATAAACAAGGCTGCTATAAACATAATGGAGCATGTGTCTTTATTGTATGCAGGGGAATCCTCTGGGTATATGCACAGGAGTGGTATGCCAGGGTCCTCTAGAAAGGACATGCCCAATTTTCTGAGGAACTGCCACACTGATTTCCAGAGCGGTTTTACCATTTTGCAATCCCACCAACAGTGGAGGAGTGTTCCTCTTTCTCCACATCCTCGCCAGCATTTGTTGTCTCTTGAGTTTTTAATCTTAGCCATTCTGACTGGTGTGAGGTGGAATCTCAGGGTTGGTTTGATTTGCATTTCTCTGATGACTAATGATGTTGAACATCCTTTAAGGTGTTTCTCATCCATCCGAATTTCTTCTGGTGAAAATTCTTTGTTTAGCTCTGTACCCCATTTTTGATAGGGTTATTTGGTTCTTTGGGGTCTAACTTCTTGAGTTCTTTGTATATATTGGATATTAGCCCTCTGTCGGATGTGGGGTTGGTGAAGATCTTTTCCCACTTTGTTGGTTGTCGTTTTGTCCTTCTGAGAGTGTTCTTTGCCTTGCAGAAACTTTGTAATTTTATGAGGTCCCATTTGTCAATTCTTGATCTTAGTGCATTAGCTATTGGTGTTCTGTTCAGGAATTTTCCCCCTGTGCCTATGTCCTCCAGGGTCTTCCCAAGTTTCTTTTCTAATAGTTTCAGTGTGTCTGGTTTTATGTGGAGGTCCTTGATCCACTTGGAGTTGATCTTAGTGCAAGGAGATATGAGTGGGTCAATTCGCATTCTTCTGCATGTTGACCTCCAGTTGAACCAGCACCATTTGTTGAAAAGACTATCTTTTTTCCACTGGATGGTTGTGGCTCCTTTATCAAAGATCAAGTGACCATAAGTCTGTGGGTTAATTTCTGGGTCTTCAATACTATTCCATTGATCCACTTGCCTGTTGCTATACCAATACCATGCAGTTTTTAAAACAATTGCTCTGTAGTACCAATCGAATCCAAGAGCACATCAAAACGATCATTCACTATGATCAAGTAGGCTTCATCCCAGGGATGCAGGGATGGTTCAACATACGGAAATCCATCAATGTAATCCACTACATAAACAAACTAAAAGAAAAAAACCACATGGTCATCTCATTAAATGCTGAAAAAGCATTCGACAAAATTCAGCATCCTTTCATGCTAAAAGTCTTGGAAAGAGCAGGAATTCAAGGCCCATACCTAAACATAGTAAAAGCAATCTACAGCAAACCAGTAGCCAACATCAAAATAAATGGAGAGAAACTTGAAGCAATCCCACTAAAATCAGGGACTAGACAAGGCTGCCCTCTCTCTCCATATCTTTTCAATATAGTACTTGAAATTCTAGCGAGAGCAATTAGACAACATAAGGAAGTCAAAGGGATACAAATTGGAAAGGAAGAAGTCAAACTATCATTATTTGCAGATGATATGATAGTTTACTTAAGTGACACAAAAAACTCCACCAGAGAACTTCCACAGCTGATAAACAACTTCAGCAAAGTGGCTGGTTATAAAATTAACTCAAGCAAATCAGCAGTCTTCTTGTACTCAAAGGACAAGCAGGCTGAGAAAGAAGTTAGAGAAATAACACCCTTCACAATAGCCACAAACAACATAAAGTACCTTGGCGTAACTCTAACCAAACAATCGAAAGATCTGTATGACAGGAACTTCAAGTCCTTGAAGAAAGAAATCGAAGAAGACCTCAGAAGATGGAAAAATATTTCTTGCTCCTGGATTGGCAGGATCAATATAGTAAAAATGGCCATCTTACCAAAAGCAAAATACAGATTCAATGTGATCCCCATCAAAATCCCAACTCAATTCTTTATAGATCTAGAAAGAACAATTCTCAAATTCATCTGGAGCAACAAAAAACCCAGGATAGCTAAAACTATTCTCAACAATAAAAGGACTTCTGGGGGAATCATTATCCCTGACCTTAAACAATCTCTTGAGTTTTTAATCTTAGCCATTCTGACTGGTGTGAGGTGAATTCTCAGGGTTGTTTTGATTTGCATTTCCCTAATGATTAAAGATGTTGAACATTTCTTCAGGTGCTTCTCAGTCATTCAAAATTCTTCAGGTAAAAATTCTTTGTTTAGTTCTGTACCCGATTTTTATTAGGGTTATTTGGCTCTCAGGAATCTACCTTCTTGAATTCTTTTTACGTATTGGATATAAGCCCTTGGTCGGATGTATGGTTGGTGAAGATCTTTTCCCAATTTGTTGGTTGTGGATTTGTCCTTTTAACTGTGTCCTTCAAGCAGTACTTCAAGCAGGACTTCAAGCAGTACTACAGAGCAATTGTGTTAAAAACTGCATGGTATTGGTACAGCAACAGGTAGGTAGATCAATGGAATAGGATTGAAGACCCAGAAACGAACCCACAGACTTATGGTCACTTGATCTTTGATAAAGGAGCCACAACCATCCAGTGGAAAAAAAGATAGCCTTTTCAAAAAATGGTGCTGGTTCAACTGGAGGTCAACATGCAGAAGAATGCGAATTCACCCACTCTTATCTCCTTGTACTAAGAACAACTCCAAGTGGATCACGGACCTCCACATAAAACCAGACACACTGAAACTTTTAGAAAAGAAACTTGGGAAGACCCTGGAGGACATGGGCACAGGGGGAACGTTCCTGAACAGAACACCAATAGCTTATGCTCTAAGATCAAGAATTGACAAATGGGACCTCATAAAATTACAAAGTTTCTGTAAGGCAAAGGACACTGTTAGAAGGACAAAATGGCAACCAACAAAGTGGGAAAAGATCTTCACCAACCCCACATCCGACAGAGGGCTAATATCCGATATATACAAAGAACTCAAGAAGTTAGACCCCAAAGAACCAAATAACCCTATCAAAAAATGGGGTACAGAGCTAAACAAAGAATTTTCACCAGAAGAAATTTGGAAGGCCGAGAAACACCTTAAGAGATGTTCAACATCATTAGTCATTAGGGAAATGCAAATCAAAACAACCCTGAGATTCCACCTCACACCAGTCAGAATGTCTAAGATTAAAAACTCAAGAGACAACAGGTGCTGGCGAGGATGTGGAGAAAGAGGAACACTCCTCCACTGTTGGTGGGATTGCAAAATGGTAAAACCGCTCTGGAGATCAGTGTGGTGCTTCCTCAGAAAATTGGGCATGTCCCTTCCAGAGGACCCTGGCATACCACTCCTGGGCATATACCCAGAGGATTCCTCTGCATACAATAAAGACACATGCTCCACTATGTTTATAGCAGCCTTGTTTATAATAGCCAGAAATTGGAAGGAGCCCAGATATCCCTCAAAAGAGGAATGGATACAGAAAATGTGGTATATTTATACAATGGAATACTACTCAGCAATTAAAAATAATGAACTCATGCAATTTGTAGGTAAATGGTTAGATCTGGAAAATATCATCCTAAGTGAGCTAACCCAATCACAAAAGAATACACATGAAATGCAATCACTGATAAGTGGATATTAATGAGCCCAGAAGCACTAAATACTCAAGACACAATTAGCAAGTCAAATGACTTCCAAGAAGAAGAATGGAGAGGACCCTGGGCCTGTAAAGATTGGATCCAGTATTGTAGACCCAGAACAGAGAAATCGTGGGGGGGGGGGAATGAGTGGGGAATAGCAGGGGGGGGAGAGGAATTATGGAACATATGGTGGGGGGGTAATTGGGAAAGGGGAAAACCTTTGGAATGTAAACATAGAATATAGAAAATAAAAAAAATAACTGGAAAAAAGTGCAAGGAGGATATTTCCTTGTAATTTACTTGGCTTGTTGCCAAATGATAGAAAAATCTTTCTTTAAATCCTTCCTGTTAACATGATATTTTTAAAAATGAAATTGTGAAGCAACAAATGGATATCCTAGCAATAGCTGATCAGTGAGTGTTATCATTACCTGTACTAGAGGCCCTGGTAGACCTGTATGGGATGTGATATGTTTTATGTATTAAGAATCGTTTCTATTTCTGATTATTTGTTTTAGTTGAATAAATACTGATATTAATTTGGAATCATCCTAATAAAAAATAAATTGTAATGCATTGGGTGGCTCTATAAACAAATGGGTTGAAATAAAATGTTTACTAGTTTAGAAGAAAAAAAAAAGAAAAGAAAATAATCTGAAAAACAAAGAAAAGATTCAAAATAATGTCATAAGAGATCTTCATTGTAATAAATATATGAATAAAGACTGAAAAACTTCTCATTACTTTTTTTTTTAAATTTTTATTTTCTATATTCTATGTTTACATTCCAAGGGCTTTCCCCTTTCCCAGTTCCCACCCACCATAGTTCCCATAGTTCCTCTCCCCCCCAACTATTCCCCAATCATTCCCCCTCACCCCTCAGTTTCTTTACTAAACTGGATGCAATCTTTACATGCCCAGGGTCCTCTCCTTTCTTCTTCTTGGGAATCATTTGACTTGCTATTCGTGTCTTGAGTATTTAGTGCTTCTGGGCTCATTAATATCCACTTATCAGTGATTGCATTTCATGTGCATTCTTTTGTGATTGGGTTAGCTCACTCAGGATGATATTTTCCAGGTCTAACCATTTACCTACAAATTGCATGAATTCATTATTTTTAATTGCTGAGTAGTATTCCATTGTATAAATATACCACATTTTCTGTATCCATTCCTCCTTTGAGGGATATTTGGGCTCCTTCCAATTTCTGGCTATTATAAACAAGGCTGCTATAAACATAGTGGAGCATGTGTCTTTATTGCATGCAGGGGAATCCTCTGGGTATATGCCCAGGAGTGGTATGCCAGGGTCCTCTGGGAGTGACATGCCCAATTTTCTGAGGAACCTCCAAACTGATTTCCAGAGCGGTTTTAACATTTTGAAATCCCACCAACAATGGAGGAGTGTTCCTCTTTCTCCACATCCTCGCCAGCACTTGTTGTCTCTTGAGTTTTTAATCTTAGCCATTCTGACTGGTGTGAGGTGGAATCTCAGGGTTGTTTTGATTTGCATTTCCCTGATGACTAATGATGCTGAACATCTTTTAAGGTGTTTCTCGGCCATCCGAATTTCTTCTGGTGAAAATTCTTTGTTTAGCTCTGTGCCCCATTTTTTGATAGGGTTATTTGGTTCTTTGGGGTCTAACTTCTTGAGTTCTTTGTATATATTGGATATTAGCCCTCTGTCGGATGTGGGGTTGGTGAAGATCTTTTCCCACTTTGTTGGTTGCCGTTTTGTCCTTCTGACAGTGTCCTTTGCTTTGCAGAAACTTTGTAATTTTATGAGGTCCCATTTGTCGATCCTTGATCTTAGTGCGTACACTATTGGTGTTCTGTTCAGGAAATTTTCCCCTGTGCCCAAGTCCTCCAGGGTCTTCCCAAGTTTCTTTTCTAATAGTTTCCGTGTGTCTGGTTTTATGTGGAGGTCCTTGATCCACTTGGAGTTGATCTTAGTGCAAAGAGATAAGAGTGGGTCAATTCGCATTCTTCTGCATGTTGACCTCCAGTTGAACCAGCACCATTTGTTGAAAAGGCTATCTTTATTCCACCGGATGGTTGTGGCTCCTTTATCAAAGATCAAGTGACCATAAGTCTGTGGGTTAATTTCTGGGTCTTCAATCCTGTTCCATTGATCTGCTTGCCTGTTGCTATACCAATACCATGCAGTTTTTAACACAATTGCTCTGTAGTACTGTTTGAGGTCAGGGATATTGATTCCCCCAGAAGTCCTTTTATTGTTGAGAATAGTTTTAGCTATCCTGGGTTTTTTGTTGCTCCAGATGAATTTGAGAATTGCTCTTTCTAGATCTATGAAGAATTGAGTTGGGATTTTGATGGGGATCACATTGAATCTGTATATTGCTTTTGGCAAGATGGCCATTTTTACTATATTGATCCTGCCAATCCAGGAGCAAGAAATATTTTTCCATCTTCTGAGGTCTTCTTCGATTTCTTTCTTCAAGGACTTGAAGTTCCTGTTGTACAGATCTTTCGCTTGTTTGGTTAGAGTTACGCCAAGATACTTTATGTTGTTTGTGGCTATTGTGAAGGGTGTTATTTCCCTAATTTCTTTCTCAGCCTGCTTGTCCTTTGAGTACAAGAAGGCCACTGACTTGCTTGAGTTAATTTTATATCCTGCCACTTTGCTGAAGTTGTTTATCAGCTGTAGAAGTTCTCTGGTGGAGTTTTTTGGGTCGCTTAGGTAAACTATCATATCTTCTGCAAATAATGATAGTTTCACTTCTTCCTTTCCAATTTGTATCCCTTTGACTTCCTTATGTTGTCTAATTGCTCTTGCTAGAACTTCAAGTACTATATTGAAAAGATATGGAGAGAGAGGGCAGCCTTGTCTTGTCCCTGATTTTAGTGGGAATGCTTCAAGTTTCTCTCCATTTATTTTGATGTTGGCTACTGGTTTGCTGTAGATTGCTTTTACTATGTTTAGGTATGGGCCTTGAATTCCTGCTCTTTCCAAGACTTTTAGCATGAAAGGATGCTGAATTTTGTCGAATGCTTTTTCAGCATCTAATGAGATGACCATGTGGTTTTTTTCTTTCAGTTTGTTTATGTAGTGGATTACATTGATGGATTTCCGTATATTGAACCATCCCTGTATCCCTGGGATGAAGCCTACTTGATCATGGTGGATGATCGTTTTGATGTGCTCTTGGATTCGGTTAGCAAGAATTTTATTTAGTATTTTTGCATCTATATTCATAAGAGAAATTGGCCTGTAGTTCTCTTTCTTTGTTGGATCTTTTTGTGGTTTAGGTATTAGCGTAATTGTGGCTTCGAAGAATGAGTTGGGCAGTGTCCCTTCTGTCTCTATTTTGTGGAATAGTTTGAAGAGTATTGGTGTTAAGTCTTCTTTGAAGGTCTGGTAGAATTCTGCACTAAAACCATCTGGTCCCTTACTTTTTTTGGTTGGGAGGCTTTCTATAACCCCTTCTATTTCTTTAGGGGTTATGGGACTATTTAGCTGGTCTACTTGATGCTGATTTAATTTTGGTATTTGATATCTGTCTAGGAAATCGTCCATTTCCTCCAGATTCTCCAGTTGTTTTGAGTATAGACCTTTGTAGTAGGATCTGATGATCTTTTGAATTTCCTCAGTTTCTGTTGTTATGTCTCCCTTTTCATTTCTAATTTTGTTAATTTGTATACTGTCTCTGTGTCCTTTGGTTAGTCTGGCTAAGGGTTTATCTATCTTGTTGATTTTCTCAAAGAACCAGCTCCTGGTCTTGTTGATTCTTTGTATGGTTCTCTTTGTTTCTATTTGATTGATTTCAGCCCTGAGTTTGATGATTTCTTGTT
This sequence comes from Apodemus agrarius, assembly GCA_964023405.1. Classification (NCBI taxonomy): domain Eukaryota; kingdom Metazoa; phylum Chordata; class Mammalia; order Rodentia; family Muridae; genus Apodemus; species Apodemus agrarius. Next base: position 96,755,924 of record OZ030008.1, on the reverse strand, counting down.
TTCTACTCCTCCTGGGTGAGTTAACTTGTTTTTCTTCTAGCACTTTAAGGTGTGCTGTTAAGCTGCTAGTGTATGCTCTCTCCAGTTTCTTTTTGGATGCACTTAGAGCTATGAGTTTTCCTCTTAGCACTGCTTTCATTGTGTCCCATAGATTTGGGTAGGTTGTACCTTCATTTTCATTGAATTCTAAAAAGTCTTTGATTTCTTTTTTTATTTCTTCCTTGACCAAGGTGTCATTGAGTAGAGTATTGTTCAGTTTCCATGTGTATGTGGGCTTTCTGTTGTTTTTGTTGCTATTGAAGACCACTCTTACTCCCTGGTGATCTGATAGGAGGCATGGGATTAGCTCGATCTTCTTGTATTTGTTGACATCTGTCTTGTGACCAATTATATGGTCTATTTTGGAGAAGGTACCATGCGGTGCTGAGAAAAAGGTATATTCTTTAGCTTTAGGATGAAATGTTCTATATATATCTGTTAAATCCAATTGGTCCAGAGTTTCAATTAGTTTCACTGTGTCCCTGTTTAGTTTCTGCTTTCCTGATCGGTCCATTGAGGAGAGTGGGGTGTTGAAGTCACCCACAATTATTGTGTTAGGTGTAATGTGTGCTTTAAGCTTTAGTAAGGTTTCTTTTACAAATGAGGGTGCCCTTGCATTTGGAGCATAGATGTTCAGTATTGAGAGCTCTTCCTGGTGGATTTTCCCTTTGGCCAGCAAGAAGTGACCTTCTGGGTCTCTTTTGATGATTTTAGGTTGAAAGTCAATTTTATCTGATATTAGAATGGCTACTCCAGCTTGTTTCCTGAGACCATTTGCTTGTAAAATTGTCCTCCAGCCTTTTACTCTAAGGCAGTGTTTGTCTTTAACACTGAGATGTGTTTCCTGTATGCAGCAAAATGTAGGGTCCTGTTTCCGTATCCAGTCTGTTAGTCTATGTCTTTTTATTGGGGAATTGAGTCCATTGACATTAAGAGATATTAAGGAATAGTAATTATTACCTCCAGACATTTTTGAAATTATATTTATTTATCTTATTTATTTTTTATATTCGAGAGGTTATCTTCTTTTGGGTTTGATGAGAGGAGGTTTCTATCTTGCTTCTTCCCGGGTGTAGTTTCCGTCCTTGTCTTGGTGTTTTCCCCCTATTATCCTTTGTAGGGCTGGATTTGTGGAGAGATATCTTGCAAATTTGGTTTTGTCATGGAATACCTTGATGTCTCCATCAATGGCAATTGAGAGTTTTGCTGGGTAAAGTAGTTTTGGCTGAAGTTTGTGTTCTCTTAGAGTTTGCATGATATCTGCCCAGGATCTTCTAGCTTTCATGGTCTCAGGTGAGAAGTCTGGTGTTATTCTGATAGGTTTTCCTTTATATGTTACTTGGCCTTTTTCTCTTGCTGCCTTTAGTATTCTTTCTTTGTTTATTACATTTGGAGTTTTGATTATTATGTGACGGGATGTATTTCTGTTCTGGTCCAGTCTGTTTGGGGTTCTATAGGCTTCTTGTATATTCATGGGCATCTCTCTCCTTAGGTTGGGGAAGTTTTCTTCCATAATTTTATAGAAGATATTAGCTGGCCCTTTACCTTGTAAATCTTCACTCTCGTCTATACCTATAATCCTTAGGTTTGGTCTTCTCATAGTGTCTTGGATTTCCTGGATGTTTTGGGTTACCACCTTTTTGCATTTAGTGTTTTCTTTGACTGTTGAATCAATGGTTCCTATGGTATCTTCGGCTTCTGAGATTCTGTCTTCTATCTCTTGTATTCTATTGTTGATACTTGCGCCTAGGGCCCCTGATTTCTTCCCCAGGTTTTCTATCTCCAATGTTGTCTCCCTCTGTGATTTCTTAGTTGTTTCTACATCTGTTTTTAGTATCTGAATGGATGTGCTCAGATCTTTCGTTTGCTTGATTGTGTTTTCATGTATTTCTTTAATAGATTTTTGTGCTTCCTCTTTCATAGCTTCTACTTGTTGGCCCACGTTCTTCTGTAGTTCTTTAAGTGACTTTTGTCTTTCTTCCTTATTGTCTTCTTCTCTTTGATCCATCTTCTCCTGAATTTCTTGAAGTGATTTTTGTATTTGCCTCGTAAAGGCTTCTAACTTTTGATCCATTTTCTCCTCTATTTCTTTACGAGATTTTTCTATGTGTTCAGCTACCAGCATCCTGACCAGTGATTTTATATCCAAGTCTTGTTTTTCTGGTGTTTTAGGGTATCCAGGGATTCCTGTTGTTGGAGAACTGGGTTCAGATGCTGTCATGTTGCCTTGATTTTTGTTAGTAACGTTCCTTCGTTTTCCTTTTGCCATCTGGTTATTTCTGGTTTTAGTTGGCCTTGTTGTTAGTGGCTGGTGTTTGAATCTCCTGTGAGGCTGGGCTCACCTGTTGTTTCTCTACTGGTAAATATGTGTGACTGCTGCTTTAAGGGATCATAAGCTGGCTGCCACCCATGCGATTGTAGCCCCTGTTGGAGTCTGTCTACCTGGGCTTCTCCAGCTGTGTCCTGGTTGCAAGGAACTCGGCCTGCTTGGTTCCGAGACCCTAGCAGATCCCCCTGTGCGGGTAGCCCTGGAAGGGGTGTTTACCTGGGCCTTTCCAGCTATGTCCTGGTTGCAATATGGAGGCCCGCAGCTACCGCTGGTCCAGGGGCCGGTGAGCTGGTTGCAGAATGCAGCCTAGGTGCTCGCCAGAGGGTGCGGGGATGTCCCACAGAGCCTGGGCCTTTCCAGCTGTGTCCTGGGCCTTTCCAGCTATGTCCTGGTTGCAATATGGAGACCCTCCGCTTCTGCTGGTCCAGGGGCCGGCGAGCTGGTTGCAGAAAGCAGCCTCAGTGCTCACCAGAGGGCACGGGGATGTCCCAGAGAGCCTAAGCGGAACTCAGCCTGCTTGGGTCCGAGACCCTAGCAGATCCCCCGTGAGGGCAGCCCTAGAAGGGGTGTTTACCTGGGCCTTTCCAGCTATGTCCTGGTTGCAATATGGAGGCCCGCCGCTTCTGCTGGTCCAGGGGCCGGCGAGCTGGTTGCAGAAAGCAGCCTCAGTGCTCGCCAGAGGGTGCGGGGAAGTCCCACAGAACCTGGGCCTTTCCAGCTGTGTCCTGGTTGCAATATGGAGGCCCGCCGCACTGGTCCAGGGGCCGGCAAGCTGGTTGCAGAAAGCAGCCTAGGTGCTCGCCAGAGGGTGCGGGGAAGTCCCACAGAGCCTGGGCCTTTCCAGCTGTGTCCTGGTTGCAATATGGAGGCCCGCCGCTTCTGCTGGTCCAGGGGCCAGCGAGCTGGTTGCAGAAAGCAGCCTCAGTGCTCGCCAGAGTGCGCGGGGATGTCCTGCAGAGCCTAGGCAGAACTCAGCCTGCTTGGGTCCGAGACCCTAGCAGATCCCCCGTGAGGGCAGCCCTGGAAGGGGTGTTTACCTGGGCCTTTCCAGCTATGTCCTCTTCTCATTACTTTTTATTTTAAAATGTTATTACCTTACTGCTCCTCTGAGGATATATACTTCATTTGTTTAGTCATTTAGCTTAGTGGGTTAACTTTCTCAATTAAAATGAATCTTCACCTGAGAAAACTTACATCTTTGAAATTTGGAGATTGATGCCATGTGATTGTATATGTATCAAAATGGTTAAAATATTTTCTAGCTCTCCTCTCTACCTGAGCATCTTGTAGGAAGGAGATATTTTAGGTCAGAGGTTTTATGGGTGGGTTACTGTGTTTATCCCTCCACTGAGACAAATGCCTACCTAAGGAAGTGGCCACTTCAGGATGCATATTCCTCACTGATAAGGATTTTCAGTTACAGTCACCCCCACAGCCACCATGGGACTTACCTACATCCCATGTATCTGGCACATTCTATAGATACTCTCCCCTCTCTCCCATGCTCTCCTTATACTTGATTCCCCACCAAAATTCTCCCCTCTCCATCACCTTTCCAATATCTATTTTATTTTACCTTCTAAGAGGGCCTCCCTTGAGCCCTCCATGTTATTTGGTTTCTTTAGATTTCTGGATTGTAGTATGATTCTCCTGCTTTATCACTAATAAATGTCCATTTATAAGTAAATGCACAACATGTATATCCTTTGAAGTCTGTGACATCTCAATCAGGATATTTTCTAGTTCTATCCATTTGGCTACAAAACTTAGGATGACCCTTTTTAAAAATAGCTGAGTGGTATTCTACTCTCTAAATGTACCACTTTTTCTTTGCCCATTCTTCATTTGAGGGACATCTAAGTTGTTTCTAGTTTCTAGATGTTACAAATAAGGCAACTATAAACACTACTAAGTAATTGGCTTTGTGAGTCCCTCCATGTGTACAAATTGGTTGGTGGTTTAGTCCCTGGGAGTGCTGTAGGCTAGGGTTTGTTTTTATTGTTGTTTTTCCTATGGGATGCAGATCCTTTTCAGCTCTTTCAATCCTTCCCCTAACTCTTCCATTGTGGTCCCCACTCTCAGTACATTGGTTGACTGCAAACACCCCCTTCTGTATTGGTCAGGCTCTGCCAGAGTCTCTAAGAAGATAGCTATTCTTCTCAGCTATTAAAGACTAGTCTCACAGGAAAAACATATAAGAATTACATTTCTTTTTTACCATAATTGTCACAATACATACAGTAATTGTGACAATACAGGACTTCATAGAGATAGTTTATTTAAAACTTTAAGTCATGAATTTTATTTCTTAAGTAGCCAGTTACCATACTATTAAAATTATATGCAAACTGAGAAATTGTATGTCACTTTTGTGGGAACATTTGTAGAAGGAAGTATACAGGGTTTATGAAAGCCATGCTATTGGGGGCATTGTAAGTTCTCTGTAAAACACTAAAATAATTTATTAATAAAGATTATTAAAATACTCTTTTGATCTAAAATCATATCTCACTCTTTTAAAGGGACAATACTCTTAAGATTTTAACATGAAAATATATTTTAAGTATTTGTCAGGTTTCATAATAATGTATATTTTATGTCATTGATTACTAAAGACTGGTTTTAGTTTTGGGGTCAAATTGAAGACTTTTACCCAATGTATCATAAAATTGTATCAACTGTAGTTTAGGTTAGATGTGTCACTGACATAATTTTAAATAAAGTGGGTTTTAAGATTCACATTTGTTTTTCAGAGCCAGAGACAGTAAAGATTCATGAGGTATTGTTCTCCCTACAAATCAACCTCTTTGCTGCTTCCTTTACATCCTTGTTCCTCAGGCTGTAAATCAGAGGGTTCAACATAGGGATGACCAAGGTGTAAAACACAGCAGAGACTTTTTCCTGTTCCATGGAGTACTGAGAACTTGGCTGGATATAATTAAAAGTCAAAGAACCATAAAATAATGTCACAGCTGTCAAATGTGAAGCACAAGTGGAGAAGGCTTTGCGCCTCCCCTCAGCTGAGCGGATTCTCAAGATGGCAATGATAATGTGAATATAAGACACCATGACAATGGTAAAAGTAGAAATAGCAATTACTCCAGAGAAGACCAAAAGTAGCATCTCATTGATGTGTGCATCTGAACATGAGAGCTTCAAAAGAGGAGGGACATCACAGAAGAAATGATTCACAATGTTTGGACCACAGAAGTCTTGTCTGAGTAATCCCATTGTGTGAACTGTGGAATTTATGAGGCCACCCAAATAACATGCAAGAACCATCTGAGTGCAGATGCTATGGGTCATGATAACTGTATACATTAAAGGGTTAACAATTGCCACATAGCGATCATAAGCCATCATAGACAGGAGGATTACTTCTGTGGTTACATAAACTGCAAAAAAGAAACTCTGCAGAATACACGCAAAGAATGTACTAGACTTGTGTTCTGACAGGAAATTGACCAACATCTTTGGAGCAATGATAGTAGAATAGCAGATATCACAGAAAGAAAGGTTACTAAGGAAAAAGTACATTGGCATATGAAGTTGGGCATTCAACCAGATCAAGATAATCATCCCCCAATTACCCACAAGAATGATGAGATACACTATGCTGAAAAGCAAAAACAAAGGAACCTGACAATTAGGATTTTCAGTCAGGCCTACCAAAATGAATTCATTCACACTCGTATGATTCCAAATTGCCATGCTTTCAGTAGTATACTTAATTCTAAAATAATCATTTCATATAACCATTATAAAAAGGATTTTTTCCAGAATCTAATACCCATCATGGTCATGGAGAATTACCCTGTGGAAAATAAATCAAAACAGCAACCTCAGACATAATCAATTCATGTGAGCTACAATCTCAAACAATATACATGCAGATAATTGTACCGACATTTGTTTATTTCCTAATATCAATTATTACAGAATAGGAAAGTTAAAAAAATATATTTTATAATATAAAGCTGTCAGTTGGTTGCAATTAAGACTTGGATCCAGAGTGTGGTATATGAACTCTGTCTTATTCCTCAACATTCCTCAGCCTTCTACTTTGGAGCAGAGTGAAATAACAACAGTCTTATGAAAGATAATTTCCATTAACCGATGGGCAACCATTTCAGTGTATTTAATTTCCAGTTACCCTGGAAATGACACACTGACCTGAGTACCATGCCACCTTCTGTTTATAAATGTGTTACTTCAAATTTGACCTCTTCTACCTAGATCTCTGACTGGCATGATCATTGTCATACTATTTACGAAAACTGAACCAGGACAAAAAATATACTTAGTTCTTTTTATTTGTTCTTTGATTTTAAATGATAAATCATTAGAAGTATTATTTGTATTATAATTCTTGCCATCACATTTTTGTGCAATTTTGGATTTGCATATTGTTATTGTTTTTATTCTCAATATTAAAAATAATAAAACAATCCATTACATGTATCATAAGGAGGAAAATGGTTGTGTGATACACTAAAACATGAAATGTCCTGATATGTTTTCTATTTTAAAAGCAAAGTATAGCTTAAATTCATTTCTTTTGATACCAATTTATCAGAGGTGTGGTAGATATCAGACAAACAAATATTACATATATTCTCTCATCCCATTGATAAATATGAATCCCTCACTATAATAAGCATCTTTGACTCTTTTAAAATGTTGGTGGACTTAAATCAGCAACACAATGTCTTTATGCAAACCTGTTAGAAATATAAACATTTGTAGATATAAGCTAAAAGGATAACTCACATGTAAAAATATTGTAGTGCTATATTTTAAGTAATACAATTTCATGTTTTATTGCATTTACTATGACAAACTTCCAAAAACTATATAGCTTAAATTGACAAATATTCATTTATACAGTTTGTAAATCAGAAACATGATACTATCTGAGTTTTTTTTTTTTAAGTTGAAATCTACATAGCTATGATGCTACACACCTACTGGAAGCACTCAGAGAGGAAGCCCTTTTTATATCCAAATAGCCATTTTGAGCTTTTAATACTACTCTCTGTAGCATGTGACATTTCCTCTAAGAAAAAAATGTGATTTTTCTCTTCATCATTCTGCTTTCTTCCTGTATCCATTTGTAAGAGAAATTGAGTTATGCATAGTTCCTACCTTTATAATCCCAGGTTCTCCTTGTGTCTCGTGGTCTTTCTCTGACTCACATTTTAACAATCTGTTTTTCCAATATGAGGCAACATCTATGTACCCTGGAGATTCAGATTTAAAAAACACAAGAAATTATCATTCAGCTTGTCATATATAAAATGTTCAATGAAGGACTCAATTTAAGATCCACTGTGTGTGTAAGATGATGAAAGTAATTAATTTGATTCATGGATTTGCAATCAAAGACTTTTGTCTGGAAAAGTGCATAACTGGTTAAAACCATAATATAGAAATTTGTGTAACAGATGTTTCTAAATTTGCTTAAATGTGAGGTAAAAAAGCAAGAATAAATGCAAATGATTAAGAAGTATTGAAAGGTACTTGGAAACTTTCAGTGAGATGGGGAAAGGTTTGCACAAGATACCACAGCACATGAATTCACAGTTACTCTACTATATACTTGTTTGCCACATATTCTCATTTTACCATTTTGTCATTTTTTTCTGGTTGGACAAATTTAATTTGCAAAAACAGCATTTTTCTTATGAAAACATAAATTTGATTTTTATAAAATGTGTTTATCTCATACAGCAAAGTACTCTAATGTCTGTTTAGCATTCAAAAATATTCCCTTTACTTATGAAAGCATGAGTCATTACTAAATTCAAGGAAATAATTTAGTACCTCATATTTCACAGTCAGGATCTAGGTAAACCTGGCATGTCCTGTTCCATGTTGATGGATCAATTACTTGTCTGTGTTCCAAAGCAGTAACCTTTGGAAGAACAGTAAATCTCCTTTTGCTCTGTACAAAGGAGTAGGGATAGGTGCCTTTGAACATATTAATGATTTATAAAAATATTTCTTTTATGTTTTTAGATTGTGATGAAACTAGATAATTTTCCCATAAACCCTCTTCCTTACACCTTTCCTTGTTCTCTTTCAAGTTCACTAGTTGTATTTACATGCATGTATGTATATTTGTCCACTTATTCTGATATTTCTCAATATATAAATAAAACACACTTAGCACCAAGATATATAAAGTAGTAGCCAGTTGAATTGATTCTGTGTTTTTAAATTTATGAATAAAGATATGATTTGACAGATGGTCCCCATGAATGAGAAGAGGAAAGTGGAAAAGCATGTATAATGGAAATATTACTTTACATTAAACCACTACCCACTGAATGCACAAGAAAGACTAAATGATAAATACAGAAATGTTTAACCATCTGTCAATACCTCATTAGCCTATAAATTACTGGATCTAAAATCTGAACACATGTCTGTCTCAGGAATAAACTCAGAAAGAGCTATCCTCCATCCCATACTGTCATGTTGATAGACATCAAAGAATTATTTCCAATATCAGTAAGTGTGAATCAAAGGATTTTGTCCTGCTAAAAATTTTTATTAATTTTTATAATGTATTGAGTTTAAGTATATTTATGTTATTAATGCATCATTTATGTTTTAGACATGAATGTACATCCAATTAGATTGTTCATGAATTGCTGCATATATAATTTATATTTACATATTCACATACAAATTTATATTCATACATGTATTTATACTTTAAAATACACAAACTGAGTAGTTTATAATTTAAATGTAAAAGACGAAGTAAAATGTCAGATCATGTGGATAAATAAAAATTTGACATTGAGGATAAACCAATATTTAAACTGTATTATAGCAATAATAGCATAAAATAAATGAGACAAAACTGGAAATTAGATATTGCAACTTAAAATCTATATCAGGATGAAGAGCATAGCCATTGTGGAAGAGTGGAATTTATCATACCAAAGTGAGGCCACAACTCTGAACAGTAAACGTCTACCAGGAAGGAAAATGGATGGAAGAAAAATAGAAGATAATTTTTAAAATACTGTACTGAAACACTTAAAGAAATTATGTCTACATAATTTGAACACATGAAAAAATATATTATATATAAATTACAGTTCTCATATAGTCAATTATTAAAAATTTACATGAATGTGCAAATATTTTAAGGTACTATGTGAATATTGTATTGAATAATAAAAACACACTTGTACTTACCATATGCTAGAAAAGAGTTAATATAGATTTAATGCAAATATGTAAGCATTGGGTAAATAATGCTTTTGTCTATTAGGTCTGGAAGATTGAAAGATATATAACTCACAAATTATAATATAATGTTCTAAACTGTTTAAGTATAGTACTACACTTGGATAACTGGCAATGAGTTTCTTTCAGTGATCTGGAAATAACAGAAAATATCAAAATCTCAAAATGAAAACTTAACACTTTCTTCCTTCCTATTTAACAAAGCTGAGAATGAACAACACATCTGCCATACAAGAGCTGGCTTCCACAAGTCTTAAAGGACTTGTTATTTATAATAGGGTTGCAAATAATGGTTTCTGCTATTCTGAGGAGAGAATCTATTCCTACTTCTTCATGTGTCTTAGTTGCCAACATTGAGTTATTACCAAACATCTCATCTCCTGAGACTTATACTAATCAGATAGTATATAGGAGCTGCCAGAACTCCTGATATCTATTCAGTAGATACCTTTTCCATTCACCAATAAATATATAAAAGGGTATCCTTTACAAATAATATTCCTTAGAAATAATCATTCTCTATGTTATAATGGTTATATGCATGATGTTACAATGATGAATAAAGATCATGAATGAAGCAGCAGAATTTGAGAAAAATGTCATAGTTAAGCCACATGAAAGATAGCTAAAATGTTCTGCAACTAAAACAACTTAAACTTAGATGTTTTTTTTTTCAGAAAAATGGCTTCAGCAATTCACATTCTCCCTACATAATTTTTATTCTGAAGTGAACACTGATTAAAAGCATTTATTTCATCAACATACTCTACCTTTTATGAGAACCATGGTATTATAAAAAAAGTACTAAGAGATTAACTTTTTCAAATGCATTGTAGTTTAATTATCATAAATTAACTTTGTACAAGATCAAACATATTTTAGATTGCAGTTACCTGTGAACCAAATTACATGAACTTTTCCATTTAGTTTCACATCAACTCATATAATTTGTAAATGCCACAAATTATATGTTTTAAATTTCAAGAATTCAGGAAGCAGATAATAAATTAAAACATATACAAAACTATAATTACACATATAGGAAATTATCAGTAAATAAAAATGAGTAATAATAGTCACAAATATATTTAAATCTTTACCACTTTGGGAACTATTTTCAAAATATAAATATTTTGGTTTTTATACTGTCTAAAGAAGAGCTGTGCATTTGTGTCAGTTGGCAAAATATTTGTCATGAAAAGATGAGGATTTGAGTTAAATTCATAGACCTAGGTTAGAAAAATAGCCAGTTTAGGTAGCAAACAATGTTTAATACTACTCTGAATAGCAGAGTCTAATGGATTAGGGGAGAAACTTGACATCAAGTTTGGCATACTCTATAAGTTCCATGCCACTGAGATATCCTTTCTCAAAAAGTCGGGAAGGTTGTGCTTCATGAACAGTGCCAGGGTTTACTGTCTGGCCTCTATATGTAACATACAAGTAAAGAAGATAAACCCCCAATACATATATGCCTACAAAAATATAAAGAACTTAAAACTGACAGAAATTATTATGGAAAGTTGCACGGCTTTTAAAGACCTACCTGGACTGTTTTAAATCCTAGGTTACTGTTTTATAATGGGTGTCTTTATATCTCATAAAATCAATCATATTGATGACTAAATAGCACACCGTGGTTATAAACATAATCAATTACTTGATGTTCCTGTAATTCTAAGTAAACAGAATCACAGACAATTCATTTTCTGAATGTGATGAAGCTGGTAAAGGCTGAAATCATACCCAAATTTAAATGGAAAGATTATCATTTAATGATCTGCCTGAAATAGACATCTTTAAAACACAGAATATAACCTTTTTACCTCCTCATGACTCCAGGGAGACATGAGAAGAATCCTGGATATATGTTGGATTTACATTCCAGAAAGCAGTCAATTATTTTCATTTTGTTATCAATAACTGTGCCCTTATGAGTTAATTAAAAACAAACAACAACAAAACTTTGAACTGAGGTCTCAGAGTAAAGATATATGTTAGACATGTTGGAGAATTACACTAGTGAACTATAAAAAAGACCAATCTTTCTAAAGTGTTTCTAAGGATAAGTACTATAAAATTGTAAGTGCATATTGGTATTCATTTATTTAATATTTGTTATGCATTTATGTGCCAAATAGTACTATAATTTTTCTGGTTTCTGTATTACAGTCTTTTTTGTCTTTTTTTTCTTTTTTTTTATTCTTTGTTTACTTTCCAAAGGCTTTCCTCTTTCCCAGTTCCCCCCTCACTATATGTCCCATAAATCCTCTTCCCCCCACCCATTCCTCAATCATCCCCCCACCATTTCTCTGTTCTGGTACTCTCCTACAAAACTGGATACAGCCTTTTCGGGACAAGGGTCCTCTCCTTCCTTATTTTTGGGAATCTTTTGATTTGCTAATTGTGCCTTGAGTATTCAGAGCTTCTGGGCTCATTAATATCCACTTATCAGTGATTGCATTTCATGTGTATTCTTTTGTGATTGGGTTACCTCACGAAGGATGGTATTTTCCAGATCCAACCATTTGCCTACAAATTGCATGAATTCATTATTTTTAATGGCTGACTAGTATTCCATTGTATAAATATACCACATTATCTGTATCCATTCCTCCTTTGAGCGACATCTGGGATCTTTCCAACTACTGGCAATTATGAATAAGGCTGCTATGAACATAGTGGAGCATGTGTCTTTATTGCATGCAGGGGAATCCCTGGGGATATGTCCAGGAGTGGTATGACAGGGTCCTCTGGATATGTCATGCCCAATTTTCTGAGGAATCACCAGACTGATTTCCAGAGCAGTTGTACCATCTTTCAATCCCCAAAACAGTGGAGGAGTGTTCCTCTTTCTCCACATCCTCACCAGCACCTGTTGTCTCTTGAGTTTTTAATCTTAGCAATTCTGACTGGTGTGAGGTGGAATCTCAGGGTTGTTTTGATTTGCATTTCCTTGATGAATAATGATGTTGTACATCTCTTTAGGGGCTTCTCAGTCATCTAAATTTCTTCAGGTGAAAATTCTTTGTATAGCTCTTTGTATACGCCATTTTTAATAGGGTTATTTGGTTATCTGGGGTCAAACTTCTTCAGTTCTTTATATACATATTGGATATTAGCCCTATGTCATATGTGAGGTTGGTGAAGATCTTTTCCCGATTTGTTGGTGGCCGTTTTGTCCTTCTGACAGTGTCCTCTGCCTTACAGAAACTTTGTAATTTTATAAGGTCCCATTTGTCAATTCTTGATCTTAGAACAGAAGCTATTGGTGTTCTGTTCAGGAACTTTCCCATGTGCCCATGTTCTCCAGGGTCTTCCCCAGTTTATTTTCTGTTAGTTTCAGTGTGTCTTATTTTATGTGGAGGTTCTTGATCCACTTTGAATTGAGCATAGTACAAGGAGATAAGAATGGATCAATTTGCATTCTTCTGCATGCTAACCTCCACTTGAAACAGCACCATTTGCTGAAAATGCTGTCTTTTTTTCACTGGATGATTTTAGCTCCTTTGTCAAAGATCAAGTGACCATAGGTGTGTGGGTTCATTTCTGGGTCTTAAATCCTATTCCGTTGATCTACTTGCCTGTCACTGTACAAATACTATGCAGTTTTTAAAACAATTGCTCAGTAGTACTGCTTGAGGTAAGGGATATTGATTTCCCCCAGAAGTCCTTTTGTTGTTGAGAATAGTTTTAGCTATCCTGGGTTTTTGTTACTCCAGATGAATTTGAGAATTGCTCTTTCTAGATCTATGAAGAATTGATTTGGGATTTTGAAGGAGATTGCATTAAATCTGTATATTGCTCTTGGCAAGATGGCCATTTTTACTATATTGATCCTGCCAATCCAAGAGCAAGAAATATTTTTCCATCTCCTGAAGTTTTCTTCGATTTCTTTCTTCAAGGACGTGAAGTTCCTGTCATACAGATCTTTTACTTGTTTGGTTAGAGTCATGGCAAGATACTTTATATTGTTTTTGGCTATTGTGAAGGGTGTTATTTCCGTAACCTCTTTTTCAGCCTTGCTTGTCCTTTGAGTACAGGAAGGCTACTGATTTGGTAGAGTTGATTTTATAACCAGCCACTTTGCTGAAGTTGTTTATCAGCTATAGGAGTTCTCTGGTGGAGTTTTTTGGGTCACTTAAGTATACTATCATATCATCTGCAAATAGTGATAGTTTGAATTCTTCCTTGCCAATTTGTATCCCTTTGACTTCCTTATGTTGTCTAATTGCTTTTGCTAGAACTTCAAGTACTATATTGAAAAGATATGGAGAGAGAGGGCAGCCTCGTCTAGTCCCTGATTTTAGTGAGATTGCTTCCAGTTTCTCTCCATTTACTTTGATGTTGGCTACTGGTTTGCTGTATATTGCTTTTACTGTGTTTATGTATGGGACTTGAATTCCTGTTCTTTCTAAGACTCTTAGGATGAAAGGATGCTGAATTTTGTCAAATGCTTTTTTAGCATCTAATGAAATGATCATATTTTTTTCCTTTGAGTTTGTTTATGTAGTGGATTGCATTGATGGGTTTCCATATATTGAACCATCCCTGCCTCCCTGGGATGAAGCCTACTTGATCATGGTAGATGATCTTTTTGATATGTTCTTGGATTCAGTTGGCAAGAATTCTATTTAATATTTTTGCATTGATATTTATAAGGGAAATTGGCCTGTACTACTCTTTCTTTGTTGGATCATTGTGTAGTTTTGGTATCAGCATAATTGTGGCTTTGTAGAATGAGGTGGGCAGTGTTCCTTCTGTTTCTATTTTGTGGAATAGTTTGAAAAGTATTGGTGTTAGGTCTCCTTTGAAGGTCTAATAGAATTCTGCACTAAAACCATCTGGTCCCATACTATTTTGGGTTGGAAGACTTTCTATAACCCCTTCTATTTCTTTAGAGGTTTTGGGATTGTTTAGATGATCTAATTGATCCTTATTTAATTTGGGTATTTGGTATCTGTCTAGGATTTTGCCCATTTCCTCCAGATTCTCCAGTTGTGTTGAGTAAAGGCTTTTGTAGTATGATCTCATGATTTTTTTTTTAATTTTCTCAGTTTATGTTGTTATGTTCCCCTTTTCAGTTCCAATTTTGTTAATTTGAATACTGTCTCTGTGCCCTTTGGTAAGTCTGGCTAAGGGTTTATCTATCTTGTTGATTTTCTCAGAGAACCAGCTCCTGGTTTTGTTGATTCTTTGTATGGTTCTCTTTGTTTCAACTTGATTGATTTCAGCCCTGAGTTTGATGATTTCCTGTCTTCTACTCTTCCTGGGTGAATTAACCTCTTTTTGTTCCAGGGCTTTCAGGTGTGCAGTTAAGCTGCTAGTGTATGCTCTCTCCAGTTTCTTTTTGGAGGCACTCAGGGCTATGAGTTTTCCTCTTAGCACTGCTTTCATTGTGTCCCATAGATTTGTGTAGGTTGTACCTTCATTTTCATTGAATTCTAAAAAGTCTTTGATTTCTTCCTTTATCTCTTCCTTGACCAAGGTGTCATAAAGTCTTTGATTTCTCCCTTTATCTCTTCCTTGACCAAGGTGTCATTGAGTAGAGTATTGTTCAGTTTCCATATGTATGTCGGCTTTCTGTTGTTTTTCTTGCTATTGAAGACCACTTTTACTCCATAGTGATCTGATAGGAGGTATGGGATTAGTTCGGTCTTCTTGTATTTGTTGAGGTCTGTCTTATGACCAATTATATGATTGATTTTGGAGAAGGTACCATGAGGTGCTAAGAAAGGCTATATTCTTTTGCTTTGGGATGAAATGTTATACACACACACACACACACACACACACACACAAATATATATATATATATATATATATATATATATATACACACACACACACACACACACACACACACACATATGTTACATACAATTGGTCCAAAGCTTCAATTAGCTTCACTGTGTCCCTGTTTAGTTTCTGGTTTCCTGGTCAGTCCATTCAGGAGAGTGGGGTGTTGAAATCACCCACAATTATTGTGTTAGGGACAATGTGTGCTTTGAGTTTTAGTAAAATTTCCTTTACAAATGAGTGTGCCCTTGCATTTGGAGCATAGATGTTCAGAATTGAGAGTTCTTCTTGGTGGATTTTTTTCCTTTGACCAGCAAGAAGTGTCCTTCTGTGTCTCTTTTGATGACTTTAGGTTGAAAGTCAATTTTATCTGATATCAGAATAACTACTCAGGTTTGTTTCTTGAGACCATTTGCTTATAAAATTGTCTTCCAGCCTTTTGTTCTAAGGTAGTGTTTTTCTTTGACACTGAGCTGTGTTTGTTGTATGCAGCAAAATGTAGGGTCCTGTTTTCATATGGAGTCTGTTAGTCTGTGTCTTTTTATTAGGGAGTTGAGTCCATTGATGTTAAGAGATATTGAGGAGTAGTGATTATTGCTTCTTGTCATTTTTGATGTTATTTTTTTATATTTGATATGTTTTCTTCTTCTGGATTTGATGACAGAAGGTTACTATCTTGCTTTTTCCAAGGTATAGTTTCCCTCCTTGTATTGGTGATTTCCCCTATTATCCTTTGTAGGGCTGGGTTTGTGGAAAGCTATTGTGTAAATTTTGTTTTGTCATGGAATATGTTGGTTTCTCCCTCAATGGTGATTAAGAGTTTTGCTGGGTATAGAAGATTTGGCTGGCATTCGTGTTAGAGTCTGCATTAGATCTGCCTGGGATCTTCTATCTTTCATGGTCTTAGGTGAGAAGTCTGGTGTAATTCTGATAGATCTTCCTTTATATGTATGTCTTAGTAAGGGTTTCTATTCCTGCACAAACATCATGACCAAGAAGCAAGTTGGGGAGGAAAGGGTTTATTGAGCTTACACTTCCACACAGCTGTTCATCACCAAAGGAAGTCAGGACTGGAACTCAAGCAGGTCAGAAGCAGGGGCTGATGCAGAGGCCATGGAGGGATGTTACTTACTGGCTTGCTTCCCCTGGCTTGCTCAGCCTGCTCTCTTATAGAACCCAAGAATTCCAGCCCAGAGATGGTACCACCCACAAGGGTCTCTCCCCCACTTGATCACTAATTGAGAAAATGCCCCACAGCTGGATCTCATGGAGGCACTTCCCCAACTGAAGCTCCTTTTCCTATGATAACTCCAGCCTGTGTCAAGTTGACACACAAAACTAGCCAGTACAATTGACCCCTTGTCAACTTGACACACCAAAATATCACTATTAAGCCTCAATCCTTACTTTCTTATTCATCCCCAAGATGTAAATAATGTAAAAAGTCCCACAGTCTTTATATAAAAATTCAAAGTCTCTTAACTGTGGGCTCCACTAAAATACCTTCTTTCAAGAGGGAATAATATCAGGGCACAGTCACAATCAAAAAAGCAAAACTCAAACTCCAATGGTTCAATGTCTGGGATCCAACGCACGATCTTCTGGGCTCCTCCAAGGGCTTGGGTCACTTCTCCAGGTCTTCCCATTGTAGCACACACATTGTCTTCTAGGCTCCAGCTGCCTGTACTCCACTGCTGCTGCTGTCCTTGGTGGTCATCACATAGTACTGGCATCTCCAAGCCTCAACTCTTTTGCATGACCCCTTCAGTCCTGGGCCATCAATTACAACTGAGGGTACACTTTCACCAATGGCCTTCCATGGCCTCTCACAGTACCAAGCCTCAGCTGTTCTTCATGATGCCTTCATGCCTTCAAAAGCAGTACCACCTGGGTGACTCTTACACAGTACCAAGTCCTGCTACAGCACGAGGCACAACCTTGAATATCTGGAACACACTCTCTGTGCTCTCGGAAACAGTTCCCAGAAGATTTCATCTCAGTGATGCTGGTTTCTTCTTAATCACCGCTAATTTCTTAGCTCCAGCTAACCAGCATCAATTGTCCCAGTAACACAAAGGTTGACTTTAATAGTTTTGGTATCTTGTTACTCACAGCTGATTCTTCAGCCCCAGCTAACCAAAACCACAGAATCTTCATGGCCCTGATAAGAGTCTTTAATTTTCCCTCTGAAACTTCACAAGCCAGGCCTCCATCTTCTCCACTGTTCTCAACATAATCTTCCAAGCTCCTCCATATCTCACAGAGGTCTCATCACTGAATGGACCATCTAGCCCAAAGTTCCAAAGTCCTTCCACAGTCCTCCCCAAGACATGGTCAGGTTGTCACAGGAATACCCCACTATGCTGGTACCAATTTGTCTTAGTCAGGGTTTCTATTCCTGCACAAACATCATGACCAAGAAGCAAGTTGGGGAGGAAAGGGTTCATTGAGCTTACACTTCCACACAGCTGTTCATCACCAAAGGAAGTCAGGATTGGAACTCAAGCAGGTCAGAAGCAGGAACTGATGCAGAGGCCATGGAGGGATGTTACTTACTGGCTTGCTTCCCCTGGCTTGCTCAGCCTGCTCTCTTATAGAACCCAAGAATTCCAGCCCAGAGATGGTACCACCCACAAGGGTCTCTCCCCCACTTGATCACTAATTGAGAAAATGCCCCACAGCTGGATCTCCTGGAGGCACTTCCCCAACTGAAGCTCCTTTTCGTATGATAACTCCAGCCTGTGTCAAGTTGACACAGAAAACTAGCCAGTACAATGTAACTTGGCCTTTTTCTCTTACTGCCTTTTATATTATTTCTTTGTTTAGTATGTTTGGAGTTTTGATTATTATGTGACAGGAGGTGTTTCTGTTCTGGTCCAGTCTATTTGGAGTTCTGTAGGCTTCTTGTATATTCATGGGCATCTCCCTTTTTAGGTTAGGGAAGTTTTCTTCCATAATTTTGTTGAAGATATTTGCTGGCCCTTTAAGTAGTAAATCTTCACTCTCTTCTATACCTATATTCCTTAGGTTTGGTCTTCTCATTGTGTCCTGGATTTCCTGAATGTTTTGGGTTACCAGCTTTTTGCATTTTGCAATTTCTTTGACTGTTGAGTCCATGGTTCCTATGGTATCTTCAGCATATGAGATTCTTTCTTCTATCTCTTGTATTCTGTTCTTGATATTTGCATCTATGGCCCCCGATTTCTTCCCAAGGTTTTCTATCTCCAAATTTGTCTTCCTTTGTGATTTCTTAGTTGTTTCTACTTCTGCTTTTAGGTCCTGGATGGTTTTGCTTATATCTTTCACTTGCTTGTTCGTGTTTTCATGTAAATCTTTGAGAGATTTTTGTGTTTCCTCTTTCATGACTTCTGCCTGTTGACCCAAGTTCTCCTGTATTCTTTTAAGTGACTTTTGCATTTCCTCCCTATTGGCTTCTATCTTTTGGCATTCTATATCCTGAATGTCTTTAATTGATTTTTGTGTTTCCTTTGTAAGGGCTTCTACCTTTTGATCCATTTTCTCCTGTATTTCTTTTAGAGATTTATTTATGTCCTTCTTGTGTTCCTCTACCACAATCATGACCAGTAATTTTAAATCCAAATCTTGTTTTTCTGGTGTGTTGGTGTATCCAGGACTTCCTGTTGTCGGAGAATTGGGTTCGGATGCTGCCATGTTGCCTTGATTTCTGTAATGTTCCTATGTTTGCCTTTTGCCATCTGGTTATCTCTGGCATTAGTTGGTCTTATTGTCACTGACTGGTGTTTGATCCTCCTGTGAGCCTGTAAGGCTAATTCTGCACCTCTGGGTGTCAGGGTTTCCCCTGGCTCAGATTGCTGGAGTGCTACCTTCCTCTTGGGTGCCTTTGGAGCACAAATGTAGACTGCTCCAAGCAATGCCACACTTGTGTTGTCTCTGTGAACCTGATACTGCCTCTCTGCTTCCTCAGGGTGCATAGATAGCATATGCTATAGGGACCTTATCCAAGTGCTGATCACTCTGCAGGGCAGATGACCTCCCAACTGGGTTGGTGCATGACCAAGTTGGCATACAGATGGCCCACTGAGCTGCCCAGGCCCTGGCAGCAGTCAAAAGCCTGGCAGGCTTCCACTTGATTGATGTTAGCTGCGGATTAAGTCTGTGTACCTGGGTTCGTCTGTTGGTTCTCTCTGGTGACCTGGAGGCAAGATGGAGACCTTCACTGCAAGTGCTGGGCGGTCCACAGGGCAGAAGTCCCCCAACCTAGTTGGTGCATGGTCGAGTGGGCGTACAGATGGCCCACCGAGCCTCCCAGGCCCTGGCTACATGCAAAAGCCTGGCAGGTTTCCACCCAAGTAATGTTAGTCTTGGATTAAGTCTGTGTACCTGGGCCCATCTGTTGGTTCTCTATGGTTACCTGGAGGGCAGATAGAGACCGCCACTGCCAAATGGTTCTAATAATGTAAAATCTGTCCTTCAAATATTTCACATTAGCCTACATAGTTTTTAACGTTTTTGTTTGTCCATTTGCATATAATTTTATGTTTTAATTTGTATCCATTTAACTGTAATCAATATGAATTTATTTTGTGAGTGAAAAATGGGTTTGAATCATAGACTGTAATGATATCCTTCTAGTAAGTCACAAAATTTGAAATGATGGTATACATTAGAAAAAAAGAGACAACTCAGGTGGTTCTAGAGCTCGAAAACTAGGATTATCAAATTACTCAGATGTCCCACAATGGAAGAATGGATACTGAAAATGTGGTTCATTTACACAATGGAATACAACACAGCTATTAATAATGAAAACATCATGAGTTTTGCAGGCAAATAGATGCAACTAGAAAATATCATCTTAAGGAAGATAACTCAGATTGAAAAGGAGTTGCATGGTGTGTGCTCACTAATAAGTGGATATTAGTAAAAAAAAAAAAAAAAAAAAAGAAGAAGAAGAAGTACAGAAAGTACAGAATTCCCAGGATATAATCCATAGTACTCAAGAAGGTTAACATGCCAAAGGGCCCAAGTGAAGATGCTTCAATCCCATTTGGGAGGGAAAAGAAAGCAATCACAGGGCAGAGAAGGACAGAAGGAGAAATCTGGGTGGGAGAGGGAGAAGGAGGGGAAAAGGGGAACATGATCAGGTATTGGGGACAGGAGAACAGGAGTGAAGCCCTGAGGGCCAGCAGAATAAATGTAATATGCAACTTCAGGAGTTGGAGGACCCGCTAGAATGTACCAGAGAGCTAGGAGGTGGGAAACTCTCAGGACTGAAAGGAAGAAACATTGGATGGCATGTCTTAAAGTGGGGAGAGGGTACTTGTAGAGTCCATCTTCAGTAGATGTAAAATATAAGATGTAATATGGTTCACTATACATAGCCCTAAATCTAGGCAGATAAAATAATGCAGTGTAAGTATTCAAACTTGAGAACAAGCTAATAAGCATTGACTTCAATAGTTTCTGCTTTAAGCTCCTTCCTTAAATTTTTCCTGAATTCCCTGATAATGGACTGCTCCCTGTAAATGAAATCAACCCTTTCATGCTCATGTTTCTTTTAGTCATGGTGTTTTTCAAAGCAAGACAATCCAAACTACAATACTTTGTTAAGACAATATATTTGTCTCTTACTTTACTTTCATATTGTAATATGATACACACTCAGATGGCTCCTGCATGTGAGAGACTGCATAGGTTTATAAAACTAAGATGAATAACTAGAACAAAATGTTTTTGGAATGAATTTGGAACTACACAATGATATAATGCCTCATTGTCACAATAATTTCATAGAACAGCATAACATTACATTACTGTGAAAATCTTAATTTTTCTTATATCTATGGAACTTTAAATTTATTTGTTGAGTTAGTTCTTCAAAGTAGCTAATTTGCCTCTCTCTGTTAATTCCCATGTTCATATAAGAACATTTGTGGTTTACTAACTTTGGAATTTATAGTTTGATGCCAAATAATAGCTTAATGATCAGAATGATGAATATACAATAAACTTTATAATCTATGAATTTGTAAAATTGTGAAATTGCTAGTATGATTTGTAAAGATGTTTCAAGGAATTAATATGCTACACATAATATTGGCAGCCTTAGAAACATAGGAGCTTTGGGGCCTAGAACAAAAAAATAAAAGAGGGGAAAAAAAGAAAGAAAAAAACTATTGACCACACAAATATGACAAACTTAATCTGATCCCAACTTAAACTGATCCTATCACCAACAGAAAAAATAAGCATGATGGCTTGAAATTGCAATCACAGGTAAAGAGGTAAAAAAGAGAGCCCTTGAGGACTGCTTGTCACCCTATGTTGTTGAATTGAGAGAGCCCCACATTGCAGGGAGAGAAAAATATGGTTGGGTCCAAATGTAAGAATAACCCAGTGAGCCGGGCGGTGGTGGTGCACGCCTGTAATCCCAGCACTCCTGGAGGCAGAGGCAGGTGGATTTCTGAGTTCGAGGCCAGCCTGGTCTACAGAGTGAGTTCCAGGACAGCCAGGGCTATACAGAGAAATCCTGTCTCGAAAAACCAAAGTAATAATAATAATAATAATAATAATAATAATAATAAAAAGAATAACCCAGTGTTAATCCTTGGCCTGTGATGCATATGTACACATGTGAATGTGCACCTGTATGAACATGCATGTACACACACACACACATACAAACACACATACACACATACTCATACAACTGAATTTTGTAAGTTTCAAGTATGTAAATGTAATTTATCATATTTCATTTAAAAAACGTGAGTTATATCTCACTAATTTTCTTTTCATATTGTATACTTGACACAATAAAATATGATGAAAATATTACTAATAGTAAAACCATAATAAATGAAATACTACTCTGGAGTGGAAAGTTTTATGTTGAGTGTAGATGTAGGAGATGAATCATACAATTTAATTACTGAATTTCTTCAGTGATTTTTTTTCAAATGAACTTTAAAATGAGGCAGATGTATTTTAGGTGGAATATATGAATAAATAAATTCAGTGGTATTGACTTTAAAAGGAATTATCTTAAATCATACTTAAGACATATTTAAATTAAAGCTTAAATTAAAGCTATGTATTTTTCATTACTAAGAAATAGTGTGGTAGAATCTGTAGTCAGATAATTTATACAGAAAAGGAAGAAAATGTCTCCTATTTTGAAAAGGTGAAAACTAAATTTTCTTACTTTAAAAATTACATGAACTCTTGCACAAAACAGCTTGGAAACTATGGGAAAAGACTGTTGCAATATATCCAGTAGAGTTTCAAAACACATTATCAGTATTAAAATTAAGTAGTTTTCATAGATACTAGCTGCAAATGATTAGAGAAAGAAGCAAAAAAAATCTTATTAGAGATAGCCAAATAATTGGTTTGAATGTAATCAATATTGAATGAAATCATAATATCTTAAAGTAATTTAAGATGTGAATAAATGGAGACATATTTTACATAATGGAAGAATAAACACTTATCAGTGTTTGTGTATCTGGAGTAAAAAAAATGTTAAATTTATATTATAAAAGTAAAGTATTCATGGATTGTTTTTTTAAATAATGAGAAGATTTATTGTTAAATCCAGCCAGGAATTAACAGTTACAAGTAACTTGGATTCTCATTCATCTGAAAGTTCCCTGTCTATCAAATAATTTTTTGAGTGCATTTTTCACATCCTTATTTCTGAAACTGTAAATAATTGGATTTAACATAGGAAATACTACTGTGTAAAACAGAGCAATGACCTTATCAGTGTCTGGTGAATAGCTGGTGGTGGGACGCAAGTACATAAACAGCAGTGTTCCATAGAACAAGGTGACAGCTATGAGATGAGAAGCACAAGTGGAGAATGTTTTGCTTCTGCCTCCTGAGGACTTGATGCTCAAAACAGTGATGAGGATGCAGAAGTATGAGAAAAGGATGACCATGAAAGTGCTGGTCTGGATCGTGCCACATAATGCAAAGAGCAGAAGTTCATTAATATGAGTATCTGCGCATGATAAAGCAAGGAGAGGTGGGATATCACAAAAAAAGTGGTTGACAATATTGGATCCACAGTATGGAAGCCTAAATGTGAGGGACACGTGCACCAGTGAGGTCACACTTCCACTAAAATAAGCCAACACAACAAGGCTGAAGCAGACCCTTCGAGACACCAATGTAGAGTAAAGCAATGGGTTGCAAATGGCTGCATAGCGGTCGTATGCCATTGCAGCCAAGATAAGGCACTCAGCATCTGCAAAGCATGCAAAGAAAAACATCTGTATGGCACATCCATAGAACGAGATGCTCTTCTTGGAGGCTAAGAAGTCTGCCAGCATTTTAGGTGCAATGGCTGTAGAATAGCTGATATCTAAGAAAGACAGATTGCTAAGAAAATAATACATGGGGGTTTGAAGGCTTAAGTCAATATTAACTAGGATTATTAAGCCAATATTTCCCACCAAAGTTAATGTGTAAACTATGAGAAACACCAAAAACAGCATGAATTTTAATGGCTGATAATCTGTGAATCCAATAAATATAAACTCTGTTGGCTTGGTATAGTTTGTGTACTGCATCTTCTTGGGCTTCTTGATTTTCTCATTGGCAGTTGATGATATCCAGGAATGTAAAGTTCTCTGGGCAATGGCTGAACCAATGTCCTTGTTTTCTCCTCTAAGGAAGCAAGAATAATATTTAAATATGATAGATAAACTTTTTAAATAGATATGGTAGCCTACATTATTTCATTTATGCATCCCTATTTTCTCATTAATAATAATCATACCTACCTACTCCATGTTATAGTATACAATTTTGGGCTAAAATTAGATCAAGTATATTTTATAACTCTAAAATTTATCAGAAAACTTTATGTATGCCTAAAATGTGCTGTTAGAATTTCATAAATAAGCCACATTTATCAAAATATATATACTTATTTTTATTAGAAAAAATTAACATTTGCACAAATATCACTACAAGAAAATAAGGTATAATCATTATAATACCAACCTGGTAACAATAATGCAACACTACATAGAATAGCTTTCTATTATTTGAATTATGATTATTCCTATTTGTAGGAATTAAAGCTGGAGTGCAGTTTCATACAACACCTGTTTATCCATGGTAGCTGATATAAATGATGCTGATGATGATCCTGATAAAAGTAATAAATAGCTAGTATAAATTATGAAGTATGGAGAGTAGACATTTTATTTGCATGTCTCATTTTATTTAGATTTATTGATTCTCATATGCAATGCTAGAGGACTTTCTTTTACAATTGGATTGAAACAAAACATATAAGTAATTTATCCAAGCTCATCTGTCCTTTTACTCTACTGCAATGCTTCTGATTTTGAATTGTTTTATACTGCTGTGGAAATTACAGGTTGCATTATAAAATTAAGGAGTATTAGCTACAGTTGTAGAAGCTTAGTAATGATCTAATCCATATTTGTAAATTTTAAATGAAGTATCTGAATAATTTGAAAACAATCACCCAACAAAGTACATGTTCCCTAATTATTTTAACTGTTACTACTCTATTTCCTCTTTCAAAAACATACAACAGATGGATGGAAGCACTTTCATTCCTCATTGCATCAATTATTCTTCCTCTCACTTCCATCATGAACATTGGGCCTGCCAGTACCACTCAGTGAAATGCCAAATCCTTTGGATATTTATAACAGAAAACAATTGATTGTGTAAGAGTAGGACAAGAAGGATACACAAAAGTCCATCAAAAAGAGGATAAAAATCTCAATAAAGGGGTTCTTGTATTTGTTAACAATTTAACAAAAAGTTCAAATAAATGTTAAAGAATAGCTGAGGTGGTTTGCAACCCCATAAAAAGAACAACAATATGAACCAACTAGACCACCCCCCAGAGCTCCCAGGAACTAAGCCACCAACCAAAGAGTACACATGGAAAGACCTATGGCTCCAGCTGCACATGTAGCAGAAGATGGCCTTGTCTGGCATCAACGGGAGAAGAGGCTGTTGGTCCTGTAGAAGCTTGATGCCTCAGTGTAGGATAATGCAAGGCCAGGGAGGCAGGAGTGGGTGGGCTAGGGAACACCCTCATAGAAGCAGGGATATATTAGAGGGTTTCAGGTGGGGAAACCAAGAAAGGGGATAATATTTGAAAAGCAAATAAAGAAACTATCCAATAAAAGAAAGAAAAATAAAAATTTCTGTTCCATGAATAAAATTAAGGAGGTATTCTGCCATTTATTCTCAGGTTTCTAAAATGTGACAAAGTCAGCTTTCTTCTCTTGGTAGTTTGCAAATAATGAGTGTTCAATGTTTTTGTTTGTCATAGGTAAGGCTAATTTAGGTATATTATACTGTCTGTTACCACCTGTTCTCTTACTCCACATAAAGGCTGGCTCTCATATGGAATCAACAAATACACATAATATCTAAAGCATAATCATTAGCTTCATATCATTTGCTTTAGATATTTGTTACTATATCAGGAATTAAAACACTTACCTCAGCACCATCTAAGACTTTCTACAGTGAAACCTATTTTGTTTCGGAGACAATATTTCTTCCCAGGTTTTGAAAATAAGTCTTGTCAGAGATCACTATTTATCTTGCATGCCATGACAAGTGGGACATTATCCCAGAGTAATTGCCATCCCTATGGACAACCGTGGAGGCAATTATTCTTTGCAGAGAAATGACTTAGCTGAGTTCTTTTAAATGAAAAAAAAATTAAGAGTAATAACATGATTGACTCTTGTGTAGGAACAAACTCAGAATGATACTTTCTAATTCTACCCATTTGCCTAAGACTTTCATGAAGTCATTATTTTTAATAGCTGAGTAGTACTCCATTGTGTAAATGTATCACATTTTCTGTATCCATTTCTCTGATGGAGAATGTCTGAGTTCTTCCCAGCTTCTGGCTATTATAAATAAGGCTACTATGAACAGAGTAGAGCATGTGTCCTTGTTCTGTGCTGAAACACCTTTTGGGTATATGCCCAGGAGTGGTATAGCTGGGTTATCAAGTAGTACTATGTCCAAGTTTCTGAGGAACCACCAGAATGATTTCCAGAGTGGTTGTAACAGCTAACAATCCTGCCAGCAGTAGAGGCGTGTTCCTCTTTCTCCACATCCTTGCCAGCATCTGCTATCACCTGAGTTTTGATCTTAGTCATTCTGACTGGTGTGAGATGAAATCTCAGGGTCCTGAGTGAGGTAACCCAGTCACTAAAGAACACACATGTTATGCACTCACTGATAAATGGATATTAGCCCAAAAGCCAGGAATAAATTCACAGACAATATAAAGCTCAAACTGAAGAAAGACCAAAGTGTGGATGCCTCAGTTCTTCTTAGAAGGGGGAAGAAAATACTCCAGGGAGAAAATATGGAGACAAATTGTGGAGCTGAGACTGAAAGAAAGGCCATCCAGAGAGTGCTCAACTTAGGGAATTCCACACACAAACAACAAACCCAGACACTAAGGCAAACAGGAGCCCAGTATCACTGTCTCCTAAGAGGCTCTGCCAGAGCCTGACAAATACAGAGGTGGATGCTTGTAGCTAAACATTGGACTGAGCATGGGGTTCCCAATGGAGGAGTTAGAGGAAGGACTGAAAGAACTAAAGCAATTTGCAAACCGATAGAAAGAACCACAATATCAAACCAACCAGACAGCCCAGAACTCTCAGGAACTAAACCACCAACTAAAGAGTACACATGGAGGGTCCCACGGCTCCAGGTGCATATGTAGGAGAGGATAGCCTTGACATCAGTGGAAGAAGTGGCCCTTGGTCGTGTGAAGGCTCGATGCTCCAGTGTAGGGGAAAGCCAGGTCAAAGAAGAGGGAATGGATGAATGGGTAGAGGAGCACCCTCATTGAAGCATGGGAAAGGAGTATGGAATTTGAGGGTTTTGGAGGGAAAACTGGGAAAGGGGGTAACATTTGAAATGTAAATAAAAAAATGCAGTTAAAAAAGAAGAAATACAAATGACAAAGAATCATTTTTAAAAAAGCAAAGTAAAACAAAACAAAACAAAACAAAAAGGAATTCATCTGGATAGGACATTTGTTTTATTCATTTATCTACTTAGCCAATCTCATTCATGTCATTATGGATTCTTGGGTGTTATTTTTTCCTACTTTAAATTATAATATAAGGTTATGTTGTTTATTTAATTGCTCATATTGTCCCATTTCTTTTCCACTGGGAGTTCTCGCAATTAAATTTTTATTAGTTTCTCAAAAAAAAAGAATAAACATCACATTTATTTTCATATCGCAAGGAGATATTTCATTATAACCCATAACAGCAGAATAATTTATTTTTTGATTGAATATAATCTTCATTTACATTTCAAATGCTAAAACCTTTCCTGGTTTTCCCCCTCCCTGAAAACCCTCACTTTATGTGCTTCTGTAGTTTCTGTAAATATCCATTGAGAATTCAACAAATGCAAAAATCTTTGAAGGATGTACTTATATGAGGAAATCTCAAAGTATGGGTTCATTGATATTTGCAAGTTTACTCTCTAGGAGACCTTATCATTTTCTCTGCCAGTGAAAGAATTTAATCAGAAAAACAAACCTCTTGAGCACAACAAATAGCAGCATAGATGTGCTCAGGCACATGAACTGAATCAACTGATTAAAACCTCCTTTAGGCCACTTCCATTTCTGGAATTTTTAGGCACTAATTTTGAAGTACATGGCGTTTTCAGCAATAGGAATAGAGGGTAAACAAGAACAAATATTGTATGTTTTGGAGTCTCTTGGACAACCCCTAGACAGCACAACAGAGAGCTTCTCATGCCTGTCATCTGGGGTTTTATGAGGTAGTCTTTGAGGATTGTCAGTCCAGATGAAAAAAAGTTGACCTGAATGGTTCCTCTCTGAGAAGGTAGCATATAAGCTTCCAAAGGACAGAAACAGCCAACAGTTCTACCTATCTGTGTCACCTATAATCCACATAATGTGGTCTGTGAATTGTGTCTTGGGTATTTCAGTATCGCAGAAAAGTCCTAATTGTATAACAGTAGCATGAGCATCTTGGCAGTAACCAGTACCTATTTAATTGGAGTTAAGACCTGTTCAATGAGAGTTACAATATCCCTGTTATTAACTAAATATACACTGCTGGTGGAGTCATAGTCATTGAGGGAGAATCTTCAAACTCTCATTTATTAAAGCAGCATAATCCCCTATAACAATCTATAGATGCCAATCCTTATACATACAGATACACATAGTCTTCATTCTTAATCAAACAAATTGGATGAAGAATACTATACTAAAATACAACTAATAAAATAAAGCACCTTAAGAAATGTTCAACATCATTAGTCATTCGGGAAAGGCAAATCAAAACAACACTGAGATTTTACCTCACACCAGTCAGAATAGCTAAGGTTAAAAACTCAGGAGACAGCAGGTGTTGGCAAGGATGTGGAGAAAGAGGAACACTCCTCCACTGCTGGTGGGATTGCAAGCTGGTACAACTACTCTGGAAATCAGTCTGGTGGTTCCTCAGAAAACTAGGCATGACATTTCCGGAGAACCCTGTTATACCATTCCTGGGCATATACCCAGAGGATTCCCCAGCATGCAATAAGGATACATGCACCACTATGCTCATAGCATCCTTACTTATAATAGCCAGAAGTTGGAAAGAACCCAGATGTCCCTCAATGGAGGAATGGATACAGAAAATGTATATTTACACAATGGAATACTACTCAGAAATTAAAAGAAACGAATTCATGATATTTTTAGGCAAATGGTTGGAACTGGAAAATATCATCCTAAGTGTATCCCTATCACAAAGGAACACACAATGGAATGCAGTCACTGATAAGTGGATATTAGCCCAGAAGCTCTGAATAGCCAAAAAGCACAATTTGCATATCAAATGATTCCCAAGAAGAAGGAAGGAGAGGTCCTTTGTCCTGGAAAGGCTTGATCCAGCACTGTAAGGGAGTACCAGGACAGAGAAAGAGGGGGTTTATTGGAGAACAGTCAGAGGGACAAAGGCTTATGGGACTTATGGGGAGGGGGAAACCAGGAAAGGAGAAATCATTTGGAATGTAAACAAAGAATATAGAAAATAATAAAACAAAATAAAAAAAATGGAGACAGAGAAAAAAAAATACAGACCTGCAAGACCCAGTCCCAAAAATATATCTACAAAACACTCCCTCACCTAAGACTCTGGGAACAGTGCTTAAGAAAGAACACAAAGAGTATAAGAGTCATAGTATTGTGTCTCCTAATATTTGAAAATACTCATAAAGTTTTACTAACTTGACCTCTCAAGAAATCCTAACAAACATACCGAACTCGTCTGAAAAAGTTTCATAATTACACTGAGTAATGACAACTAAATATAAATGTAGTGGCAAAATGGTGTCTGGGAAGGTTGGTGCAAGAAAAGGAAAGAGGGAAAATTAATTGTATTATAATCTCCTAAAAAAAAAAGAAAGGAAAACATTTTGGTGAGCATGAGTAGGTGTTTTATTTTTCCCTTTCACTTATTTGAGATTGGTCCATTTAGAAAAAGCAAGCAAACAAACAACAACAAACAAAGCTAATAGGCCCATTACTTGGGCTAAGTCAGTAGTGTTCTGGCTCTGAGCTTGTTTTATCACAGTTGACTAGTCAGTCAGCAATGCAGCCTTACTAGGAGTAGAAAGGCTTGTCAAATAAACTTGCCCAGTCTTTCTCTCAGCCCAGGAGGTTAGGCAAGAAGAGGAAGAGGATATCTTTGTTATCTATCTACACCTTCTTCCCCATATGTGTGCCTGCCAGGGATTTGTGTAACAACTAATGTGTCAATATGATTTTCTGGAATTGTAGTTTTGGTTTGTTTCTCAATCATCTAGGTGACTAGAAAGTAATTACTTCAAAACATAGATGCTGGTGTAATAAGTGATGATAGAGATAACTACTATGTAAATATTATTATATTATTTCGAGGAAGGGGAATTCAAGCTTCTTGTTGTGTTTAACTTTGAAATACCTTTAAATTCTGAGCAACAATTGTCAGCTTCACATTGTAAGGACTGTGGAAATCCACATAGGTGTATAAAACAGTCTTTAGTGGATGGAGCTGATTTACAATTGTTTGCTTTAACAATTTTAGCAGCCATACCCAATAGTTTAAACAATGTGATTAACTTTAAAATCCTCTAAATTCTGACAGTGACATGTAACTTACTAAAACTGAAAAACTGTAAAATAGATAAAATATGACATAGGTTTTAAGAGCAACCAATGTATTTGATCTGCATGGCAGACAGTTCAAGATCAAATGTGTCTCTGCAAGAAGGGCTTCTCATTTAATAGACAACAATCCATATTTGTAGATTAAAACTATCAATCTGTAGTTAGGCAGCAAGACTATGAAAATTGAAGCACTATAAAACAGCTAAGACGATTCTACAAAAGAAAGTGTCCAGGAGCTGCTGTGTCCTTTGACATGAAGCTCTCTGGGACATACAGTAGCTGAGTAGTACCCTCTCTCATGTTA
Organism: Apodemus agrarius; assembly: GCA_964023405.1. Classification (NCBI taxonomy): domain Eukaryota; kingdom Metazoa; phylum Chordata; class Mammalia; order Rodentia; family Muridae; genus Apodemus; species Apodemus agrarius. The sequence goes on along the minus strand of OZ030008.1, from coordinate 96,724,985 downwards.
ATTTTTTTACTACACAGGTCCAGTGTGAAGTCTGATTCTAATGTAAATATAAATTTTATTCTAATGTAAATGTAACTCTTTTCCAGGTTTTAGATGTAGTAATGATTGATAAATGTGAAAATAAGTGAGTTATACACTATGAATTTGAGTAGATGAATATGTATGTTTACTACATCATCAGAGGTCAGAGAATTGAGACAGGAGTGTGGCTCAGCAGATTGCTTGTCGTGGAACATAATTACTTGTGTGCTATTCTAAACCTTGTACACTGCACTTCATGTATAGTACACATCCATAATTCCAGTGCGCTTATGTCAAGACTGGAAGTAGAAAAAGAATCCCTGAAATTTCAGGGCCAGCTATCCTAAAATATGTAGTAGAATGAGAGAGTAAAAAGAAATATCTTGTGTCTACAAGGTAGAGTGTGAAAATGGATTTCTGAAAATTGTCCTCTGACATCCACATATACACCACAGTATGTGTACTGCATGCATGTATACAATTCTCTCTCTCTCTCTCTCTCTCTCTCTCTCTCTCTCTCTCTCTCACACACACACACACACACACACACACACACACACACACGCTGGTGAACTTCAGGTAGTTTGTAATCTACATAGTTTGTTGTTACTGTTGTTGCTTTTTTCATTACCTTAATGACTCACACAAAGACCCACAAAACAAGCAACAAGCAAACAAAAATCCTTCCAGCAAGTTCACCTTAATTTGGAAGGAGAAGTAAAAAAGATTTGGTATTTGCTTCCACGTTTGTTCATGCGAAATTTTCAAATAACACTGCAACTATAACAAAATAGTTTCACTATCATTGTCTGTCTGTTGAAAGAATATAATTATCCACAAGATAAGTGACAGCACTTTTAATGCAAATTGGAAATACTTGGACTCTATGTGCTTTATCTCTCTGTGTAGGTCTAGTCTTCTTGGGCTGGGTGCCTAATGAGATATTCTAACAAAAAAGTTCCTTCTTATCATTTGCATATGCAATGTCCCCCAGGGGGGCTATGCTTTTGAAGGACTGCTCTCCAGTTATTCTGAGAAATCTAGAAACATGATTGAGTAGGACTGGAGTAAAGGCTTTTCCCAGAAGGCCTTACATTATATCATATATCTGGTTTACTGAATCTTCACTTATTAGACATGTCTTCTCTTTCAACAGTTTACTAGGCTCCTATGATGTTTTCTCTCTCCATAGGGTCAGAAATAAAGAGAAAAGAAAAAAAAAAGCACTACGAATATTTTTCCCAAATCTTGTTTGCTTACAACATGAAAGATAATATACATTTAGTATGTGTTTTCATGTCTTAATATTACAAAATTTATATACATTTTATATACATGTATATATCATTTTATATACAGCTGAAGGTATTTCTGACCTCAATAAATCCTCTTATAAGTTAAAAACATATACTCAATTCAAGGAAAAATGAACACTTGAAGCTGTTCTGCAAAGTTTTCTATACCCTTGACCATTTTTAATTTAGTTGGGGATGATAAATGAATAAATAAATAAATAAATAAATAAATAGCCCTCTTGTTCTCTCTTTATATATACATACACAGACCTCTAATTACAGCATTAAGGAAGATCAGAAGTTTAGGCTCATCCTTAAGCTATATAGTGAGTTTAATACTGCCTGTCAAAAAATAATAAATAAGTAAAATTCTGCAAATTCACTTCAATTCTTAATTGAAATTGTGCAAAATCTTCTCAGTGTAAAGTATCTAGTGTTCTCTAAACAATTATTTTCATAATTATTTACATAATGGTTTATTTCATAAATTAAAATCTTGTCATCATTGTAAATATTTAGGGAAAAGCAATGCAAACAACTGAACAATGACTTCAGATCCTTAAAGCACACAAGCCACATTAAATATTACTCTCTTCTATTTGTGAATGCATTATTTTGGCTTTTCTGTCTCTTATTTTGGGATATCAATGCCCATACTCTTTGATTATTTAAATTAACTAAATAAATACCCAAAGGGTCTAATCAATGGCAATCTTTTGTACAGCTTTTAAGTTGAACTTTAAATTTATTGAAGCAAACATATCATATGGCATAAGTATTACAAGTGATGACATCCTGGGGGAAATAGCAAACACAGAGTGAAGCTATTTGGGTGTTGCTAAAATTTGTTTTATTCAAGGTTAATGAAGCCCATTGACAATTGTATAATTACTTCACCTTGGGAAAGGTATAAGCAACATATGAATGTTTCTTAACAATGTTATTTCCTATTGAATCTCAGGAGAAATCAGAAGCCATCACAGATACTTAATGAATCAGTATGTTTTCATTCTTTTACATAAAAAAAAACTCAAATAGACATTTATACCACAGAAATGACTGCATAAAGAATACTTCTTTTCCTTACACTATTTAATTCCACATAGTTACCTTATGGACACAGAAGCTTATAAGAGTGAAATATAACAATGTCTTAGTTTAAAAAGCATTTTTTTATTTTATTTTCTATATTCTATGTTTACATTCCAAAGGCTTTCCCCTTTCCCAGTTCCCACCCACCATAGTTCCCATAGTTCCTCTCCCCCCAACTGTTCCCCAATCATTCCCCATCCCCCCTCGGTTTCTTTACTAAACTGGATGCAATCTTTACAGGCCCAGGGTCCTCTCCTTTCTTCTTGGGAATCATTTGACTTGCTATTTGTGCCTTGAGTATTTAGGGCTTCTGGGCTCATTAATATCCACTTATCAGTGATTGCATTTCATGTGAATTCTTTTGTGATTGGGTTAATTCACTCAGGATGATATTTTCCAGGTCTAACCATTTACCTACAAATTGCATGAATTCATTATTTTTAATTGCTGAGTAGTGTTCCATTGCATAAATATACCACATTTTCTGTATCCATTCCTCCTTTGAGGGATATTTGGGCTCCTTCCAATTTCTGGCTATTATAAACAAGGCTGCTATAAACATAGTGGAGCATGTGTCCTTATTGCATGCAGGGGAATCCTCTGGGTATATGCCCAGGAGTGGTATGCCACTGGAAGTGACATGCCCAATTTTCTGAGGAACCGCCAAACTGATTTCCAGAGTGGTTTTACCATTTTGCAATCCCACCAACAGTGGAGGAGTGTTCCTCTTTCTCTACATCCTCGCCAGCACCTGTTGTCTCTTGAGCTTTTAATCTTAGCCATTCTGACTGCTGTGAGGTGGAATCTCAGGGTTGTTTTGATTTGCATTTCCCTGATGACTAATGATGTTGAACATCTTTTAAGGTGTTTCTCGGCCATCCGAATTTCTTCTGGTGAAAATTCTTTGTTTAGCTCTGTGCCCCATTTTTTGATAGGGTTATTTGTTTCTTTGCGGTCTAACTTCTTGAGTTCTTTGTATATATTGGATATTAGCCCTCTGTCGGATGTGGAGTTGGTGAAGATCTTTTCCCACTTTGTTGGTTGCCTTTTTGTCCTTCGGACAGTGTCCTTTGCTTTGCAGAAACGTTATAATTTTATGAGGTCCCATTTGTTGATTCTTGATCTTAGAGCATAAGCTATTGGTGTTCTGTTCAGGAACTTTTCCCCTTGTGCCCAAGTCCTCCAGGGTCTTCCCAAGTTTCTTTTCTAATAGTTTCAGTGTGTCTGGTTTTATGTGGAGGTCCTTGATCCACTTGGAGTTGATCTTAGTGCAAAGAGATAAGAGTGGGTCAATTCGCATTCTTCTGCATGTTGACCTCCAGTTGAACCAGCACCATTTGTTGAAAAGGCTATCTTTATTCCACCGAATGGTTGTGGCTCCTTTATCAAAGATCAAGTGACCATAAGTCTGTGGGTTAATTTCTGGGTCTTCAATCCTGTTCCATTGATCTGCTTGTCTGTTGCTATACCAATACCATGCAGTTTTTAACACAATTGCTCTGTAGTACTGCTTGAGGTCAGGGATATTGATTCCCCCAGAAGTCCTTTTATTGTTGAGAATAGTTTTAGCTATCCTGGGTTTTTTGTTGCTCCAGATGAATTTGAGAATTGCTCTTTCTAGATCTATGAAGAATTGAGTGGGGATTTTGATGGGGATCGCATTGAATCTGTATATTGCTTTTGTCAAGATGGCCATTTTTACTATATTGATCCTGCCAATCCAGGAGCAAGAAATATTTTTCCATCTTCTGAGGTCTTCTTCGATTTCTTTCTTCAAGGACTTGAAGTTCCTGTTGTACAGATCTTTCGCTTGTTTGGTTAGAGTTATGCCGAGATACTTTATGTTGTTTGTGGCTATTGTGAAGGGTGTTATTTCCCTAATTTCTTTCTCTGCCTGCTTGTCCTTTGAGTATAAGAAGGCCACTGACTTGCTTGAGTTAATTTTATAACCTGCCACTTTGCTGAAGTTGTTTATCAGCTGTAGAAGTTCTCTGGTGGAGTTTTTTGGGTCGCTTAGGTAAACTATCATATCGTCTGCAAATAATGATACTTTGACTTCTTCCTTTCCAATTTGTATCCCTTTGACTTCCTTATGTTGTCTAATTGCTCTTGCTAGAACTTCAAGTACTATATTGAAAAGATATGGAGAGAGAAGGCAGCCTTGTCTAGTCCCTGATTTTAGTGGGAATGCTTCAAGTTTCTCTCCATTTATTTTGATGTTGGCTACTGGTTTTCAGTAGATTGCTTTTACTATGCTTAGGTATGGGCCTTGAATTCCTGCTCTTTCCAAGACTTTTAGCATGAAAGAATGCTGAATTTTGTCGAATGCTTTTTCAGCATCTAATGAGATGACCATGTGTTTTTTTCTTTCAGTTTGTTTATGTAGTGGATTACATTGATGGATTTCCGTATATTGCACCATCCCTGCATCCCTGGGATGAAGCCTACTTGATCATGGTGGATGATCGTTTTGATGTGCTCTTGGATTCGGTTAGCAAGAATTTTATTTAGTATTTTTGCATCTATATTCATAAGAGAAATTGGCCTGTAGTTCTCTTTCTTTGTTGGATCTTTTTGTGGTTTAGGTATTAGCGTAATTGTGGCTTTGAAGAATGAGTTGGGCAGTGTCCCTTCTGTCTCTATTTTGTGGAATAGTTTGAAAAGTGTTGGTGTTAAGTCTTCTTTGAAGGTCTGGTAGAATTCTGCACTAAAAACATCTGGTCCTGTACTTTTTTTGGTTGGGAGGCTTTCTATAACCCCTTCTATTTCTTTAGGGGTTATGGGACTATTTAGCTGATCTACTTGATGCTGATTTAATTTTGGTATTTGATATCTGTCTAGGAAATTGTCCATTTCCTCCAGATTCTCCAGTTGTTTTGAGTATAGACCTTTGTAGTAGGATCTGATGATCTTTTGAATTTCCTCAGTTTCTGTTGTTATGTCTCCCTTTTCATTTCTAATTTTGTTAATTTGTATACTGTCTCTGTGTCCTTTGGTTAGTCTGGCTAAGGGTTTATCTATCTTGTTGATTTTCTCAAAGAACCAGCTCCTGGTCTTGTTGATTCTTTGTATGGTTCTCTTTGTTTCTATTTGATTGATTTCAGCCCTGAGTTTGATGATTTCTTGTCTTCTACTCCTCCTGGGTGAATTAACTTCTTTTTCTTCCAGGGCTTTAAGGTGTGCCGTTAAGCTGCTAGTGTATGGTCTCTCCAGTTTCTTTTTTGATGCACTTAGAGCTATGAGTTTTCCTCTTAGCACTGCTTTCATTGTGTCCCATAGATTTGGGTAGGTTGTACCTTCATTTTCATTGAATTCTAAAAAGTCTTTGATTTATTTTTTATTTCTTTCTTGACCAAGGTTTCATTGAGTAGAGTATTGTTCAGTTTCCATGTGTATGTGGGCTGTCTGTTGTTTTTGTTGCTATTGAAGACCACTCTTACTCCATGGTGATCTGATAGGAGGCATGGGATTAGCTCGATCTTCTTGTATTTGTTGACATCTGTCCTGTGACCAATTATATGGTCTATTTTGGAGAAGGTACCATGTGGAGCTGAGAAAAAGGTATATTCTTTAGCTTTAGGATGAAATGTTATATATATATATATATATATATATATATATATATATATATATATATATATATATCTGTTAAATCCAATTGGTCCAGAGTTTCAATTAGTTTCACTGTGTCCCTGTTTAGTTTCTGCTTTCCTGACTGGTCCATTGAGGAGAGTGGAGTGTTGAAGTCACTCACAATTAGTGTAGTTTCCGTCCTTGTCTTGGTGTTTTCCCCCTATTATCCTTTGTAGGTCTGGATTTGTGGAAAGATATCGTGCAAATTTGGTTTTGTCATGGAATACCTTGATGTCTCCATCTATGGCGATTGAGAGCTTTGCTGGGTAAAGTAGTTTTGGCTGAAGTTTGTGTTCTCTTAGAGTTTGCATTATATCTGCCCAGGATCTTCTAGCTTTCATGGTCTCAGGTGAGAAGTCTGGTGTTATTCTGATAGGTCTTCCTTTATAAGTTACTTGGCCTTTTTCTCTTGCTGCCTTTAATATTCTTTCTTTGTTTAGTACATTTGGAGTTTTGATTATTATGTGACGGGATGTATTTCTGTTCTGATCCAGCCTGTTTGGGGTTCTGTATGCTTCTTGTATATTCATGGGCATCTCTCTCTTTAGGTTGGGGAAGTTTTCTTCCATAATTTTGTAGAAGATATTTGCTGGCCCTTTAACTTGTACATCTTCATTCTCGTCTATACCTATAATCCTTAGGTTTGGTCTTCTCATTGTGTCCTGGATTTCCTGGATGTTTTGGGTTACAGCCTTTTTGCATTTAGTATTTTCTTTGACTGTTGAATCAGTGGTTCCTATGGTATCTTCGGCTTCTGATATTCTGTCTTCTATCTCTTGTATTCTATTGTTGATATTTGCATCTATGGCTCCTGATTTCTTCCCAAGGTTTTCTATCTCCAATGTTGTCTCCCTCTGCGATTTCTTAGTTGTTTCTACTTCTGTTTTTAGTACCTGGATGGATGTGCTCAGATCTTTCGCTTGCTTGATTGTGTTTTCATGTATTTCTTTAATAGATTTTTGTGTTTCCTCTTTGATAGCTTCTACTTGTTGGCCCACGTTCTTCTGTATTTCTTTAAGTGATTTTTGTCTTTCCTCCTTATTGTCTTCTTCTTTTTGACCCACATTCTCCTGCATTTCTTGAAGTGATTTTTGTATTTGCCTTGTAAAGGCTTCTAACTTTTGATCCATTTTCTCTTCTACTTCTTTACGAGATTTTTCTATGTGTTCAGCTACCAGCATCCTGACCAGTGATTTTATATCCAAGTCTTGTTTGTCTGGTGTTTTGTGGTATTCGGGGCTTCCTGTTGTTGGCGAACTGGGTTCAGATGCTGTCATGTTGCCTTGATTTCTGTTAGTGACATTCCTTCGTTTACCTTTTGCCATCTGGTGATTTCTGGTGTTGGTTGACCTTGTTGTCACTGGCTGGTGTTTGAATCTCCTGTGAGGCTGGGCTTACCTGTTGTTTCTCTACTGGTGGTTATGCGTGATTGCTGCTCAACGGGATCACGAGCTGGCTGCCACCCACTGACTTTGTGCACGGCCTGAGGTCTCCGGGAAGTGTGGGGGAGTGCAGCAGAGCCTCGGCAGGCGCTGCTGGGCCTGCCTAGTAGCGAGAGCCTAGCAGATCCCCCCCACGTGGTAGCCCCTGATGGAATCTGTCTACCTGTGCCTTTCCAGCTGTGTTCTGGTTGCAATATGGAGGCCTGCAGCTATAGCTGGTCTGGGGTCCTGGGGAGCTGGGTGGTTCCGGCTGCCTTGGTGCAAGGCCTAAGCTCGCAGGGACGTGCTGCAGAGCCTAGTCGCCTGGGCCCGCCTGTGGGCAAGAGCTTAGCAGCTCTCCCTGCTCTAGCCTCAGACGGAGTCTCTACCTGCACCTTTCCAGCTGTGTCCTGGTTCCAATATGGAGGCCTGCTGCTATCGCTGGTCCTCACTCTTCTTAATAAACAAGAATTGTTGCTTATCCTGGTTCCGCCAGCAGGGTCTGATCACCTGGCAAGCTGGCTAGGTCTGGCTTCCCTGCTACCGGCTGGATGGGAAGCAGCAGGCAAGATGGTGCTGCCTGCAGGGGGTTCGGGGTCTGGCCTGCGAAGAGCGCAGGCACAGCCGCTGTACTCCAAACCCCTACTCTGTGCGCAGTTCCTGCTCCAGACCTGAGTCCCCGGAGGTCTTAAACTCGGGCTGTCTCGGGTACCTGGTTCCGCTGGCAGGGTAAAAAGAATTTTTAAAAAGTCATGTCTGTTCATTCATTTTGAAATTGTAAATACTTATTCAATATCTATTATCTAATATTATGTGTCAAGTAATGTGGTAAAAAATAAGTTTATAAAAAGTGGAAATTAATAAAAAGAGTAACTGTAAAATATGAATTTTTATTACTAATATATACCATGAATATGGTTGAATATTTTTAAATGGCTTTAAGGATCTTTAATGCTAATGGCTAATTTTTTGCCTTTAAAATTTATAACCACGAAGAATGGAACAATTTCATATAATAAAATCCAAGTATATGAACATTTGTCTCAATAAATCTGTTCATGTCATCCTTATATATAATTCAATTGATAACAAATATACTGTACTTTACATAGTGCTCAAAATAATTTCAACATATTTATTGTTTCTTTTTCTCTTCTTCTTCTCTCTCTCTCTCTCTCTCTCTCTCTTTCCTTTTTCTTGTCTCTTTCCTATTCTTTACTATTAAAGTACATAGTTTTTCCTTCTGTTTTATTTTTGGAGTCAAATGGTGGTTTATATAATAAATTTATAAATTTGTATTCACAATACTAATGTAACAGAATTCCTGTTTCCCCCACCCCCGTCTTAATTTATATTTTAAATCATTTGATTTCTTTGACATTCATAAATGTGAGATTGCATCTCATTGCACTTTAGATTTTCATTTCTTTATTATTAGTGATAGTGAGCATTTTATCATATACTTGTAATTCTTTGTGTCTTGCTCAGATAAATATCTAGTGAATTCTATTAAACATATGCATGAAAGATATTATTAGAAATCTTGTTGTTATTCCATTGAATTTGACAAAGTAGTACCAACTCATTTCTGTTTGTTTAACTGAGTTTTTATATTGTATCTGTATTTTAACTACCAAGATCAATACCCTATATCTATTGTTTTAATAATATTATATCTTAAATATATTTCTAAAAAGTCAAAATATCTTTATTTTAATTACATATAATATACATACAGACAACTATTTATTTATTTATATTCTTTACATAAGAAAATAAAAGACTCCATCAAGAAAAAGAAAATTGTGAGACAGTGTCTCAATATATTGCTTTGGTTTTCATAGATTTTTATGGAATCTAGATAGGCCCTGAGCTCACAGAGATCCTCCTGCTTCTGCCATTTAGTCCTGGAATTACAGATATTTGCTACCATGCCCAGCTAAAAGTTTCTCATAATTGGTAAACATGATAAGAAATGTTGTAATATATAAAATTAACAGAAAATTTCAATATCTTTCTTATATTGCTATGACAAATACATAGAGAAAGAAATGAGAAAACCACTACATTAATCATCATTTTAAGATACTTTGAAATAGATTTAACTAAAAAAGTGAAAAACCTCTACTATGGAATCTTGAGAATACAGAAATAATAAACATAGTAAGTCCCATGCTCATTAATGGAAGCATTGAGATAATGATGAGATGGATATCCTATCAGTAAATTACACTTTCATAGAAACCCAAAATCTAGACTTTTATTAACAAGAACAGAATATTATATGAAAATTGAAAATAATGCATAAAAATACCTTAGTATCCAACACAATTCTGAACAAATGTTGGAGGTATCACTTAATTACAAATTAAACAGTTGAACCATATGAATCTTGTAGAGACTCATCCTTCTCTAATTAATTCTCCAGAACACACTTACTAAACTTGGTATTAAGACTTTAAACTACTAGCACTTTGCTTTACTCGTTAATGTTCTTATGATATTTATTTTAAAAACAAATCCATAGCAACATAAAAAAAAAACATTCAGTGCCTAACCCTTAAGTAGAGTAGACACAGCATAAGTTATAAGTATGTCATTTGTTAATTAAGGAATAATTAATTTTAGTTCAATGAAAATCAAGGAAAGTGAGGGAACACAAACATATCAAACCTGTGTGAACAAATTTCCTTTAGAGGAAAAACAAGTGCATTTTTTATATTTAGTAGTTATTTTTTCACATAATGCATCTTGATTATACTGACCCCTTCATCTATTCCTCTCTCTTTTTCTCTACTCCAATCTCAATCCACATTCTTTCCATATCTTATTAAAAAACAAACATGGTTCTATGGGATAATGATATATAACATATCATAATATAATATAATATAATATAATATAATATAATATAATATAACATAATATAACATAATATTAAATATAATATAATATACTATAGTATAATTACTATAACACAAAAGCTACCACATCATAATTTGACATAGTGAACCAAAGGAAGTAATGAAGTCCAACAGAAAGCTCCAGAATTAGAGAACCAATCATTTTCATACTTAAGATTCTCATAAAACACTAAATTATATATACAATGGAGTACTATTCAGCCATTAGAAACAATAGATTCATGAAATTCTTAGATAAATGGATGGAGCTGGAGAATATCATCCTGAGTTAACCCAGTCTCAAAAGAACACTCATGGTATGCACTCACTGATAAGCAGATATTAGCCGAGAAACTTAGAATACCCAAGACACAATCAACATATCAAATGATGTCCAAGAAGAAGGAGGAGTGTCCCCTGGTTCTGGAAAGGTTCTGGAAAGGAGCAGCAGTGTAGGGGCATACCAGAACAGGGAAGTGGGAAGGGGTGGATGGGGGAAGAGGGGAAGGGAAGAGGGCTTATGGGACTTTTGGGGAGGGAGGGATCCAGGAAAGGGGAAATCATTTGAAATGTAAATAAAGAATATATCGAATAAAAAACACTAAATTAGAAGCAATTCCATATATGCAAAAGACATTGTGCAGTCCTTTATTGGCTCTCTGAAAGTTGCCTCAGTCTCTGAGAGTTCATAGTTTGGTGATCTTGTTGATTTAAAGCACTTAGTTTCTTTGCGCCCTCCATTGGGTTTGTCTCTTACACTCTTCCTACCTCCTCTTCCAAAGAATTCTCTGAGCTCCAACAACAGAATTTAATGGAGATATTCCATTTACAACTCAGTGTTCCAAGATATCTCACTCACTACATATTATCTGGCTAGAGTTGTCTCTATTTCTTCCCTTCTGATGCAGAATGAAGCTTCTGTGATGAAATCTGCCCAAGACACTAATCTATGAGTAGAGGATAAAGTCATTAGGATTAAATTTATTCCTGTGTTCTATTAGCAGAACAGTAGTATTTGTTTTTTTTACCCTGGATCCCTGTGATATCTCTTCTTAGGCTCTGGGTTTACCAAGCAGTGTCAGATATGTGTTTCATCTCGTGGAATGGATCCTAAGTCATAACAGATATTGGTTCATTAAAAGAGATAGGGGAAATTACTTTGTGTAAAAAATAAGTGGATTGAGGCAAAATGTGAGGCAGAGAAGAGTAGAAAGAAATAAGATTAATTAAAACTAAGGTACATAGCAAAATTATATAAGAACCAATTATTATATATAAAAATATATATCATTATTATATATACAAACATATATATATATATATATATACTTTGTATATAAACTCCACATATATACATACAAACTCCATTTAATCTTGCGTGGACTCACCTCCTTCCTATTCCTCATCCTTTGGTGTTAGTTACTTATATCAAGAAATACTCCTTATCTGTTAATCCAGTTGTTACACTGGATTATGAATCAGGTAGGTGACACCCACTCTTCATCCTGCCCTCCATTGCAAATTCTCTAGTCTCATCCTCAACCCTGCTTACTGCTTATAGTTGCCTTTGTTGACCTCCAGTCCCTGTGGATTCCATGGAGAGTGTTGGCATATCCAGATACTCTCCTCCTCATTCCTATGTGTCAGGTGTAGGTACCTACAAATACTCTGTATTTGAGAACCTCAGTGACCACACCCGTCTGGGACTCAGGTAAATAAATTTTATTTTTTATTCCTGTACTCACCACAATATCACTTCTCTGGGCTATACAATAAATGTTTTAGAAAACTGCTAACTTCATTTAAGGATCTTCATTAGGTTTAGGCTACTCTACCACTTGGATCATATGACACAGAATGTTACTTAAGGTAGCAGTGGCATATGAAAATTGCTTTTGGAATTTTGTAGGTCCCTGACAAGAGAATCACAGAAGAGACTTTAAGGACTTTTCAGCAAGTTCCTACCACCATCTACAGACAACTAATCTTGCTTTGAGAGACAACTGTTTGCCTCCAATCAGGCCTTAGCGGAAATTGAATATTTGAGAGTGGACTACAGTTACCATATGATCTGACTGGCCCATCATGAGCTGGGTCTTATCTGACAAACTATGATGGAAAGTTGGACATGCACAACACCAATATGTTGTCAAATAGAGGTGGTATATCTGTGATTTACCCAAAGAGGTCCTGAAGGCACAAGAAAGTTACATAAAGAAGGTTCTCAAAGGTCTGTGATTTCTGGGCCTGTTACTATATCATCTGTTGCTAAGAATGTATCTTTAGCCTCAAAGTGTATTCTCTGTGATTGGTTGATTGAGAAAAAGAAGACTAGGGCTTGGTTTACTGATAGTTCTACACATTATTTAGGTAGCACCCAGAAGTACACAGCTGCACCATTATTGCTCCATTCAGAGACAACTCTGAAAGACAATGTCAGAAAACTTCACAGTGGGCAAAACTTTATATTATGTACATATTCATATATTATGTTTGGGAGGATAAATGGACAGATGTGAGACTGTTCACTGATTTATAGGCTATAGCCAATCAATAGTCTGGATGGTCAGGGACTTGGAAAGACATGATTAGAAATTTTTTCAGGAAGATATCTGAAGTAGTAGGTGAATACACCTCTCCAAATGGGCAAAAGATATGAAGATAATTGTGCCCAATGTAAATGTTCATCAAAAGGTGATTTCTGCAGAAAGAAATTCAGTAATCAAGTAGATAGAATGACCCATTCTATGGAGAGTCATCAACTTTCCAAAACCATTCCTATCATTGCCCCATAGACCCATTAACAAAGTAGCCATAGTGGCAGAGATGGAGGTTATACATGGGTTTGGAAACATGAACTACCACTTAGCAAAGATGATCAGACTACAGCTACTTCTGAGTGTCAGATATGCCAACAGAGACTGACACTGAGCCAAGATGGAATCATTTACCAGCCAGTGACCTAATGGCAGGTTTACTACATTAGACTACTTCTTCTTTTAAAAGAACATCTTTTCTTACTGGAGTAGATACTTATTCTGGTCATGGATTCACCTTCTCTGCATGTAATACTTATGCCACCATAACTGAATATTGACTTACCAAATGCCTTAACTACCTTTAAGGCATTGCACACAGTATTACTTTTTGCTAAGGAACTGACTTCACAGCCAGAGAAATTCAACAGTAAACCTACTATTATGGAACACACTGGCATTAGAATTTTTCCCACTATCCTGAAGCAGCTGGCCTGACTGACAGACTGGCCTTTTGAACCCATGGACAGAGCCATTTATAGAGTCATCTTGAGATCTCGACATGCCTTTAAAAAATATATATGTTTTAAATAAGTATCCAATATATTGTAAAACTTCTCCCATACTCAGGATTTACATTCCAGGAATCAAGGGATAAAGGCAATAGTTTCCCTCACTACCACTCCTAGTGACACACTAGGAGTCTCAGGTCTACTCTAGCAGGGGAATGTAGGTATGAAGTGGGACACTGTTGTACGAAGGCAATAAAACTATTATCTCATACCCATAATTTTTAAGGTTTTTCTCTTTTTTCCTTTTTTATTAGATATATTCTTTATATATATTTCAAATGTTGTCCCATTTCCTGGTTCCTCCCTGCCCCAAAAATCCCATAAGCCATCTCTGCTCCTCCTGTTCCCAAATCAAACCTCTCCCACTTCCCTGTCCTAGTGTTTCTCTACTCTGTAGACTCGAGCCCTTCCTAGACCAAGGGCCTCTCCTCCCTCTTGTGTCTAATAAGGCCATCTTCTGCTGCCTATGCCTTTGGAACCATGGGTAACTACATATGTACTCTTTGGTTGATGTTTTTTATCCCTGGGAGCTCTGGGAGTACTGGGTGGCTCATATTGTTGTTCCTCCTATGACGCTGCAAACCCCTTCAGCTCCTTAGGTCCTTTCTCTAGCTCCTTAATTGGGGACCCTTTGCTCAGTTCAATGGCTGGCTGAGAATGTCCCTCTCTGCATTTGTCATGTACTAGTAGAGCCTCCAAGGTGACAACTATATCCAGCTCCAGTCAACAAGCACTTGTGGGCATTGATAATAGTGTCTGGGTTTTGTAACTGTATAAGGGATGGATCCCCAGGTAGGGTAGTCTCTAGATGGTCTTTCCCTCAGACTCTGCTCCACACATTTTCTCTGTATCTCTTTCTGAGAGTATTTTGTTCCCCCTTCTAAAAAGGACCAGTGTATCCAGACATTGTTCTTCCTCCTTCTTGGGCATTATTTGATATGTAAAATGTGTCTTGGGTATTCCAAGCTTCTCAGCTAATATTTACTTATCGGCGAGTGCATACCATGTATGTTCTTTTGTGATTGAGTTATCTCAATCAGGATGAAAATTTTCCAGTTCCATCCATTTGACTAAGAATTTCATCAATAAATTGTTTTTATTAGCTAAGGAGTATTCCATTGTGTAAATATACCACATTTTCTGTATCCAGTCCTCCATTGAGGGACATCGGGCTTCTTTCCAGCTTCAGACTATTATAAATAGGGCTGCAATGAACATAGTGAAGCATGTGTCCTTATTACATGTTGGAGCATCTTCTGTGTATATATCCAGGAGTGGTATAGCTGGGTCCTCAGGTAGTACGATGTCTAATTTTCTGAAGAACTGTCAAAATGATTTCCAGAGTAGTTTTACCAGCATGCAATCCCACCAGCAATGGGAAAGTGTTCCCCTTTCTCCACATCCTCTCCAGCATCTGCTGTCCCCTGAGTTTTTCATTTTAGCCATTCTGATTGGTTGAATGTCAGTGTTGTTTTGATTTGCATTTCCCTGATAACTCTGCTGAACATTTCTTTAGGTGCTTCAGAGCTATTCGAGATTCCTCAGTTGGCTATTCCTTGATTGTCTCTGTATCCCATATTTTAATAGTGTTATTTGACTCTCTGGAATCTAACTTCTTGAGATCTTTGTATACATTGGATATTTGTACTCTATCAGATGTAGGATTGGTAAAGATCTTTGTCCAATCTATTGGTTTCCATTGTGTCCTATTGACTGTGTCCTTTGCCTTACAGAAGCTTCTCTAAATTTACTGGGGACTATAAATTTATTACTTTTAGAAACTAAACACTCTCTCACTACTCTTTGGCTGAAAACCACACCCATTGACAATTAATATCTTAAGTTTAGAGGAGGATAGGGGTAGGATGGTTAGGTAGGGGATAGAATAAGCAAAGACTTTTTCCCTCTTTTCTCTGGAGTTCTTTAGCATTAACTCCTTCCTTTTCAGCTATATATAAATGGTTCGCTTTGAAAAAAGGTTTGAGTCTTTATTTCTGAGAGAAAGAAGGGGAAACTACAATCTACTTATAAATGAAATAAGCCTTGTAGTAAGAAAAAAATCCTAGCTGGGCGTGGTGGTGCATGCCTTTAATCCCAGCACTTGGGAGGCAGAGGCAGGCATATTGTTGAGTTCAAGGCCAGCCTGGTCTACAGAGTGAGTTCCAGGACAGCCAGGGATACACAGAGAAACCCAGTCTCGAAAAACCAAAATAAATAAATAAATAAATAAATAAATAAATAAATAAAATAAAAAATCCTGTCCATCTGTTCTTGTCATTCTTATTTCTTCTATACTCTCATGGTAAGTGAACACGTGGTATTCCAAGCATCATTTTTTTTAAATTCACAAGTTAAAAACAGAAATATTAATCATAAATTTCATAAGAAGTTACAGCAGAAATGTTTACATGTTTCCATTAAGACTAGTTATCTTGTCCTCAAGGGTCTTCCCCAGTTTCTTTTCTATTAGTTTCAGTGTGTCTGGTTTTATGTGGAGGTCTTTGATCCACTTGGGGTTGAGCTTAGTACAAAGAGATAAGAATGGATCGATTTGCATTCTTCTGCATGCTGACTTACAGTTGAAACAGCAACATTTGTTGAAAGGGCTATCATTTTTCCTTTGGATGATTTTAGCTTTGTTGAAGGTCAAGTGACCAGATATATGTTGGTTCATTTCTGGGTTTTCAATTCTATTTTATTGATCTATTGGCCTGTCACTGTACCAATAGCATGCAGTTTTTAACACTATTGCTCTGTAGTACTGCTTGAGATTTGGGATACTGATTCCCTCAGAAGTTCTTTTACTGTTGAGAATAGTTTTATCTATCCTTTTTTTTTTTATTCCAGATGAATTTGAGAATTGTTCTTTCTAACTCTATAAAGAACTGAGTTGGGATTTTGATGGGGATTGCATTGAATCTGTATATTGCTTATGGCAAGATGGCCATTTTTATTATATTAATCCTCCCAATCCACGAGCATAGAACATTTTTCCATTTTCTGAGGTCTTCTTTCATTTCCTTCTTCAGAGACCCGAAGTTCTTGTCATACAGATCTTTCACTTGTTTGGTTAGAGTCTCACCAAGATACTTTATATTGTTTGTGGCTATTGTGAAGGGTTTCCCTAAATTCTTTCTCAGCCTGCTTATCCTTTGAGTATAGGAAGCCTACTGATTTGCTTGAGTTGATTTTATAACCAGCCACTTTGCTGAGTTGTTAACTCTGATGGAGTTTTTTGGGTAACTTAAGTATACTATCATATCAACTACAAATAGTGATAGCTTGACTTCTGCCTTTCCAATTTGTATCCATTTCACCTCCTTACATTGTCTAATTGCTCTAGCTAGAACTTCAAGTATATTTCCCTAATCACTAATGATGCTGAACAATTCTTAATGTGTTTCACAGCCATTCGAAGTTCTTCAGGTGAAAATACTTTGTTTAGCTCTGTACCCCATTTTTTCATTTTTTTTTATTGAATATCATCTTCATTTACATTGCCATGGTAAAACCTTTCCCAATTTCCCCCCTCCCCAAAGCCCCCCAGCACCTTCAACCTTTCCCTTCCTCTACATATATGCCCCTCCACCTGACCCACTCCCACCTCCCCCCCTCGGTTTCCCTTTGCTGGGGCCTCCCTTGAGCCTTTACCTGACCAAGGACCATTCCTCCCACTGATGCCCAACAAGGCCTTCCTCTGCCACATTTTTGGCTGGAGCCATGTGCCCCTTGGTTGATGGTTCAGTCCCTGAGGGACTTGGGGCATGTTGTACCCCATTTTTAAGAGGTTCCTCAGAATACTTGGCATGACAGTTCCAGAAGACCCTGCTATACCACTCCTGGGCATATACCCAGAGGATTCCCTGGCATGCAATAAGGACATATGCTCCACCATGCTCATAGCAGCCTTATTTGAAATAGCCAGAAGCTGGAAAGAACCCAAATGTCCCTCAATGGAGGAATGGATATAGAAAATGTGGTATATTTACACAATGGAATACTACTCAGTAATGAAAAACAATGAATTCATGAAGTTCTTAAGCAAATTGTTGAAACTGGAAAATATCATCCTAAGTATAACCCAATCACAAAAGAACACACATGGAATGCAGTCACTGATAAGTGGATATTAGCCCAGAAGCTCTGAATACCCAAGACACAATTCACATATCAAATGATTTCCAAGAAGAAGGAAGGAGAGGTCCCTGATCCTGGAAAGGCTTGATCCAGTATTGTAGGGGAGTACCAGGACAGAAAAGGAGGGGGTTGATTGGAGAAGAGTCGGAGGAACTAGGGCTTATGGGACTTATGTGTGTGTGTGTTGGGGGCAGGGAACTGGGAAAGGGAAAATCATATGGAATGAAAACAAGGAATATAGAAAATAAAAAAAAAGAACTTCAAGTACAATATTGAAAAGATATGGAGAGAGGAGGCAGCCTTGTCTAGTCCCTGATTTCAGTGAGATTGCTTCAAGTTTCTCTCCATTTAGTTTGATGTTGGCTACCGGGCATGGGCAGAGGGAGAAAGTTCCTGAACAGAACAAAAATAGCTTATACTCTAAGATCAAGAATTGACAAATGGGACCTCATAAAATTATAAAGTTTCTGTAAGACAAAGGAAACTGCCAAAAGGACAAAATGGCAACAACAAATTAGGAAAAGACTTCATCAACCCTATATCTGACAGAGGGATAATATCCAATATATACAAAGAACTCAAGAAGCAGCCTTATTTATAATAGCTAGAAACTGGAAGGAGCCAAGATGTCCCTCAAAGGAGGAATGGATACAGAAAATGTGGTATACTTACACAATGGAATACTACTCAGAAATTTAAAACAATGAATTCATGAAATTCTTAGGAAAATGGTTGAAACTAGAAAATATCATCCTGAGTGAGGTAACTCACACACATGGAATGCAGTCACTGATAAGTGGATATTAGCCCAGAAGCTCTGAACACCCAAGACAAAATTAACATATTAAATAATTCCCAAGAAGAAGGAAGCAGAGGGCCCTAGTCCTGGAAAGGCTTGATGCAGCAATGTAGGAGATTACCAGGACTGAGAAATGGGAAGGGGTTGATTGGAAAATGGGTGGAGGGAAGAGGACTTATGGGGAGGCAGGAGCCAGGAAAGGGGAAATCATTTGGAATGTAAACAAAAAATGTAGAAAATAAAATAAAATAAAATAAAATAAAATAAAATAAAATAAAATAAAATAAAATAAAAATAAAATAAAATAAAATAAAATTGACTAGTTATCTTATTAAACATTCATTATTAGTCACTAGCTCCAAAGGCTCATTAAAAGTTTAAACATGCAATTCTTGTTTGTTTGTTTTTTTCTTTTTTGATTTATTTCTTTTTTTAAAATTATTTTCTATATTCTTTGTTTACATTCCAAAGGCTTTCCCCTTTCCAGTTCCCCTCTCACCATACGTCCCATAAGTCCTCCTCCCCCCCCATTCCCTAATCACCCCCCTTCCGCACCATTTCTCTGTTCTGGTACTCTCCTACAAAACCAGATTTAGTCTTTTCTGGACTAGGGTCCTCTCCATCCCTTTTCTTGGGAATATTTTGCTTAGCTAATTGTGTCTTGAGTATTCAGAGCTTCTGGGCTCATTAATATCCACTTATCAGTGATTGAAATTAATGTTTATTCTTTTGTGATTGGGTTGACTCACTTAGGAGGATATTTTCCAGATCCAACCATTTGCCTACAAATTGCATGAATTCATTATTTTTAATTGTCGAGTAGTATTCCATTGTATAAATATACCACATTTTCTGTATCCATTCCTCCTTTGAGGGAAATCTGGGTTCTTTCCAGCTTCCGGCTATTATAAATAAGGCTGCTATGAACATAGTAGAACACGTGTCTAATGACCAGGAATCATTAGGATTGTAATAATAACAGGGAAGGCGTATCACCAATAAGTATTAATCCTATGATGAGATTTATGAAAACATAGCAATTCATAATTTATCCATTGAATCCATGCAAAACAATAGAACATCTCAAGGAAAATTTCAATTGTTGGCATCTGACAACTAGAAAACTTTTGTAATTAGTTCCCACCACCTAAAATTCTGATGCCATAGTGGTTTGTTTTCAGAGAAGTGCCCCTACCAATAGCCATAGGAAATATTGTATTGAACTGGAATCTCATAGACTTCCTCATGGGCACTTTGGACCTCAGATTCCCTTAAACCAAAAGGCTAAGAAGGAAACAGCTGTTAGGAGAGGCAATTCATATTTTCATGGGAAAATCGGATTGCTTTTACACAATGGAGGTAAGAAAGACTGTGGCAGGTGGGTAGGAAGTCCTTGTTGGTATCTTTGTGCTATCATGCCCTGTGGTTTAAGTCAATAGAAAACTATAATAACCTATTCTAGGCAGAATGACAAAGGTCACAGATAGTTCAGAAATAAAGTAGTGGACTACTGCTCTAGGAAAAGAGGTAAGAACTGTTGTTACTCTTGCTGAGGTTGGAAGAAAAACAGGCTATATAATAGTTGAAGTTAGTTATAAATACCAGAAAAGGCCATATAACTAGTTGCAGAAACAAGGATTATAATTGACTGGCATTTCTCTGTAATGATTAGACCTTATACTCATCAGAATGGACATCAATCTTCATAGGAATATTATAGCCAGAAACTTGAAACCTTGGTGTCTCTCAACTGAAGAAAGAATAAAGAAAATGGGGTTTATTTATAAAATAGAAACAAATTTTTTATTTTTTATTTTTTTCTATATTCTTTGTTTACATTCCAAAGGCTTTCCCCTTTCCCAGTTCGCCCCTCACCATATGTCGCATAAGTCCTCTTCCCTCCTCCCCGCCCATTCCCCATTCATCCCCCCAACCCTTTCTTCTGGTATTCTCCTGCAAAATTGGAACCAGTCTTTTTGGGACCAGTGTCCTCTCCTTCTTTCTTCTTGGGAACCTTTTGATTTGCTAATTGTGCCTTGAGTATTCAAAGCTTCTGGGCTCATTAATATCCATGTATCAGTTATTGCAATTCATGTGTATTCTTTTGTGATTGGGTTAACTCACTTAGGATGATATTGTCCAGATCCAACCACTTGCCTACAAATTGCATGAATTCATTATTTTTAATTGCTGAGTAGTATTCCATTGTATAAATATACCACATTTTCTGTATCCATTCCTCCTTTGAGGGACATCTTGGCTCCTTCCAGTTTCTAGCTATTATAAATAAGGCTGCTACGAACATAGTGGAGCATGTGTCTTTATTGCATGCAGGGGAATCCTCTGGGTATATGCCCAGGAGTGGCATGACAGAATCCTCTGGAAGTGTCATGCCCAATTTTCTGAGGAACTGCCAGACTGATTTCCAGAGAAGTTGTACCATCTTGCAATCCCACCAAAAATGGAGGAGTAATCCTCTTTCTCCACATCCTCTCCAGCATCTGTTGTCTCTTGAGTTTTTAATCTTAGCCATTCTGACTGGTGTGAGGTGGAATCTCAGGGTTGTTTTGATTTGCATTTCCCTGATGACTAATGATGTTGAACATCTCTTAAGGTACTTCTTAGCCATCTGAAATTCTTCTGGTGAAAATTCTTTGTTTAGCTCTGTACCCCATTTTTTCTTTTTTTTTATTGTATATATTCTATATTTACAATTCATTTCCCTTTTTCTGGTTCCCCACCCCCAAAGGTCCCACATGTCCTTTTCCCTCCCCCTGCTCCCGCATCCACCCCCTCCCACTTTACTGTTCTTGTACTCTCCCACAATGATGTTTTGGTCCATTCTAGCACCAGTGTCCACTCCTTTCTTCTTGTGAGACATCACTTGATATGTGATTTGTGTCTTTGGTGTTCCAAGCTTCTAGGCTAATATCCACTTATCAGTGACTCTATACCATGGGTATTCTTTTGAGACTGGGTCACCTCACTTAGTATGACGTTGTCCAGCTCCATCCATTTCTCTAAGAATTTCATGAATTCATTGTTTCTAATGGCTGAATAGTACTCCATTGTGTATATATACCACATTTTTTGTATCCATTCCTCTGTTGAGGGACATCTGGGTTCTTTCCAGCTTCTGGCTATTATATATAAGGCTGCTATGAACATAGTGGAGCATGTATCCTTATTGCATGCTGGTGAATCTTCTGGGTATATTCCCAGGAGTGGTATGGCTGGGTCCTCCGGAAGTATCACGCCCAGTTTTCTGAGGAACCGCCATACTGATTTCCAGAGTGGTTGTACCAGCTTGCATTCCCACCAGCAGTGGAGGAGTGTTCCTCTTTCTCCACATCCTCGCCAACACCTGATGTCTTCTGAGTTTTTAATCTTAGCCATTCTGACTGGTGTGAGGTGAAATCTCAGGGTTGTTTTAATTTGCATTTCCCTAATGACTAGTGATGTTGAACATTTTTTAAGGTGTTTCTCAGCCGTCGGAATTTCTTCAGGTGAAAAGTCTCTGTTTAGCTCTGTACCCCATTTTTGGATAGGGTTATTTGGTTTTCTGGGGTCTAACCTCTTGAGTTCTTTGTATACATTGGAGATTAGCCCTCTGTCGGATGTGGGGTTGGTGAAGATTTTTTCCCAATTTGTTGGTTGCCGATTTTTCCTTTTGACAGTGTCTTTTGCCTTACAGAAACTTTGTAGTTTTATGAAGTCCCATTTGTCTATTCTTGTTCTTAGAGTATAAGCAATTGGTGTTCTGTTCAGGAATTTTTCCCCTGAGCCGATGTCTTCAAGGGTCTTCCCCAGTTTCTTTTCTATTAGTTTTAGTGTGTCTGGTTTTATGTGGAGATCCTTGATCCACTTGGAGTTGAGTTTAGTGCAAGGAGATAAGAGTGGATCAATTCTCATTCTTCTGCATGTTGATCTCCAGTTGAGCCAGCACCATCTGTTGAAAAGGCTATCTTTTTTCCACTGGATGTTTTCAGCTCCTTTGTCGAAGATCAATTGGCCATAGATGTGTGGGTTCAATTCTGGGTCTTCAATCCTATTCCACTGATCCGCTTCCCTGTCACTGAACCAATACCATGCAGTTTTTAATACCACTGCTCTGTAATATTGCTTGAGGTCCGGGATATTGATTCCCCCAGAAGTTCTTTTGCTGTTGATGATAGTTTTAGCTATCCTGGGTTTTTTGTTATTCCAGATGAATTTGAGAATTGCTCTTTCTAGCTCTATGAAGAACTGAGTTGGGATTTTGATGGGGATTGCATTGAATCTGTATATTGCTTTGGGCAAGATTGCCATTTTGACTATATTAGTCCTGCCAACCCACGAGCATGGAAGATTTTCCCATTTTCTGATGTCTTCTTCAATTTCCCTCTTCAGAGACCTGAAGTTTTTGTCATATAAATCTTTCACATGTTTGGTTAGCGTCACTCCAAGATACTTTATATCATTTGTGGCTATTGTGAAGGGTGTCATTTCCCTAATTTCTTTCTCGGCCTGCTTATCCTTCGCGTATAGGAAGTCTACTGATTTACTTGAGTTGATTTTATAGCCAGCCACTTTGCTGAAGTTGTTTATCAGTTGCAGGAGTTCTCTGGTGGAGGTTTTGGGTCACTTAAGTAAACTATCATATCATCTGCAAATAGTGATAGTTTGACTTCTTCCTTTCTGATTTGTATCCCTTTGACTTCCCTCTGTTGTGGAATTGCTCTAGCTAGTACCTCAAGTACTATATTGAAGAGATATGGTGAGAGGGGACAGCCTTGTCTAGTCCCTGATTTTAGAGGGATTGCTTCAAGTTTTTCTCCGTTTACCTTGATGTTGGCTACTGGTCTGCTGTATATTGCTTTTACTATGTTTAGATATGGGCCTTGAATTCCTGTTCTTTCTAGGACCTTTAGCATGAAAGGATGCTGAATTTTGTCGAATGATTTTCAGCATCCAATGAGATGACCATGTGGTTTTTTTCTTTGAGTTTGTTTATGTAGTGGATTACATTGATAGATTTCCGTATATTGAACCATCCCTGCATCCCCGGGATGAAGCCAACTTGATCATGGTGAATGATCGTTTTGATGTGTTCTTGGATTCGGTTGGCAAGTATTTTGTTTAGTATTTTTGCATCGATATTCATAAGAGAAATTGGCCTGTAGTTCTTTTTCTTAGTTGGATCTTTGTGTGGTTTTGGTATCAGGGTAATTGTGGCTTCATAGAATGAGTTGGGTAGTGTTCCTTCTGTTTCTATTTTGTGGAATAATTTGAAGAGTATCGGTATCAGGACTTCTTTGAAGGTCTGATAGAATTCTGCACTAAAACCGTCTGGTCCTGTGCTCTTTTTGGTTGGAAGACTGTCTATGACCCCTTCTGTTTCTTTGGGGGTTATGGGTCTGTTTAGACGATCTAATTGATCCTGGTTTAATTTTGGTATTTGGTAACTGTCGATGAAATTGTCCATTTCCTCCAGATTCTCCAGTTGTGTTGAGTATAGGTTTTTGTAGTAGGATCTGATGATTTTTTGAATTTCCTCAGTTTCTGTTGTTATATCTCCCTTTTCATTTCTAATTTTGTTAATTTGAATACTGTCTCTGTGCCCTTTAGTAAGTCTGGCTAGGGGTTTATCTATCTTGTTGGTCTTCTCAAAGAACCAGCTCGTGGTTTTGTTGATTCTTTGTATGGTTCACTTTGTTTCAACTTGATTGATTTCAGCGCTGTTTGATGATTTCCTGTCTTCTACTCCTCCTGGGTGAAATTGCTTCTTTTTGTTCCAGAGCTTTCAAGTGCGCCATTAAGTTGCTAGTATATGCTCTCTCCTGTTTCTTTTTGGAGACACTCAGGGCTATGAGTTTTCCTCTAAGCACTGCTTTCATTGTGTCCCATAGATTTGGGTATGTTGTGCCTTCATTTTCATTAAGTTCTAAGAATTCTTTGATTTCTTTCTTTATTTCTTCCTGGACTAAGGTATCATTGAGTAGAATATTGTTCAGCCTCCAAGCCTATGGGGATTTTCTGTTGTTTTTATTGCTATTGAAGAACACTCTTACTCCATGGTGATCTGATAAGAGGCATGGGATTAGTTCGATCTTTTTATATTTGTTGAGATCTGTCTTGTGTCCAATTATATGGTAGATTTTGGAGAAGGCACCATGAGGGGCTGAGAAAAAGGTATAGTCTTTTGCTTTAGGGTGAAATGTTCTATATATATCTGTTAAATCCAATTGCTCCAAAGTTTCGATGAGTTTCTCCGTGTCTCTGTTTAGTTTCTGTTTTCCTGGTCAGTCCACTGTGGATAGTGGAGTATTGAGGTCCCCCACAATCATTGTGTTAGGTGCAATGTGTGCTTTGAGCTTTAGTAAGGTTTCTTTTACAAATGAGGGTACCCTTACATTTGGAGCGTAGATGTTTAGAATTGTGAGTTCTTCTTGGTGGATTCTTCCTTTGACTAGCAGGAAGTGACCTTCTGTGTCTCTTTTGATGACTTTGGGTTGAAAGTCAATTTTATCTGATATTAAAATGGCTACTCCAGCTTGCTTCCTGTGACCATTTGCTTGCAAAATTGTCTTCCATCCTTTTACTCTAAGGTAGTGTTTGTCTTTGACTCTGAGGTGTGTTTCCTGTAAGTAGCAAAATGTAGGGTCCTGTTTCTGTATCCAGTCTGTTAGTCTATGTCTTTTTATTGGGGAGTTGAGTCCATTGATGTTAAGAGATATTAAGGAATAGAGATTATTACTTCCTGACATTTTTGATGTTATTTTTGTTTTTGAGTAGTTATCTTCCTTTGAGTTTGATGGAAGAAGTTTACTGTCTTGCTTTTTCTTGGGTGTCATTCCCTTCCTTGTGTTGGAGTTTTCCTCCTATTATCCTTTGTAGAGCTGGGTTAGTGGAAAGATATTTTGTAAATTTGGTCCTGTCATGGAATATTTTGATTTCTCCATCTATGTTGATTGAGAGTTTTGCTGGGTATAGTAGTCTTGGCTGACATTTGTTTTCTCTTAGGGTCTGCATGAGGTCTGCCCAGGATCTTCTAGCTTTCATGGTTTCTGGAGAGAAGTCTGGTGTGATTCTGATAGGTCTTCCTTTATATGTTATTTGGCCCTTTTCTCTTACTGCCTTTAATATTCTTTCTTTGTTTAGTACATTTGGGGTTTTGATTATTATGTGACGGGAGGTGTTTCTGTTCTGGTCCAGTCTGTTTGGAGTTCTGTAGGCTTCTTGTATATTCATGGGCATCTCTCTCTTTAAGTTAGGAAAATTTTCTTCCATAATTTTGTTAAAGATATTTGCTGGCCCTTTAAGTTGTAGATCTTCACTCTCATCTATCCCTATAATCCTTAGGTTTGGTCTTCTCATTGTGTCCTGGATTTCCTGGATGTTTTGGGTTACAAGCCCTTTGGATTTTGCGTTTTCTTCGACTGTGGAGTCAATGGTTACTATGTTATCTTCAGCATCAGAGATTCTTATTTCTATCTCTTGTATTCTGTTGTTTATGTTTGCATCTACAACCCCTGATTTCTTCCCAAGGTTTTCTATCTCCAAGGTTGCCTCCTTTTGTGATTTCTTAGTTGTTTCTACCTCTGTGTTCAGATCTTGGATGGTTTTGCTCAGTTCCATCATTTGTTTGTTTGTGTTTTCATATAATTCTTTAATATATTTTTGTGCTCCCTCTTTCATGACTTCTGCCTGTTGTTTCAAGTTCTCCTGCATTTCTTTAACTGATTTTCTCATTTCCTCTTTATTGTTTTCTGTCTGATGGCCCATATTCTTCTGGAGTTCTTTAAGTGTTTTTTGTGTTTGGATTGTAAGAGCTTCTACCCTATTGATGTTCCCCTGCATTTCTTTAAGAGATTTGTTTATGTCTTTTTTGTGTTCCTCTAGGAGCATCATGACCTGTGCTTTTATATCTAACTCTTGTTTTTCTGGTGTGCTGGGGTATCCTGGACTTGCTGTGGTTGGCGAATTGGGTTCAGATGGTGCCATATTGCCTTGATTTCTGTTAATAACGTTCCTACGTTTGCCTTTTTCCATCTCTTTATCTCTGGCGTTAGTTGGTCTTATTGTAGATGGCGCCCTGCTGAAAGCACAGCACACCTGTCCCCAGGAGACAGATCCCTTCTGGCAGCTTGTCTGTGCTGGACTATGCTCGCTCTGAATCCAGGCCCCTGACTCCAGCTGCTAGAGTTCCGAGCTGTGCCCCAGGCGGCCAGGTGGCCCCTCGCTGCTAGTCCACTCAGAGAGCTGGTCCTGGCCGGTAGTCTGCACCCGTAGCTGAGCTCTGTACCCCATTTTTAATAGGGTTATTTGGTTCTTTGTGATCTATCTTCTTCAGTTCTTTGTATATGTTGGATATTAGTCCTCTGTCAGATGTGGGGTTGGTGAAGATCTTTTCCCAAGCAGGCTGAGAAAGAAGTTAGGGAAATAACACCCTTCACAATAGCCACAAACAATATAAAGTATCTTTTTGTTACTATAACCAAACAAGTGCAAGATCCATATGACAAGAACTTCAAGTCACTGAAGAAAGAAATCGAAGAAGACCTCAGAAGATGGAAAAATATTTCTTGCTCTTGAATTGGCAGGATCAATATAGTAAAACTGCATGGTATTGGTACAAAGATAGGCAAGTAGATCAATGGAATAGAATTGAAGACAAGACAAAGAAATGAACCCACAGACTTATGGTCACTTGATCTTTGCTAAAGGAGCTATGACAATCCAGTGGAAAAAAGATAGCCTTTTCAACAAATGGTGCTGGTTCAACTGGAGGTCAACATGCAGAAGAATGTAAATTGACCCACTCTTATCACCTTGTACTAAGATCAACCCCAAATGGATCAAGGACCTCCACATAAATCCAGACACACTGAAATTAATAGAAAAGGAACTGGGGAAGACCCTGAAGGACATGGGCACAGGGGGGAAGCTCCTGAACAAAACACCAATAGTTTATGCTCTAAGATCAAGAATTGATAAATGGGACCTCATAAAATTACAAAGTTTCTGTAAGACAAAGGACACTGTCAGAAGGACAAAGCAGAAACTCTTTTTTAATTGCAAGAAAAAGTGCAAATAAGGAGCTTCACATACCAAAATTAAACAAATCCAAAATCCATACAAAGTAATAAACTGCTATACAATTAGAATTGACATTTGAAATAAACTCTTTGGATTGTCACATTATATATTATGCTTCATTTATCAAATGTATTTCATGTACTTATGTACTAACCAACAACTACACAACAGACACATGACAGAATTAGCACTACAGAAACAATTTTATCCAATTTCATAATTCATGCTTATAACTGGCTTTCAGACCTTCTACATCCTCTTATACATATTAAAATTTCACTATCAATTAATCTACTGATATAAAATAAGTTTGGTTCCAACTCTTTGCTATAATGAGAAAGGCAGCAATAACCATGGAGATATAAATATTTGTGTGATAGGACTTTGAGTTCTCTGGAAATGTAATAAAGAGTAAAATAGCTGAGTTATATAGTAATTCTATGTTTAATTATTTGCAAAATCTTTAAACCAATTTTTGCAATACCTAAGCTACACAAAAACCCAACAATGAAAGAAAACTTCAGACAAATTTTGTTTATGAATATCGATTCAAAAATACTCGATAGCAAGGCAATGGTGGCTCACACCTTTAATTCCAGCACCTGGGAGGCAGAGGCAGGCAGATTTCTGAGTTCGAGGCCAGCCTGATCTACAGAGTGACTTCCAGGACAGCCAGGGCTACACAGAGAAACCCTGTCTTAAAAACAAACACAAAAACAAAAACAAAAACAAAACAAAACAAAACAAAACAAAACAAACAAACAAAAAAAAAACCTCAAGCCAGGGGCGGTGGTGGCATGCCTTTAATCCCAGCACTTGGGAGGCAGAGGCAGGCAGATTTCTGAGTTCGAGACCAGCCTGGTCTACAAAGTGAGTTCCAGGACAGCCCAAACTACACAGAGAAACCCTGTCTGAAAAAAAAAAAAACAAAAAATAAATAAATAAATAAAAAATACTCAATAAAATTCTCACAAATCGAATCCAAGAACTAATCAAAATGATGACTCACCATGATCAAGTAGGGTTTATCAAAGTGCTGCAGGATTGTACAATATACAGAAATCTATTAATGTAATTTATTATATAAAACTCAAAGAAAAAAACTCACATGAACATCTCATTTGACACTGAAAAGGTCTTTGACAAAATACAACACTCTTCATGTTAAAAGTAATGGAGAGAACAGAAATTGAAGACACATACATAAACATAACAAAAACAATAAGCAGAAAGAAACAGTCATTATCAAATTATTTGGAGAGGTACTTGAAGCAATCCCAGTAAAATCAGGGACAAGAAAGATGCCCATTCTCTTCATATCTATTCATTATAGTACTCAAAGTTCCAGCTACAGCAATTAGACAACAAAAGGAGATCAAAGAGAAACAAATCAGAAAGGACAAAGTTAAGGTATCATTATTTGCAGTTGATATGATAATATATGCATGTATGTATATATATGTAAATGACCCCAAAAATTTTTACCAGAGAGCTCCTACACTTGATAAACAACTTCATCTAAGTGGCTGGATATAAACTTAATTCAAACAAGTAAGCAGCCTTCCTCTACACAAAGAATTAATGAACTGAGAAAGGAATTGGGGAAACAACACCCTTCATAATAGTCACAAAAATAAAACATTTTGACATAACCCAAACCAAGCAATTTAAAGATCTCTATGATGAAAATTTCAAGTCTCTCACAAAAGACATTGAAGAACCCTTCAGAGGATGGAAAGATCTTCCATGCTCATGAATCTGTAGAATTAACATAGTAAAAATGATCATCTTACCAAAAGCAATCTACAGATGCAGTGAAACACAACTCAATTTTTTGAAGAGAAAATAGAGCAATTGTCAACTTCATCTGGAATAACATGAAACCCAAGATAGCAAAATCAATTCCCAAAAATAAAAGAATTTCTGGGGGAATCAGTATCCATGCCCTCAAGCTGTAGTACAGGAGATTGGTGATTAAAAACTAGATGGTATTAGTATAGATACAGACGGTAAACCAATGGAATAGAAATGAAGACAGAAAAATAAACCTATACACCTATGGTCACTTGATCTTTGTCAAAGAAGTCAAAACCACACAGTGGGAAAAAGAGAATTTTCAATAAAAAGTGCTAGTCTAACTGGAGCCCTCCATGTAGAAGAATGCATCTGCAGATGACTGGAAGTGCTTGCTGAGAGGAGCCTGTTATAGCTGTCACCTGAGAGGCTGTGCTAGAGCCTGACAAATACAGAGGCAGATGCCTGCAGACTGAGCACAAGGTCCCTAATGGAGGAATTAGAGAAAGGACTGAAGAAGCTGAAGGGGTTTGCAAC
This sequence comes from Apodemus agrarius, assembly GCA_964023405.1. Taxonomy (NCBI): domain Eukaryota; kingdom Metazoa; phylum Chordata; class Mammalia; order Rodentia; family Muridae; genus Apodemus; species Apodemus agrarius. Next base: position 96,694,947 of record OZ030008.1, on the reverse strand, counting down.
CCTGTAGGAAAAACAACATCAACCAAACAGACACCTCATAGCTCCCAGGAACTAAACCACCAACCATAACACTCATGGAGGGACCCATGGCTCCAGCTGCATAAGTAGCATAGGATGGTCTTGTCTAGCATCAATGGGAGAAGAGGCCCTTGGTCCTGTGAAGGATCCAATGCCCCAGTGTAGGGGAATGCCAGGGTGGGGAGAAAGGGGTGGGAGAATGGCTAGCAGCACACCCTCATAGAAGCAGGGGGAGGCGAGATAGGATAGGGGATTTCTGGAGCAGAAAACTCAAAAGGCGATAACATTTGAAATTTAAATAAATAAAATAACCATTAAAAAAAGGAGAATGAATCACCCTTGATCTTAATAAAGTATTTTCACTATGTTTCTGTTAAAAAGAAAAAGAAGAATTCTAATTCATCCATATTTATCTTCATGTACAAAGCTCAAGTCCAAGTGGATCAAATATGTGCCATCTCTTGCAGTGGTCTTTAAGTCAAAACAGATATTGATGGGTTACTCCCAGTAATTTGTGCCACCATTGCTCTGGCATATTTCCCAGGAAGTATAGATTGTAGAACAAAGGTTTTATGGTTAGGTTGGTGTTTATGTTTCTTTTTTGGTAGGCTTCAAAGTATGTTTCCATGTCATAAGCTCTACAAGGGTCTACGATGGTGAAGGTTCCATATAAGAACCATCTCATCCTCTCCAAGATCAATGAGTTGTGGATCACCTTCAGCAATAAGACCTTGATGTCAGTTTGTGAAAAGCAACCTATTTTCTTGGCCTCAGTTGTTTGCAAACTTCCATGGGATACTCTCAGCCAAGAACTCAATTGAATGAAACCTAATCCAGGCACTGGAAGCTTAATTTGGTGACAAGAGAGTTCAGTCTTGCTCATTTTTTGGAGACTTCATTAGGATTTCCCTCTTTTACTACAGGAAGTTGCCATTGTACTAGGTTTGCATCCTGACACTCAAATGTTCTTTGATTATGTTTCAAAGTTTATTTCATCCAGCAATCCCATTGCCTAGCCCACCTCCCACCTGATCATTCTCATATTGTCCCCAATCCCAGAGTTCCTCTCTACTCTTAATATATATTCTATTTACCCTCCTAGAGAGATCCATGTGTTCCCCAGTAATCTGTTTTCCTATGCCTAGCCTTATGGAGTCTACAGATTGTAGCTTGATTATTATTTACATAACTGAAGAATATCCAGATACAAGTGAACACATACCATATTTATCATTTAGACTTTTCTTTCATGTCTTAGATAGGTTTTCCAATGTTATCAAGAGATGTGCCAAGGCAACACTTATAAAGCAAAACATTTAACTGTGAATAGCTTATACTTTCAGAGGTTCAGTCAATTACCATTGCAGCATTGAGGCGGGCACAGCACTGGAGGAAATGAGAGCTCTATATCTTAATTCAAGAGAAGTCAGGAACAGACTGGTTCCCACATGGCTAGGAGGTGGACCTCAATGTCCACCACAGAGTTGACACACTTCCTTCTACAACACCACCTCTCAGTAGTGCCACCACTCACTGTATTAAGCATATTCAAAGCACCACTTTTCATTAAATCAGTTGAAGTGGGAAGATCCACTTCTAATCTAAATCTTTGATATAGATCTTTTGAGGTAGGAAGGTCTATCGTTAATCTGAGCCACACCTTCTGTTGACAGTATATATTTTTTAAAAAAAAACATAGAAGGAGGAAGCGTGATCTCTCTCTCTCTCTCTCTCTCTCTCTCTCTCTCTCTCTCTCTCTCAAGCTGCTTGTTCTAGAAAGTCAGTTCCTTTATTGACATTATAGGCTACTGCTGATGGATTCCAGTGTATTCTGAAGACCATTTGAGACAACAAGCCTTGTAGATTCAACAGTTATTGGATTCTTGGATCTTCCTTGGTTAGAGGACGTTTGTGGACTAGCTGTACTACAGAATTTAAGCTGTTCTAATAATTATATCTATATCTACTGTCTATAAATCATATTTTATCTAATATCTATCTATATTTATATCATTAAGTCAATATCTATAATCTGTCTATTCAACAAGTTCTCTTTTGCTAGCGAACCATTACTAATATACTCTGAATGTATTATGCATTACACATATTTGGTTAGAATATTTATAAGTATAATACATCCCGATATCAACAAGAGAAGTGGAGTTTTTTGATACCCAATTAGTGCCTGGAGAGAGCTAGCCTCCCAGGAATGCATAAAAGCCTGTGAACACAGGCAATGCCATCACTTCTGCTTAGAGGAACCACATGGAACCCTCAGAACACAGGAACCAGGGAGCAGATTGTGACAGGAGCCTTCAGGTTTCTGTCTGGCCTGCGGCTGATCCTCTGCCACAGGGCTCCATATACAAATACCATCTGGAGAGACCTGGTCTCTCAGGGGAGCCAACATATCTTCAATTTTCTCTGCAGAGACCAAATACCAAAGTTAAATCAGGATCAGAGAAACCATCTAAAAAGTCCCATAACCCCTAAAGAAATAGAAACAGTCATTGAAAGTCTTCCAACCAAAAACAAACAAACAAACACCACAGGACCAGATGGTTTTAGTGCAGAATTCTATCAGACTTTCAAAGAAGACCTAATACCAATTCTCTGCAAACCATTCCAAAAAATAGAAACAAAAGGAACACTACCCAACTCATTCTGTAAAGCCACAATTATGTTTATACCAAACCACACAAAGATTCAACAAAGAGAGGGAACTTCCTACTAATTTCCCTTAAAAATATTGATGCAAAAATACTCAAATAAATTTTTTCCAACCGAATCCAAGAACACATCAAAAGGATTATTCACCATGATCAAGTAGGCTTCATCCCAAGGATGCAGGGATGGTTCAATATATGGAAATCCATAAATGTAATCCTTTACATAAACAAACTCAAAGAAAAAAACCCACATGTTCATTTCCTTAGATGTTGAAAAAGCATTTGACAACATTTAACATCCCTTCATGTTAAAAGTTTTGGAAAGTTCAGGAATTCAAGACCCATACCTAAACATAGTAAAAGTAATGTACAGCAAACTAGCAGCCAAGATCAAATTAAATGGGAGAAATTTGAAGCAATCTCACTAAAATCAGGGACTGCACTAGGCTGCCCTCTCTTTCCATATCTATTCAACATAGTACTAGAAGTTCTAGCTAGAGCAATTAGACAACAAAAGGAGGTCAAAGGGATACAAATTGTAAAGGAAGAAGTCAAATTACCACTATTTGCAAATGATATGATGACATCCTTAAGTGACCCCAAAAATTCCACCAGAGAACTCCTACAGCTGATAAACAACTTCACCAATGTGGCCGGATATAAAATTAATTCAAACAAATCAGTAGCCTTCCTATACTCAAAGGATAAACAGGCTGAGAATCAAATTATGGAAACGACCCCCTTCATAATAGCCACAAACAATCTAAAGTATCTTGCTGTGAGTATAACCAAATAAGTGAAAGATCTGTATGACAAGAACTTCAAGTCTCTGAACAAAGACCTCAAAAAAGACCTCAGAAGATGGAAAAATCTCTCATGCTGGTGGACTGGCAGGATTAGTATAGTAAAAATGGACATCTTTTGGAATTCCACTAAGCTAAAGTTCATCTTCACATTTAACAGTAAGCAGTTTACCTGTTGAGCCATTTTTCTGCTTTATTACTTTGGTGTTAAAACATATTATGAGAATGTACCCTGAAAAACTCCATGGAAGGTAGAAAAATTAATAAAATTGATTGATATTAGGGCATTCATTCTGAATGTTTTGGTAACAGACCAGATGACAGCGTATATATACTCCTTGAGGTCGTGATATAGCCTCATTATTTTAGACTTTTATGAAGCTGAATCTGGCAAAGTATGAGTTTAAAATCAGATTGGACAATATAAAAAATTACAGACAAGCCTGGTTAATATAATGTGTTGTTTCCCATCCCCAGAAAGGAACACATGTACAATCATTATGTTGACTTTTTTCAAATCATTTATTTTATTTGTTATAAAAACTGAGAACCAAGGGAAAACATTTGCACATAATATCTTTGTATAGTGTTTGATGCCTTTCAGAGTATGTACATTTTAAACAGTCTTTATATTGGCCACTCTTTTTCCAAATAGAACATTACAATCATGACATTCCTGGTGTTTTGTTTGTTTGCATGTTGTTCCACTCTTGTTCATATGGAAGAATATTATGTTCTCAATTCAAATGGTCTATATCTAACATATTATGATGAACTTTATATTTGAAGTGATTAAATGATATTGATTAAACATAGGGAAATAACTAGTCCCTTATGTGTAGATCAGTTTTTAGAATTTGGCAATTGCTATCAGTCAAGACAAAGGAAAAGTATTCATTCATGGTGTTAATAAGAAGAAAATGTCAAATGATTTGAGAAAATGTGATACATTTACACAATGAAGTACTACCCATCATAGGCAAATGGATGGAACTAGAAATTACCATCTTGTGTGAGGCAACCCAGTCACGAAAGAACACACTCACTGAGAAGTGGATATTAGCCCAAAAGCTCGGGATACCCAAGACACAATTCATAGACCACATGAAGCTCAAGAAAAGGAAAATCAAAGTGTGGGTGCTTTTGTCCTTCTTAGAAGAGGGAATAAAATATTCATGGAAGGAAATACAGAGACAAAGTGTGGAGAAGAGACTGAAGGAAAAGCAATCCTAATATTTCCCCACATGTGGATCCATCTCATATACAGTCATCAAACCCAGATACTATTGAGGATGCCAAGAAGTGCTTGCTGACAGGAGCCTGATATAACTGTTTCCTGAGAGGTTCTGACAGAGCCTGACAAATACAGAGGCAGATGTTCTCATCCAACCATTGGATTTAGCACTGGATCAGCAATGGAGGAGCTAGAGAAAGGACTGAAGTAACTAAAAAGTGTTTGCAACACCTTAGGAAGAATAACAAAATCAACCAACCATACCCCTCTACCAGAGCTCCCAGAGACTAAACTATCAACCAAAGTGTACTCATGTAGGGACCCAGGGCTGTAGCAGAGGATGGCCTTACCCTGTGTCAATGAGAGACGAGGCCCTTGGTCCTGGAAAAGCTCGATGCCCCAGTTTAGGGGAAAGCCAGGATGGGTGGGAGAACACCTTCATAGAAGGAGGGGGAGGCAGTATGGGATAAGGGTATTCAGGAGGGAAAAACAGGAAAGGGGATAACATTTGAAATGTAAATAAAGAAAATATCTGATAAAAAAAGAAATTTCAAAAAAGAAAACAAAAAAAGAAAAAGAAATAATTATTCAGTTTGCACTTGAAATTATGAGTTAGGAGTTGGGATTAAAGAAGATCAGTATATTTGCAGGTACTAATTTTTCTTTGGGTTATGAATTGTATAGCATCATAATTCCTAAAATTGCATTCTACTGAATTTTAAAAAAAGTGAATAAACTGATTTAATGCAATTCATAATAACATAAAATTCTCTGGACATTATATCTCCTACACTGTCTATAAAAAAGTGAGACCCAATTTTTATTATGTTACCTTTGCTAAAACACTGTTTAGCTCATTCATTACCTTGTAAGGAAAAAAATTATTTTCATGATTTGATAGATGTCGTTAGGGAATAAAAAAAATTATACATAAACCCACAATTTCAAAGTTATGTTTTTAAGGCTAATAAATGATGCTTGACAATAACAATTTTTAGAGACTATAAAATTTTTTATATATAAACCCATAATTTCAAAGTTTTTAACAGTAATAAATGATGTTTCACAACAGCAATTAGTATGAAAACAGTAAAAGTTTCAGAGATATATTTGAAAATAAATGCCAAATTGGGAAAAGCTAGGAGGAATAAAATCAAGAAATCTACTGAATAACATGGTGAATATAACTGATTCTACAGTGCTGTGTTCTTTAAAATTGCTAATTGTACACAATCTGTCCATAAAACATGACAAGGATCTGATGTAATGATCATGGCAATTAATTCAAGTTAGATATTGCACGATGTGTCCAGTTTCTAAAGCATCAAAATTATTAAATGTATGTATTTTAGTTTTCAAAATAAATACTTTTTGAAGACTGTTTTAATTTTTAAAAGTCCAGTCCCTTCTAGTTTTATATATAACACCAAATACATTTATGAATACAGTTATAGTATACAACTTGTCCCAACTGGTGTGTGTCTAGTCTCTAAAGACTGAGTTGATGGCCATGAAGTCTGGAAGGAATGGCCAATAGGTTACTGCCTTTGGACAAATTCCTCAGAGGCAAAAATTACAATGATCCAATGACAGAACAAAACAGCTTTGAACACCTACTACATTATTACTTGATGAACACATTTCTGAGGTTAAAAACACTGTATATCTCAGAGAGAAAGTATATCTTGATGAAAAAGGAGTCATTTACGTCCTCAAATTCACTATAATTTAATTAAAGTTAAATAATGTGCTTTAAGGACATAGAAAAAGTGGCTAGTTTTATTACTTAAATAATAGAAATGAAAGTAAAATGTTTATTATATTATTGTTATTAAAACTGGGGCAACATTTTATTTGATCAGTGTATAGAAAAGGTAAGCAATATTTGTGTCATCTAATTGTAGTGTATTATTTTAGCCTTATGATCAAAACCTATGAAGTAGAATGAAATATTTGCAAAGTGCATGTTTTCAAACCTATAAAGAAATTGCTCCTCATTCATATAATGAGATATTTGACAGGTTCCTTTTTGTGATTGAAAAACAATGTTTGGAATTCCATGAAATTTAGTGGGATTGCTAAGATTATAGAAGCCAAAATAACATCTTCTTTTGTTTCTCATGACTTTTATTGATCTTTATTTGAGTCGAAAAACTTTAAACTTACAAGACTGAGTTAGCGTTCAGCTGGGCTGTTCACAGACTGTAGGTTATTTAGGCTCTTTATGTTTTTCATCTACTCATGTTAAACAGTAGATGACACTATTCTGTTTAAACATTAAATTACATATACGAGGAAATCAGTAACAGTATTTAGTACAAAAGATATGTTCACAAACTGTGAGTGGATGGGTAAAATATGATTAATTAGATCCTTCTTTTTTCTATAAATTTATTATTTTCCATCAAAAAGAATAAAACATAAATAATCCAGGAAGAGTGATGGAGCATTTACAGAGAAAGCACATTTTCAGTAAAGATACTCTAGGAACAATGGTTCCCAACTTAAAACTGCCCAAGAATCATTAATTATTGTCTTAAAAAGCATATCAAGTCCAGTAATAGAAATTATCAAAATAGATTATTTTGAGAATGCTATAATTATATTGTGATGAGAATCATGCATTTGTTATTATTTATCTTTTTAAAGCAAAGTTTAACTTTTAGTGTGATAGAAATATAATTACACAGAATGTCCCAATAATTAAGATGAGAGTTTTCATAGTTATGGTTACTGTTTCATATACCTTAGAGTAGATGGGTTACTAACTCTTAACTGAGTATTTGTGATTGTACACAGCACTCTTTTTAACTATTATAAACTGAGGATAAAAGAGTTTATGAAAGTGTGATGATAGCATGAGCTAAAATGATGAAAACTCTAGTAGCTGTAAGAACACCAATATAAAGATTACCTAATGAGAATATAGCTGCTATTTTCCAGGTCATATAATTCAAACATTAAGGTTTTCTCAGACAAAAACACCCACAAGAATAAAAGGAAATGGCCAAATATTTCAATGAGGATATTGATACCATAATATGCCTAAATTCCATTGCAAGTAATTCAATGTTGATTTCATTTATTAGGCTATTGTTGAAGCCTATGAGTAATGCTTCTTGCAATGGTTTTGTGTGTGTGTGTGTGTGTGTGTGTGTGTGTATACACACTGACCTGTTTGTCATTTTATATATATATATATATATATATATATATATATATATATCAAACATGACCTGTGCACAAGGCTACCTAGTTATTAGAACACAAAACCAAGTAAAAATATAAAGCTTTGCTTGTAGACAGTATTTTTTTATTTCCTTTGAAAATGTAAAATTAACAAATGTATTCTGTTATATTCTATGGTTTAAAAACATTTCAAATTTACTGCTATGTTTCAAATAATTCATTCTTTAACAGTTAGACATGTTGAGTAACTAGTTATGATTTCTTCCTACAGATTCATATCTTATAAAACATATTTGGTTTTAGGACTACTCTCGAAGCTCTGTAGGAGCAGAAACTAGGCTTCTATGTTGAATTTTCAATACAATATATTCAACCTCATGATCTTTCATTAAAAGAAGATAAATATAAAATTAAATAATCTATTCAGTAAAATATTAGGAACAAACTTTAAATCTCTATGTTCAGGATGTATATTCAAACACAAGTTTTGTGAGTGTTGTGCTAAATACGTATATGCGTGGAAAAGTCATATAAATATTGAATGCTTTTGAAAAGATAAAATGAAAAGGAAATTTTAAAACAATTAAACATGAAGAAAATACACAAATTTTCAGAGATTATAAAAATACACTACAGTTTGTAATTTAACATGTTAGATATTACATTTGGCATAGTTTGCATAAAATAATATTTTATCCAAAAATTTTATGTCTTTGATGTTTCCTCTTTTGAATGAGGCAGATGTTGGGAGATAATTTAAATATTTCAGAATTATTTAATTAAATAAAATCAAAGGTTCATTGACCTCAGAATTATCTGATTACTGAAAATTAAACACCAAGTCACAATAAAAAAATCACTGTAACATTTATCATTGTGAGATGGACAGAGAAATTTGAAATCTCAATAGCCAAGAGAAAAGCTTTTACATATGGAAAAGAAAATGAATTTGAGATCTATAATATGTAAAGGACAATGTAAAAACTCAAAATAGTTTCACTTTTGCAGAATGCACAACTCTCAAATAGCTTCAGTACATAGATTAGAAGGAATTTAAAGAAGGAGTAGATATTGAACATTTTTGATGGATAAAAGATATATACATGAGGGACAGTGACTGTGGTATTTAGATATGATATGCTTATATACTAGTCAGAAACAGCAAGTTAATGTACAAACATAAATTCCACATAATTATTCTACATATATGTAGTTTATTAATATAGAATTATATATATATACATATATATATATATATATATATATATATATTTATATTTATATAGTCCCTTGTGGTAACAGTTGAGAGAAATGCTGAAACCATAAAGTTGTAGACAAGATGCTGATATGATACTTATGATCAAATTCAAAATCTTTTGGTTTCCTTCTGCATATTAATTTTGTGAATTTCTCAAATTTGACAAATATTCCTTCAGGGTCTTAAATCTCAGACATAAGCAGAATTTTTAAGATTAATAGGGACAATGACAGGGTTCTCTCTATATATTACAAGAACATATTTTTATTAAAAATCAAAGATTTCTGTAAACATGAGTTATGATGCTACATTATCTCTGATAGGTTTGTACAGATATGACATGAGTTACAATATGCAAAAAGTGCTTACTTGTGTTATCATTTTCTAAATACCTATCCACATAGTAATTGTCCCAGGTTTCTTGAACTTGGATTAGCTTTACCTGGGCAGGCCATTGTTACTGAATGACCACTCAATTCCTTACCTGAGATGCAACTCAAAGAAAATACTTTTAGCTCAACTGGAAAGTATATCAAAAGTAAAATGGTGATTAAACAACTCCTATGACAGAAAAGGCAAATAATTAAAGGCAAAGATGCGGTTAACTAACTGATCTAGTGCTACATAGTAATAGCAACTGCTTGTAGCCAAGGGATAGGCAATCTGAACTATGGAGACCTTTTGTCATTACTCTAGTGTTTTGCTGTTTTGGCTTGTGAAAAATAGTAGAAAAAATATTTTACATGTGCTTCATTTTTTTTCTTTTAATCCCATAACATCATAGGAAGTAGGACTAAGTTCATGAATAACTCCCACAAATCAATATGACTGGGCATCTCTCCTATGTCTGAGGATTTGACACTTTTAGTATTTTATTTCTTTTTTTTTTTCTTTTAGAAAAGCTAAACTCCATTGAGTAAATGGATGTTACAACCTTAAAATCAATCATACATGGATGGATCCACTCTACAAAGTCCCCAATGGAACCACTCAACATTGGTAGAATTCATCTTACTTGGATTTTCTGATGTTCCCAACTTGCAAGAATTTCTTTTTGGGGTGTTTTTGATGATCTATCTAATTATTCTGATAGGCAATAGCCTCATTATCATAATCACAAGAGCGGACCCTTCCCTGCAGACTCCCATGTACTTTTTCCTTGGAAATTTTTCTTTCTTAGAAATGTGTTATGTGTCAGTCACTCTTCCCAGGTTATTAACAGATCTCTACAGACAAGACAGAATAATTTCTTTTATGGCTTGTGCTACTCAAATGTATTTCTTTCTTGTCTTTGGGGCCACTGAGTGCTTTATTCTGACTGCGATGGCTTATGACAGATATGTTGCTATTTGTAAGCCATTGCTCTACCCTCTCATCATGAACAATATTCTCTGTATACAGCTGGCAGCTGGATGTTGGATAAGTGGAGTTCCTGTTCATATAGGGTTCACATACTGGATCTTCTCTCTACCATTTTGTGGATCAAATCAGCTGAATCACTTTTTCTGTGACATACCTCCAGTCCTGACCCTAGCTTGTGGGGACACTTTTATGATAGAGATGGTGATTTATGTGATTGCCCTTTTAGTTGTCACCATTCCTTTTATGCTGATCCTTGGATCCTATGTGAAAATAATTTCAAGCATTCTGAAGCTTCCATCTGCAACTGGGAGAGCCAAGGCCTTCTCTACATGTTCCTCCCATCTTATAGTTGTAGCTTTATTCTTTGGATCAGGTATCATTACATACTTGAGGCCAAAGTCCAGTCACTCAGCAGGAGTAGACAAATTCCTTTCTCTTTTCTATACAATTGTGACTCCAATGTTTAACCCCATGATATATTGTTTGAGAAACAAAGATGTTATGATTGCACTGAAAAAAAATTTTCTGAGATGGTTCATGTTATGAATCAAAAAACATGCTTTAGTTTTATTTTTAAAATATATGCTTTTTCGTTATAGTATAATTACACAATTTATTTTTTTCTTTCTCTCCTTCCTAGCCTTGCTATGCACAGCTCGCCTCATTCTTGGTCATAGTCACAACTACTTTTTCTTTAGTCATTGTTACTTCTAATCCTATGTACATAAATTACAATAAAATATGCTCTTTTTTTCAGAATCCTTGTGTGGTTGTTTTTTAATATTCATGAATTTTGAGATATTTTAATGAGTACTCATGTTTATATATCATACAAGACCAATGCAGTATTTTTTTAAACAGTAGATTAATTCAAAACTTCAGTGTTTACATTTGTGCAAATTGAATTTCAAAAAAGAGATACTAAAATTATGATGTAACAATGGGAATTATCAAAGATTTCTTTTGCCCTTTTCATGACAATAGTCCAAACTAATGACTATATTGCACATTTCATGAAAATATTTGTGATGTGGATGTATGCTTACTCTAATATAATGTTAATATTTTTTAATGAATAGGTAAGATTCAACTATTAATGCTTTTTATGTATTAATGAGTTTTTTTATAATTATATAATATTATTAAAGAGAAAGATAAGGTTTCAGTTGAGATTAAGGATATTTTGTGTTAAAGACATCTTTCTTCTGTTAAATAACCTCCTTCTACTTGTGGGTTAAACTATCTTTTTCAAGTTGGATATTTACACACATGCCTTTAATCTCAGCCTTTGGAAGGAATTGGCAGAATAAGCTCTGAGTTCATGGTAAGCTGATTATACAGAATGAGCTCCAAGACACCTAGGTCTACAAAGAAAAACACTGTATCAATTCCATATCCACACCATAAACACTCTACCTCTCTAATGTCCATGATAAATGTACGTTGATATATTTTCTTTAAAAAATAGAGAGGAATTTTAATCTCTAAGTATGACTGTTCAGGCAAAGGATCACATCCAAAGATCTTCTAGGTCTATATGATTTGTCTGGAATACAATCATGCCCTAGTATACACCTTTAACCTAATAAAATGAAGGTAAGGTTAGTTACTAGACGGAAGTATCAAGGTTTGAAAGTGACATCTAATTGGTGGGCAGACAGAGTAATGAATGAAAGAAAGATTTGACAGAATGACTAAAATAAGATACTCCCAACTCTCAAGAAAATGTACAGGATAGAACATAGAGACAAAGACAGAGAGTGAAAGCAATGGAATGAAGTTCATAGAAATGCAGTGGAAGTCAGTGTAGTCAGTGAATTTCAGCTCATGGGATTCAGAGCCAGTATGTATAACCCGTGAAATTCAATGAGAAGCTGAGAGAATATGAGAGAAATTTGAATCCGTCACCATGGAGAAGAGTTTTGTGCCAGAATAGATGAGCTAAATGAGTCAGGTAGAATTCAGAAAGAAGTAGAAAGGGTAAGCTTTTCAGCAGTAAGCCTCTGAGATGACAATTAAATCTGCCAAATAATGTTGCATTTACATCAGGCACCCAACTTGACTGAAGAAAAAGAAAGCCCACTAATGTTGAAGAAAGCTAACAACTTACAGAAATGTTGCACAGGAAAAGAGACTTTGGGCTGAAAGTGGCAGAGGAAAAATTCACCAGGAATTGTCTCCAGGAATAGCATCAGTTCTTTGAGTTTGACTGGACACCTAGATCTTCAGAAGACTGAATTTGGAAGACTTGAGCCTAGAGGAAGAAGGAACATAGGCCCCTCTGAGACATTGAATCACAGCAAGCCACCCAAAAAGACAATTTTAATTATATATACATACTTTTCTTCTTTTTATTTTTATTGGTTATTTTATTTATTTACATTTCAAATGTTATCCTCTTTCCTCCTCTAAAATTCCTGTGAAACTCCATTTCAGATCCCTTAACAACAACAGTAGCAGTTGAGAGTAGAAATATTACTTTAAAAAGCCATTGTCATATCTTTTTGCAACTGTGACAACTGGAGTGAACCCCTACCTACTTTCTATTGAAATCTTCATATATTCTTTTGCAAAATTTGAAATAATATCCATACAGTAAAATAAGAAACTCAAATGAGGTTGAAAAATAAATGTAAAATAAAAGAAATCATACAGGATAAAATAGATGTGCAACAAGAAAATATACATGAATAACAAGGAAAAATGCCTATGATAGTTCCAAAGCTTGACAGATAAGAGATAACAGAAATAAGAAAAGAAGAAGTTCCCAATTATGAACCTAATATACCTTATGAAATTAAGTATCAAGATAGACAGTCCATTCAACTGATGGTACTACCTCTTAGTGAAATTGAGGAAAGGAAACTGGATTTCCCAGTTACCAGAGGACAAATGCCAGAAAATGGTGATAACTCATAAAATGAACATCTAGCCTGGAATCCTATTAGACAACATATTGAACAATTTTAAAAAAAAACAATAATAACTTATGGAATGCTCTCACCCTATGTGTGACAGACCTTGGTTACCCAAAACAGATTTATCCCCCAAGACTGGAAAGACTTAGGAGCAGTTGTACTGGAAGTTAGTTCTCAATTAGAAATACTGAACTGGTTGTGAGAAAAAAACTGTAATTATGCAGAATCATAATAGGTGTAAACTTGTTAATATCAGTAAAGAACATTTGGTAGGTAAAGGTAAATGCTTACTTACAATAGCAGCTGCAATATTATGACTTTATCATTACAGAATTACATTAGTAGCTTTCAGAGCCTGGCCTAAACTGGAGGAACAAAGACAAAAAGTCTATGACATTCACAAAGATAATGAAAAGCTCCGGAGAGATTTTTATCTACTTATTACATAAATTAAAGAGAGATATAAACAGGAAAATATCAGATCTAGATATAAGATAGGTATTAATTGAAACTCTAGATTTCAAAAATACAAATACAGATTTTTTAAATGGTTTTATATTTTTAAACCTCAGTCAACACCCATGGATGAATGGATTAGAACTACTGATGATATTGATCCTACTTACTGCTTAACTAGACAAGCAATGACTAATAATCAGAGATATTAATGTGTCTATTGTTTTGACTGTGGGGACAAGGTCATTTGAAAATGGATTGTAGACAGGGTACTCCTAGAGGCTTCTCTAGAAGATCTCAGCTTTCCAGGATTTCTAGAAAGTATGGTAAGGGTAGGCATAGGACTATTGAATGCAGATCAGCAAAAGATATGCCATGTAATCCATCACCAAAAGGAAACTCCATAAGGGAGTTAACATTTACTCTGGTAAATATACAACCTGAGCCAAGTACTTCCTGACAGCAGCCCACAGAGCAACTAGAGAAAACTAGGTATAGGAGACACTCTACATTGATGGCTTGAATGTTTCTATGTTTAAATGGACGAGAAGCCTGGCTTGCATGGAGCCTGGCTTGCATGGAGCAGAGCTTGCAATTACAGTGCCTAAGTGTCTAGTTTATTAATGTTTTCATAAAGATCTAATTGTAGCTCCATAAACAGCAAAGGGGAATGAGATTAGGTGAAAGACAACGAGGTTTAGAAAAGACTGCTGAATTAGATCAACCTGTATACTTTAAAGATGTTTCAACATCAGAATAGAAGTAAAGGGATGTGTTACTTTGTGGAAGTGGTTTTGTCTATATTTCCACAGGTGATGAATGACTTTGAGTCTCATCAAAATTCATGAAGATAAAACTTGAATAAGAGAACCTTCCATGTATGACTCAAGGAAGGATGATATAAAGGAAGACAGAAATGCAGAGCATGCAGAAAGCTGATCACTCTGCATGGGGGCAAATCAACTGAAAAGGGATAGATTGTTCATCAGAATGGCATATTGGAAAACCTTGATGCTGACAGAGACATATGCTGAATGACAGAGGATTAGACTGAAGATATAAAGAACCATTGCATTAATGGATCTTTATAAAGTCATTTAGACTGTTAAATTAAGTTTTTTGATAATTGTTTTCTTTGTAGTAGTAAATTGAAAGGGTAGAAAAGTAGAATATTAATCCACCAATATGGCTGCTCTAGCAAGAGATCATATCCAAAGGCCTTCTAGGTTTATTTGCTCTGGCTGAAATACCAGCATTCCCTTAAGTCATAACTTGAATCCCTTTGACTGGATTCAGAAACATCTTTAATTCCTCTGGCTAGAATGCGTACATGCCCTGAGTAAAGAGCTGTAATCCCCCCAAAAAATGAATTTAAAATTATTTCCTAGAAGGAAGAAGCTATGTTTAAAAATGTGAAATTTGAAAGTCTAACCAAAGGGCAGGCAGAGTGATGAATCAGAGAATGATTTGACCAAATGAGTCTGATAGGATATACCCAACTTGCAGGAGAACAGATAGGAAAGAGAGGAGACATAAGAGACAAAGTGCAAAGTCAAAGAGTTGAGAAGTGTAGTTGAGTTCAGATCAATGCAGTTTGTTGCAGTTCAGTTGAATGCAATTGAGTTCAACTGAGTTTGTGCAGTTCATTTCCATTATATTCGTTTCCTTTAGTCAGTGCAATCAGTGGGATTCAGGTCATGGAATTCAAAGACAGTTTATCCAAGCAGAGCAGTTCAAGAAGAAGAGTGAAGCCAGTTTGAATCAGTCATCCCAAAAATAAGCTTTGAGTCGGAAGAATTGACTTGAATCAGCCAGTCAGAGTTCAGAAAGTATTAGAAAGAGTGAGGTTGTTTAGCTGTAAGCCTCCAAAATGATAACATCTGGTGAATCAAAGTAACATTAACAATAAACTGCTCATACTATCAAAAATAAAAAAGAAATATTTGTATTCTGTAGATATTTATTTTTAATTTATTGGTAGAATTTATCATGACAATATCACTGGTGTTTCAAATGCATCTTTCTTTTTTTATTTGATATATTCTTAATTTACATTTCATATGATTTCCACCTTCCCAGGTTCCCCCCTCCCCAAAAGTCCCATAATACCTCTTCCCTTCCCCTGTTGCCTCATCCACTTCTTCCCTCTTCCCTGTTCTGGTTAATACACTGCTGCATTAAGCCTTTCCAGAATCAGGGGCCATTCCTTCCTTCTTCTTGGACATCATTTGATATGTGGATTGTGTCTTAGGTATTTCAGATTTCTAGGCTAATATCCGCTTCTCTGTGAGTGCGTACCATGAGTGAGAACTGGGTTACCTCACTTAGGATGATGTTCTACAGCTCCATCTATTTGTCTAAGAAGTTCTTGAGTTCATTGTTTCTAATGGCTGAATAGTACTCCATTGTGTATAAATATACCATATTTTTTGTATCCATTCCTCCATTGAGGGACATCTGGGTTCTTTCCACCTTCTGGATATTATAAATAGGGATGCTATGTACATAGTGGAACATGTATCCTTATTACATGCTAGGGAATCCTCTGGGTATATGCCCAGTAGTAGTATAGCAGCATCCTCTAGGAGTGTCATACCCAGTTTTCTGAGGAATCTCCAGACTGATTTCCAGACGGGTTGTACCAGCTTGCAATCCCACCAGCAGTGGAGGAGTGTTCCTCTTTCTCCACATCCTGCCTGCCAGCAGTGCCACCTTGGTGTATGAAGTTTCCAACCTACAACATGAATTCTGTTCTGTGAAAGGAGGAACAATTCTGTCCAAATCCTTTCTACCCATTGCTTAGTGTATGGAAGTTTGGGGTTACCTTTAGAACTTTGAAAACAAAGATGGTGCTGAGCAACATTATTCAGCTCTGTGGGATATCTCCCTTCTAATACTAGTGTTTAACTGAAATCTATAAGAAATGTTTAGATCATTAATTATCATTAATTATGAATATAATCTTTTGTTTTGGACAAGTAACAAAAATAGACTATTATCTCAAAAATACTCTTGCTGTTGAAGCTCAGGGATACAGTGTTTGTTAGTGTTTGTTAAAAGAATATACAAGTCACAACTATATTAATCTTAGGTTGGTTAGACTAATGTTGAATCATCTGTTTCTACAGTATAGTATCCATAAACATAGCATTACATTTAATTTTGATTTGTACCTTTATCAATTATTTTATTTAATGTTTAATTTGTACAGATATTAATCTTTTGATTAATATGTCTGGATAATGGCCAGGTTCATGAATAATATATCTGCTGTGATAAATAGCAGAATTTGTGAGGGTAGAGGGAAGAGAAAATCTAAGACAAAACAGAATCTGAACAAGATAGCGCTGCCTTAATCTCTTTAAAAAGTATAAACCAGTAGGTATGTTAAGTTCATCCATCAATTTTAGTTAGTCCATTCTTTCATTCTTTGTCTTTTCAGCTGGCAAGTACATTTCTGCTGGAACTTTCCTGTCTCTAGTCTGCTATGTCTAATTTGTTTTGTTGTTGCAGTTGTTATATTTTTGTTTCATTATAATAGTTTCCAATATTTTTACTTATGCTATTTTTTTGGTTTATTTATTTATTTTTTTTTTTGTTTTTTTGAGACAGAGTTTCTCTGTACAGTTCTGGCTGTCCTGGAACTCACTCACTCTGTAGACCAGAGTCCAGGCTGGCCTCAAACTCAGAAATCTGCCTGCCTCTGCCTCTCAAGTGCTGGGATTAAAGGCGTGCATCACCACTGCCTGGCTATGCTACTTCTTTATTTTATTTTTAATATACAATTGTTCTTTGCCAATTTCATTAAAAAATTATATCGTATTTGTTATACTTCTTCAATTTCTCTCACTCATTCACTACCAATTCAGTTTTGGTACTTACCCACCCTGCCACCTGTTTCATGTCTAGTGTACACTGCCCAAAAAAAATCTCAGATGTAAGATCATTCACTGATGTTTGGTAAACATATTAGCAGCCATAACTCAAAGAAAATCTACTCTTTTTACAAGCAGGTAATAATTGCTACTATCTCCTTACCTAGTGGTGGTAGACCCTGGTTCCCACCATGCCATTACATGCTAGTATTTTCTGTGACTTGAGCTTACACATAATTTTCAGTGTGTATGTGTGTGTATGTTTGTGAATGTATGTGTCTGTGAATGTGTGTGTACATGTGCATGTATGTATGTATATATGTGTTTGCTATTGGTTTTGTTTAAAAATATAGTTCCTACATCATTCACTATCATCCAAAAAATATTTACTTTCTAATAAACTTAAAATATTTATTTATTTTATTTTTAATGTGTATAAATGTTTTGGCTGCATTCACCTTTATTATTTATGGCCACAGACAATAGGAGAGGATGTTAAAGACCCTAAAAGCAGAGTTCAGAATAGTTGTGAGCCTCTATATGGGTGCTGTGAACTGCGCCTGAGTCCTCTGGGAAAACATGCAGTGCATTTAACTGCTGAAACATCTCTCCAGACTATCTCTACATTTACTGAGAGATAAGTTTAAAAATATTTCTTGCATCAAATTAATTCAGTTAACATTTTTTTCAAAATCAATTATTGTTGATTTTGACAAAGAATCAATTCTTAAGTTTTGTTGATTCTTTGTATTGCTCTCTTTGTTTCTAATTGATTGATTTTAGCCCTGAGTTTGATTATTTCCTGCCATCTACTCCTCTTGGGTGTGTTTGCATCTTTTTGTTCTAGAGCTAAATTGCTAGTATGAGATTTCTCCTATTTCTTTTTGAAGCAACTTAGCGTTATGAACTTTCCTCTTAACACTGCTTTCATGATGTCCTATAAGTTTGAGTATACTGTGACTTCATCTTCATTGAGTCCTAGAAAATCTTCAATTTCTTTCTTTATTTCTTCTTTGACCTAGTAGTCTTTACATATAGAACTTGTTAGTTTCCATGAGACTATAGTCTTTTTGTTGTTTCTGTTTTTGTTAAAGTCCATTAATAATTCATGGTGAACTGAGTTGCACAGTTATTTCAAACTTCTTGTATCTATTGAGACTTGCTCTCTAGAGAGTGAGGGTTCCATGACATGCTGAGAAGAATGCATATTCTTTTGTGTTTGAGTGAAAGATTCTGTAGATATGTTTGGTCCATTTGCTTTATAGCATCTGTTATTTTCATTATATTTCTATTTAGTTTCTGTTTTGGTGATCATTCCTTGGCAAAAATCACCCACTATTACTGTGTATATGTCTCTGTGTGGTTTATGGTTTAGTGTTGGTTCTTTTACAAATGTGTGTGCTGTCACATTTGAGAGGCATATATGTTCAAAATAGAAATGTCATCTTGTTGGTGGATTTTTTTCTTTGATAAGTATAAAGTATCTTCCCCCCCTCTTTGGATTTCTTTTGTTTGCAAATCTATTTTTACTAGATATAAGAATGGCTACTCTGAGGGCTGGAGAGATGGTTTAATGCTTAAGAGTACTGACTGCTCTTCCAGAGGTCCTGAGTTAAATTCCTGAGTTTAGTAACCACATGGTGGCTCACAACCATCTGCAATGGGATCCTATGCTCTCTTCTGAAGAGAGTGACAGTGTACTCACTTATATAAAGTAAATTTTAAAAAAGAAAAAAAATAATAGCTACCCTAGCTTGTTTCTTGGATCTATTTTCTTGGAAATTCTTTTTCTAACTCTTTTCTCTAAGATAGTATCTCTCTTTGTTGCTGTGATATGTGTCCTGTATACAGCAGAATGATGAATCTCTTTATACATCTACTCTCTAAGCCTGTGCTTTTCAGTAGAGAGATTGCATACTTATGTTGAGAGATATTAATGACCAATGATTCCCAGTTCCTGTAGTTTTGATATTGATGGTGTTAGTATGTGTGTGTATTTGTGTGTGTGAGGGTCTATGCATTTCACTTCATTTGGTTTTGTTGTGAGGTGATTAATTTTTTGTTTCCTTGGTTATAGTTATCTTCCTTACATTAAACTTTTCATTTTATTATCATCTATTAGGCTATATTAATGGAAAGATATTTCTTAAATCTATTGTTTTTATAGAATATCTGTTTCTCCCTCTATTGTGATTGGAAGTTTTGCTGAGTATAATAATCAGGGCCTACATCTGTGATCTCTTAGGGTCTATAATACTGTGGTCGACCACAGGGTCCAGTCACTTTTCAGACATTATGTATAATTCTGATTGGTATGCCTTTATGTGTTACTTGGTCTTTTTTCCTTGCAGTTTTAATATCCTTTTTATTCTATACATGTAGTATTTTGATTATTTGGGGGCAGATGGATTTTCATTTCTGGTCTAATCTATTTGGTGCTCTATAAGCTACTTCTACATTTATAGCTACCTGTTTTTTAGATAAGGGGAGTTTTCTTCTATGGTTTTGTTAAAGACCTTTTCTGTGCAGTTGGAAACTTCTGCTTCCAGTCCTATTATTCTTTATTTTTTATTTTATTTTATTTATTTATTTATTTATTTATTTATTTATTTATTTATTTTTGTTTTTTTGAGACAGGATTTCTTTGTGTAGTCCTGGCTGTCCTGGAACTCACTCTGTAGACCAGGCTGGACTCGAACTCAGAAATCTGCCTGCCTCTGCCTCCCAAGTGCTGGGATTACAGGCATGTGCCACCACGCCCAGCTCCAGTCCTATTATTCTTAGGCTTAGTCTTTTTATACTGTCCCAAATTCCCTGGATGTTTTATGTTACAAACTATTTAGATTTGGCATTTTATTTGACTGATGTATCACTTTTTTGTTGTTTCTTTGACACCTGAGATTCTCTCTTCCATCTCTTGTATTCTGTAAGTGATCCTTGAGTCTGTAGTTCCTGTTCTCTTTCTAGATTTTCCATCTACAGGGTTACCTATTTCTGTTTTCTTTAGTGCTATAATTTCCATTTTTAGATATTGAACAGTTTTTTTTTTTCATTCATTTATTCCTTCACTTGTTTGGTTGTATTTTGCTGTAGTTCTTTAAGAAATTCATTAATTTCCTCTTTAAAGGCCTCTATCATCTTGATAAGGTGAGATTTAAAGTCTTTGTCATGTTCTTATGGTTTATAAGGATACCCAGTGCTTGGTATAGTAGGAGTAGGGCTTAGTTTAATTTTCCAAATGTTTAATTGGATAGTTTATTTATTTATGTTTCAAATGTTATCCCCTTTTCCGGTTTCCTGTCTAAAACACCCCCATACCATTCTCCCTCCCCCTGCTTCTATGAGGGTGCTCACCTTCCTGTGCAGCCACTCCTACCTTCCCACTCTGGCATTACCCTCATCTGGGGCATGGAGGCTTCCCAGGACCAAGGATCTCGCCTCCGTGACCCACCTGTAGTGCCATCCCATATACAGACACCAACCCAGGCACTATTGTGTATGCCAAGAAGCACTTTCTGACAGGAGTCTGATATACCTGTCTCCTGAGAGGGTCATTCAGAGCCTGAAAAATGCAGAGGCGAATGCTCGCAATCTACCATTGGAATGAGCATAGAGTCTCTTATGGAGACGTTAGAGAAAGGACTAAGGGAGCTAAAGGCATTTGCAACACATCGGAAGAACAATATCAAAGCACCAGACCCCAAAGAACTCCCAGGAACTAAACCACCTAACAAAGAGTACACATGGAGGGTCCCTTGGGTCTAGCTGCACATGTAGCCGAGAAGAGCTGTTTTGAAATGTGGCCCCATATTTCACTGGCTACTGATGATTGTGCTCTTGAGCTTGCCTTCAGCCATCTGCTTGTCTCTAGTGTTGGCTGGCCTGGTAGTCCCTGGTAGTAGAACGCTTCTAGGACTGATTGTCCTATGTAGCAACAGGACTCTTGGGAGATAGGCAGAGCTGTGGTCCTTGAGTGGACAGCAGATCAAGATTGTACTTTGAGGTATGGACCAGAAAATGGAGCATAGAATTGATGGGGAAGACCTCAGAGCTGCTTGCTTTAAGAGGTATCCAGAAGCAGAGGGTTGGAGCACGGGTCTCTTACCTGTTTGTCCTGGGTGGTGGAAAGCCACCAGTCACAAAGACAGGGCTGTGGGTCAAGGTGTTTTTCAAGTATTTTATGAGTTGTTTTATTCTATGCTTATTAGGTAAATTGATCTTTAGTCTTCACTACATTTTCCTTTTATGCACAATTGTCATTTGTTACCATTGTTAATACTGACTTCCTAGAATCATTTTAGAGGTGTCTCTGATTTTTAACTATATGGATAAGCTGGAGTGCTTTTGTTCATTATTTCATAAAATAAAATAGTAATGATAATTCTGATAACTGAAAAATAAAGAATTGGAATTAAAAAAACAGTATTCATTTGTTAAAAGGCTGGTTGAACCAGTAGTGAACCTGATGAATCCTTAATATTGGAAATAATAGCATACAATATTATGCAGTTAAGAAAGCGAACAAATATAGCATGTGATAGATAATATCAAACTTCTAATATTTATTCTTTTGGGACTAGTAAATGGTTTGAATGCATTTAAGAGGAAGAACAACTTTCTGTAGAAATGTTACAAAAATGTTTTGTTTGTTATACAGGGATTATTTGTAATAAACTTACCAAATTAATTGCTAACATAGGCACCTATGTATCAATTTAGGTGTGACAGGGGAGAATAGGAATCCCCACTGGAAGGAAGTATTTTCTTTATAAATGGTACTGGGTGGTTAGAAAGCAAGTCAGATTCTAATTAAAATGTGATACAACCCCTTATTTTTATATATTCCAAACAACAAAACTTCAATCAGAAAAATACAGCTTTAGCAAAACTGAAAAAGGTAAACTGCTCATTTGTTTAAATTTCTTTCTGTAATATAAATTTGTGGATTATAATTCATTAATTTGTATTGAACATCTGAAATTATGAATTTTAGTACATTGGCTCTACAGTTTTATTTTTTTGTTATTCCTAGGTTTTTATGATATAATTGAAATGGTAAACTGACATGTGGTAAGCCTCTGGGACATTTAATTCTTAACATTTTTATTTGTAATTACAATAAAAATATAAAGAAGCATAATGAAATAGTATTTGCTTTCATTATAATTAAAACACATTTTGCTGTGTTGGTAATAAAGGAAACATTAATAAAATAACAGCATTCCTAGAAGTACTTTCCCTGTATTAAACACTCTCCCGGTATAGGCAAAAAAAGACAGCAACTGTCTCTTCTATGTTAAACATGTCATGTGTGGCAAACAGTAGCTGCTTTGATTGTGAAGATTTATGCCTTAATTTAATCAGTTATAAGACTCTTAATCAAAGTCATGGCAAAATTTCTATACAACATGTGTCTATATGTCTTTAACATGGTAAAAATTGCCTTATTTTTCATGGATATAATTTAGATATAATGAAAAGTTAGCAGAGTTATATTATTCTAATAAATATTTATATTTAATCTAATGCCTATTTTTATTCAACATCATCTATTTAAATCTAATATGTAAGAGTTAGCAATATGTTTTGATATAAAATTTCAATTTTTTGTTTTAACATTCTCAGTGACTCCACTTGATTCACATGAAGTAGCCAATTCTAATAAGTTGTACCATTATTTTAATTGGAAACCACACATCTGATAACAGAATAAATCAGAGCTTCATCTATACCTGTAATACAGTGATATATATCTTCGAGCACAGAAAAAGACACAAACACATACATAGGAGTTATGGGGATGTTCAATGCAATATCTGATGGGCTTTATTTACCAGATTAACAATGGGCTACACAGACATGTTTTCTTCTGGTGGAATAAATAGTGAGAATATAAACAACTTGTTTTTACTATGTAAAACTGTAAAATTTTATCAATAAACATTTAACTTACTTCTATGTGTGCATATCAATGGTAATCCTCACAAGAAACAAGATGACTTCTCTCACAGCTACACAAGCATTAAGTTCTACATATTTAGGAGTAAACAACATGTAAAAATAAAACAAAAAAAAAGAAGACCTTTAAGCTCGCATACATAGGATACTGAACTAGATTCAATGTTAAATTTAATATATTGAGGCAATGAATACACAGAAATAACTAGTTATTTAAAGAATATTGAGAGATGAAGTCTGGAAGATTAGCTCAATGATATGGGAAATTGCTACTTACCTGGATGGCTTGATTTCAATCCCTGGATTCCACATGATATAGGAAGAAAAACAACTAAGAGAAGATATTTTATGATTTCCATGTGTGAAATGTGTATGAAACATCTCTCTCAACCTATACTATGCACACACACACACACACACACACACACACATATACATACACATAAACAAACACACAAGAGGAGGCAGTGGGAAACATAATATAAATTTAAAGATAGCCAGGTTGAAATCATATAACCTTGTGTATTTCATCAGTAAAAGGGAATTTAAATATTTCAGATATGACAAGTCAGAAAGTACTTTTAATTCAGATTGAAAATAAAAGGATTTATTATTCTTTAAAAAAACTCAAGATTTCAACCCCCTCCTGGTCCACAATCTGATTGTTCCACATCCCAAACCTCCTCCCTGCCCCCTTTCTCCTCAGGGATATCCCTACCCCACCCCCATCCATCAGCCTACCAGACCTCTAACCTTTCTGGGGCCTCCAGTAGTTTGAGAGTTAGGTGCATCTTCTCATCTTCTCTGTCTGAAACCAAACCCAGTAGTCCTCTGCTGTATATGTGTTGGCGTCCCATATCAGCTGGTATATGTTGCCTGGTGGTGGTCAGTATCTGAGAGATCTTGGGTTCTAGGCTAATCAAGGCTGCTTGTCCTCTTACAGGCTCATCCTTTTCCTCAGCTTCTTCTAGAATTTCCCTAATTCATCTACAGGGATCAGAAGCTTCTCTCCATTGATTGGGTCTAGATATCTGCATCTGACCCTAGGCCCAAATTGGGATCCAGCTCAAGGGAAGGCCACAAGGTCTGACACTATTACTGAGGCAATGGAATGTTCACCAAAAGAGTCCTAACATGACTGCCCTTTGAAAATAATAGTTTTTAATGTACTGTTTGTATTTATGGTTCCTCTGATATAATATAAAATTTTCTACTTTTATTTATTTACTGGCAAATTTCATGATTACATTTTTTATCATAGGTGAATACCACTTCATAGTGTACACATACCATATATTCTTTATATATTTACCATTGCAGAGATATTTTGCTTTGTTTTCAATTTCCTAGATATTGTGAATAGAGTGGCAGTGAACACAGCTGAGTAAAATTTTGGGTCTAATGTCATAGCTGTCATATGATGGATGATTGATTGATTGAGATTTTAATGGAATGATAACATATATTCCTTGCTTTTATCTCACCATCTCTTTTTCCCCACCTTTTAAAATAATTGTTATTAATATTGTGGTTGCCACATTTAGGATAATAACTAATAAAAACAAAGATGAGTATATTTATTTAAAAGATTTTAAATATTACTTAAAATAGGTATGGAGGTTATGGTCAGATATTTATTACTATATAAGTAAAAGAGGGTAATTCTGTAAAAGGATGCCAGCCTCAATGCTTTATAACTTTAAAGATTGCATATACAGAAAATTAAATGTAGACTCTTATTCTGTCAGTGCAGATGAAGCAAAACCTTAAGTCTTGTTTACCTCATACTGCATGTGAGATTGAAATTTGAGATATAAATAAAATGATTAAGAATAAAGCCTTTAAGTTATCAAGGCTATTTTTGAAATTCAAAGATAAAAATATTTTGAATGTATTAATCCTTTTTAAAGTTTGGAACTGGTTTAAATTCTGAGGCTAGGGATATGGAGGGACACAGGGAGATTGAAGAGGTGGCATCACAGTGGAGCAGCAAGAACAAGTCCACATGGATCATCCTTCTGCTACGGCAGGTGAACACAAATGTACAGTTTTATGAATTTAATTGATAGAATTAGAAAATATATCTAACATGGTTAACTCATTTGGAAGACTTCATATATAAAATGATTTCAATTTCTGTTCATGTAAATTTACTGCTTCTAGTTCCAGAGTCATCACCCAAAAGAAAACCTTCAAGATTCACAAAAAAAAACAAAACAAGCAAACAAACAAACAAAAAAAAACATAGAAGTTGTAAAGACTAAAACACAATCCCAATTTGGTTTGAGAAGAAAATGCAATCCAAATATGTGAACCTAGGAAGAGCAAACAAATTTAAAATCACAGACACAAATCTTACTGTGCCTTTAGAATTTGTTCTCTTGGGATTTTCTGATATTCCCAAATTACACTGGCTTCTCTTTGGAATCTTCCTCTTCATCTACATGATTATCCTGCTGGGAAATGGCATCATCATTCTAATCACAAGGATTGAGCCCACACTACAAACCCCCATGTATTTTTTCATCAGTAATTTTTCTTTCCTAGAAATTTGTTATGTTTCTGTCACTCTTCCTAGAATGCTTATGGATCTCTTCACACTGAAAGGAAATATTTCTTTTCTTGCCTGTGCTACACAAATGTGTTTATTCCTTATACTGGGGGCCGCTGAATGCTTTCTTCTGACTGTGATGTCCTATGATCGCTATGTAGCCATCTGCAACCCTCTGCACTATCCTGTAGTCATGAGTCCCAAGGTGTGTACCCAGCTAGTGGTTGGTTCCTGGGTCATTGGTATTCCCATTCAGGTGGGGCAAACATATCAGATTTTGTCTCTGCCCTTCTGTGAATCTAACCAAATTAATCACTTCTTCTGTGACATACCTCCACTACTCAAATTGGCATGTGGAAACATCTTTGTGAATGAAATTGTGGTCTTTATTTTTGCTGTATTGATTGTCACTGTCCCATTCATGTTAATCCTTGCATCTTACAGCAGGATCATCTCAACAATCTTGAAGTTGTCATCAAACACAGGAAGGACAAAAGCCTTTTCTACCTGCTCTTCCCACCTTATAGTTGTGATTTTATTCTATGGATCAGGAAGTATCACCTATTTAAAACCTAAGTCCAATAAGTATGAGGGGACAGACAAACTTCTCTCTCTGTTTTACACCATTTTGACGCCAATGTTCAATCCCTTAATATATAGCTTAAGGAACAAAGATGTAACAGAGGCACTAAGAAAATTATTTACAAGACTGTTAGCATTGTGAGTCAATTAAAGTCAGATAAATTATATAATGTTTTTGAACATTTAATTTGAACATAATTTCATCTTCTGAATGAGTAAATAAATTGATAATATGTTGTTTTCTTCATGTACTATGCTTTGATAGTCCTTATCTGCAAACTCTTAAGAATGCTTTGCTTTTAAACATTAGTGTTTCACCCTGCTTTATACTGCTAAAATGAGGTTTTGTAAGTCAACAAGAAATGTTTATACTTTGCTGGTGCTAAAATGTCTTTATAAAATACTTGACCCTGTGTTCTTTATGTTATTTTTCTTCTGATTCGTTTGCCTGCTTTTGGGATCCTTTGGGATACTTGGTTTACAACTATCTGATTGATTCCTCCAGCTTTGATATGATGGTATTACCTAGTATTATTGTAAAGTGTTATGTTTTGTACATTTGATACAAATGTACATTTGATACAGAATGGAGGTCTGCTCCATTCTGATGGGACACAAGAGTAGGAGCAGTACTGGAGAGATGGCTTAGTGGTTAAGAGCACTGACTGCTCTTTCAGAGGTCCTGAGTTCAAATCCCAGCAACCACATGGTGGCTCACAGCCATGTGTAATGTGATCTGACGCCCTCTTCTGGTGTCTGAAGACAACTACAGTGTACTTACACATATAATAATAAATAAATTTTTTTAAAGTGTGTTTTTTTTTTAGATGGGTGGTGGTGGCACATGCCTGTAATCCCATTACTTGGGCGGTAGAGGCAGATGAATTTCTGAGTTTGAGGTCAACCTGGTTTACAGACTGAGTTCCAGGACAGCCAGAGCTGCACAGAGAAACCCTCTCTCAAAAAAAATAAATAAATAAAAAAATAAAGAGTAGGAGTGGATCTTGGGAGAGGCGAAGTGAGGAAGAGGGACTGGGAGGAAGGGCAGAGGGGAAATTGAAGGATGGATGCAATATACACAAGAAGAGTAAAAAAAAGTCTCCTTTTCTCATACAGTTAGCTATGGTTAATGCAATGCTAGGAAACATGAATAATATTTCATCATTAGTATTTAACTTTTCAACAAAATGGAAAACTTTCTTTGAGGAGAAAATCCTTACCTTAAGCTTCCCCCAATAATAGGAAACTATACTGAAAGCATCTACAGTTTGCATGAAACTTGGGATAAAATATGATATAATTAGATCTGTAACATACTATATGAAATTATTTAAAATGATTTTTCCACATTGAATATTGGTTCATATATAAAAATATATATAATATAATATGTATGAGTATTTATACATATTATAAGTATTTATACATATTATATTATATAATATATATTAGCTTTTAAATTTTTAATATAACTACATAATTTACATTTTCTAAAGATACTTAACAGAAATATATTCCTAGTTCTTTACATATTTCAAAATTTATATAAACAAATAAGCACTTTAATTTGAAATAAATATATTACTATGGTAAATGCTGGTTATTTAACTTGGAAAGTGAAGAGATTATATACTGTTACATCTTAACTCTGTCATTAAAACACATGGGATAGCTAATTAAAAATCAATATCCCAAGAAGTAGTCTATATGCCAGGTTGAATCCAGCAACATGACTGCTCTGGAGCTTATATCCAAAGATCTAGGTTTTTGTTATCTAGATAGAAGGAAGACACAGTCTGGATTACAGTGTGATCTGGCTTTAATATAGACATACCATAAGTATACACTGTTATTCTCAAACGGTGAGTGTAAGGTTAGTTTATAGATGGACACAGCCATGTTTGACACTGACATCTATTTGAGGGGCAGACAAAGTTATGAATCAGAGTAAGACTTTTAAAAAAAGAGTCAGATGGACTATGCCAATGTTTTTTGTTTTTTGTTTTATTTGTTTTCTCTATTCTTTAGCTTTCCCCTTTCCCAGTTCCCCCCTTACCATGTGTCCCATAGGTCCTCTTCCCCACTCCCCATTCCCCAATCACCCCCAACCCTTTCTCTGTTCTGATACTCTCCTGCAAAACTGGAACCAGTCTTTTCTGGACCAGTTTCCTCTCATTCCTTCTTCTTGGGAATCTTTTGATTTGCTAATTGTGCCTTGAGTATTCAGAGCTTCTGGGCTCATTAATATCCAATTATTGATTGCATTTCCTGTATATTCTTTTGTAATTGGGTTAACTCACTTAGGATATTTTCCAGATCCGACCATTTGCCTACAAATTGCATGAATTCATTGTTTTTAATTGCTGAGTAGTATTCCATTGAATAAATATACCATATTTTCTGTATCCATTCCTCCTTTGAGGGACATCTGGGCTCCTTCCAGCTTCTGGATATTATGAATAAGGCTGCTATGAACATAGTGGAGCATGTGTCTTTATTGCATGCAGGGGAATCCTCTGGGTATATGCCCAGGAGTCTTATGACAGGGTCCTTTGGAAGTGTCATGCCCAATTTTCTGAGGAACCACCGGACTGATTTCCAGAGCAGTTGTACCATCTTGTAATCCCACCAACAGTGGAGGAGTGTTCCTCTTTCTCCACATCCTCTCCAGCACCTGTTGTTTCTGGAGTTTTTAATCTTAGCCATTCTGACTGGTATGAGGTGAAATCTCAGGGTTGTTTTGATTTGCATTTCCCTGATGACTAAGGATGTTGAACATTTCCTTAGGTCCTTAATAAGGACAGGAAAGAGAGGTGATTTAAGAGAGTATGAGAGAGAGAGAGAGAGAGAGAGAGAGAGAGAGAGAGAGAGAGAGAGAGAGAGAGAGAGAGAGGGAGAGGGAGAGGGAGAGGGAGAGGGAGAGGGAGAGGGAGAGGGAGAGGGAGAGGGAGAGGGAGAGGGAGAGGGAGAGGGAGAGGGAGAGGGAGAGGGAGAGGGAGAGGGAGAGGGAGAGGGAGAACATTTTTGCCAGGAAAGTTTTACAGTCATCCTGCAGGTAAAACAGAAGAAACCAGAGAATGAGAAGAAGCAAGAGGTTAGAATGGATGGCCAAAGTTAGTTTGAGGCCAGGGAGAGCAATTCAATGAGAAACTAATAGAAGCCAGTTTAAATCAGTCAGCTCAGAGAGAACTTTTGAGCTGACTGCAATAGTTGAGAAAGAACTAGAAAGGACAGCTTATCAGCAGTAAATCTCAATGTCTGAAAATTCTAGGCATGACATAGAAGACAGAGACTGGAATGTGATGCCTTTGAGGTCCAGGCTTGTAGAAGATTAGATTTTTATGGAAGCTAGACTGTTCTTGGCCTAGGTCTAAGAGTAGTAGAACAGAGAAGGAAATGTTCTGGGATCAGCTCAAGACATATGTGCACAGCTTGCATACAAACCCTCATCTCATCCCTTCATTACAAGAAATGAAAGGTACTTTTACAATATGCATTTATTACAGAAAATTACTCAGTTATAAAGATCAAGATTTTATTTTAAATGTTTTAATAAAACTTAAGATATCATACATTATTTGGCTCCAGAAGAGTAAATTTCAGTTTCATGAAAAGAATCATGAAATTTTCGGTGAAATGGACATGTTTTATCAAGTCTATGCAGATGGTTAATGCTGGGACATACATACATTTGTCCTTAGAGTCAAGTTACACAAGTCATTACCAATGACAACTTATATGTAATCTATTACATATACACAGGTTTATGTTTCAAATAATTTAAATATTACTACCCACTGGAAGCTGATAAACCACTATATGAGCCATTTGGAAGAATTTCATCTTCAAATATAGCATTTTTTTTTCACTTCTCAATAACATCTAATAACAAAATAACCTAATTATTGCTAAAAATCCCGAAGCATTCAAAAGTGTTCAAAAGTTGAATATAAAAATGTCTTCTGTTACTCAAGATAAATTCTTAAGCATACAATGCATAAGAAGGCTTTTTGTGGGAGACAAAACCTATACTTCTATTCACTTCAGATAGGGAGACAACGGACCAAAATACAGGCATGATCAAAGTCTAAATTGGTAAAAAAAACAAGGGGATATATTCGCCACTTTTAGTATTATGGGTTAAAGTTTTTCAGTAAGAGCAGAAATGACTCAAACACAATTGTGTCTCAACATCTTCACCTGAATGATGAGTGACAGCTCACAAATGCTTGGAAATTGGAGCCCACAGCACAGCCTGGAGGCAGCTAAATAGGCATTTCCAAATTCACAGTTCTACTAAATCTTTTCTAGGTAGATTGGCCAGTTTTTACAGATTTTTCCAGGCTCTGGTCTCCTGAATCTGCACATGTTCTTATCTGAGAGTAATTATCAGAATCTTGGCTTATTTACTCTTGGGAAGCAGGAGCTTCGTAAATTTGGTCAATTTCAGGGACTTATTTAAGCTATTTTATGTTGTTTATCTTTCACCTTAAAGAGGTTCTATGGAGAATATAAGGTTTCAACATTGAAGGAAATTGTTACTCAAAACTCTTGGTCATAAGCAATAAATTATCTGCTATATAATGACAATATACAATAAGAAAGGGAAAAAACATTATTCAAAAAAACTATTGGAAATTGAGAAAGGAAGACGAGAACCAACACCAGACCAAAATTCAATGAAGCAAACATTAAATAGAGAATCTACATGAAGCACTGGGGGCAAGTAGAACAAAATCTTGATTTAGAGTCCTTGAAAAGCCTTGTGATCTTGTACTTTGTAGAATATAACTTCACTGCTCCTTCTGGCTCTTGATCTTCCCTGAGGATGTTCTTACCAAAGATCCACAAGCTTGATGTCTCTTCACCCTGAAGTTCCCCCATACAGCTTAGATTTCATCTGATATGGCCATAATCACTCTTTCATGATTTGCCTTTAGAAACATTGACCTTTTCATATACTCTTGGCTTCCCAAAACTTTTTTTGAATTCTTAGTGAATACTTTTTGAACCTGTAATGTTTACATTCTTGATACCTGCAAAATTAGCATAAGTAGAAAATGCCAAGTTCTGTCTTTATTTATAGCTAAATATAATTTAGCTATAATTTATAGCTATTGAACCATGTGTATAGCAATCTGTCTATGTGACAGAATTTAAGTAAATACTTCTCAAAATTGTAGGGTAACTGTCAAGTGTGCAGCAGCCCATGCTCAGCTTGAATCATAACTGATTCTTGGAAATCTCCACCCTTGCCAGGTGGTGGTGGAGCACGCCTTTAATCCCAGCACTTGGGAGGCAGAGGCAGGCAGATTTCTGAGTTCAAGGCCACCCTGATCTACTGAGTGAGATCCAGGACAGCCAAGGTTATACAGAGAAACCCTGCCTAAAAAACCAAAAAAAAAAAAAAAAAGAAAGAAAAAAGAAAAAGAAAGAAAGAAAGAAAGAAAGAAAGAAAGAAAGAAAGAAATTTCCACCCCTATGATTCAGTATTAACAGCACATTGACACTTGCTACCACATTGTACTTCTCCATTAGCTCTCAGTGCACAAACTTCAAAAACACTATAAAAGCCCACTTTCCATGCAGACTTTTTGCATTCCCTATTCCCATTCAGAGGCAGCTACAGTTCTGTGTTTCTTTCCAATAAATTTCTTATATGAGATTTTTTTGTGTGGTATGACTTTACGTATTCTTTGTTTTTCTACTTCCAAGATACCCTTATAACAGAAAAAAAACACTTTACAAATGACCCTGTTTAAGTAGGTTCAGAAACAGGTTTTGATCTCAATAGAAATATATTGAAATAATATATAATGCTATATTTTGAGGTTACCAGTATAAGTCTGGCCAGTTTTTTAGGTAGTGTCAAGTTATACTTCTATTTTCCCACGTTAAAACATTAGTATATTTTAATAGTATATTTTAATTGCTCTAATAACCCCATAATCCTTGTTCATACTTTAAAATTCATAACATTGTTAGGAAATTATATATTTAAAAATACTTTTACTGCACTATGGGAAATACTTATTTCAAGCCTGAACCTCCAGCAAATAATAAAATTCAGTGAGCTGTAACTCTGATACATGTCTATTAAATTCTCTTGAGATCTTTGCTCCCAGGCAGACCAGACAGGCAACACCAGGAATAGAGATATCCCAGGATACAGCCAACCAGACTTCTTTCTGCCTATGCCCAGAGCCTGGGCAGCTTGTGGTTTTCTGTGTGCCAGCCCTGTTGTGGGATGCTTGCCCTGCAGGGTGACCAGCACTTGGAGGGAGTCCCCACATCCTCTGCCTCTTCACTCCTTGACAGACCAGGCAGGCAGCACCAGGTATACAGAGAAAACCCAAATATAATATTGCTTGGGGCAAGGCACACCAGGGACTTAAAATCACATATCATGATACTACTAGAGGATTGCAAGAATGACATAAGTAAATCAAAGAAATATAGGAGAAAAAGGATAAAAAAGTACAAGCCCTTACAAAGGAAACACAAAAATAATTTAAAGAAATTCAGGAGAATATAGGTCAACAGATAGAAGTCAATAAAGAAGAAACACAAAAATCTCTTAAAGAATTACAGGAAAACACAAACAAACAAGTGAAGGAAATGAGCAAAACAATCCAGAACCTAAAAACAAGTAGAAACAACTAATTAATCACAAAGGGAAACAACTTTGGAGACAGAAAACCTTGGGAAGAAATCAGGGGTCATAGATGCAAATATCAACAACAGAATACAAGAGATAGAAGACAGTATCTAAGATGCAAAAAAAAAAAAAATACCATAGAAAGCATTGACTCAACAGTCAAAGAAAATGCAAAATGCAAAAGACTTGAAACCTAAAACATCCAGGAAATCTAGGAAAGAATGAGAAGACCAAACCTAATGATTATAGGTATAGATGAGAGTAAGATTTACAACTAAAAGGGGCAGCAAATATCTTCGACAAAATTATGGAAGAAAATTTCCCTAACTAAAAGAGAGAGGGGCCCATGAACATACAAGAAACCTACAGAACTCCAAACAGACTGGACTAGAACAGAAATACCACTCATCACATAATAATCAAAACTCCAAATGTACTAAACAAAGAAAAAATATTAAAGGCAGTAAGTGAAAAAGGCCAAGTAACATAAAAAGGAAGATCTATCAGAATTACACAACACTTCTCACCAGAAACGAAGATCCTGGGCATATATCATACAGAGAACACAAATGCCAGCCAAGACTAGTATACCCAGCAAAACTCGCAATCACTATCGATGGAGAAACCAAGATATTCCATGATAAGACCAAATTTACATAATATCTTTCCACAAACCCAGCCCTACAAAGGATAATAGGTAGAAATTGCCAATACAAGGAGGGAAACGACACACTAGAAAAAACAAGGTACTAATCTTCTTTCATCAAACCCAAAAGAAGAAAACCACTCAACCTTGGACAGAAGGTTGTGGAGCTTCCTGGCTTCCTGGTACAAATGGTGGCCAGAAGTCTCCTGTCCCCAAGGGCCTCTTAAGATAGATCATAAAGTGTCCTCCAGAAGTGTCATGCCCTGTTTTCTGAGGAACCACCAGGTTATTTCCAGAGTGGTTGTACCAGCTTGCAATCCCACCTGCAGTGGAGGAGTGTTTCTCTTTCTCTGCATCCTTACCAATACCTGCTGCCTCCTGAGTTTGCCAATACCTGATGTCTCCTGAGTTTTCAATCTTAGCCATTTTGACTGGTGTGAGGTGAAATCTCTGGGTTGTTTTGATTCGTATTTCCCTAATGATTAATGATGTTGAACATTATTTAGGGTGCTTCTTAGCCTGAAATTCTTCAGGTGAAAATTCTTTGTTTAGCTCTGTACCCTGTTTTTTAAGAGGGTTACTAGGCTCTCTGGAGTCTAACTTCTTGAGTTCTTTGTATATATTGGATATTAGCCCTCAGCTGGATGTAGGTTTGGTGAAGATCTTTTCCCAATTTGTTGGTTGTCTGATGGACAGTGTCCTTTGCCTTACAGAAACTTTGTAATTTTATGAGGTCCCATTTGTCAATTCTTGATCTTGGAGCATAAGCTATTGGGGTTCTTTTCAGGAACTTTTCCTCTGTGCCCATGTCCTGAAGGGTCTTCCCCCTGTTATACCACTTATGGGCATATACCCAGAGGATTCCCAGGCATACAATAAAGACACATGTTCCACTATGTTCATATGTTCATATCAGCCTTATTTATAATAACCAGAAGCTAGAAAGAACCCAGATGTCTTTCAATGGAGCAATGGATAAGGAAATGTGGTATATTTACACAATGGAATACTACTCAGTAATTAAAAACAATGAATTCATGAAATTTTTAGACAAATAGTTGTAACTGAAAAACATTATCTTAAGTGAGGTAGCTCAATCACAAAAGAATACACATGGAATGCAGTCACTGATAAGTGGATATTAGCCCAGAAGCTCTGAATACTCAAGACAAAATTAACATATCAAATGATTCCCAACAAGAACGAAGAAGGCCCTGGTCCTGGAAAGGCTTGAGCATTGTAGGGAATTACCAGGACAGAGAAATGGGAAGGGGGTGATTGGGAAATGGGCAGAGGGAAGAGGGCTTATGGGACTTATGGGGAGGGGGGAACCGGGAGAGGGGAAATCATTTGGAATGTAAACACAAAGAATATAGAAAAAATATAAAATAAACAATATTAAATTTAAAAAAAGATAGACCATAAAGTTGTATACCTAATTTCTGTAGATTCACAACCGCTCCAATTCAAATACATGTTTGTGTCAAAATATGGTGGAGAAGAACACTAGAACAATACACAATAATCTATAAGGTTAATGTAGATGAAAATTTTTAGAAAAGAGAAAAGGAATATGTACTTTAGATATATGAGCGATCATGTTGCTTGAAGTATCTCATATTAAATAACAGTTGTAATATTTTTTACTTTAGTGCATTAATTAATATTTTATAGGATACTAAATAATTATTATTTGTAGAAGAATTTTAATGCAGCAACAGAAAGCTACTTTGGTGAGGGACCATATACCTTTAATCTCTCTGTCTGGAATAGAGCTAAACCCATAGAGAACCATTAACCTAAGGTTAGTTGTAGAAGGAAGTAGTCATGTTTCAAAGTGCTGTTTAATTGAAGAACAGACAAAGTGATGAATCAGAGATATATTTGACAGAATGAGTCAGAGATACAATATGCCCAACCCTGATAAGGCCAAC
The DNA here is from genome assembly GCA_964023405.1 of Apodemus agrarius. NCBI lineage: Eukaryota > Metazoa > Chordata > Mammalia > Rodentia > Muridae > Apodemus > Apodemus agrarius. The sequence continues at coordinate 96,658,836 of OZ030008.1, read as the reverse complement.
CTATGAAACAAAATCTATTAAAGAGAAGTGAAGGCTGAGAGACTCAGTCAGTTGAGTTCTCTGCAATGGAGTTCAGTTCAGTCAGTTGGTAATCAGTGCAGTCCTGTAGTGCAGTGGAGTTCAATTTGTTCACGAGTTCATGCAGTCCAGTGCAATTCAGCAGAGGCAGTTGAAGCCAGAGAATAAGGAGCCAGAAAATTGGAACAAACTACCAGAGTTAGTTTGAGGACAAGCAGAGCAATTCAGTGAGAAACTGAGAGAAGTCAGATGGAATCAGACAGCTTGGACAGAGTATGATCTAGAGCAGCTGAGTTGAACTCACCAGTCAGGGTCCATAAAGAACTAGAAAACATGAGCTCTTTTAGTAGTATGCCTCTGAGAAGACAGTTAAAATAGGTTAATAAAAGTTACTTTAACAATTATTATAATTTATATTCAAACTATTATATAATGATAATAAACATCTTCATCTTTTAGAAAATGGTTTCATTTATGTGTTTATGTATGCATGGATGTGGTACCATAGAGGTCAGAAGAGGACACTTGAGGTTCTGGAGCTGGAGATACAGGTGGTGGTGAGAAACCTCATGTGAGTTAGTGAAATGAACACCTATAATCTTGAAAAGCAACAAAAACTCTTGGCTGCTAATGTAGCTCTTCAACTTCTGATGAACTTCCACAAATTAATAATAGTAGTTATCATTAATATTATAAGAGTAATAATAAAACTAGAAGAAGAAATATAAAAGGAATCATTGAACTTTAAGTTTCCCCAAATTCTTTAAAGGGATAAAACACATACAGCAAGCTGAAAAAGAAAATTGAACTAGCCTACATAAAAGCATTATAGATGTGATGAATTTAGCATTATTCATTATGAGTTACATGGAATAGATGAACTAGAGGCTCATATGACAGAAAGTTCTTTGCAATATTCAAAGTAATATTTATATTTAGGACCATGACAGGGCAAAAGAGAGATAAATCACAACTAGTAAATGTTAGATATTTATAACATTTATATTAAACTATATATAGTATAATATATATCTATATATTAGACTAGTATATTATATATAATATATGGTATAATGTATATTATATAATAATACAATAAAGGTTATTTCACATAATTTTATATCAATAAATAAGCTATTTAGATTATATTGATTTCTAAAACCCATAAAGTGTTATATTTTAATAGTAATAAATAATTTATATAATCATATTGACTCTTAGAGAGAATGCCTTTGTAGTAAGTTAGAACAAGGTTGTGCAAGTATAAGACAACTTCCCATTACAACGCTCAGATTGCTGAGAATGACTCATAAATTGCCAGTCTTTCTGAAACAGCAAATGCCAAACCCTACCTTTGGCATCAATTTCTGTAGTTCTTTTTAGCTCTCTGTTAGTAACTAACTTCATTGGAATTTTTCTTTGTGAATTGCACAACCAATATCACTCATATTTCAGTCCCTCAATATCCTCCCTTCACTACTGCAAACTCCCTCTTCAATGGAAACAACCAAAGAAACTGAAAAAACAAAAACAAAAAACAAAAATATCTCACTTGCTGGGAAGCAGCAGTACTTCACACAGTATACACTATTGTCTGTCCACACACCTAATTACATGGAAATCTGCATTTCAATGAGTCATTGTTCTGAGTCCTCTGGCTTCTGCTACACCCCTAATACTGGATCCCTACTAGAATTTTTTTGATATTTCTTCTTGTTGTCCTGTGTCATGGAAATATTGTTGCTTTGGCTTTGCAATACCAGCCTCATCATCCACTCTAGCAGTTAACAGATGGGGTCTTGTTGAGATGGGCCACCTCAAAGCCTCTATCTGGGCCTGGCTGGTAGCTGAGTTGGTCAACTTACTATCTCTACCACCTTCAAGCCATAGGGCCCTTCTTTCCCATGCTGCCTAGGTGAGGGACCAAGACATATGTGCAGCCTATGGCAGCCTGTAAGGTACAAGGTCAGCTCTCCCACATTCCTAAGCATGGAGGAAGGGGAAGGGCCAGATTATGTCAGCCCTCTGACTTGAACATGGACCCAGGTTGCAGCCCAGACCACAGGTGTTCACATATCCTTTGATAATAAGATGGACCAAGGAAGGAAATTGACATAGTTTTTTTTACTAGAGTAGGTTTAAGGACCCAGATATGACCCTTCACACCAGCATGGAAGGATGGCCTCAGGTGATAGCGCATAGTACTCACATTAGGCTGCTCTTCAGAACCTCTGTTCATGATATAGAAACCAATTCTCTCTTCTTTCTCTCCCATCTCCCTACCATACACTTAATCACCTTAGTGGTGCTTTCCTGTCCAAGCTGGGGCTAGAAGAACTCTAATATCTTCATCCTGATTTTTCCAGTTTTATTTGCTTCATGCTCTTAATCAATGTACTACATTTTAGTAATACCTCGTACTGCTTTGTCTGAAATTATTGATGATTTGTTCATTATTCACTTTGAAATAAAGTGAATCAACTGGGGTAGATTTTGTAACATTTTTTATTTGGGCTATTCACCCATATTTCTGCTCTTTACTCATAAAAGCACCAGCACATTGTGTTCTCTAGTCTAACTTAGGAATCTACAAATAAATGTGTTTAGAACTGGCTGATTTCATGGAGTGGCAAAACTTTTTCAAAGCACATACAAATTTCACAATATGTTAGATACCTACATCTCACTGATAGTTTATCACGTGTCTGAATTTACCTAATCTCTATGCAAAGTATATTTTAGGTAAAAACAAATTACTAAAAATTCAGGTTTAATTGTATAAAAAAGAAGATGGAAATATCATTTAAAAAGTTCCTGAAAAAAACTCAAAGATATTACACCTATAGAGTCTTAGAAAATTTTCAGCCTAAACAAAGAGACACACAAATAGACAAGGTAAGATGGAAAGGAACAACTTCATGGAGCTTAGTGCATAGACAAAGAGCTAACTAAGGAATGCTAAAAGCATAAGTAGTAGTCTCCTTGGATGAAGGGTAATCACATCATTTTCTAATACCATGTGGCCAGTCCAGAAATTGTACAAGAAAGTTTATATGATGTGAACAACTTGAACATATGTATACTATATGTTATAGATGAATGAGAATAATAGGTATATATAGGAATGGTTGGAGGGCATCCTGCTGCCATTTGTACCAGGGAGCTGGGAGACTCCACAGCCTTCTGGGCATAGACCCCCAGGAGAGAGAGAGAGAGAGAGAGATCTCCCAGCAGTGCTTTCACTTTTGAACTCAGAAGAGTAAGGACACAGGCTTACAGGCCCACAGGAGGAACAACCTCCAGCCACAGACCAAAATACCAACTAGTACCTGGGATAACCAGATAGCGAAAGGCAAGCACAAGAACCCTACCTACAGAAACCAAGGCTACATGGCAACATCAGAACCCAGTTCTCCCACCATAGCAAGTCCCGGATACCCCAACACACCTGAAAAGCAAGAGTTGATTTTAAAATCGTATCTCATGATGCTGATAGAGGGCTTCAATAAAGACTTAAATAACTCCCTAAAGAAATACAGGAGAACATCAGTCAACAGGTAAAAGCCCTTAAAGAGGAAACATAAAAATCCCTTAAAGAAAAACAGGAGATCATGGGCCAATAGGCAGAAGCCCTTAAAGAAGAAACACAAAAATCCTTTAAAGAATTACAGGAAAACACAAATAATCAAGTGAAGGAACTGAACAAAACTATCCAGGATCTAAAAGTGGAAGTAGAAACAATAAAGAAATCACAAAGTGAGACATCTCTGGAGATAGAAAACCTTGGAAAGAATTCTGGAGTCATAGATGCAAGCATCAACAACAGAATATAAGAGATAGAAGAAAGAACCTAAGGTGCTGAAGATACCATAAAAAACATTGACTCAACAGTCAAAGAAAATGCAAAATGCATAAAGCTGGCAACCCAAAGCATACAGGAACTCCAGGACCCAATAAGAAGACCAAACCTAAGAATTATAGGTATGGATGAGAGCAAGGATTGACATCTTAAAGGCCCAGTAAATATGTTCAACAAAATTGTAGAAGAAAACTTATAACCTAGAGAAAGAGATACACATGAACATACAAGAAGCCTACAGAACTCCAAACAGACTGGACCAGAACAGAAAGTCCTCCCAGCACATAATAATCAAAACACCAAATTCACTAAACAAAAGAAAGAATATTAAAAGCAGTAAGGGAAAAAGGGCAAGTAACTTATAAAGGCAGACATATCAAAATTACAGCAGCCTTCTCACCAGAGATGATGAAAGCTAGAAGATCCTGGGCAGAGCCCATACAAACCCTAAGAGAACACAAATACCAACCCAGGCTACTTTACCCAGCAAAACTTTCAATCATCATAGATAGAGGAACCAAGATATTCCATGATAAAAGCAAATTTGCACAATATCTGCCCACAAACCCAGCCCTACAATGGATAATTGATGGAAAATACCAACACAAGGAGGGAAACTACACCCAGAAAAAGCAAGAAAGTAATCTTCTTCCAACAAACCCAGAAGAAGATACCCACACAAACATAAAAATAGCATCAAAAATAACAGGAAGCAACAATCACTATTCCCTAATATCTCTTAAGAACAATGGCCTCAACTCCCCAATAAAAAGATATAGACTAATGAAATATTTCTCATGTAATTGTTAAATTTTATTAGAAAATATTTATAATTCCCCTTTTAATTAATTTACTAATTTTTTATGTCTACTATTTTATTTGCACTATTTTTCATGATAGTCTTCAATTTTAATATATTACTATATACTTCCTCTATTTTTCAGAAATGTTTTGAATTTAAATCTTTGATTTTTATCACAAATGTTTCTAATTCCACCTTCAATTTATTTAGAGTTTTTATATCTACCATTTTATATGTAAAATTTTCCATGAAATAATCAATTTTAATGTTTTTGTCTATTTATTTCTAGAATTTTACCAGAAACATTTTTCATGTAAATCTTCAATGTTATCTGAAAATGTTTCTAATTCCACCTCCAATCAACTTAGAATGCCTATCATTTTATATATATAATTTCCATGATAATCTTTAATTTTAACATGTTTTTTTCTATACATTTCTTCAATTTTATCAGAAATATTTTCCATGTAAATATTCAAGTTTATCCAAAAATGTTTATAATTCCAGTTTCAATCAACTGAGGAATACTTTCAATAAAATTCTTGCCAGTTGAATCCAAGAACACATGAAAAGGATTATTCACCATGATCAAGTAGGCTTCATCCCAGTGATGCAGGGATAGTTCAATATAAGGAAATCCATCAATGCAATCCACAACATAAACAAACTTAAAGAAAAAAAACACATGGTTATTTCATTAGATGCTGAAAAATCATTTGAAAAAATTCAGCATCCTTTCAGGATAAAAGTCTTAGAAAGAATAGGAATTCAAGGCCCATACCTAAGCATAGTAAAAGCAATATACAGCAAACTGGTAGCTAACATCAAATTAAATGGAGAGAAACTTGAAGCAATCCCACTAAAATCAGGGACTAGGCAAGGCTTCCCCCTCTCTCCATACCTTTTCAATATAGTGCTTGAAGTTCTATCTAAAGCAATTAGACAACAAAGGGATACAAACTGGAAAGCAAGAAGTCAAACTATCACTATTTGCAGATGATATGTAGTATACTTAAGCGACCCAAAAATCTCCACCAGAGAACTCCTACAGCTGATATACAACTTCAGCAAAGTGGCTGGTTATAAAATCAACTCAAGCAAATCAGTAGCCTTCCTATACTCAAAGAATAAGCAGGCTGAGAAAGAAATTAGGAAAATGTCACTCTCACAATAGCCACAAACAATAAAGTATCTTGGAGTGACTCTAACCAAACAAGTGAAAGATCTGTATGAGAAGAACTTCAGGTCTCTGGAGAAGGAAATCGAGGAAGACCTCAGAAAATGGAAAGATTTTCCATGCTCATGGATTGGCAGGATTAATATAGTTGAAATGGCCATCTTACCAAAAGCAATCTACAAATTCAATGCAATCCCCATCAAAATCCCAACTCAGTTCTTCATAGAGTTAGAAAGAGCAATTACCAAATTCATCTGGAATAACAAAAAACCCAGGAGAGCTAAAACTATTCTCTACAGTAAAAGAACTTGCGGGGGAATGAGTATCCTGGACCTCAAGCAGTACTACAGAGCAATAGTGTTAAAAAACTGCATGGTATTGGTACAGTGACAGGCATCAATGGAATAGGATTGAAGACCCAGAAATGAACCCACACACCTATGGTCACTTGATCTTTGACAAAGGAACTGAAACCATTCAGTGGAAAAAGAGAGCATTTTCAACAAATGGTGCTGGCTCAACTGGAGGTCAGCTTGCAGAAGAATGTGCATTGATCCATTCTTATCTCCTTGTACTAAGCTCAACTCCAAGTAGATCAAGAACCTCCACATAAAACAAGACACACTGAAACTAATAGAAAAGAAACTTGGAACACATTGAGGACATGGGCACAGGGGAAAAGTTCCTGAATAGAACACCAATACCATATGCTCTAAGATCAAGAATTGACAAGTGGGACCTCATAAAATTACAAAGTTTCTGTAAGGCAAAGGACACTGTCAAGCAGACAAAACGACAGCCAACAAATTGGGAAAGAATCTTCACCAACCCTACATCTGACAGAGGGCTGATAGCCAATATATACAAAGAACTCAAGAAGTTAGACTCCAGAGATCTAAACAGCCCTATTAAAAAATGGGGTACAGAGCTAAACAAAGAATTTTCACCTGAAGAACTTCGAGTGGCTGAGAAGCATCTTAAGAAATGTTCAGTATCATTAGTCATTAGGGAAATGCAAATCAAAACAAACATGAGATTCAACCTCATACCAGTCAGAATGGCTAAGCTTAAAAACTCAGGAGATATCAGGTCTTGGCAAGGATGTGGAGAAAGAGGAACACTCCTCCACTGCTGGTGGGATTGCAAGTTAGTACAACCACTCTGGAAATCAGTCTGGCAATTCCTCTGAAAATGGCATGACACTTCACAAGGACTCTGCTATACCACTCCTGGGCATATAGCCAGAGGATTCCCCAGCATGTAATAAGGATACATATTCCACTATGTTCATAGCAGCCCTATTTATAATAGCTAGAAGCTGGAAAGAACCCCGATGTTCCTCAAAGGAGGAATGGATACAAAAAATATGGTATATATGCACAATGGAGTACTATTCAGCCATTAGAAACAATGAATTCATGAACTTCTTATATAAATGGATGGAGCTAGCCGGGCATGGTGGCGCATGCCTGTAATCCCAGTACTTGGAAGGCAGAGGCAGGCGGATTTCTGAGTTCGAAGCCAGCCTGGTCTACAGAGTGAGTTCCAGGACAGCCAGGACTACGCAGAGAAACCCTGTCTCAAAAAAAAAACAAAACAAAAAAAAAAAAAACACAAATGGATGGAGCTGTAGAACATCATCCTAAGTGTGATAACCCAATCTCAAAAGAACACTCATGTTATGCACTCACTGATAAGCAGATATTAGCCTAGAAGACTGGAATACCTAGGGAAATATCAGAACAGGGAAGAGGGAAGGGGTAGATGGGGGCATAGGGGGAGGGAAGAGGGCTGATGGGACTTTTGGGAAGAGGAGAGCCTGGAAAGGGGGAAATCATATGAAATGTAAGTTAAGAATATATCGATTAAAATAAAATAAAAAAGATGAAAAGCTAAAAAAGAAGAAATATTTTCCATGGAAATCTTCATGTTTATCAGAAAATGTTTATAATTCCACTTTCAATCAACTTAAGAATACTTTTTTACCTACCATTACTGTATGTGCATAAAATTTTTCTTGATAATCTTCAATTCTAACATGTTTTTCTACAGTTTCCTACAATTTTATGAGAAATATTTTCCACATAAATCTTCAATTCTATCATAAAATATTTCTATCCCATATCTCAATTAATTTAGCAATGTTTTACATGTCTACCACTTTACTCTTTAATTTTCCATGAAAATTGTCAGTTTTAACGTGTTTATCTGAAATATTTTCCATGTGAATCTTTAATTTATCAGAAAGTGTTTTTATTTCCCTTTACTTCCCTTTGCAATAAATAAATTAACAAAAAGGAATGGTTGGAGGGAGGACAGCAGGGAGTGCTTAGAAGGGAACATGGTGCAAATGTGTTCCAATTTCAAATAAAATATTGAAAATGACTGTTACAATGAGTGCAGATTTACTAATTGCTTTAATTTTTTCAGAGACTTATTTATTTGTTATTATATATAAGTACAATGTAGCTATCTTTAGACACACCAGAAGAGGTGCTATATCACATTATGTATGTTGGTGAACCACCATGTTGTGGCTGGGATTTGAACTCAGGACCTCCAGAAGAGAGGTCAGTGCTCTTAACTGCTGAGCCATCTCACCAGCCCCATGCTAATTGCTTTTATATGTATATGTATATATGTATATATATTACATATAAACTATATGTAATAATGGACACAAGAAACAAACTCACATAGCCATTTTAATATCCGACAAATAGACTTCAAACCAAAATTAATCTGAAATTATATACTATATCATATATGTTAATCAAAGAGAAATCCACACAAATATATTCTAACTCTAACCATCTATGCAAGAATTACAGGTCATCCTGATTCACTACTACAGGTACAATTACATAATGACCTTATTACAGCAAGAGTAGTGATGACAATACTCCACATTTGCCAAGATGCAGATCACCCAGACCAAACATAAACAGGGAAATGCTGAAATCAAATCATCTCATAAAACAAGTATACTTAAATGATAATTATAGAACATTTACCTAAACAGCAAAGAAAATAACTTCCTCACAGCACACCATGACATCATGGGGCTTTTTCTGAAACAGTATGTATGTATGTGTGTCTCTCTGTTTCTCTTTCTCTCTCTGTCTCTGTATATATCTCTCTCTCTCCCTCTCTCCCTCTCTCCCTCCCTTCCTCCCCCTTCTCTCTCTCTCTGTATGTGTGTGTGTGTGTGTGTGTGTGTGTGTGTGTGTGTGTTTGCTTATTTGTGCACTTGTGAGAACATGTGTCCTCTAGCACATGTCTGGAGATCAGAGGACTAATTGAAAAGGCAGATTCTCTTCTGTCATATTGTGGGTTCTGGCGATAAGATACAAATCAACAGATTTGACAGCAAAAGTCTTTATACATGAAATAATCTTAGAAACACAAGAGATCCAATTGAAACTAATTTTACTATGTAATAAAATCAGTCATTCTAAGTAAATGTGGAAATGAAATATATATGATTTTCAGTAGTTAGTATATCAGAATATGTATAACAATAGTCAACTGTATCAAATATTTTGTTTTGAGAATGATGTTTCACAATAACTATGTTACAAAATATTGAAATATTTTAATTTACTAATATACATTACTTAACATTACTAAGATATATATATATATATCTCAACATCACATATAAATTTTATTTTTTGTAATTACATATAGAAACAAGTAAGAAGCATAACTAGAGCAATTTCGGCAAACATAGACAAATAAAAGGTATATCTCTAATATAAGTCGTATTATAGTTTCACAAATTGTTTGCATAAGAATTTTTTCAGTGCTGTTGTAACATCCCTATTTCTTAGAGTGTATACCACAGGATTAAACATAGGAGTCACAACAGTATAGAAAAGAGAAAGCACTTTATCTGTCTCACCTGAATGACTAGTACTGGACCTGAAATATGTAATCATAGCTGATCCAAAAAATAACATCACAACTGCAAGATGAGAAGAACAAGTAGAGAAGGCTTTGGCTCGACTTTTGGCTGATGACAGCCTCAAGACTGTAGATATGATTTTACTGTAGGAAAATACTATTAACAGTAATGGAAACAAGAGAAATAAGAGAGCACCTAGGAAAACCATCATCTCATTGATAAAAATATTCCCACAGGCCAGGTGAAGAATTGGGGGAATGTCACAGAAGAAGTGGTTGATTTGGTGGGAACCACAAAATGATAGAGAAACGATCTGTGATGTCTGCCCTATCTGTACTGGGATTCCACTAATCCAGGAGCCAATCACCAGTTGAGAACACACCTTTTGGTTCATGACTAGAGGATAGTGCAGCGGATTACAGATGGCAACATAACGGTCATAGGCCATCACAGCTAGCAAGAAGCACTCTGTGGCCCCCAGGATAAGAGTGCAGCACATTTGTGTAGCACAGGCAATGAAAGAGATGGCCCTTTTCTGTGTTCCAAGGTTGAAGACCATTCTGGGAAGAGTAATTGATACATAACATATCTCTGAAAAGGAAAAGTTACCAAGAAAAAAGTACATAGGGGTCTGAAGGGCAGAGTCTACCTTTGTGATAAGTACAATGGTGCCATTGCCTAATAGGATGAAGGAATACATGGCTATCAACAGTCCAAAGAGAAACCACTGGAGATTAGGAACATCTGAAAATCCAAGAAGAACAAATTCCTTCAGATTGGTTAGGTTTCCTTCTTGTAATTTTTGTTGATGGTTCATCTGTGAAGCAGATTTAGTCAACATGGGTTTTTACTTTTTTAGTGTAAGAAGCTTTTATCCTAATATATAATCATCCTGATAAATTTTAAGTATCTGATAAATTTAATCTACTAAAAAAGTACTGCTGATTACAAATTTTACTGTTAGTTGTATTAGCCCAACTTTATTGTATCTCACTGGGCATACAAGCCATTCTTTAAGTACAGAACCTATACCCAGGAGTAGATGGCTAACAATTTTAATGGCATTTTGAAAGGTCCTTTGTCTCATAAAGTTTTGTCAGGTCATTATTTTTTCACATTGAAAATGTTTTGCATATTCATTATGATTTCTAGTTTTATGCTTGGGGGATTTTTTAAAAACATTTTTATACATCGGTTTATTTATTCTTTTTTTGAAAAAGGAAATAAAAACATTTTATGATAAAATGGAAGATTTATATGGAAAGTATTTCTGATAAAATTGAACAAATATATAGAAAAACACGTTAAAATTGACTATTTCATGGAAAATTGTACAGATAAAATGGTAGACATAAAAACATTTCTAAATTAATTGGAAGAGGAATTAAAAACATTTTCTGACAAAATAAGAGATTTACATGGAAATATTTCTGATAAAATAGAAGAAATCTATAGAAAAACATGTTAAAATTGAATCTCATCATGGAAAATAATATAAACAAAACGGTAGACATAAAAAAATTACTAAGCCGGGTGGTGGTGACACACACCTTTAATCCCAGCACTTGGGAGGCAGAGGCAGGCAGATTTCTGAGTTTGAGGCTAGCCTGGTCTACAGAGTGAGTTCCAGGACTGCCAGGACTACACAGAGAAACCCTGTCTCGAAAAACCAAAAAAAATTACTAAATTAATTGAAAGAGAAATTATAATCATTTTCTGATAAAATTGAAGATTTACAGGAAGAATATTTCTGTTAGTCTCTGTCTTTTTATTGCAAAATTGAGCCCATTGGTGTTAAGAGATATTAAGGAATAGTGTTTGTTGCTTCCTGTTATTTATGATGTTATCTTTGTTTGTGTGGTTATATTAATATTTTTTAGAAATTTGTTGTTTTCTAGAAAGAAAGAAAGAAAGAAAGAAAGAAAGAAAGAAAGAAAGAAAGAAAGAAAGGAAGGAAGGAAGGAAGGAAGGAAGGAAGGAAGGAGGAAGAAAGAAAGAAAGAAAGAAAGAAAGAAAGAAAGAAAGAAAGAAAGAAAAAGAAGTATGGATATGTGTGGGAAGATTTCTGTGAGGGGCAACAGTAATAACAATATATACCATCATCAAAAAACTAATTTCAATTAGAAAAGAAAAATGATAAAAAATATAAAATTGTACATGCCAAGGCATTAGCATATTATATTTCAAAAATGCATGTTATTATTTATTTATTTCTTCAAAGATTTTATTATAATTTTATGATGAAAAATTTCCATTATTTTTAGCTTGTTTGAGAACTACAACATATTTTACTTATTTATTTCAATGGTTAGTATTATGGTTAAAATTTTCAAAGTTTTTTTTAGCTTATTTGAAAATGGCAACATATTTATTCCAAGGTTTCCTTTTGTTTTATGACTTAAATTTTGCAGATATTTCTCTAGTTTTTCAGTTCATAATTATAGGCAATTTAAAAATAACAGAAAAAATGAATAGCATGGTTAAAAGAAGTATCTTTCTGAGTTATGTTAAGTAGGGATTTTAGGAAATTTCATTCATTTAAACTAACTTAGGAATCCATTTCTTTTCTGAATGTAAGTAGGAGGCCTATGGAGGAGAAGCAGTGCACTGTTTGTTTAGGGAAAGGGGCAGACTCCCTTAAACTCTCAGGACTCTGTGAACCACCACAATGTTTTACTTAACCCATAACCAAAAATTTAGTTAATCATTTTAGCTTTGCTTTTTAAAAGAATTTTTATGACAGAAAAAAATGGAAAATGCAATAATTTTTACTAGAGCTTTATGGTTGTTCCTTATAGTAAATTGTCTCCATTAGCCTAGAGTTTCATTCTAAAGTCTTCATAGATGCAACGGGGAGAGAGGAGAGGGCAGATGGTGGGATGGGGGCTTTGTGGAGGTGCAACCAGGTAGTAGGATGTCATTTGAGATGTAAATGAAGGGAATGATTAATAAAATAAAATAAAATAAAATAAAATAAAATGATATAAAATAAAAACTTTGATCATTTTTGCTTGTAAGAGCTAAATAAAGCAATATTAAAATATCATTTAGTCACACAAAGTGATTCTTGTCGTGGTTTTCTGCTTATCTAAACTTCTAGATATTTTGTTGAACTTGGTTGTTATCTTCTAGGAATGTATCACATTACTTATTAAATTTTATCTAATGACCTTATTGATTTACTTTACTAAAAATAGTTTTCTTTCAAACATTTTATTCTGGCTCAGGACAATATTCAGAGGAAGTATTTTTATATAAAGACAAAGAGGTGCTATCCATGGTGAGGAATCAATTGGTACCTCTTTAATCCTGAAGAGGATGCTTTGTAAGATATTTCATCCAAGATGACCTCTGACTCTTCATGTGCACCTATTTGCCTTTCATCTCTTCAATACCATGGTTTGCACCTTGTCCAGAAAAAAAAGTACAGTAACAGAATTAGCAATATGGGACAAAGTTCTGCTAAAATGTTTTATAGCTGAATTGTTTTTAATTTTCTTCCACTGTGTAACATGTATTCTAATGTAGCATAATTTATTAAGCTATCCAATGACTTAATAATTCTAAAATTACTTAAGATTATTGTGTGAATCACACATACAGACAACCAAACCAAACCAAAACACCCTGGAGATAGCTATGGCACATATGTTTCTTCAAACATTATCTATATTTGTTTTTAAATATTACCTTTGATTCTTCTGCAGTTTGAAATTGGCTTAGTCCAAATGATTTAATCAAAACTTAGTACAAAAGATATTCAATGAATCTATCCCTTTGCTTGACATTTATTTTCAAAATGAGTATTTTCTCTCTAGAATGATAAAATCTTAAAGAAGGTAATAAAGCTTTTCAGAAGGTGGCATACCCAGGAATATGTTTTTACACTTTTTCTTTCTTTTACCTCTCCTTAATGTGGCTCAAATATCAGGACTCCACATGAGAACCTTTTGGTGAAATTATCTTTATGGTTAACTATGGCATTTATCACACAAATTTTTTGGGGGGAGGGGAGTGGGTTTAAAGTTTTAATAATAAATTGTGCCAGTAGAATCTTTCAAAGGCAATGATATATCAATAAATAATAGTTAAATTGAGTTTCTGAAAAAGAACCCACCACATGAAACTATGTACATAATTTCACTATTTATACTGTCAATAACACAGCATTACTACAAAATAGTGAGAATACTGTAAGTCACAAAAAAATAAAAAGCACAGCAGACTTCAGAATATGCTATTCATACAAATGTAAAGCAGGACAAGGGAATGTTTCTTAGACACAGATAAATTTGTTAGTGTTTCTGCCTAGATATATACTAAGTACCAGATACACCTTGCTAAGAACCTCAATGAAAATAAGTGCCATAGTATAATGAAAATGTATCACACAAATCTTAAGTGATATGTCAGAGAAAGCTATGACTATTTTCCTTCTTTAGTCTGATTTTTCTTCAATTAATGGTCCACTGCTTCATTTGTTGCTAATTATTCTGATATATAATGTGGCTCTGTTTAAAGAAAAATTTTACTTTCAAGCAGAAGATGATAATTAATATGGAGAGAAAAAATAAAATAACTTCATGTTTTTACATCTCAATGATTAATATAGTATATTCCTATATTTCCTGACTTTTTTTAAACTACCATTTAAAGTTGTGTAATACAAAATCTATTCATTAAAATGACATTCAGACCACCGATATATCTTCTCCTCCAGAGAAGAAGCTACAAACAGTATAAATTACTCAGTGTGCTCTACTCATGTAGCATTCTTCTTTGTAGTAAATGCTTAATTCCTAATAGGTTTACAATAATAAAAATGATGCCACATTATTTCTATTTTAAGCCTCTCTTTTCTGAATAAATCCAAAGACTTAAAAGAATTTCTAATAGTATTCTAAGGCATGCAAAGGTCAGAAGTTCCACTTTTCCAAGTGTATTTTGCTATGCATAAGGAATATAAATGCTTTAATGAATTTAAATTACTACATTTAACTTAAAGTAATTTTCATTATTTTAGAAATTCTATTTCTATGATTTCTTTTAAAATAATTAATCTTTTAATTATTCAGTTTTATAAATCTATCCCATTGGTTGTTTAATTCTTAGCCTCCTATTAAAATATAATTAAACCGAGCACAGGAATTTGCCACTTAATTATAAATCATTAAAATTAGCTACTTTAAAGTTTTCTCTAAAATTACACTTAATAAAATTATCATACGTACAGTTTTTTCTATTTTGAGATATTTCAACATCTCTGCTTACTAAAACAAACACAATATAAATTATATTTATGTAATTAAACATTTGTTAATTTTTAAATTAATGTTTCCTACAATAGGTAGAATATTAAAAGTAGAATTACAAAGTATGGAATGACATGATATTGATCTACAATGGATATCAGTATAAAATAACTCATATTTACCTTTCTTACAAAAATAATTTTGACTATTTGTTACCATAATTTAGACAGTTCATTTATTTTAAGTGGAACCATTTGTATCATCAAAGGTTTGTAATCATCTGTTAAGTAATTTTGTTTCTGAAGACTATAAAATAAATGTAGCTCTGTTCTCTATTAGCTATCTGTTTACAGATATAAATTTCTACATCAGGGAATGTCTTTTATATTTACCTATTTGCCTATTATTTTTCCCAGATTGTATTTACTCAACCTTGACCTATAAGTTGGCCCCTGGTGGAATTGAAAACACGGTGTGGTTTATTTCCTAGACACGGACAGTTTACTGAGCAACACTAGGACCGATAGTCCAAAACTGACACCTTGACATTAATTATCTATTTTGGCAAATTGACAACTGTGATGTTCTCTATTATGAAGGCACTAGGTATTGTCTTGGTTCACAGTACATTGACTCTGTAAGCATGTATTTTATTTCTTTCTCCCATCAGTATACTATAATGGATTCTGTGTCATGTATTCACAGGAAAGTCTGTGCTATGGTTTTTAAAAGAACAACAAAAGCAAGCTTTGCTGAGGGTACATGACTAATGTAGACTAATTCCAGCTGCAATAATAAAAAGTCCATGAAGAACAATGTCTGTAGATCTAAGCTTCTGAGCTTTCCTGAGAATGGCAATCACTCCTAACCTTTTAGGTAGCTTAAGAATCTTCCTCAATGACTAGGGGAAACAATATAGTCAAAGTATATTGCAAGAAAATAATTAAATAAAAATGAATTTATAAAAGGATCTCACTGGGGATAAATTATTATAGCTCTAATATAGCACTGATTATATTATTCATTAAATAGTGACTTTAATAATACTGATACTTATCAGAAAATGATTCCTCCTATATCTTAGTACTGAGAGCAAACAATATTTGGTAAAGTTCATTAGAAATGGAGAAGGCATGAAAAAAACAAGGAAAGGGTGAGAGGAGCAAGCAGTGAGGCCTCATGTGGGACCAGGGGAGGCCTTGCTCAGGGTGAGTTACCAACCAAGAATAAGCTCTTTTAGATGTACATCCAAACCTTAGCTAGGTGAAGGGTGAGATGAAAGCTTAGGTAAGGACCTAACCCCTCAAAAGAATGGACAGAGAGAACTTCTGATTATAGAAAAGAGAATATCCTGAAAAAGCACACGAATATAAATGAAAAGTATATGAAACACAGTAACAGAAATTCATAACATGGGAATTTTAAACAAAATAATTCAGAAAATGGAATCATTTTAAGGAAAGAAATTAGATGTCATTAATAATTCAAATTGTAGTAAACTTCATCTTAAATTATGTATAGTAGTCTTTAAAATGCAGAATTAAATTACCTATTTTTTATTTTTTTAAATGTTTACTAATCTAGGTATACCTAAATTTTTATAAAACACAATAAAACTTAAACTATAAAATAAAGGATGATTGGGGAATAGTTGGGGGAGAGGAATTATGGGACATATGGTGGGGGGGAACTGGGAAAGGGGAAAGCCTTTGGAATGTAAACATAGAATATAGAAAATAAAAATTAAATAAAAAAATAATTCTGCCAGGCATTGGTGGCGCACACCTTTAATCCTATCACTTGGGAGGCAGAGGCAGGCAGATTTCTGTGTTCGAGGCCAGCCTGGTCTACAGACTGAGTTCCAGGACAGCCAGGATTATACATAGAAACCTTATTTTGAAGTAAAAAAGAAAAAAAAGTAAATTAAAATAATTCAGCATGGAAAACATAAATAAGTTTCACATTATGCCAAACACTGTTGATACATAAGAAAACACTTAAATTCATGTCTCAAATAAAGAGCTTCTTCCCCTAGTAATAGATCTTTTATTTTTTTTATTAGATATATTCTTTATTTACATTTCTGTAAATAGATCTTTACATATAAAAGCAAAGTCCAAAATGAAACTAACATTTTTTTAAATCACAGAAATGAAGGGGAATAAATCATGTAAGTGTTGGGACAGATGCCTAACAGCATTAATTATATAAATCAGAAAATTTAAGGACTTATCAATAACCTAAAACTTGTTATATTACTTCTATAAATGCTACATGAGGATACAAAGGTATTATGATTGAGTCAATGATGAATCTGTACATAAATGAGAGTCTTCTCAATATCAACAGAGCTTTTCTCTAATTTTGTAAAGTGAGACATAAAGTTGGCTGTCTATGACAATTTTTAAAATATATTTTATCTTGCCTTCTTTTCTAAACCATCAGAGTAGCATGCCCTTCAATAGAAAACAGTTTTTGAAAATTCTAGTTTTTTAGTATCATTTGCTTAGAGCCATTTTTATTAAAGTTATTAATTATTACATCTTT
Source organism: Apodemus agrarius (assembly GCA_964023405.1). Lineage (NCBI taxonomy): Eukaryota > Metazoa > Chordata > Mammalia > Rodentia > Muridae > Apodemus > Apodemus agrarius. The sequence goes on along the minus strand of OZ030008.1, from coordinate 96,641,274 downwards.
TAAAAGTAATTTCCCAATACATTAGTTTGCTTAGCTTCAATGTGCAATAGTAGATGGCAAAATAATCAACTGCATTTTTTTTCTATACTAAGAGCAAGGATGTATATTTCTACTGCCTATATTATATTTATATATCTATATTTATACTACATGTTTAGATGTTTATACAATCCTAGACATTTGTCTTTTAAACAGCAAATATGCGCACAATAGGATTATAGAGCTTCATCACATTTAATTAGTTTGTTTTCCTATAGAAAGTTTATTCATCTTATGCTTTTATGTTACTTTCAATTTTCACAGTTCAGCCATTGTCGCCCTGCCAGTTGCCCCTCCCACAGTTTGTCATCCCATTCTTTGCTTCTCCCCAAGTCTCCAAGAAGATGTTCCCTTACCCCCTGCTAGGCCTCCCTACTCCCAGGGGGCCCCAGACTCTCATTTTTTATTGAATATTTTATTTATTTACATTTCAGTTGTTATACACCGTCCCAGTCTTTCCTCTGCAAACTACCTATCACATCCACCTCCCACAAGCTTCTATGAGAGTGCTTCCCCACCCATCGACCCACTCCTGCCTCACTGCCCAAGCATTACTCTATGCTGGGGCATCTAGTAACCACAGGACAAAGGGCCTCCCTTTCCATTGATGCCAAATAACGTCCATATGCACTTGGAGTCATGGGTCCCTCCATGTGTATTCTTTGGTTGTTGGTTTAGTCCCTTGGAGCTCTTAGGGGTCTGGGTAGTTAATATTGTTGTTCTTCCTATGCGGTTGCAAACCCTTCAGCTCCTTCAATCCTTCCCTCAACTACTCCATTGGTGTCCCTATGCTCAGTCAGATGGTTGGATGTAGGCAACCATATCTGGACTGATCAGGCTCTGGCAGAACCTCTCAGGAGACAGCTACATCAGGCTCCTGTCAACAAGCACTTCTTGGCATCTACAATAGTGTCTGGTCTTGGTAGCCGCATATGGGATGGATCCCCAGGTGGGGCAGTTTTTGGATGGCCTTTCCTTCAGTCTCTTGCTCTACTCCTTGTTCCTGTATTTCCTTTACACAGGAGCAATTCTGCATTCAAATTTTTGAGATGGGTAGGTAGCCCCATCCCTCAACCAGGGGCCGGGCCTAACCTCTGGATATGGTCTCTACAGGTTATCTCTCTCCTTTGTTGGATATTTCAGCTAGTTATCCCTCTTGGGTCTTGAGAGCCTCTTGCTTTCCTGAAATTTGGGATTTTCTGGTGGCTAAACCCAGTTCCCTACCCCCCATTGTCATATACCTCTGTTCTATTTCCTGACCCTCTATACATCTTACCTGTTTCCTCCCACATTTGATTCTGCCCCCTTTTCCCTTCCCCTCCTCCTTTCCTCCCAATTCTCTCTACCATCTACCTCCTGTGATTATTTTATTCACCCTTCTAAGTAGGACTGAAGCACCTACATTTTGGTATTCCTTTTTCTTGATCTTCATGTAGTCTGTTAATTGTATCTTGTGTGTTCTTAGCTTTTGGGCTAATATCCACTTATTAGTGAGTGCACACCATGTATGTTCTTTTGTGACTGGGTTACCTTACTCAGGATGATATTTTCTAGTTCCATCCATTTGCCTGTGAATTTCATGGAGTCGTTGTTTTTAGTAGCTAAGAAGTATGCCACTGTATACCATATTTTCTGTATTCATTCTTTTTTTGTGGGACATCTAGATTGTTTCCAGCTTTTGGCTATTAAAAATAAGACCTCTATGAACATAGTGGAATATATGTCCCTATGGTGTAGTGGGGCATCTTTAGGGTATATGCCCAAGAGTGGTATAGCTGGGACTTGTATTAGATCTTTTTTCCAATTTTCTGAGGAAACTCCAGATTGATTTCAAGAATGGTTGTTCCAGATTCATCTTGTATTTTACTTGTTTATTCATCAGGTAATCTAGTGTTGCATTTGTGGAATTATAATTGCTTTATAAATTCTAAATAAATGCTTTCAATGGCTACTTGAAGCATACTAGGATGAACATTTTATTGTTTGCCACTCATAGAAGTGGTTTTATAAATTGTTTTGTAATAGCCTAATACAGCTACTTTTGATGAGGTCAGGCTATTTGTTAAAGTGGTACCTCATTTCCCATGCTAGTACTGCATAGGGAAATCCAATGTTTCCCATTTACTATGGATGTAGTGTGGTCAGTCTATTAATATTGATTCATTCAATTTAAATGTTTTCAGAAAACAAAGTTTGATGATATTTTTCTTTCCTAAGTCCTCTCCTCTTCACCTCCCCATTACCCAACTTTGCGTTCTCTCTCTATTTCCCTGTCCTTGTCTTTCATTCCCCTCTATCTCAAAAAACAAACAAATAAAGTCAAAATAAACAAATGAAAGTATAATAAAGCCCTTCCCCCCAAAAACTGAGCATGGGGTAAAAAAGTATATCTACTACTTCTGGGTACCAGGCCTTCCCTGGAGTGTGACACTCCTTAGTAGAAAATTGATATTTTTTTTTCTAACACACATCAATTGCAAAAGATTTCAAGACATAAAAGTTGAATTTGACCAAAACAAAAGAGTACACTCACTAAAGAAAACCAAAACCAATATAAAACTGGAAATGAAAAACTTAGGCTGGATGTGGGAGGGGTTTGACTGGAGAACTGATAGAGGGAAGAAGGCTTATGGTATTTATGGGGAGGGGGAACTGGGAAAGAAAAAATTATTTGGAATGTAAACAAAAAATATAGAAAATAATAAAAAATATAAATAAAAAAGAAAAACTTATGCTGTCAATCAAAAAACTCAGACATGATAGATAATATAAGGAATGTTTATAGATTATACTACATGGAAGCGAAAATTCCATTCTGCCGAGTCAAGGTCAAAAGTACAAGTAGATCAATCATAGAAAACATTAAGCCTGTTACTACTTTTATTTTTTTCATTCTTTTAGCTCCAAATATGTCTTATTTGTTTTGTTTTATTTTTCTTTTACTCATTTATTAATCACTTACATTTATCTCTTGAACATTTGTGAATAATGATTTGACATTTCTGTCAAGTTATTTTCTAACTCTCAATGTCTTTAAAATTTTCATTAGACTGAGCACAGGGTCCTCAATGAAAGAGAGACTGGAGGGACCCAGAATGGAAGAAGCTGGAGGTTTCTGCTACCCCTTAGGAAGAACAACAATATCAACCAATCAGAGTCCCCTAGAGCTCCCAGAGACTAAACCACCAGCCAAAGAGTATACATGGAGGGAGCCATGGCTCCAGCAGCATATGTAGCAGAGGATGGCATTGTCTGGCATCAAGAGGAGAAGTCCTTGTTCCTGTGAAGGCTGACTTCCTCAGTGTATGTGGATGTCAGGGTGGTAAGGTGGAAGTTAGTGAATAGGAGGGAGAACATCCTTATAGAAGCAGGGGGAGGAGAAATGGGAGAGGAGTATTCCAGAGGGGAGTCCCAGGAGAGAGGATAACATTTGAAATTTAAATACATAAAATATAAAATATCCAATAAAGGAAGAAATATCCCCTGACAACACGTTGGAACAGAGACTGAAGGAAAAGCCATCCAGAAACTGCCCCATCTCTGGATCTGCCCCATCTTCAGACACCAATCCCAGACAATATTCTAATGCCAAGAAGTCCTTGCTGACAGGAGCCTGGTATAGCTATCCCCTGAGAGGCTCTGTTAGAGCCTGAACATTATAGATGTGGGTGCTTGCAGCCAACTCTCTGAGCATAGTGGCAACAATGGAAGAGTTAGGCAAAGATTTAATGAGCTGAAGGGTGGGCTGGAGAGGTGGCTCAATGGTTAAGAGCACTGATTGCTCTTCCAGAGGTCCTGAGTTCAATTCCCAGCAACCACATGGTGGCTCACAACCATCTGTAATGAGATCTGATGCTCTCTTCTGGTGTGTCTGAAGACAGCTACAGTCTTGTATAAATAAAAAAAAGGAGCTGAAGGGTATTCAAACTCCATAGGAAGATCAACAGTATTAACTAACCAGACCCCCAGAGTTCCCAGGGACTAAACCACCAACCAAAGAGTACACATGGAGGGACCCATGGCTCCATCTTGATATGTAGCAGAGGATGGCATTATCTGGCATCAGTGGGAGGGGAGGCCCTTGGTCCTGTGGAGGTTTGATGCCCCATCATAAGGGAAGGTTAGGGAGGTGAGGCAGGAGTGGGTGGATGGGAGAACACCCTCATCACAGTAGGAGTGATGGGGGATTGGATAGAGGACTTGAGGAGGGGAATCCAGGAAGGGAGACACCATTTGAATATAAATAAATAATAAAGCCAATAAAAAAGAACGTCCCCTGGATGTTTTATGCATAACACTCTTAAATCCACAAATCCTTTTTCTTTTTAAATATTTATTTATTTTATGTATGTTAGTATACTGTGGCAGAAGAGGGCATCAGGTCCCATTACAGATGGTTATGAGTCACCATGTGGTTGCTGGGAATTGAACTCAAGACCTCTGGAAGAGCACTCAGTGCTCTTAACCACTGAGCCATCTCCCCAGCCCCCAACATATTCTTTTAAATTATGATAATGACTTTGCTTTATTAGAACCTGGAAATTATTTTATATGGCACAACGAAGCATATATTTGTTAAAATTTCCTTATCTCCTGAGCAGGCTTCACTCCCCAATTTCACTGATAATGCACAATCTCAAAGATTTAAACTAAATTAAAAATAGCTTACAAAATTTTAAGTGTTCTCTTTTTAATTATTAAGTTTACACTTTACTCTTTTTCATGTAATATTTCTAAGAATTTATTTTTTGAAGATTTATTTGTTTGTTTGTTTGTTTGTTTGTTTGTTTTTTGTTTTTCAAGACAATCTTCTGCCAAGTTCTCTGAGCACTGAAAAGAGTTTAGCAGAGACATCTATTTGGAGTGTTAAGTCTGTTATCTGCAAATTTCTAGTTGTGGACCTCTATGCTAGCTCCCATAAACTGCAAGCAGAAGCTCACTGGGGGAAGACTGAGCAAGGTACAGATCATGTCATTAGGATTCATTTTATTGTGAAGTTCCTTTAGCAGAATGAATACTGTTTAACTGTTCTCTAGGTCCATAATATTCAAAACTTATGCTTTGTAAAGCATGAGTTCTAACTCATGGAGTGAGGTTAAATCCAACCTGAGAGTGGTTTTTACTTCGACATTTTTGTCATTGTTGCATTTTGCACACAGGTCTCTGTTGCAGATAACAGGTTTTGTAGCTGGGTTGATGGTTTCATTTCTCTTCAGGTAGAGTGTCCTCTAGTACCATCAACAATAGCCAGAATGGTGAGACTTCTGTTTACATATCAATTAAATGTCATTGAGTTCTGTGACATAGTCTTTTTAGTAATAGGACCTTGCCATCCATTGTGGAGAGTCAACAGTCTGAGATGAACATTTAAGTATTTTCAGTCAATTGTGTTTCATCTTTTGAAAATTCTCTGTTTCGTTCCAATATCCATTTTAATTGTGGTATTGGTATTCTGTATTTAGAGGCGTTGTTTTTGTTATTAATAAATTTCATATACTTACCTCCATTGGGTGTGTATAATGTAATTTTTTTTCTAATTTTGTAGTCTATTACTTCTGAATGTTTGTGTCCTTCACCATTCGGAAGCTTCTTGGCTTCATGAGATCCCAGTTATTTGTTGTTGTTCTTAGTGTCTGCACTATCAGTGTCCTGTTCAAAAAAACCTTTTCCTCGTGGTGGCGTACTCCTGTAATCCCAGCATTTGGGAGGCAGAGGCAGGCACATTTCTGAGTTTGAGTCCAGCCTGGTCTACAGAGTGAGTTCTAGGACAGCCAGGACTACACAGAAAAACCCTGTCTTGAAAAACCAAAACCAAACCAAAACAAAACAAAACAAAACAAAACAAAAAAAAAACAACCTTTTCCTGTGTCCTTTAGTTGTTCAAGTATGTCCCTTTTTTTCTATCAGTTTCAAGGTATCTGATTTTTTTTTTTAGGGGAGCACTTTGGCAGGTATGGAATATTTCAATTGCCACCTAGAATTCATACTTAACACTGTTTCCAACTGGGAGAACAAACATATGTGGGTATCATAGAGAAAATAATGAGTTTTGGTTATTTTAATTCCAGAGTTTACTGTCATTAGAAGAAAAATGTGAACCATAAAACAAATACTAGAAAAAAAGGAAAAGTATGGAGAAATTGACAAACCTCTGTTTTATATATTATGGTCATTTCTAATCATTGTTAGTATTGCCACAGACAAGACAATTTTCACTAAATGTAACAGTATTTTAAAATACCACAAAATTAGAGAAGACTAAGTCTTATTTATGTATCTTTTGGTTATTTTATGGTCTCTGATAATAATAAAATAATCATTTACCCTGTATTCCTGCTTTTTAAATCCTTTATTGTAAATTGTATTAACTACAGCTGTTAAGTTAGTATATAAACTTTCTTATCATCAAATTCTAACATTTCAAATTATATTCATAAAGGTTACTAATGTTAAAGTTAATATATAATAAAATTCTAAGAATATTAAAACAACAGCCCTCACCCTTACATTTGCTTACAATTACATGGATCTCAATAGACATTTTTACCTTGGCTTCTTTTTAAAGCCTATATTTCCAGTGTTTATACACACAGCTTTCAGGTAGCATTGTTTGCATTTTTAAATTGTCTGATCAAATGTCTATGATCACATATTTTAAGTGTTTTCCTGTACTATTTTGCATTTCTTATTTACAGATTCAATGTATTTGTACATATGCATATTTAAATCTGAGTATAACTCAGAAGTCCTGCTTACTTTCTGAGACGAGTTCTACTGAAACTTGTTGGGTTGGCAATAATGTAGTCAAACTACTTACTGTGCTAGAAAGACTGAAAACCTTCAAGTCCCCAGCTCCTCCACATTAAGATCACAAGCTTGTTCCATTCTGTCAGAATTTATAGGTGTTTTCCATGACTCAACCAGAAATTCTCATGCTTGAACAGCAAACCTTTTGCTGACTGAATCATCTCAAATCTAGGTCATAACATTTTGCTGTTTTTCTGTATTATTTTATATATTTTGATTTTATTTCTGAGATTTTAATATAATCTTAACATTTCTCCCTTCTCATTTCTCTTTCCAAACCCTTCCATAAAACCCTTTGTATCTGCCTCAAATTCATGACCTCTTTTGACACTAATTGTTATTATATTTACATACATACATACACACACACAGAGAGAGAGAGAGAGAGAGAGAGAGAGAGAGAGAGAGAGAGAGAGAGAGAGAATATATATATATTATATATATATTCCTAAATAACCTGTTCAGTCTTCATAATGTTACTTGTGCATATATTTTTAGAGCTGTCTTCTTGGCACTCAAAACACCCTGGAAAAAACCACCTCTCTCTTTTTCTGTTGTCATATTTCTATAGTTCTTCGTGTATGGTTAATGCCTCAAGAATTTTTTTCCCATCCACTGTGGCATGTCCATTGGTGTCATTTTTGTTCTATTCATGTTTAAGCAATTACATTTCTGAACCTCTATGGATATATTTGCTGATGTTTCTAGGATAAAGAAGCTCAGAGCAAATTTCCAGAGCCTCTGGCTCTTACAATCCTTTAAACCACCTGTTACTCAATATTGCCTGAGCCACATACCTTTAGGTGTTTTGGAGATATATCCATTGGGAGGCGGGAGGTGGTGGCGCATGCCTTTAATCCCAGCACTTGGGAGGCAGAGACAGGCGGATTTCTGAGTTCGAGGCCAGCCTGGACTACAGAGTGAGCTCCAGGCCAGCCAGGACTACACAGAGTAACCCCGTCTTCAAAAACAAAAAAAACAAAAAAACAAAAAAAAAAGATATATATCCATTGAGGATGGGCTTATAAATCTCATTTTGATGGGTTGTGGTTTTCTGTATTGATCTCCTGTAGCAAAGATATTTTTCCTAACTGAAGGTTGAAGACTACACTTATTTGCAGGTACATAGACAAATATTTATAGATTATTGTTAGGGATTATGAATGTCTAGTAACTAGTAGCTCTAGATTTTCCTCCAATAACCATGATTGGAGAAAATGACCTACTCACCTGAAATCTATCAGTAACAAAAAAACTCATTAGTGAGAAATAGTGTTTTTGAGCTCCTCTTCCACCCATGACTGACCTTTACACTACCACTACATTAGCTATTTTTAAACCTTTCAGTGGACTAGTCTTTTTTTTTGTATGATTTATTTATTATTATATGTAAGTATACTGAGGCTGTCATTAGACACTCCAGAAGAGGGCATCAGATCTTATTACAGATGGTTGTGAGCCACCATGTGGTTGCTGGGATTTGAACTCAGGACCTTTGGAAGAGCAGTTGATGCTCTTAACACTGAGCCACCTCTTCAGCCCCAGTTGACTGATCTTAATCACAGAGTGAAAGCACCAAGCATATATTAAATAAAAGTAAATCCGCTGAACATCGCAATAGCCTCTAATTATAGAACACAGTTTTTTAGTTGTCATGAAGTTCGTTAGGCATTCTGAACATAGTATTTAGCAAACAAAAGGAAAAGCTTTATAACAGACATAGGCAGCTGATTTAAGATATAATCTGGAAATATAAAAGCCCGGTATTGAAGTGTGAAATTAATGTTGCATGACAAAATGTGGATGGTAACCATAATTTTAATCAGCTTTTAAAGGACATCAGAACAATTTTTTTTCTTTTTTGTCTACATGATTAACAAATATCTACCTTTCAAGCATTTATGTCACACAAGTATCTTACTGAGTAATTTTCTCAGAGCCACCATGATGTCCTTGTTCCTCAGAGTGTATATAATGGGATTCAGAGTTGGTATCAAAATAGTGTAAAAAAGAGACAACAGTTTTCCAGTTATTTCTGATTGATTTGGCTTGGGTTGTAAGTATGTGATGCCAGCTGTTCCATAGAATAAGACTACAACTATGAGGTGAGAAGAGCAGGTGGAGAAAGCTTTGGTCCTTCCTTTGGCTGATGAGAGCTTCAGAATGCTGCAGATAATTTTGCAATAGGAGAAAATGATCAGCATAAAGGGAACCATGACAAATACCATTGCAACTATGTAGACTGCTATTTCATTCACAAATGTGTCCCCACAAGCAAGTTTGAGTACTGGTGGGATGTCACAGATGAAGTGATTAATTCTGTTAGAGCCACAAAAAGGCAGAGAGAAAATCTGGTACGTTTGTCCAATTACAACTGGTGTGACACTGATCCAGCAGGCTGCCACTAACTGTGTACAGATCCTGTGGTTCATGACTAGAGAATAGTGTAGAGGGTTACAAATGGCCACATAACGGTCATAGGCCATTGCTGTCAGAAGGAGGCACTCTGTGCCTCCAAGCATAAGGATAAAACACATTTGAGTGGCACAGGCAAGTATAGAGATATTTCCTTTTTGAGTACACAGGTCCACAAGCATCCTTGGAATTGTGACTGTTACATAACATATTTCCACAAAAGAAAAGTTGCTAAGGAAAAAATACATCGGGGTCTGCAGAGTAGGATCAGTTCTTGTTATTATCACTATAGTACTGTTGCACATCAGAATAGTCAAATACATGATCAAAAATATCCCAAACAGAATCCATTGGAGATTGGGGACATCAGAGAAACCCAGTAGGATAAACTCTATCAGAAAAGAGGCATTTGATTTTTCTGGTTTAATTTTCTGTTCATCTACAGACAATAAATAAAACATGGTTAATTAATTTATACCTACTATTAAAATTTACATGTTACTGAACTTGAATGTAGACCATGAATACACACACACACACACACACACACACACACACATATATATATATATGTATATATGTATATATATATGTATGTATAAAACTGAAAAATTATTATTACTAACTTTAGGTGTCTCAATGAGACTTGAAATTGCTATAGATAACAGGTAAATAGTAAAAATCAATTAAATCCAAGTAATAAGATCTGTTCTATTTTATTAGATTTGGATACAATGACAAAGATATTGAGTAGTGGCCATTACCATTTCAAATATATTTACTAATCTATGCTCTTTGTTGGAAGCATTGTCATCTCAAGGAGCTTAACATATCACATCTAGGAAATAAGATTCACATTTGGAGTGAAAGAGAAATCTTAAATTGTTTACATCAAGGAAAGATCCAGAAGTTTGAACAGAGAGGTGACAAAATAATAAATCTAGACTCCCCCTCCATATATATGCATTTTATATAATAATATGATTTCCCCAAGAATTAGTGACCTTGGTTTTATTTGTTTGTTCCACGTCAATGTTTTATTGTTTTATTATTAATATTGCATCTAGGTTTTATTTCCATTCCTGTTGTCTTGGTTTATTGTTTCATTAATTTTATTGTTTTGCAAAATTAACCTTCCCCTTTAGCTACTGGGAAGTATATTGTAAATATTTAAAACCATTCATTTTAATAAAGAAATAAGTATCATTTATAGTATTTACATATTTTAAATTTTTTCTTTGTAGAGATTTCCTTTAACATGAAGAAGTTATTTTCAAGTATAACTAACCTGCTCTACTGATTAAGTTTCAGCACAGCCAGAGATATGCAGAGAAACCCTCTCTCACAAAAACAAAAATAAACAACAAACAAAAAAGAAAATCAAGTATAATTACTTTTCTCTATTTTTACTTTATAATGTTTTCATTTTTACTGTAGAGCTTTTTAAAAATACAGTTACAGGTTACTGAGGATCTTCAACTGTGAAAATATAAAAAGGAGTCTTAAAAGCAAAAATAAACAAACTGAAATGTTCATGCTTCTTTGTACTACATTCATCTAATGCAAAGAAGTTAGCACTGTTTGCAGGTCTGCTTACCTTTTGCTTCATGCATGTTTTCTGAGTTTGCAAAACCAACTGTTCTTTGTTGTTTCATAAATTTCAAGTGCTCACACCTTCCAGATGAATAAACTGATGCTTTCCGTTAAGATAATGGTAAACTAGTGTTCAAACACTTTCTCCTATTTTATATTTTATTAGTACTAATTATAAAATATATCTCATTTTAATTTCAAATGTAAATTTTATTTCTTAAAACATCTACTATTGTTTAATGTTATAAGTAATGAAGCTAAAATGTTTTTTATTAAGTCCTACATTTAAGTAAAGTGCACATATTTTCATATTTTTCTTAATTTATAACTACCTTCAAGTAAAGTATAAACGACATTTTTGCATCTTACCTTTGTACCTTTGCATGAAGACACTAATTAAATAGGTGATTAATAGTTTATAGCTTCTTAGTCTTATTTTTCAATAAGACACACGGCTTCAACAAGATTTATTTTGTTGGCTTTGAACACCAACTCCTCTTAAATAAGAATATTGATGTTTGCCCTAGGGATCAGCTTCCCCTGCGTAACAATTTACCTGCAATAAACCTTCTGTTTGGCCATGATTCTGGTTCAGTTTTCAAAACTTTCTTCTTTGTATGGACAAGTCTCTTACTTCCTTACCCATCATTAATCAAGCTGATTCATAGGGTTTTTCCATCTCTCTCTCTCTCTTTCTTTCTCTCTCTCTCTCTCTCTCTCTCTCTCTCTCTCTCTCCCTCCCTCCCTCCCTCCCTCCCTCCCTCCTTCTCTCTCTCTCTCTCTCTCTCTCTCTCTCTCTCTCTCTCTCTCTGTGTGTGTAAGAGAGAGAAAGAGACAGAGAGAGAGTAGACAGAGACAGACAGGCAGACAGAGACTGACAGGCAGAGAGAGACAGACAGGCAGACAGAGATATACAGAGAGATACAGAAAAAGAACACCAATGTGAACTTATGTATGCATATATGTGTGTATAAATATGTGTGTGTGGGAGAGAGAGAGAGAGAGAGAGAGAGAGAGAGAGAGAGAGAGAGAGAGAGCATGGAGCCTATGTACTCACATATGTGTGTAAATGTGGTTAGGCATATGCCTGTGAGTGTTACAGTTTGTTCTTGAAAAGACTAAAACTCTCATTATGTAGGTTTTTAGAGACACCCACATAGAGTCCAGTGAATTCCACCATTTTGTTTGTATTGTGTGTCCACTCATTTTTTAAAAATTATTTGAAAATGCCTTATATGTATACAAATGATTTTGGTGATATCAACCCTCATTGGAAGAGGGAGCTCTTCCAACTCTTCCCATTCCCTACCCTAGTAGACAATTCTACTCATCTCTATGTCCTCCAATGGGATCCATGCTTAAATCTGTTATTTGTTTGAAGTTTTCAGATAAAGTGTATATGAAAAAAATCAGGGCCTCCGAACATCCTATTCTGAGTTTATTATTTATTATTAGTATTTATTATTAATAAGTAACAGTTACATTTATAATCCAGATTTATTTGAATATGTATAATAATAAGCAACAAATCCTTCAAGTCCATACAGATTTGTAAACAATAAAGTTAATAGTGATTTGGTCCTTTTGTGTGTTATCTGATTTCATATTCAAGTCTAGATGAGCTTTTTTCACTTTTTAACTTCCATACATTAGTCCCTTTAACAATTTTGAAATTTTTGAAAAAATGTATTGGCATGTTTCAATTAGAGCCAACAGCAAAGACAATGCCACAAATGAAAAAAAGTTTAGAGGATACTTTTACGAATTCTAACCCCAAGAACTGATATCTTTGACAGATTATATTTAATTTTAATATCATAAAAGTAGCTTGAAAACAAGAGAAAGATGTTTCTATAATTATAAAATGACAACCAAACCCTATTGTTTGCATTATCTTCCAACTGAACTTATTTAATTAAAACTGAACCATGTTTATAATAAAGCTATAATACAGGAGACATTTAAATGTTTTAAAAGAAAACTATTCTCCACCACAATTGTAAAGAGCTTGTAACACAAAATAAGTGTTTTCAGGTAAGTAAAAGTTATGAAACCTATAAAAACAACCTAATAATGTTTAGTATTTTATGACAAAAAGAGAAAATGATGTCTCTCTCTCTCTCTCTCTCTCTCTCTCTCTCTCTCTCTCTCTCTCTGGTGGGTGGGTGGGTTTGAGACAGGGTTTCTCTGTGTAGCCCTGGCTGTCTTGGAACTCTGTAAACCAGGCTGGCCTCGAACTCAGAAACACCTGTCTTTGCCTCCCAAGTGCTGGGATTAAAGGCGTATGCCAGCCAGGATGATATTTTAACTTCCATCCATTTTCCTGGAAATTTCATGAGGTCTTTGATTTTAATAGCTGTATGGTTTTCCATTGTGTAAATAAACCACATTTTCTTCATCCTTCTGTTGAGGGACACCTAGGTTGTTTCCAGTTTCTGGCTATTGCAAATAAAGTGGCTCTGAACAATTTCAGCAACTTTTCTTGTGATAAAGTAGGGCATTTTTTGGAGTATTTGCCCAGGAGTGGTACAGCTGGGTTTTGCTGTAGTCCAAATGCAAAACATTTGTTTAAATGATGAGCAGCCAGCCCAGTCATGGAAAGGGGAACTACTGTGATCATGATATCATAGGTGTGAACAACATAAAGAATTACTGCACCATTCATGATATTGTAGGTGTGCGAAAGGACTACACTATTCATGATACTGTAGGTGTGTAACACTCAGCAAATACTTGTTCTGAGCTCTCAGTTTGGCATTCCATGCATCCTTTCATTAACTAGCCTGAAAATAATAATTTGTGGCAGCTAAGCAAATATTTTAATAAGTCATGAAAAGCAAGATATCATAGGAAACGTGTACTTTCAGCTATTTGGGGAAAGTATACTTTCCACAAATTAAGCTGGAGTTCCTCTTGAAATCTCCTTCCCTTAAAAATATGTCGTAACAATTGTGTTCCTTTTCATCATTGTCTTTTCAGCCTTATGATTATATAATATGACTACTACTGCTTTGTGTAATTTTTTAGCAATTAATGATTTTAACAATATGAAAACAGTTTCAAGACAGATGTAAATATGTAAAGAATTTGAGCCTGTTTCTAAGAGGGGTAAGAGCCCTACTTTAAGAAAAGTCCTACCTGAAGACTGTGTTATACAACTCCTGGGCATATACCCAGAAGAGACTCCAAAATATAACAAGGAAACATGCACCACTATGTCAATAACAGCCTTATTTTATAATAGCCAGAAGCTGAAAGAACCTTGATGTCCTTCAACACAGGAATGGATACACAATGGAGTAAAACTCAGCTATTAAAAACTATGAATTCATGAAATTCTTTTCCAAATGGATGGACATAGAAAATATCATCCTGAGTGAGAAAACCGAATTACAAAAGAATACACATGGTATACACTCACTGATAAATGGATATTAGCCCAAAAGCTCCGAATATCCAAGATAAAATCCACAGACCACATAAAGATAAAGAAGAAGGGAGATCGAAGTGTAGGTGTTTTGGTTCTTTAAAGGGGAACAAAATATTCAAGGGAGTAAATATGGAGACAAAGTTCAGAGCAGAGAGTGAAGGAAAGGCCATCCAGAGACTGTCCCACCTGGGGATTCATCCCAGATAAAGTCTACTAAAATTCTCCCCTAAAACCATCTGGCTCTGAACTTTTTTGGTTGTTTAATTTTAATGACTATTTTTATTTCCTTTAGGTTATAGGACTACTTAAATTGTTTACCTCATCTTGATTTGATTTTAGTAAGCGGAATCTATCAAGAAAATCATCCATTTTGTTTAATTTTTTCAAGTTTGTGTTGTACAAGCTTTTGATGTAATGATTCTTTGAATTTTCCCAGTATCATGTGTTGTATCACCCTTTTTGTTTCTGATTTTCTTAATTTTCATACTTTCCTTTTTTCTGAGTTTTTTTAATTGGATATATTCTGTATTTACATTTCATTTCCCCTTTTCTGGTTCCCCACCCCCCAAAGGTCCCACATGCCTTTTCCCTCCCCGTGTTCCCCCATCCAAACCTTCACACTTCCCTGTTCTGGTATTCCCCTACACTGATGCTTTGAGCCTTTCCAGAACCAGTGTCCACTCCTTCCTTCTTGTCGGACATCATTTGGTATGTGGATTGTGTCTTTGGTATCCCAGGATTCTAGACTAATATCATTATCAGTGAGTGCATACCATGGGTATTCTTTTGAGACTGGGTTACCTCACTTAGTATGATGTTCTCCAGCTCCATCCATTTGTCTAAGAATTTCATAAAGTCATTGTTTCTACTCCATTGTGTATATATACCATTGTATGTGTATATATATATATATATATGTGTGTGTGTGTGTGTGTGTGTGTGTATATATATATATATATATATATATATATATATACATATATATATATATACATATATACATATATATATACACTCCATAGTGTATATATATCTTCTGGGTACATGCCCAGGAGTGGTATGGCTGGGTCCTCCGGAAGTATTGTGTCCAATTTTCTGAGGAACAGCCAGACATGGACGCCCTCTGTGACAGCAGCACTAAATGCCAGGCTCACAGAAGATTCAAACACCAACCAGTAACAATAAGACCAACTAATTCCAGAGATAAGCAGATGGCAAAAGGCAAACATAGGAATGTTACTAACAGATATCAATGCAATATGGCAGCATCTGAAGCCAATTCGCCAACGACAGCAAGTCCTGGATACCCCAACACACCAGAAAAACAAGAGTTGGATATAAAAGCACTGGTCATGCTGCTGCTAGAGTAACACAAAAAAGACATAAACAAATCTCTTAAAGAAATGCAGGGGAACATGAATAGGGTAGAAGCCCTTACAATGCCACCACAAAAACCACTTAAAGAATTCCAGGAGAATATGGATCAACAGACAGAAGCCAATAAAGAGGAAATGAAAAAAAATCACTTAAAGAAATACAGGAGAATTAAGTCAACAGGCAGAAGTCATGAAAGAGGAAACACAAAAATCTCTTAAAGAGTTGCAAGAAAACTCAAACAAGCAAGTGAAGGAACTGAGCAAAACCATCCAAGATCTGAACACAGAGGTAGAAACAACTAAGAAATCACAAAGGGAGACAACTTTGGAAATAGAAAACCTTGGGAAGAAATCAGGGGTCATAGATGCAAATATCAACAACAGAATACAAGAGATAGAAGTAAGAATCTCAGATGCTGAAGATACCATAGAAACCATTGACTACACAGTCAAAGAAAATGCAAAATGCAAAAGGCTTGTAACCCAAACATCCAGGAAATCCAGGACACAATGAGAAGACCAAACCTAAGGATTATAGGGATAGATGAGAGTAAAGATCTACAATTTAAAGGGCCAGCAAATATCTTCAACAAAATTATGGAAGAAAACTTCCCTAACCTAAAGAGAGAGATGCCCATGAATATGCAAGAAGCTTACAGAACTCCAAACAGACTGGACCAGAATAGAATTTTAATACTTTCTCTGTGTGTTTTAATTAATTTGGTTAAGGGGTTGTCTATCTTGCTGACTTTCTTAAAGAACTAGCTCTTATTTTCATTCATTACTTTTGGTATTCTTTATTTGTATGCTATTGATTCCAGCCCTGAGCTTGATTATTTCATTCCATCTACTCTTTTCATGTGAGTGCTGCTTTTTGTCCTAGAACTTTCAAGTGGGCTTTTATGTTGTTAGCTTGAGATGTCATCAAATTCTTTATGAAGGCACTTAGTACTATGAACATTCTTATTTTCTTCTTTTTTCAAATTAGAATGCAAATTTTAATGTAATTTTCTCAATTACTTTTTTTGATAACTATTTTTTACACTCCATATTTTATACCCCCAGGCCCTGTCTACCTGTAACTGCCCCGCAGTTACATCGAACAGTTTACCAGGGCAGCTAGGGATGTATGGAAAGGCAGCAAAAAAAAAAAATATAGAGACCAAAATAACACCTGCTATTCAAGGTCTCAAAATTTAATGAAGAACTCCCAATATATATAAGCAGGGGGAAAAGGCTGGAAGCTTCTCAGCAGAATCAGTTCAGTTGCTCCACAGGTGGCTAGTGTTTTATAGGAAACTGCAGGTCCTTGAAGAACAATAGGCTTCACCTTTGTCTGAGCACTCCACCCTAGGTGGAGGGGATTATGGCTGACACAGGAGTTCCCACTCAAAGGCTGGGAGAGAAACTTCACATTGGTCTATATCAAGTTCCTGCCAGGTGGCATGGCACCTCAATAAGGCTCTCTACATCTACCCTCTGACTGTTCCACATTAAATACCTACTCCACACACCATTGTCTCCATGTGGATGTCCCCATCCCTACCATACCTGACTTCTAAACTCCCTGGGGCCTCTAGTCTCTTGAGGGTTAGGTACATCATCTCTGAATGAACACAGACCCAGCAGTCCTCTCCTGCTGGGAGCCTGATATCAGATTGTAATTGCTGTTTGTTTAGTGGTCCAGTGTTTAGGAGATCTCCGGGGTTCAGATTGAGACTGCTGGTCCTCCTACAGGATTGCCCTTCTCCTCAGCTTCTTTCAGCCTTACCTAATTCAAAAATAGGAGTCAGCTACTTCTGTCCACTGGTTGGGTGAAAATATCTGCACCTGACTTAGCTGATAGTTGGAGTCTGACATACTGCAGTCATGCGAGGTCCCTTTTTGTGAGTGCTCCTCAGTAATAGTGTCAGGCCTTGGGACATCCCCTTGAGCTGGATCCCACTTTGAGCCTGTTGATGGACCTTATTTTCTTCAGACTTCTCTCCATTTCCAACTCTGTAATTCTTTCAGATAATGGGTCAGAGTTGTGACTGAAGGATGTCCCCCCTCTCCCTCATTTGATGCTCAGTCTTCCTGCTGGAGGTGAGCTCTATAAGTTCCCTCTCCCTACTATAGGGCATTTCATCTAAGGTCCCTCCCTTTGAGTCATGAGAGTGAGGACACCTCAATTCTACTTGGGAGAGAGAACAAAACAATCACAATTGGGGAGGGAGGGAAAGACCTGGGAGGGAAGGTGGATAGGGTGGGAGAAGGGAATGGGTAGGGGAGGAGAGGGGAACCTGATCTGGTATTGGGTGAGGGAAAAGGACTGAAGCCCTGAGGGCCATCAGAAAGAATGGAAACCAGCAACCTTGGGAGGTAGGAGGTTGGGAGGACCCTCCAGAATGTACCAGAGATGTAGGAGGTAAGGGACTCTCAGGACTCTTACTTTCTTCTTCTTTTTTTTAATTTTCTATATTCTTTGTTTACATTCCAAATGATTTTCCCTTTCCTGGTTACCTCTTCCCATAAGTCCCATAAACCCTCATCCCTCTGCCTGTTCTCCAATCAACCCCCTCCTTCTCTGTCTTCTTAGCACAGCTTTCATTGTATATCATAAATTTATGTATGTGGTATCTTCAAATTCATTGAATTCTCAAACATTCTTAATTTCATTCTTTATTTCTTCTCTGACCCTATGATCATTGAGTAGAAATTTGTTCAGTTTCCATGAGTCTATAGGCTTTCTGTTTCTTTCTGTTGTTGTTAATTCTAGTTTAATTCATGCTAGTGATAGTTTGATATGATACACTGCGTTGTTTTATCTCTTGAGGCTTGCTTTGTAGCTGACTCTATGGTAGATAAGCTGTGAGCTGCTGAGAACAAGATATATATTTTTTGTGTTTTTGGGTAATATGTTCTGTAAATATGTTAAGTCCACTTGATTCATAGAATCTTTTTGTTTGTTTGTTTGTTTTTCTGGTTTTTTTTTGTTGTTTTGTTTTGTTTTGTTTTTTTGAGCCAGGGTTTCTCTGTATAGTCCTGGCTGTCCTGGGACTCACTCTGTAGACCAGGCTGGCCTCTAACACAGATATCCACCTGCCTCTGCCTCCCAAGTGCTGGGATTAAAGGCGTGCGCCACCACTGCCCGGCTGATTCATAGAATCTTTATTTTTATTTTTTCAATTGGAGGTTTTATTTATTTACATTTCTTTTTTTTTATAAATGATTTTTTTTGTTTTTTAATCCTTTTTTAAAATTTTTATTTTCTATATTCTATGTTTACATTCCAAAGGCTTTCCCCTTTCCCAGTTCCCCCCCACCATACGTCCCATAATTCCTCTCCCCCCCAACTATTCCCCAATCATTCCCCTTTTCCAATTTCTCCTCTCTAAACCCCTCATTACCCCTTACCCTGCTTCTATGAGGGTTCACTCCCACCCACCCACTCACTCCTACCTCACTGCTCTAGCATTCTTCTGCACTTAGGTATCAAGCCTTCACAGCACCAAGGGCTTTCCCTCCCATTGATGCCAGATAAGGCCACCTCAGCTCCTTCAGTCCTTCCACTAACTCCTCCATTGGAGTCCCTGTGCAAAGCCCCATGGTTGACTGTGAGGATGTGCAGCTGTATTGGTCAGGATCTGGCAGAGCCTCTCAGAAGACAGCTCTATCAAGCTCCTGTCAGCAAGCACTTCTTGGCATCCTCAGTAGTGTCTGGATTTGGTGTCTCCATGTGGGATGGATCCCCACCCTGGTGGAGCAGTATCTGATGGCCTTTCCTTCAGTATCTGTTCCACTCTTTGCCTTTATATTTCCTTTAGACAGGAGCGATTCTGGGTTAAAATTTTGGAGATGGGTGGTGGTCCCATCTCTCAACCTGGGAGACATGCCTAACCTCTGAATATTATCTCGACATGTTCTCCCTCCTATTTGTCAGGTATTTCAGCTAATATCATCCACATTGGGTCCTGGGGTGCTCTTACTTTCCTGCTATCTGGGACTTTCTGGTTGCTACCCGCAGTTCCCAATCTCCCATTGCTACACACCACTGTTCAATTTTCTTCATCTCCTTCCATAAGTGATTCTTCCCTTCTTGATCCCCCCTTCCCTTCCTCCCAAGTCCCTCACCCTCTACTTCCCTTGGTATGTTATTCCCCTTTCTAAGTAGGATAGCAGCATCCACTCTGGTCTTCCTTCCTCTTGAGCTTCATGTGGTCTGTGAGTTGTATCATTGGTATTCCATGATGCTTGCCTACTATCTACTTATCAGTGAGTACATATCATGTGTATTCCTTTGTGACTAAGTTACCTCACTCAGGATGATATTTTCCAGAACCATCCAACAATGAGTTGCATTTCCTGAGTAAGAGATATTAAGGAATAGTGATTATTGCTTCCTGCTATTTTTTGGTGTTAGAGGTAGAATTATGTTTTTGTGGCCATCTTCTTTTGGGTTTCTTGAAAGAAAATGATGGTCTTGCTTTTTCTAGGGTGTAGATTCCATTCTTGCGTTGGCATTTTCCATCAATTATCTTTTGTAGAGCTGGATTTGTTGAAATATATCATGTAAATTTGGTTTTGACATGGAATATCTTGGTTTCTCCACCCATGGTCATTGAGAGTGTTGTTGGGTATAGTAGCCTAGGCTGTCACCTGGGTTCTCTTAGGGTCTGTATGACATCTGCTCAGGATCTTCTAGCATTCATAGTCTCTGGTGAGAAGTCTGGTGTAATTCTTTATAGGTCTGCCTTTATATTTTACTTGACCTTTTCCCCTTTCTGCTTTTAATATTCTTTATTTTTTTCAGTGCATTTGGTGTCTTGATTATTATGTGATGGGAGGAATTCCTTATCTGGACCAATCTATTTGGAGTTCTGTAGGCTTCTTGTATGTTTATGGGGATCACTTTATTTAGGTTAGGGGAGTTTTTATCTATAATTTTGTTGAACTGGTCCTATAAGTTGGGAATCTGTTCTCTTCTATATATATATTACCCTTAAGTTTGGGTTTCTCATTGTGTCCTGGATTTTCTGGGTGTTTGGGGTTAGGAGATTTTTGTATTTTGTTTTCTTGACTGTTGTATCAATGTTTTCTATGGTATCTTCTGTACCTGAGATTTATTCTTCTATCTCTTGTATTCTGTTGGTAATGCTAGCACATATGACTCCTGATCTCTCTTAGGTTTTCTAGTTCCAGAGTTGTCTCCCTTTGTGATTACTTTATTGTTTCTATTTCCATTTTTGATCCTGGATGGGTTTGTTCCTTCACCTGTTTGCTTGTGTTTTCTCATATAGAATTATTTATTTCCTATATTTTCTTGGATATATGAAACTCCTTGGGTTGGAATTTTCTTCTATTATTTTCAATAGAAAATAGATTTGTAAATAGATATTACTAAAATTTGGCTTTGCTTTGGTATAACTTTTCTCAATCTGTGGTACTTGTGAGCTTTGCACATTATAGAACTCTAGGTTGGCATTTGAGGTTACTTAGAGGCTTCACAAATTCAGGCCCCTCTAGCTTTTAGAGTCTCTGTTGAGAAGACAGTTGTAATTCTGTTAGGTCTGTCTTTATGTTACTTGGCCTTTTGTTCCTTAAAAATTTTAATATTCTTTGTTTCTTCTGTAGATTTAATATTTTGATTATTATGTGGTTGAAGGATTATGTTTTTCTGGTCCAATCTAATTGTTCTTCTATAAGCTTCTTGTGTGTTTATAGGCACCTCTACTTTTTAGGTTGGCAAATTTTTCTTTATAATTTTGTTGAAAATATTTTCTGTTTTTTGGAGCTTGAACTCTTCACCTTCTTTTCAGTTTATTATTCTTTTTAAAAAAGATTTATTTTAATTATATGAATACACTGTAGCTGTCTTCAGAAACACTATAAGAGGGCATATGACCCTATTGTAGGTGGCTGTTAGCCACCATGTGGTTGCTCAGGACCTCTGAAAGAACAGTCAGTACTCTTAACCACTGAATCACCTCTCCAGCCTCTCAACCTATTATTCTTAAGATAGGTCTTTTCACAGTATTCCAGATTTTCTGGACATTTTGTGTCAGGAATTGTGTTAATTTCTTTTATCTTCAATGTCTGAGTTTTTCTCTTCCATCTCTTGTATTCTGTTAGTGATGCTTGCATCTATTGTTCCAGTTCTCTTCCCCAGGTTTTCCATCTCCATGCTTACTTCAGTTTGTGTTTGGTTTTTTCAAGACAGGGTTTCTCTGTGTAGCCCTGGCTGTCCTGGAACTCACTCTGTAGACCAGGCTGGCCTTGAACTCCTGTATTTCATTAAGGGAATTATTTAAGTTCTTCTTGAAGTCCCCTATCAGCTTCATGAGATACAGTTTGAAATCCACCTCTTTCTTTTCCAGTGTGTTGGGGTATTCAGGATTTGCTGTGGTGGGAGAACTGGGTTCTGATGTTGCCAAGTAGCCTTGGTTACTGTTGTTAGGGTTCTTTTGCTTGCCTTTCACCATCTGGTTATCTCTGGTGCTAGTTGGTCTTTCTGTCTCTGGCTGGAACTTGTCCCTCCTGTGTGCCTGTAAGCCTGTGTCTGCACTCCTGGGAGACCCACTCTTTTCTGGCAGGGTCTGTGCACAGAAAGCTATGGAACTTCCTGGCTCCCTGGTGCAAATGGAAACCTGAAGACTTCTGACCCAGCTGCACCACTAATAGTAAACTCTGTGTGCTCCCAGCTATTGCCCTCCAGAGAGGAGATGGGGATCTCACCTCTGTGCTCAGAAGTGAAAGCTCTGCTGGGAGATCACTCTCTCCTGGCAGGCTGTACACATAAGGCTCTGGAACTGCCTGGATCCCTAGTGCGAATGGCAGCCTGAAGACTTCTGAACCAGCTGCTCCACTGATCCTATGCCCCATGTTCCCCTCAAGTGAGAAGGTGGAAATCTAACATCTGTGCTCAGAAGTGAAATCATTGCTGGGAGATCACTCTCTTCTGGCAGGCAGTGCACAGAAGGCTCTTCGAGCTGCCTGGCTCTCCAATGTGGGAGGAGTTATGCCTACTTTTCCATATTGAGAAAACAGATGTTTTCTGATACGCTCTTACTATTTTATATTACCACAGCTACCCATATCCCTGTGTCCATAATTTGGAAATAGTTGAACTTCCAGGAATTTCAATTTCAGTTTCTAGCATTTTTGACCTCAGATTTTTCATTGTTGCCTTCATTCTCAAGGATGCATTGAAAAAGACAATAAATTTATTTTTATGTGTTTATATTCCTCCTCACTTTATAGTATTCATTGAACCCATTTGTTTACTTATAATTTGATTGTCATTTCCTATTTATAATCTCTTCATAAAGCTTAGTTGTTTGATTACATATATTTAATATAAATGTTTAGACTGTTTTCATGCTTAAGCCTATGTTTGGTTGTATTAAGTATTCCATATTTTTTATAAGTCAATATATATTTTTAACTCACTTCATGAATTATTTTCTTTTCTTTTCTTTTTCTTTTAGGATAGGATGTTCCTGGACTGAAGAGTAGCTTAGTAGTGGTGTTAGTTTTTATCTAGAATCTATAATTCTGGGTTCTGTCCTCTGTGGTAAAGATCTATGATATTTACTTCTTACTTATGTTCTTTTAAAATAATTTTGATGTGTTTCCACTTTTAGAAAATATGTTTTGATTATATTCAACATGTCAACACTTCCCAAACCTACCCCCATTCTCTATCTATTTTGTGTCCTGATTTCTTTGTTTTGAATCCTCCAAGATAAATTTGTGCTTCACAAAATATTCTGGATGTCTGATCTTCTGCTAGAACACTGTTGACTCACCAGGGCCTACACAATAAGAGAAAAATGATTCCTCCTTTTCTACAGGCTAAGATTACTTAACACTTTATGTATTTTACATATTAGGATTTGGTCTGGATTGTGCTAACACTGGTTCTGTGCATGCTGTCACAACCATTGGGTTCTTATGTGAAACTCTCCTGCTTTGCTGTAATGTTTATTTGGACCTACCATGTGCATCTGTCTCTTGCAAATTGTCTATACCACTTCTTCATTGATTCTTGCTATTTCAATAATTATACACTCATTCTAATATTACAAACTGTGTACATATAAACAACCTTGGTTCCTTTAAAATTTGTTTCTGTTTTGATAACAATATCATTCCATATCTTGTTGGGGATGACTTTTTCTTTTTGGGGTGTTCTTTTTAGAGGTTATTCTGGTTGAGAAGGAAAATAGAGGGACATCTAGAAGTGTCCACAACAGGAAGGAGTTGGTCAGCCCCATCTGTGTCAGAAGCAAGAATAGCTTTCTTTTGATTTTCTAAAGTTATAGATGCATATATTTCTGACATAAACATTTTCTGATTCAAATATCTATTAAATAGATATTTTCATCTTTCATGATTTATTATAACTGTAGTAGAAAGGAAAATTTGTTTTAATTCCTAGTTCTTTAATATATATAGTCTTTTCTTAGTAGGCATTCAATGTAAATGCTGTATTATATATACTTGCATTTTTAAACTCTAATATACCTATATATATTTCTATAATGTATATGATTATATACAATAGAGACAATATATTAGAATAAAGTATACTAAGCTTCTAGTTAAGTTTTCTTTTATATTAGTACATGCTCTTCATTAGTTCTATATAAGTGGGATGCTTAGATTTAAGGAAGGTGGCCAAATTATAATAGATTCATGAAAATATTTTAGTAAAAACATTTTTTCAAGCTAAGTTCATGATGATTACATACATTATATTTAAAAATGTGCATCCTACATGGATGAATTTACACTTAATGTGGACAAATGTATGTCAACATTTGATATAATTTAAGATGAAAAAACATAAATTCTAAAAGAAGGATTTATTATCAAGGCTATTATATCATATGTATTCTATATAAATCCATACACTTTATTTTATGAGTTAGAAGCTTTCTATATTATACGGAATGAAAAGTATATGATTTTTTTCTGCATAAAGTTTATTATTAATTAATTAATTAATTAATTTTTGTCTTTGAAACAATGTGTCCTGTATACCATATTGGCCACCAACCCACGATATAGTTTCAACCTTGATCTTGATTGCTTGATCCTGCTGCCTTAATGTTTTAAGGGATGGAATAATAACTTTGCTAACAAATCCTTCATTTAGATCTTAGATTTTACATCTTAGGTTACATCAAATGTTGACATAGATTTTTCTACATTACATATAAATATTCTACTGAAAGGGAAGTTTTAATAAAAGACCATTCTTTTTTTTTCTGTTTTGGATACTGTCCCCCAAATTATGCCATGAGCTGGATGATTCTAATTTGGCTACTTGATGCTGCGATGTGGTTGTTTCCATGTACTGTAACTTTGCCACACGGTTTGAAACTGCAAATTACCAGAATAAATTCACCAATTTTATTTTATTTTCCAAGAGCACATTATCCTTGGTGATATTTTTATTGTATAAGAGTTTGAGACTTGCAACTCAACAATGCACACAGCACAAAGGCATGCATGAAACTCATTTTATGTAATTATTTGAGTAATACAATGTATTTCGATCACATTTACCCCTCAGCTTCTTCCCCAACTCCTCCAAGATCTATACATATTTTATTAACTGTCTCCTACTTGATAACAATTAAATTCTAAACCTTTGTAGCCAAATATGTGCTCCTGCTAACAAGGCCATCTACCATAGTTTGGTTAGAACCACAACTATCCTCTTAAATAAAACTAATTTTTCTTTCTCCCAGAACATGTCAATTACAAATAGCTCCTCAGGTTTGAGTGAATGGCCATTATGCCCTACTTCCTGGTACTATAATATTGACTACTGAGAGTAAAGATTGTTATAATTTGTTTGTGGATTGCCATAGAGCCTGTTAACTGAACTTAGTCAAAGGTCCCTTGATATGAGATACATTATTAATGATTATAATTGGATATTGCTGAAATAAAATTAGCAGTTTTTCTGTGCTAAAATAGCATGTTAAATATACAAAGAAACAATATTTTTTGCAATTTTAAGTGTTCCTATATATTGATAACTTAGTTTGTAATTTTCTCAATGCTAACATGATATCCTTATTTCTCAGTGTGTATATAATGGGATTCAACAGTGGAATCAAAATGGTGTAGAAAAGGGACAGCAGCTTTCCCAAGGTTTCTGACTGATATGCTTTTGGTTGTGCATATGTGATAGTAGCTGTTCCATAAAATAAAACCACAACTATCAGATGAGATGAGCATGTGGAAAAGGCTTTAGACCTCCCTCCAGCTGTTGCTAGTTTTAGAACATTGCAGATAATCTTGCCATAGGAGACAAGTATCAACAGAAATGGAGCCATGATAAACACTACTGAAGCAATATAGATTGCTAAATTATTCACAAATGTGTCACCACAAGCAAGCTTGAGTATTGGGGGGATGTCACAGAAAAAGTGATGGATTTTGTTAGATCCACAATAAGGCAAAGAGAAAATCTGGTAAGTTTGTCCAGTCACAACTGGAATAATACAGATCCAGCAAGCAGCCACAAGCTGCACACAGACCTTATTGTTCATGACCAGGGGATAATGCAAAGGATTGCAAATGGCCACATAACGGTCATAGGCCATGACTGTAAGGAGCAGGAACTCCATGCCTCCAAGCATGATGACAAAACATAGTTGTACAGCACAGGACAACAAGGAAATAGTCCCTTTTTGGGTACAAAGATCCATAAGCATCCTTGGGATGGTGACTGTTACATAGCAGATTTCCACAAAAGAAAAGTTGCTAAGGAAAAAGTACATAGGGGTCTGAAGAGCAGAGTCAGTTCTTGTTATTAACATTATAATGCTGTTGCTGATCAGAATAGACAAATACATGAACAAAAATATTCCAAAAAGCATCCACTGGAGTTGAGGGACGTCAGAAAACCCTAAGAGAACAAATTCTGTAATTGTAATATTTAAACTTTTAGTTTCAATTTCCTTTTCATTTGCAGATAAAACAAATTCCATGTGTTTAGTGAATTTACTTCTTAAGGTTGATGAGCTGTTTTGGTTGGCCTGATGAGATGAATGGGTAAGTACATATGTTCTTTTAAACAGTCATTTACCATAATTTTGTCTTTTAACTCTAACACGAGATTGCTAACATTAATCATCAATTATGTGATTAAAATGAACCCAGGACATGAAATTGATTTTACTAGTTTCAGCTATAATTCATCAAGGTCTTAAAATGTATACATTAATAATAAAAACATTGTAAGAAAAGTATACATATTTGTATTTTCCAGTTAAAAATTGTGATTTTATTAAAATCAACTTTTGTGTTTCATATTACCTTTTTTCCATTTTTATTGGTGAAAAAGCTTTAAGTCAGCAGATTTAATATGAAGATTTTCCTTAGTTCATTTTCAAAAGAATTTTAATTCATTTATTGCAGTATCCACAGGATTAGATGCTGAGTGCCTAGAGAAACGGATCCACAATTAAAGGCTTGTTGCTTTCAGCCAGCAGCCTGAGCACTTCAATAGAAAAATTCACATTTCCAGAAAACCAAGTAAATACTGAGAGGATATGGAAGCCCACCTATGATTGCATCAACCATAGACAGATGTAGGGTCCATAGCAAGGTGATATCTAGACTATTGCTGAGCTCTGGGTTTGATCCTCATACAATGCAGTAACAAGTTAAGTAGACGAGTGGATTTGTAGTTATCTGTGGATTTCAATCTCTGGCTTCTACAAGTATGCACACCCATAGATAACAACAACAACAACAACAAAAAACCCCAAAAACAAAAGAAAAAACACACCACGCACACATTAAAATTGAGAAATGAGATTGCTAGTCCTACAGTAATGCCCTTCTCCTCAGCTCCTTTGCAGCCTTGTCTAATTCAACAACAGAGGTCAGTGACTTCTACTGGTTGAGTACAAATATCTGCATCTGACTCTTTAAGCTACTTGAAAGGTCTTCCAAAGTGCAGTCATGCTAGGTCCCTTTTTGTGAGTGCTCCATTGCCTCAGTAATAGTACCACGCCTTGAGACCTTCAATCTCTCAAACACTGGACCACAAAACCAGGCAGCAAACACCAGCTGATATGAGGCCCCTGACATACCTACAGTAGAGTGGTGCAGGGTTTGTGTTTATTCAGAGATGATTCACCTAACCCTCAAGAGACTGGAGGCACCAGGGAGGTTAGCGGTCAAGTGTGGTGGGGTATGGGAACATCCGTGTGAAGATAGGGGTGAGGAGAGGCGGTATAGGATGTGCAACAGATGGAGGTTGAATGGGTGAGGGGGGTGGTAAAATATGGAGTGTAAAAAATTAATTAATTAATTAAAAAATAAAACAATATAACAATTAAAAAAAAGAAATGAAAAGCTCCAGCAGACCGTATAGAAGACCTCTTATTCTTAATAAGTCACATTATTATATTACTCTACATAATCTATCAGTTGTTGAAATTATGGTAAATGTGAATACAAGGTTCTCTAAAGTTTTCCTTTAAAACTATTTTCATGTTTCCCTTGTCATATCAGATTTCTATGTTTCCTTAATCACTCATTGCATAGGTGTGTTTTGTCTATTTTCTCTTCATTTCTTTCTTTCTTTCTTTCTTTCTTTCTTTCTTTCTTTCTTTCTTTCTTTTTTTCGAGACAGGGCTTCTCTGTATAGCCCTGACTGTCCTGGAACTCACTCTGTAGACCAGGCTGGCCTCGAACTCAGAAATCCGCTTGCCTCTGCCTCTCAGAGTGCTGGGATTACAGGCATACCCCACCACCACCGCCCGGCTTCTCTTCATTTCTGATTATAGTAAAACTGGTACTGTCCAATACTCACGTATGTGAGCAAAATAATTAAGAAAATAAAGTGCACCACTCATCTTGATTAGAAGTTCTATATGATTGGAAGATCCCAACAATAGTTTGACAAATGTTAAAATACTTCCCAAGTATTGTTCTCTATCAGCCCATGATAAGTATCTATGCATTTGCCACTTTAGAAGTACTCTATATCTTCTAGACCCATTCAGTGATGTCTTTAAATTACTGTATTGAGGTGGCTGAATTTATAATTAGCAGTTAAGAGCACTGCCTGCTTTTTCAGAGGACATATATGTCATTTTTAACACTCAGGTGGTCTCTGACAAACTATTGTAACACTAATTCCTAGGGATCTGATGTCCTCCTTTGGCTTCCATAAACACCAGACATGGATGTGCTATGCAGATATACATGCAGGAAAGTCATTCAAATACATACAACATAAAAGAAATGTAAAAATAGCACATTGATAAGCAAATATAATTATTTGGTCTTGTGTTTTCAAATTCCCCATGTTTGCTTTAACTATATGTAAAATGATTATTTTTACCAATGGTATCATTACCACAATGTAACAAAAACATAACTTCATTAAGTAAGGAGAACAGAGATAAGTAATACCTACTTAGGGGGCAGCTCATTTTTAGATTATATACTTAGACATGATTGTGGTGTTTTCAATGCCTCTTGGAATTGTTGTTCAGATCTTTTCTTGGTGTAAGGAAAGGACCCAAGCTTACCTCTACACAGCCACACGAAGTAGTCTAAGAAACCAAACAGGAATTATATCTTTAGTGTTTTATATGCTCTTGTTTTCCTTAGGCAGCTGCAGATTCCATTGTAATTATTTTGGTTTTAGAAATCAATTGCTACTAAACAGGGACAGTGAAACCCCCTGGGGTTCATTTCTCTTGTGCATCAACTTAATTTCAGGAGACTCTTTATAATGAGTTTCTGAGAAACTCAAATTAATCAATTTTTTTTTGTTCATCTAACCTCAAATTATCTGGGCACATTTATGTTATTTACTATAGGTTTTTACACTTCTATCATTGGATCTTGTAATCACAGTGTTTTTTGCATTACACAATACTTTCTTTTTATGTATTATAACTATTTATTTTATGTATAGTAGTACATTTTAGTAATTTCCAAAATTTTCTCATATTCTGTTCATGTTATAAAACCTATTTTAACAGCGAAGAGTGGTGGCATATACCTTTAATCCCAGCATTTAGGAGGCAAATATATGTGGATCCCTGTGCATTTGAGGCAGGAATAGTCTGTAAAACAAATTCTAGGATATTCCGAGCTATTATACAGAAAATTCCTGTGGGAAAACAAAACAAAACAAAACAAAGTAAACAAAAATATAAACTAAGACAAAACTATTTGAGCATCACCTGTTTCTGCACTTATGTCTGTTCTCTATATCTCCTGTTGGTTTTTATTAGTTATTTTATTTATTTACATTTTAAATATTATCCCCTTCCCAGTTTCCCCTCCACAAACCCCCTGTCCCATCCCCACTCCCTGCTTCTATGAGGGTGATCCTCCACCCACACACCCACTCAGGTGTCAATGCTCTAGCATTCCCTTTGCTGTGGCATCTAGCCTTCACAGGAATAAGGACCTCACTTCACACTAATTCCAGATGGGGCTATCCTTTGTTACATATGTAGCTGGAGCCATGTGCCCCTCCATGTGTATTCTTTGGTTGGTGGTTTAGTCCTTGGGATCTCTAGGTCAATTTGGTTGGTTGATGTGGTTCTTCCTATTGGGTTGCAAACCCCTTCATCTCCTTTAGTCCTTTCCCTAACTCCTCCATTGTGGTCCCTGTGCTTAGGCTTATGGTTGGCAGCAAGCATCCACCTCTGTATTGTTTAGGCTCTGGCACAGTCTCTCAAGAGACAGCTAATTCAGGCTCCTTTCAGCAAGCACTTCTTGGCATCAGCAATAGTGTCTGGGTTTAGTGGCTGAATATGGCATGGGATCCCCAGGTGGGACAGTCTCTGGATGGCCATTCCTTCAGTCTCAGCTCCACTATTTTTATTTCCTTCAGACACAAGAAATTCTGGGTTTAAATTTTTGAGAAGGGAGGTTGCCCCCTCCTCTCAAGAAGAGGCTGTGCCTAATCTCTGGATATGGTCTCTACAGGTTCTCTCTCTTCTTTGTTGAGACTACTGTACCTCCAACAGGGTCGCCCTCCTCCTCAGCTTCTTTCAGCCTTTCCCTATTTCAACCACAAGGGTCAGCTGCTGCTGTCCATTGGCTAGTTGCAAATATCTGCATCTGACTCTTTCAGCTGCTTATTGAATCTTCCAGAGTGTCATCATGCTAGGTCCCTTTTTCTGAGCACTACATAGACTCAGTTATGATGCCAGGCTTTGGGACCTTCCCTAGAGCTAGATTCCACTTTGGACCTTCTTTTCCTCAGGCTTCTTTCCATTTCCATCCCTGTAATTTTTTCAGACAGGAACAATTATGGGTCAGAGTTGTGACTGTGGGATGGCTCTTCTCTCCCTAATTTGATGCCTTATCTTCATGCTGGAGGTAGGCTCTATAAGTTTCCTCTCCCTACTGTTGGGCATTTTATCTAAGGTACCTCCCTTTGAATCATGAGAGTCTCTCACCTCCCAGACTCTGGTACATTTTGGAGGGTCCTCCCAACCTCCTATCGCCTGAGGTTGCCTGTTTCCATTCTTTCTGCTGGCCCTTGGGGCTTCAGTCCTTTTTCCTCCAATTCCAAATCAGGTGGTTATCTGGATTGTCAGTTTCTATCTTCTTGAATTCTTTATATATTTTTGATATTTACCCTCTGTCAGATGTAGGGATAGTATAAATATTTTTCCAATCTGTAGGCTGTCATTTTTTTCCTGATGACACTGTCCATTGACTTACAGAAGCTTTTCTGTTTTATGAGGTCACATTTATTAATTTTTTACTTTAATGTCTGAGCCACTCGTGTTCTGCTAAAGAAGTTGTCTCCTGTTCCATCAGTTCTAGACTACTCCCCAATTTCTCTTCATTAGACTAAGTGTGTCTAGTTTTATGTTGACTTCTTTGGTCCGTTTGGACTTGAGTTTTGTGCAGGGTGATAAATTAAGAACTATTAGCATTCTTCTACATGCCCTATGCCAGTTAATCTGGCACCATTTTCTGACGATACACAAGCACTGAGGTATGGCTAACCTACCAGTGAACATGTTCCCCCTGCCCCTAAAAGTGATTATCCCCGCTTCAGCAGCCATAGACAACTAATATATCTTTACCTGGAGCGGGGCCTTATGATCCTTCCCCAAATCACTACTAGACTTGTAAAATATTGAGCTAGTGCAAACAGCATAGCTTGTGTAAATTGCTGTATATAATAGCCATATGTGTATCTATAAAGCAGCATTTGAGTACCTCTCTTGTCCATTGTCTTGCTTTCACATTTTTATACCCAGTTTTTCAAGGTGTTCTTTAGAAGTTGTGATGAAGGAGGTTGATATAAATGACTCACCTGTAATTGACCATTTAGTCACTGACTCTGCACTTTAACCACTGAAAAGCATCTGTATTACTCATCACAACCTATAAAAGGTGTTTTGCTCTAAGCAAGTTTGGGAACAGCAGAGTCATAACATTTAAAAGGCAGTTAGACAACCTGATCACTAAATACGTCAACATCAAGGTGATCCATATCCAGTGACTACATCTTTAAACATGGAGTTTTGACCAGGTTTGTAGTAAGAGATGTGAATTTTCTCCTCTGGAGCACGTCTGACACCTAATTATAAGTCAGTTATAACCCTCATGCTAGAAATGCTGCTATTGTACAGAAGGCATCCCTTATCTGGCAAGTTAATACTCTAGCACACATAGTCCAGTACTGGAGAAATGACATTTTATAGTTTAAGCAAAATTTTAATGTTTGAAAAGCACATTACAGAGATTGATTCTTCTTTTCTGTAAAGCGAAACCTTCACCTCTGGAATGGTGTTACCGCACACAGATGACATTTTCTTTCTTTCCAATATTTTGTTTGTGATAAATTCTCTTTGTTTTATTTAATTGGTTTCTATATTTCAATTTAATTTTTATTATCATTAATACAAGACAGAAATGTAAAGGTATGGTATGTCTGTTCCATAAGCACTTAGTCTCTATTGGGTACAGTAGTGGTTTTTCATAATTTGCTTTGTCATGAAAGAAAAAATTTTAAAGGTGGATTTGACTCCATTTATGATGTTGAGTGGTTGTGTACCTGGATGTTCTTTTAAATGCTACTACCTGTCTGGAACCACATTCAGCATAGAATCTTTAAGGATAGGCCCTTAGGCTTAGAAAAGGTACCATTCAATAAACTTATTGGTGTGAATTGCAATTATATAGGCCCATTGGTGTGCTAAAATTCTATCAGTAAAATAAGACCTAATAATGATGTCTAAGAATTTATAAGATACTCCAGACCAAAAAGGGGGTATAACTTTCTCATTGGCAACCTATTAAAATGAGAAGAGAAAGTACTTTCATGATATGAAAAAGTTTCTCAGGCTGGAGAGATGGCTCACCAGTCAAGAGCACGGATCCTGAGGTCAAATCCCAGTAACCACATGGTGGTTCACAACCATCCCTAAAGAGATCTTTTGCCCTCTTCTGGTGCTTCTGGAGACAGCTACAGTTTACTTAGGTATAATAACAGATACACCTTTGGCCAAAGCTAGTGGGGCAGACCTGAGAGAGGTGAGGTCCTGAACTTAAATTCCCAGCAACCATATGATGGCTCACAACCATCAGTTCAGCTACAGTGTACTCATACATAAAATAAATAAGTCTGAAAAAAAGTTTCTCTATAGCAAACTATCAACAGAAGAGACATATTACAAAATATAACATATCTTTGCTAGCCATATATCTATAATAGGATTAATATATGGAATATATATTCAAATATTTAATGAGAAAATTAATTAAATATTTAAAATTATGTGAAATAAAATTTTCCAAAAGATGATAAAAGAGATGGCCAGTACTCACAGAGTAATGTAATCAACCTAAATTGTGACAAAGAAACATAGAATAAAAACTACACTGAGATTTTTAACTTGCTACAGTGTGAATTCTAATCATTTAAGAAAATAAATAACAGGGCTGCAGTGGTACCTTAGCAATTAAAAATATGTTCTAAAAGTTCCAAGAAATGTCCAAAAGTATCTAACAACATTTTCAGATTTCCTGTGGCACCTGACTTCATGTGATGCACATAAACTCAAAAAAGTACATGCAAATAGACATAAAGAGAACATAAAAATAAAAGAAATACACATCCTCATGCTGTTGAGAGCAAAGTTACAGAGACAGAAAGAGAAGAGACAGATAGAGACAGAGTGGAACAGGGAGACATACAGAGAGAGACAGAGATCTACACACAGAGAATCATTGAGTAATTTTGTGGAATGCAAAACAGTCTAGTCTCTATGAAAATGAGCATTAAACTGTTTCCATACTGAAAATAGATCAACCATATGATCAAACTATGCTACCTCAGTATGGAGTTTATATGCTCATGTGCCAAAATATCAAAGAAGCACTATCACATCAGCATTCACTCTGGCACTGCTCATAGTAGGTAAGTTTTGGAACCTATCACTTGAAAAATATAGCATAGGTACACAATGGATGTATTTGTAGTATTTGCAGACAGGAATAAAAATAAATTATGTCCTTTGTAAAAACTGAAAATCATAATTTGATTAATGATTTTTCAGAAATGAGTAACTTAATTTCTTGTTATTTATTAAAGATCATTTCTGTCTTATTTTCTGTTATTTGTGGATTCTATATTTTATGGGTATTTATTGTTTTATGTTTCAATTCATACATACATATATATATATATATAATTAACATATATGTGTTGTGAGAGAGAAACAGAAACAGAGAGAGAGGGAGAGAGAGAGAGAGAGAGAGAGAGAGAGAGAGAGAGAGAGAGACCATTAGGAGTATATTAATATATAAATTAGTACCAAAGACAAGTAATATATGCCAATGTGAGGAGCTAGAAAAAGGACCCAAAAAGATGAAGGGGTTTGCAGCCCCATAGGAGGAACAATAATAAATACCGTACAGTACCCCCAGAGCTCCCAGAATAAATCACCAACCAAAGAGTACACATGGAGGGACCCATGGCTCCAGTTGCAGATGTAGCATAGCATGGCCTTTCCAGACATCAATGAGAGGATAGGTCTTTGGTCCTGTGAAGGCGCAATGCCCCAGTGTAGGGGAATTCCAGGTCAGGGAAGTGGGAAGGGAGGGTTGGTAAGCAGAGGCAGGTGGAATGGGATAGGGGTTTTTAAGAGGGGTAACGAGAAAAGGGCATACCATTTGAAATGTAAATAAAGCAAACATGATAAAATAAAATTTAATTAAAAATATTAAAAAGTATGCCATTGTGTGTGTATAGAATGGCAAAGAAACAATATATTCCAAATAAAGTTGGACATGACATTTATGAACCAAATTCTATAATAATTTATAGTGTAGATGTAAAGTTAATGAATATAATATAGGCATCCTAGGATTTGAAAGTAAGTTCATAGAAGATTATAGAGTTCTGTGAATACAGTAACATAACAGAGACACATGATTTGTTAAATGTTGCTTTCAATTTCATTGTTTATAGTCACCCAGTTTACCAAAAAATCTGTCAGGATACAGAAAGTTTCATTACTTCACCAATTAACTTGATCTATGCTTCAAGAAGTATTTGATATAAAGAATACCCATGGTATGCAGTCACTGATAAGTGGCTATTAACCTAGAATTTTGGGACACCAAAGACACAATTCACATACCAAATGATGTCTGACAAGAAGAAAGGAGTGGACACTGGTGCTGGAAAGGATCAAAGCATCAGTGTAGGGGAATACCAGAACAGGAAAGTAGGAAGGGGTGGATGAGGGAGCAGGGGGAGGGAAAAGGGCATGTGGGACCTTTGTGGGGTGGGGAACCAGAAAAAGGGAAATGAATTATAAATATAGAATATATCCAATAAAAATATTTATTAAAAAAAGAAAAAAGAAATATTTGATATGACATTATAGTAGGTCAGATATGGTACAAAACAAAATAATAACAGAAAATATCAATGTGAAGATGAGGGAGATAATTAAAATAAGTAATTTAGAGTTATAAATATGTCATATGAAAACAGACTGATTTTGCTTACTTCTTCATGCAGATATGTGGCTGCATAAACCATTTTTAATAAGTGAGAAATGAACTCATAGCAGGTGATGTTCTTCAGTTCATTGGTCCTGAATTAAACTTGCCTTGTCAAGAATACATTATGAATTTGAGAAGAAATCCTAGTCTGCTATCGGGAATACTACCAACTAAAAATTCAGCTAGAGCAGGATCCAGTTCCTTCAATAGAGGATCCATAATACTTTTAAACTTGTCACACACAGGACCTCAGAAAAGATTCATGGGTCATGAAACAAAACAAAGACCTATATGTAGAAAAGGATTTGGATGGAGCAATTGGGTTTTGATAGGAATAAAGAATGTATTACACACATGAAGAAAAAAATGTCAAAGAATAAATTGAATTGATAAATGTTTTCATTAGTGTACAACATCAAAAATATATCCATTCAGTGAGTGTATTTCTAATCAATGTGATGTTATATTAGCTTTAAAATAACAAAGACAGTTCCTAGCAGGGGGTGAATAGCATCTCAGAGTAAAAGAACATATGGGAAATCTGTGAGGGAGACTTGGGTTTGTAATTTTGTCACTTGAGTAGAAAACCATGATACTATGTTCTAAGCAACAATCTTCTCAGAGCTGCAATCACCTCTTTGTTCCTAAGGCTGTATATCATGGGATTGAACATGGGGGTGACAATGGTGTAGAAGAGAGAAAGGAATTTGTCACTTACTGCAGAATGAGTTGATTTTGGCATTAAGTAGGTAATAAATGCAGAGGCAAAAAACAAAACCACCACCACTAGGTGCGAAGAACATGTGGAGAAGGCTTTCGCTCTTCCTCTGGCAGTTGGCAGCCTCAGGATGGTGGCAATGATTTTGCTGTAAGATGCTAGTATTAGTATAAAAGGGATTGCAGCAAGCAAGATAGCCAATAAATAGACATACATCTCATTAACAGAAGTGTCTCCACAGGCCAGTTTAAGTACAGGGGGTATGTCACAGAAGAAGTGGTCTATTTGGTTAGAGTTACAGAAATGTAGAGAGAATATTTGGCAGGTTTGCCCAAGCTGGAATGGCATGCCACCGAACCAGGACCCTGCTGCCAGCTGCCTGCATTTTCTTGGGTTCATGACCAGAGGATAGTGCAGAGGATTACAGATGGCCACATAGCGGTCATAGGACATCACAGCCAGAAGAATACTTTCAGTGGCTGCCAGCATTAGGAAGAAGCACATTTGTATGGCACAGGCCAGAAGAGAAATATTTCTGTCTTGGGTCCAAATGCTGTACAGAATCCTAGGGAGAGTGACTGATACATAGCAGATTTCCAGAAAAGAAAAGTTGACCAGAAAAAAATACATGGGTTTTTGTAGTGCAGGATCAAGCCTTGTTATCACAATGATGAAGCTATTTGCAATTAGTATAATCAAGTACATTATGGAGAATACCCCAAACAGAAAGCTCTGGAGGTTGGGAAGATCAGAAAATCCAAGCAGAAGAAACTGTGTCACTGTGGAAGCATTGTCTTCTTCCCTGATGTATATGTGTTTCATCTGTGGGAATGATTCAAAGTACACTTCCTTATCCTCATCCTTGATAGATCATTCAGAAACTGAAGAAATAATATTTCTTTCTTCATTCTGTTTAAATTTATATGTGTGTGTATATGACCAATGAACTCAGACTTTGTCATGACATGTATACTTTGTCACTGAATATATTTTTAAAGTAACTGCTTCTGTCTTTTGTCCACCCTCTGATGTAATTTATATTCTTTTTAATGGCTCACTGACACATGCTACTTTTTAAGTGATTATCTAAATATCTAAAGTGAAAAATTCTGAATCAATGATTCAATTTTCAGTTGGTTCTTTTTCTTCTAAAATTGTTTTCTAAGATTATCCCAAAGCAATTTATTGTGATTAAATATTCTTTATTCATTTAAAAAATTAACGTAAGAAAATATATTTAGTGTCTTTTTCTCAGTGTCTTAATGTGATCTCTCACTCCCTTTTAGTCTCCTAGTTGTCTTTATGTGCAATTTCATTAAAGATCAACTCAGCACCAGATTTTATGTAATGTAATTTTGCACTTAAAATATTTGGAAGTTCAATTTAATATCTATGTAATCAAAATTAATATTTTTCACACCTATAGATTTCTTGGTTTGAAACTGTACATAAGTAAAAAGATACAGTAATTGAAGCTCGTTACAAATAGCACTTTGCAATTTTATTTTCTTGTGGCACAACAGTCTAAACCATGGTTTTTTAGTTGCTAGGCCAGCACTACTCTACCTCGTCTATATCCTCAGCTCCTGTAGGCATGTTGTGTACAAATTGCTAAAACAAATCTTCCAAATAATCTGGCATTAATCTCTCTCTCTCTCACTCTCTCTCTCTCTCTCTCTCTCTCTCTCTCTCTCTCTCTCTCTCTCTCTCTCTCTCTCTCTCTCTCTCTCTCTCTCTCTCTCTCTCTCTCTCTCTCTCTCTCCCCTGTGTATTTGTGTGTGCATGTGTATGTCAGTCATTTGAAAACATTTTGATACTCATTCTTATACTGAGAAATTAATTTAGTAGAAATTTCAAGAAATATAGGCATTAGATTTTTCAAACACCTATAGTCATTTAGTTTTATTCAAAATCATTTTTTGAGTTTTAGCTGTTGTCACCTTTGAAACAATAATTATTGTTTGTATATTGTATAATTAATTAAATCCTTTGATAAACACATAAATATGTTATTATTTATGGACATATACATACACTCAAACTGTACACACACACACACACACACACACACACACACACACATACATGGTTGCATTAATTTAGAAGTTTTCCTATGACAAAATTTCATTGAACCAAATGAAGCTATGCTAATATTTCTATAATATTTTTAGAATCATTTCTGATAGATGTTAACACTGCCATCAGAAGCTATTTAAGTAATAGTAGGTGTCAGGATTATGTCAATAGTCTTCATTTAAGCATTTCATTTTTTATCGTAGATAGGTGGAATTTTATAATATATCATTGAACCACTTAAACAAATGTTTAATAAAATAATGACTTTATATACTTTAGTATATACCATATTTATATTGGTGAGCATGATGTTTCCTACATTAGTTTTTCATAATAAAATGGTTTGTAAATATTGTTTTCTCTGAATATTAAAATAAAAATATAATACAAAAATATTATAATGCTAAACTAAAAATCCTGTTTCATAATTAACAAAAATAAATAATTAAAAATGTAGTTACTTTGTGTAATTTTATTCTTTTGATTTTATTAAAATATAAAAATTCAGGTACATAATTTTGTTGTCAAATTAGTCAATTCTTGTAATTAGGTGAGTTATATTTCTTACCTTGATTTATTGACATACAACACTAAAATGATAAAGAGGTTTGTGTTTCTGAGCTTATATGTCTTTCTTTATTTGAAACAGAGACCAAACTTCTTCTAAATATATTCTACTGTCATAACACACTATTCCACTTAACAAAGCATGTTCTCTACCTTGGGGACAACTTCTTTCCCATGTTAATTTCTAATTGTAGAGAACACTGTTTTCCTGTAAGTCATGAATTTAATATACCATGAACCTCAAATTAAATAAAAATAAAAATACCACTCCTTATACATATTGTCAGTATTTGGTTTTGTTATTATTCAGAGTGATTGTAATAGAAAATATAAGAAATTGGTCACTACACGTTTACAGTATTGAAGACTGAAATTAAGGCTTCCCTGTTGAAAAGGAACATTCAGTCATGGAATCACTTTTTCAGATCTATTATTTATTGAGGGAAGGGACCATCAGATGACAAAATATTTACAGTGAATAACCTGTGTAAATGTAACTACAATTTATATATGATAAAACAATTTAACATATCTGAAATTGTGTCCTGTTTATTTTAAAATGTACTTTCTAGCATCACAAATCAAAAGATAGTTTGACATCTTCAACATGAGTCTCTTATTCAAAAATATATTGTTGAGGATGGGCACAGTTCACTTCAATTGACAAAACTATAAGGACATCTGTCCATGGTCCTGTATGATCTATTTGAGCTAGAAAATATTTGTATAATTTCATGTAACAATAACTTATCAAAAACTAGTCATAAATCTACAGCAACCGGGAAGATAGGATTTAAAATTTACTTTCCAGGTAGACCATATTTGTTGAGCTAGGATTCTCAATATTTAACACTAAATGCATTCAGGTGTGACAGTCCAGAAGGCTGTCTACTCATAGAAGGAGTGCACCATCAACGACTCCCTCAGATTGACCCCCAATTCATAACCACAACTTTAGTAAAATCCCCAACAACCCATATAAACACATGATCACATAATAAATGAATGAAAAAATTAGATTGCTGTCAGAAGTTGTAATTAATTTACACAAACATTAAGATTTTGATTAGAGAAATCATGGTTAAGAAACATGTATGTCAAGCTGGGCGTGGTGGCACACGCCTTTAATCTCAGCACTTGGGAGGCAGAGACAGGTGGATTTCTGAGTTCGAGGCCAGCCTGGTCTACAGAGTGAGTTCCAGGAAAGCCAGGGCTACACAGAGAAACCCTGTCTCGAACGCCCCCCCCCCAAAAAAAAAAAAAGAAACGTATGTCCGGTTGTCCACATGCTGTCATCTTTCCAAAGGATGGAAGACTGTATAGTAATTTATTTTGAATGATACAGTATAAACTAACATGGCTAAATCCTAGATATTAACATATTTGAATAACTGCAAGTCATGTTTTTTTCATTGCATTTAGGTCATTACCTAATGATATTATGGCTCTTTGTCATGCCATTCACCCATTTACTCTATTGTTGTTTCATTGATTCAAATGCTCAAAAGGGATCATGCTTAAAAAGATTTCTTAGACATATTGTTATTTAACTATTAGTTGTTAGAACATGTTTTATCAATATCTACACATATTAATGTGTACAATATATATTTTGGATCAGGATATAAAGTTGATTAAAATGCTTTTAGGATGTTTGCATTCCTTTGCTTAGAACTTTTTTAATTTACTAAATACAAACAATTACTATATTCTTGAAAACATTACAACCTTCTACAAAATATATCTATTTGTATATTTTCTATGATACACATAAATCTCTAGGGAGAAGAAAGAAGGAAATAATAATACAGTGAAAAAAGAAACAGCTACTTCCTGTTCAGTTCCAAATTTTGCTGAAGTATGCAGCAGAGAAGCTCTGTGAACTATGTAGATTATTTGGGAATATATATATATACATATATATATACATGTATATATATATATGGGAATATGTATATTCACACATACACATACATGTAATAAAAATTAGCGAAAAATATAGTAAAGTATTTGAAAAAGAATGGGGATGTAAGTAGAAGGAAAAGGAAAATTAAATGTAATTTATTGTTATTTTAAAAATAAAAAATTAAATTCACATGGCACTTTAGGAATAAGGAGGAGAAAGCAAGAGGAGGAGAAAAGGAGGAAGAAGAAAAGACAAAATGTTTGTTTCTAAAAGCATTCGTGACTTATGTATTTGTGCATGTGTCTTCTGGAGGGAAACTGTGAATACTGGAATGTACAAATATACATTTATATTTGTACCTCACTTTGTCTATCTTTTTTTGTTTTGTTTTGTTTTTTTGTTTTTTGAGACAGGGCTTTTCTATGTAGCCCTGGATGTCCTGGAACTCACTCTGTAGATCAGGCTGACCTCAAACTCAGAAATCTGCCTGTCTCTGCCTCCCGAGTGCTGGGATTAAAGGCGTGCGGCACCACCGCCCAGCTCTGTGTATCTTCATAACTACACTATGATAGTTAAATGACTTTTTGGAAATTGAAAACAGTATTAAGAACTAAAATACTTCATTCTTCTCTAGTAACAAAAGTTATCTAATGAAATTTGATGGTAAGTCTAAGAGTGTTTGAATTAAAGTTAAATGAAACAGAAAACAATAGGGCCAAGGCTACTATGCTATAATTTCATTGACTTAAATGTCAGCCCTGATTATTTTTTTGCTCTTCTTGTTTAATATAAGGAAACAAAATATCATATATATATATATACATATATATATATATGTGTGTATATATATATATATATATATATATATATATATATATTGGTTTTTCGAGACAGGGTTTCTCTTTGTAGTCCTGGCTGTCCTGTAGACCAGGCTGGCCTCGAACTCAGAAATCTGCCTGCCCCTGCCTCCCAAGTGCTGGTATTACAGGTGTGCGCCACCACACCCAGCCCCAAAATATGATTATTAATCTAAGTAATTAAAGAAAGAAAACATTACATGATATATATATATATATATATATATATATATATATATATATATATATATTTCTTTGATATCTGGCATACTTGCATATTTTTTCTAACATCATTTTCCCATTCTTATTTTATCTTTCTCATTTTTCTATTCTTTTGTACGTTTTCTTGAAAATACACTAAAATTTAATTGTACATAAACGCTGTAATTTAATCTCACTGTAAAACACAAGAAACAATATTAGAATTGGTATAATATATTATATATTTTAGCTTTGAAAGCCGTAAAAATTAGTTATCCCTGTTTTTCCCTATAAAAAACCCAATTTTCCAAAGCATTATGCACAATTTAAATTAGAATAAAAGGGCAGATGATATTTTTCATAATTTTAAATATAAAACAAAGTCAATGACACAAAAAAGTTATCTGCTGCAATGAGTTTGAGAGGAGATTTCACAATCTATATCATTATGATATAAAGTATGATGGTTCAAGTTTTAAGTGCTTGACAGGGAGGAGTCATGATAAAAATGTCAATATGAATTCATTTGATCACAGTAGTAGCACCTAACATTTTAAATGCATCCATACTCTTCTGTATAATTATGTATTAGAATCAAGTATCTTATTTCAGATCTGTTATTCCTGCTTTTGCAAAGGATAAATACTATGTCTTATTTCCAAGAGATATACACAGAGCAGCTTTGTTTCCAGGGAACTTGTGCAAGCAAATATAAGACCTAAATTCTTCACATAATATATAAGTCAGGAGAAGCCTCTTCAGATTTAGTTTTTGAAGTCTGGAATGCTGGCACTTTCCAAATAGGCAACAGTTCTTCATTCTGCAATCTGCTTCAGAGCTGCTGCTGATTTCTTGTTTAGGGCAGTAGACATGATCCCTTTTTAGGCTTCTTCTTTTCGACTGGTCTTTTTTATTTATCTGT
The DNA here is from genome assembly GCA_964023405.1 of Apodemus agrarius. NCBI lineage: Eukaryota > Metazoa > Chordata > Mammalia > Rodentia > Muridae > Apodemus > Apodemus agrarius. The sequence goes on along the minus strand of OZ030008.1, from coordinate 96,598,351 downwards.
CTGACCAGGTCATAAATTATCTCATTAATGTTGATCTTTGACTTTGCAGAGATTCTAAAAAGGCACAGCTACACCACTGTCTTACTAAATTCTGGCCTTGTTCTTTGCCAATTGCCTACTCATCTTCCAGGTCACATTTATTGCCAACTAAAATCATTAAAACTTCTGTGCCTTTAACCCATAAAATCTGTTCTCTCAAGTCTTGTAAATCATTAATCGTAGACTGAGCTGATATTGAATAAACTAGTGCAAATCCTTGGCCATTCTTCATATACAAATCCCTCATTGCTGTAAATTGCTCTGTTCCTGCAGTGTCCAAAATTTCCAGCATAATTTTCAGTCTACTTTGACTTGCTTTCTATTGTTGGGTTATATTTTTCAAAAAAGAAAAATTCCCTAAACAAACTGAACTGTCAGAGCCAACTTCGCCATGTCTCCTGAACCAAGCACTGCTAGCTTGTACTCATGCATGATGTGCTCTGTTTAAATATAGAAAATCCTGTGGCCCAGTGCCTCATCCACCTCCTCCTCCCTCCTCTCAGCCCTGTCTCCTGTTTTGTACTTTTTATAACAACTTTCTTTTCCCATCACTTCCCAGTGTGTAATCAGTAACACACATTGCTATGTTGAAATACAGGAATATTTAAAAATTAAAAATAGCACGGGCTACTATGAATATATTTTTTCAATTCTTCTGGATTCTTCTTTTATTCTTTCCTTGTTGCCTGTCTATGTGTGTGTGTGTATATATATATATTAATACACACACACACACATAGACAGGCAACAAGGAAAGAATATATATATATATAATTTGTCTATCTATCTATCTATCTATCTATCTATCATTTGTTCATTTTGTTTTGTCATTGGTTTGACTCATATTTTAATTTGTAAAGAGATCAATTAAAATTGAAAAATATTAATACTTAACTTTAACATATATAAACAATAGATACTATCACTATATAAATACATTCAAATAATGTTCCTTTTATAGTTTGTTTTGCAAACATGTTTACTTAGTTGTAAACCAAGCGTGCAGATGACAAAATCATGCCCTTGCTATAGCACTAGGCAAAATTCTGTCAACTGATATGGCTAATCTAAAGCAGCCCCATATCCCATACCTGAAATTAAAACAAAAGTACCTTCTTAAAATATTCTGTATTTATAAAGAAACTAAATTTTCATCACATTTAGGCTTTCTTTTTGTGTATCTGTGGTTAGTTTTATGTTTTTTGTTTGTTTTCTTTTGTTTTGTTGTTTGGTTTTAGGGATATAAAGGAGTTGACATGTGGAATTTCTAGAAATAATTAATAGCTCACCAAAATTGGTCACATATTTATAGCAGCAGACAGGATAATCTGCAGAATTTAATTTCCAGTTAGACTAATATTGAACAGCTAATATTGTCATTCATAGTCTTTCAGTGGTCACAACTAAGAAGTCCATTAAGATTTGAGCTAGATCAAGCCCAAAAGCTTCTGAGATCTAAATATCTGGTTTTTATAAAAACTTTCAGAGGAGAGAAACAATTAAACAATCAGTCAGTTTCAACATCTATGAATTACAATTACTAGTATGTCATGATATGTATAAAGGTAAATTTAGTGATTCTCCCATGTTGTTGGAAACCAATCACTGTCTAATGAGATTTATTATTCCTTGATCAGTAGAAAATCTATGTCTAGTCCAGAAAATGTAGCCAGTTTCTTGTAGCCTTAAGAAAGAATCTACTGCCTCCACTTTTGTAGTTCAATATATACATACTACATTTAATATCTTAAATCTAAAACTGTAAGTATAGGCATAAATCCTCACCAAAAACAGCCTCTCTTTAAAGCAAATAGAAAACACAGAAAACAACTGAACACAATGCAGAAATGAAACCCTCCCCAAAACTCAAAAAATATAAAGTGGAGATTTCAGACCCAAGGGATTCATCCACGCTTCAAATATTGCATCTGAGAACATAATAAAGAAGGGAGTAAAGAGATTTTAAAAGGCTGGATACCAAAAACATTGCTATAATAAAGCAGCATCTTGTAGAAATGGCTACAGAACCAAAATCAATATAATGGCAACACCAGTGGACATGTCAACGTGGAACAGCAATAATACCCTGGGGTTCTAGCCTCAGACAGAGAACAACAGGAAATAGTGACTAGTGCCCTAAATTGTATACATGTATGTATACACACACACACACACACACACACACACACACACACAACAAACACACAAACCACAGATTTAGAAGGTGGCATTAATGTTTATCATCTATCTATCTATCTACCTATCTATCATCTATCTATCTATCTGTCTACCTATCATCTATCTAACTTGATCTATATCTATAGCTTTATCTGTCTTTCCTCTATAAATCAACATCCCAATAACAATCAAAGAAAAATGATCACTTTTTTTGAGAGGGAGGTAGTATAAGTAACATGGGAGAGGTGGGAAGAAGAGGCATTATAGAATTTAAAGGAGAAACACCAAAGGCAAAAAAGAAATTATATTTTAATTAAAATATATTAATTTTAAACATAAATACACATGATAGTATAGACACAGAATATCAAAGGGAATCTACACAGTTAATATAGATCTCAATAGTGTGGAAGAACCTGGTTATTCAGTTGTACCTAAGTCGATGGTTCTAAATTTTAAGTAAAAGCCTTCTTAGTGCTGCAATAACATCTTTGTTCCTGAGGGTGTATATAAGCGGGTTGAACATGGGGGTCACAATTGTGTAAAACAGAGAGAGTAGTTCATCAGTTCCTACAGAATGAATGGACTTTGGCCTCAAGTAATTAATCGTAGCTGATCCAAAAAATAAAATCACTACCACCAGATGTGAAGAACAAGTCGAGAAAGCTTTTGCCCGTCCTGTGGCTGTGGGCAACTTTACAATGGTGGCAATGATTTTGCTATAGGAAGCAAGTATCAACATAAAAGGGGAGGCAACAAAAAACATAGCCACTAAATATACAGAGAGCTCATGCATTGAAGTGTCCCCACAGGCCATCTTGAGAATTGGGGGAACATCACAGAAGAAGTGCTCTATTATATTAGACTTGCAGAAATGTAGAGAGAATATTCGACAAGTTTGTCCTATCTGTACTGGGATGCCTCCAAGCCAGGAGCCTGCTGCCAGCTGAGTGCACTTTGTTGGGTTCATGACAAGAGGATAGTGCAGAGGGTTACAGATGGCCACATAGCGGTCATAGGACATCACAGCCAGCAGGAAACACTCAGTGGCTGCCAGAATTAGGAAGAAAAACATTTGAATAGCACAGGCCAGGAGACTAATTCTTCTATCTTGTGTCCAAAGATTGTAGAGAATTCTGGGAAGGGTGACTGATACATAACAAATTTCCAGAAATGAAAAATTGGCCAGGAAATAATACATGGGTTTTTGTAGTGCAGGATCAACTCTGACTATGATAAGTATGAAGCTGTTGCCTATTAAGATAACCACATACATTATGGAAAACATGCCAAACAGAAACGTTTGCAGGTTAGGAACATCTGAGAACCCTAGTAAGAGAAACCGTGCCACTGAAGTTGCATTATCCGCAGAAGTGTTCTCTGAGTGTTCCATCTGTGGGCATGATTTAACGAGAAGTTCAATTATTTTACTGTCATTGTCTATAGCCTTATCTACACACTGAAAATAGCATCATACTTAATGCCTCCATTTCATAGAAGAAACTAAAAGTGTGATAAACTGTATTATCAAATACTAAGTAAGTCCATGATAAACATTGTTTTCAGTTTTCATTTTTTACTGGATGTTAATTCATGTTCTAGTTAATAACAATAAAGTATGCCACTTTCAATGATCATCTACCCAGAGACAGAACTCCAAATTAATATTTATTTATAAAATGATTCTCTTCTTTCATTTACATTTTTATTATTACTTTATGTGTCTTTGTATAATTATTATCATCTTAATGTTCTTTTCGGGTTATTAAAGATTTATTTTATTAGTTTTATTCAAACTCTCATACAATGTTTTAGGTATTTTTTTTGGTCACCTTATTATTTTTGTTTGTTTGTTTTGGTTTGTTTTTTTTTTTTTTCGATACAGGGTTTCTCTGTGTAGCCCTGGCTCTCCTCGAGCTCACTCTGTAGACCAGGCTGGCCTTATACTCAGAAATCTGCCTGCCTCTGCCTCCCAAGTGCTGGGATTAAAGGCTTGTGCCACCACCACACAGCTGATCACCTTATTCTTGATCCTCCCCACTGTTCTACAATCAAGCTTTATATTGTTTCTCTGTCCCACAGAGAATTTTATGGTGACTCTGTTTCCAAAACTGGAAAATCACACTAATCAAAAACAAAATAAGAAAAAAACAAAATAAAACTATTGATTACCCAAAACAAAACAAAATAAGCAGTCTATTTTGTATCTTCCAACTCATAGTGACCATAGCATATGGTTGGTAAATCCACTGGCACTGTAATAAAGAATGCTTTCTATTTCCAAGTAGGTGTTAATTGTAGATAAATATGTGGGAATTAATTTAATTTTATCTTCTTACATAAATAGCTCAATTTTTACTTGTTTTAAATATTTGTTGCATAATTTTTACAATAAGCATTACTATTTTTAAGGGAAAGGTGAAGTTCACAGCACAGACCACCAGTCATTTTAAAGACTTATGTTTGCATGGTATTTCAAGATTTTAGCTCTAAAACATAAGTACAAGTTGAGGTCATGTTAAATATGAAAAATAAAACAGACTTTTATGATGATAGAAATATGATGTTATAATTTCTTTTCACAAATTTTCATGTGAAACATTAATAGACTAAAAATAATTAGTAAAATGTGAAACTAAATTGACTGATAATTTGATGAGCTGAAACTAGTAGCTAAGAGTTCTAATTCTGAAGGTATGATTTTATACTCAGAAGTACACAACAAAATGTTTCTTTTAATTTCTACACTATATAGATAAATTCATGTAATATTTATTCACCAATTTAATTCAATATAACAATTACTTATGGAGAGAATGCTAAAGTTTTGCTCATTTCACTGAGGATTAGAAAATATTAGAGTCCTCTGAGTTTTCTCAGAAAAATGCATCCCACAAAACTCTCTCCTTTAAGATCCCACACAGAAAAAAAATGCCATTTTATTTTCTCTCATAATATGTGCTCCTTCTTACAGTTTCCCCTGTCAGTTCTCATTGTTTAAGTTAAAGAATCAATCTCTACATTAAACTAAACTAGGTTTATAACATTAAAAAAAAACATTGTCAAGGAACAGATTCACTTCTAGTTTTCTAATTTAAGACAAATATTTATTAAACTTCTCTGATATTCTGCTTGGTTTCATGGATGGAAAAGAACAAATAACTTTACTTACATTTATGTATTTTTCTTCATTTCAAACTACATGGAAAAATGGCACTGCAAATATATGATTCAAGATGTTCTTACATTCTCCTTTCTTGTTTGTTTGTGGTTCTGATCTAATGTTAGGTTTCATGCATGTTAAGTAACTCTTTACCAGTAAAATTTTCCTTAGTCCAATTTCTTCAAAATGGTCCTCAAATGTTTTAATCGGCCTGCTTCATGTTTCTAATGTTTGGAAAACATTTTTGCAGTTCTTTAGAGCTGTTTAATAATGGTAAGTAATGAAAAACAATAGGCTTTATGTAGGCATATTGAATTGTACCTTGTCTTTATTTAAGGGACATCCTTTTTGCAAATACTGATTTAATATAAGGGTACACCCAACTTTTTTCTTTCTCTGACCAAGTGTGAATAAATTAAAAATGATGGATAAAATGTTTTATGTTTTTAATGCCAAAAGGACACATGTTAATGCTTCCAGATTGATTTAATATGAATATTAACTCTTAGCAATCAGAAACACTTTGGGAAATAGTAGGATACAAACTGATCTTAATCATATTCACCATGATTTTGATCAGCTGTTATAGTTGGATCTCCAGTTTTAATACAGATACATTTAAAGAGGTACCTAATCAAAAAATAATATGAACTGGTACATATTAGCTCATAAGATAATGATATTGTTGACAATTGGATTTTAAAACTCAAATTTTTTGAATCTGATCTAATAACATCAAATATTAGAAAAATATTCACTCTAAAATAGTATTTATAGTTATAAAAACAAGAAATCCATAAGAGTTTTTCAGTATTTTGTATGATTCTATTTGAATGCTAACATTTTTAAGAGAACAAAAGTACAAGTATAGGTAGGTTTGATATTTGCCAAAAGTAGCTCAAGCGTTTCAGTTTGGACTTTAAAAAAAGATAGCATTCTTACCTTTATTGAATGATAAATTTCTGAAAATGAAAAAAAAATAGTTTAACTGTACCTTAAAATTTTCCTTTGTCAAAGACTGACCATATTCAAATATATATTCTGTTGTCAGAATACACACTGCAATTTCAGTGGTAGATATGCCTTACTCTGGGGATAAAGTCCATTCTCAAGTTACATCTTAATAGAATGAAACAATTTTTTTTGACATTTGACAAGTCTAACATATTAATAAAAATAAACACATGAAGAAAACAAATCTTGAACTATCATTGTTATATATCCCTAGCTTTTCTTTTGTGTATGGTTATTAAGAAACATAAGTTCTGAAAGCAGAAAACATAATAAAGTAGAAAACAAATTAACTTGAGATTTTATCCTCTTTGTGAAGTACTATGGATAGTCCCCAGGGACAGGTTAAGTCTGAAGAAAGAACGCTCCCAATATTCTAACTTCCCAATTCTTTAACACCTTAAAACCATATATTCACTCAGGTGCATGCGCACCTGAAATTACCATAAATAAATTGAATAAATTATTTTAAATTAAAATACCATGTCCTCTTTATTTACTTGGCTATGTTTCATATAGCCTCAGGAAATGTATTTTTTAACATAAGAATCTAATATTTATTATAATGTTTATACATACAGCAATGACCAATTAATGGTCAGTAAGTTACACAAATATTTTCAAAATACTGTAAAATTGGAAAAAAGGGAAGGAATGATACATGAGTTTATTATTGGTACCTGAAAATAGTCATCTTTTAAACACATTTGAATTGATGATTTCTACATGAACAAAAACATTTTAATACAGAAATCATTTCTCTAATAATACAATGGATGCTCTCTGAAAGCCTGACTTTATTGCACATATTTGGTTTAGGCTTATTTGACCAGATCATGCAGAGAAATAAGCTGAGTACAAAGTTCAGGAAAGTAGGCAGGGTGCTGTTCTGTACTACCAAAATATGATGTGCGGTGACATTTCACAGCTAAGTCTTCAGGAGATTGTATTCAACTACTGCATAAAATCACTAATTAGCCGGTTCTGGTGGCACAGGCCGGTAGGATTTGCTGAAGGAGGCAGAGGCAGGAGGATCTGGAGTTCGAGGCCAGCCTGGACTACACATTTTTACTGGTGCTGGAAAGGATCAAAGCATCAGTGTAGGGGAATACCAGAACAGGGAAGTGGGAAGGTGTGGATGAGGGAGCAGGGGGAGGGAAAAGGACATGTGGGACCTTTGGGGGGCCGGGAACCAGAAAAAGGGAAATGAAATGTAAATATAGAATATATCCAATAAAAAAATGAAAAACAAATCACTAATTAATCACACATGTAGGCTAAGAATTATTAGATATGGTAAAATAGCTCTGCTCAAATATGACTCTGAGCTGATATAATGATCATCTCCTTGACCACCTACATAAGAAGCCTTCATATTATTATTTAAAACATTAGACAACAAATCTTAAATGTAGATGTATATTTGTTTATATCACAAACAGTCATGTAATTGGCACATCATCAATTTTCTCACTTTATCATATCAAATATGGGAAAGCCAGGGGCGGCATTGGGGATAGAGGTACCCTGTAAACCAGTTTCTAGATAAAAATTTCTCTTTTACCTTTCAAATTCACTGTGCCAAGATACTAAGTAGTTGTGTTGATCTGTAAACATTCTTGATTTGCACTGTTTCCTGAGGTAATCTGGAGACCATTGTTAGTACAGTAGCCTCACGAATTAAAATTTCTACAAATGTGCTTTGGAAAACTACAAAGAACAAAAATTTTAAGTGTAGACCTGCGTGATTTTTATCTATTACATAAGCTCTATAAAAATTTCATAGCTATCAAATCAAACCATTTTTCTACATTTTTTGATAGCAAGAAAATCACTCATTAAAAAAAAATACATCTCAATTTCCTCAGTACCAGGTAATAAATTAATATCTTATTTGCAAGTCACTCCTAGAATAATGTATTAAAATCATGTAGATTTTAGGGTGTTTTTTCCCCAAGTTTTTTGAGACAGGGTTTCTTTGTGTAGTCTTGGCTTTCATGGAACTTGCTTTGTGGACCAGGCTGCCCTTGAACTCAAATCCATCTGCCTCTGCCTCCCAAATGCTGAATCTAAAGGCATGCACCACTACCACTTGGCAGGTTTTTCTATTAAAGCGTGATAAAATACTGTTATATGCCAGGTATTGGAACCTTCCTAGATTGTATACATCTTTATAGTATCTTGTCTAGGAGAGAGGGAAAAAAGGCTGTTTACATTTGTTTGGGGGTGGGGGGGTCACTGCTATGACTAAGGCCAACTTGAACAAATAAATTATTTTTCTAACTCATTGCTCTGGTGGTAGACTCTTCCATGTCAATAGATTAATACACTCTGAATATCTGATGAAACAGAAGACACTGGAAAGTTCTTTTTAGAGGACACAACTGGGCTCTACAGATAAAATATATCTCTCCATCTTCAATTAAAAAATAATTAAATAACATTGAAAAATCCTCTGCAACTTAAAAGTAGAAGTTGTTGGAAACAGGTGCCCACATTAAAGGGCTGTAGCGCAACCATCTCACAGGTGCTTCTGAGTCACTTATGCAATTGATTCAGCACCATTCCTCACCCGCTGCTCCAGGAACCAGCTAAACAAGGAACTGGCTAAATGGTCACTCACCAGAACCTCATACAGGAACCAGCTAACTGACCTTTACCCAACCTTCCTCACCCTCACATTGTGAGGATGTTTTCACCTGACTGTTCCAGTTTTACCACGTTTTCCCCATTCACCCCCTTACTGCTTAAAACCCCTTGCCATTGCTACAATAAACAGACCTTGACAATGGTTCTGCTTGGTCTCACTCCTTTGTCTCGCCCATTCCCCTAATCTTTCAGGCTGGATCCCCCTCAGACCCACGAATAACTGAGTCCCGTGGGACGGGACAAGTGGCGCCCACACATGAAGCTCGAGGTAAGGACCCCCCCCCCCGGTTGGACGACAGAGTTTTGCAGACCCTGGTGAATTCTCAAGGAGCCGATGCCCTGCAGCTCACAGGGAAAGCTATGGCTCGGTCAGTAAGTGTTCATTGTTGTCACATACAGAATGGGTAAAAAGCTCTCTAAAAGAAGCAGCCTTTATCAAAGGTATAAAGAGCTTTCTCAGGGATAGAGGAGTTAGAGTTAAGAAAAAGGATTTGTCAGAATTGTTCTTATTCATTTCTAGTACTCTGGGATTATCCCTATGCCTTCAGAAGATGACCCATTTACAATTTTAGACCCTCGAAAAACACATATTTGTCCCCTTTATCCCTTGCTTTTGAACATTAAATCTCCCTCCCTTGAAGACCCTGCCTCCCTTTGGCTCTGTCTGCGGCGGCTGCTGTCCTCCTGTCCCTAGTTCTGGTGCTGGTACTGCTGGAGGGTTCCGTGAACATCCACACATGGCTCACAGTAGCCCTACTCACCACTGGACACTTTCGAACGCCAGTGGGCAAGTGCCCGTGGTTTTCCAGACCCTCCAGCCTGGCGCGGGGCAGGCGTGTCCATCACTCGCCATCCAGGGCACGCGTGGGTCTCCTGAGACCCCAGGCAACCCATAGCTCAGGCGCGCGCCTGTCGCAGCCCACAGGAAGGAGGCAGCTTGAGGCCTGGGCGCGCCCTGTTGAACGGCTCAGGTCTGAAGTGCTGGAGGCACGTGGTTGAGTAGGGACAAGGCTCATTTTTATGGGTTTTCCCACCCGTTTTCACCCACTGGCCTTTTTAGGCAAGATGCACCTCTTTATTGGATTCATTTACCTGCCTCTTCTCCCAACGTTCCCCCCACATATCCATTTTTAGTGTCCCAAATTATCTGGGACAATAATCTGGGAAAGAGTAATCTCTTAATCTTTTTGGTAAAGACACAGAAAATCATTATCCCATATAATCCCTCACAGGTACAATGGCTCGCTCAAAATAATTATGATTGAACTATTAGCTGTTTGATTCTGGGTCCCTTAGATAGGATAACTGGGTCCCTACAGAAACTCTAATTCTCTTCCCTCTTTGTCTATTGTATGTTCTTGGTGCACCAAATTGTCCATGTCCCTCAAAACTGACTGTTTTATGTCATGTCCGTGTTTTCATTTTGTGGTTTGTTCGGTTGTTCCATGTTTTGTGTTCAAAAGAAAAAATGGTTAAAACTTTATCTGCTGGTTGTTTACCCTTTCATTTAGTTTTAACTAATTTCATAAAAAGAGAAAAAGAGAAAAATAAATAAAAAGTCTCATTTGGTTTTTGGAGACCGGCACCTGTAGTTAGGAGTCCAGCAGAGTGGAGAAGCCCTGCCAGGAGCTTCTCAGTACAAGCGGATCTTAAAGGGGCCAGAAGTGTCTCAGCTTCTAAGATAAGGGAGCTGGTGGCTGGTTTTCCTCCAAACATCTCTGTTATTGTGATTATTGGGTTCAGCAGGTGACATGGAGCTCCTCTCTTGAAATTACAGATAGTAAACGCAAAAATTTTGTTTGGTCAAATTTATAAGACATGTGTAGCCACTTCATATTATTTCTGATTAGTTTTAGAGAAATAAATATTTCCTGCTTTTCTTGGTTATAGAGGATTGGCTTATAAGTTATTGGGTATGATTAAAAAAGTGTAACATTGGTAAAGAAACTTAGCTTAAAACTGGTAACTCAGAGTTGGAATAATTTTAAAAAACACGGCATGAACCAGTCCAGGAAATCAAGCCTCAAAAGATACTTCTAAATTGAGATAACATTTTGTGTAATTCTTATCCTAGAAATGAGACTTATAAAAGATAGGATTTAGGACAGTTGTCTCTGAGCTATTGGATGCTGCACTGTCGTGTGTTGTGTTGTGTGTGTGTGTGTGTGTGTGTGTGTGTGTGTAAAAACTGGTTGTTAAACTTTGTAACATTAATTAAGGTAATGCTTTTAGTATTAATTTTAAAGAGAATGGATTGCTTAAAATTGGGTTTTATTTTCCAAAGTTGTGGTTATGCTTTAGTATTGCAAAAGAAACTTAACAATTAAGGCGGAACTGCCAGTGTTCCATTGACTGCAGTTTGCAGTCTGATTGTAGGCTCAGGATTCTTAACTCACCCATATTTTGTAATTAGGATGTTTTCAAGAGTGATAAAGGTTTAAAAAAAAGAAAAGCAAAAAAAAGAAAAAGAAAAAAAAGAAAGAAAGAAAGGAAAAAAAAAAAAGAGCTGCGGCCAGCAAGGGCCCGCTGCCTCTTTTACACAAACTTTATTGGATACAGTCTTAGAAGCAAAATTTAACCCAAGATTGGAAAGGAGATCTCAGTAGGAGTTTATTTGGTATCAAACAGCCTCCTGATGAACAGTTTCAGGAATTTGTGAATAGCCAAAAATTAACAGTGAGTAGAATTTTTGGAGACCCTCAAGCAGGGGTTTCTTTTGTTACACAATTGGCTTATGAGAATGCTAATGTAGTCTGCCCCACAGCCATCCAGCCATCCAAAGCAAAGACAGATTTAAATTGGACCCTCATACAATCAGGGTCTAGAGTACAAGTAATGCTTTCACAGTGCTGAGGTGATAAGGAATGATTTAAGTATGGGGCATAAATTTTAGGAAAGATTGTCCAAAAAATTAAAGACATAGACAGGTAGTAGAATGCTCCCCTGGAGTCTGCCCTCATGGCAGGAGGGGTAATCTTTGCACCTGGCCTCAGGCAATAGTCTCAGATAAAGAAATACTTACATTTGAAGTTGCCAAGCTCAGAGCAGCCTCAGAGGCTTGTGTGACACTCCCTGCCTAGGGAAGTTTTTTGGGTCCTCGCCTCACCTTCAGCAAATTCCTCTTAGGCCAAAGCAGCATTCTCAACAGATCTATCTAGGTGTTGTTCAAAATAAAGTTTAAATTTAAGATTTATGAAAGGTTAATGTGGCTATGGAACTTATGAAGTCATTAAAATCTAGCCTACCTACTTCATAGAGTTATGGATATGGAGAATTGTTTTTATATTATTCCTTTCATCCTGAAGATGGTAAAGAGTTTGTGAAGCGATATAATTGGAAAGTTTTGCCTCAAGGAATGGCTAATAGCTTCACCTAATGTGAGAAAAAAAAATTGTCTATGCTTCAAAACAAGAAGCTAGGACTTTGAATCTTTCAGTGTATACTATTCATGGAGTTTTATTACAGGACTTTGCTCTTACAATGGGCTTTAAAATCTTGGGGAGTAGTTGTTGCTCCAGAAAAAAGTCAAAGGAAATATTATTTTCAATATTTGGGATATCACTTATATTCTAAATGAATTGTAGCACAAAAAATTCAAATAAAAAAAGGATAATTTATTTACTTTAAATGATTTTCAAAAGTTAGGAGATATTAACTGGTTATATCCTCATCTTAAACTTACTACAGGAGAACTTATACCTCTGTTTGATACCCTCAAGGGGAATGCAAATCCTAATTCCCCTAGACAATTAACTGATGAGGGACGAATAGCTTTGCAGAAAGTAGAGGAAGCTATTAACCAACAACAGGTACATTATACGGACTATGATCAATTATTGGCTGCTTGCATTCTTGCTACAAGTCATATGCAAACAGCAGTCCTTTGGCAGAAGGGACCACTAATGTGGATTCATCTTTCATTGTCTCCAAAGAAAGTTTTAATACCTTATTACGAAGCTGTTGCTGTGTTAATACAGAATTGTAGGATATAATCAAGGGAATATTTTGGGAAAGAATCTGATGAAATACTTATCCCTTATCCCAAACAACAATTAAATTGGTTATTGCAAAATACTGATATTTGGCCTATTGTATGTGCAAATTTTCTAGGCAAAATTGATAATCATTATCCAAAAGACAAAATGATACAATTTGCTTCTATGCATGCTTTTGTATTTCCTGTGAATTTACGCATGCATCCCATAGAGAATGTGCTCACTGTATTTACAGATGGCTCATCAAATGGGAAGGCTGCATATGTGATTGAATCACAGGTTCATTCTCTTTGAGTTTCCCCTGCTTCAGCACAAATAATCAAACTACGTGCTGTGGCTGCTGTTTTTGGAATACTGAAAAACCAAGCTTTTAATTTGTATACTGATAGTTAATATATAGCTCATGGCTTACAATTACTCGAAACTGTTCCTTTTCTAGATACTGTTAATTCTCAAATTTTGCAATTATTCATGCAAATACAACTCAATTTAAGAGAACGTACAGTTCCCTATTTTGTAGGCAGGCCACTTAAGAGCTCATATTGGATTGCCAGGACCATTTAGTGAGGGCAATGCCACAGCAGATCTATATACCAGAAAGGTTATAGCTCTTACACAGGAACAATTAGCCAAACAATATCATTCTTTAGACCATCAAAGTAATAATAGCTTGAGACAGCAATTTGGTATTTCTAGAGAATGTGCAGGTCAAATTGTAAAGACTTGCCCTGAATGTCCTCATTTTCTACCTGTACCACATAATGGTGTTAATCCTAGAGGATTTATACCTAATCAATTATGGCAAATAGACATTACTCATATTCTGATTTTAGAAAATTAAAATATGTACATGTGACTATTGACACTTTTTCAGGCTTTCTAGTTGCCAATGCCTTAACAGGAGAAGCAACTAAAAATGTAATCAATCATTGCGTATGCTGTTTTTCTATGCTTGGTGTTCCAAATCAGATTAAAACAGGTAATGGAACTGGGTATTTCAGTCAAACATTTGAGAGTTTTTGTGGACAACTTAATATCACCCATATTACTGGGATTCCATATAACCCCCAGGGACAAGGTATTGTTGAAAGGGCACAACAGACTCTTAAGAATATGATCTCTAAATTACAAAATTGTGGGAGAGTTCTTTATCCCACTTCTGGCAATCAGAAAACTTTGCCTAACCATGCACTCTTTGTTTTAAATTTTCTTATATTAGTCAATGAAGGAAGATCTGTTGCAGATAGATTGTGGCATCCTTCCACATCCCAAAATTATGCACAAGCCATATGGAAAGATCCCCTAACTAACAAATGGCAGAGCCCAGACCCTGTTCTGATTTGAAGAAAAGGACATGCCTGCATATATGACAATCAAGCAGGCAATGCTAGATGGCTGCCAGATAGATTGATAAATTATATAATCCACCCAGGGACACTCCCCCCCAGAAGATATTTAATTGTGCTTGATTTCAGAAAAGAAAATGTTCCTGTGCCTCGTAGTGGTGAATGCCCCCTCTCCCTATCAGGTTTGTAATTTTACCTGGACTGTACAAAATGAGGCTGTAGATGTAGCCTACACCTCCACCTCTACTGTAGCATCCCCTCCCTGGCCTGTCTTAAACTAACCACAGGGGGGAATTCCTCCCCAGTCATTATCTGTCCTTAAAGCACCTCACAGCTAACAATAGAGATGGATTTCTATGTCTGCCCAGGAGCTCACAGAGACAGACCTTTAAAATATAAATGTGGCTATAGAGAGACCTATTTTTTTGCATCTTGAGGATGCGAGACCACTGGAGATGCTTATTGGAAGCCCACCACCTCTTGGGACTATATCCAAGTAAAGAAGGGATGGTCAAATTCCCAAAGAAATAATACCCTAACTGAGGAATGTAGAAACGCTGTTCCTTCTAAGGGATGGTGTAACCCCCTCCAGATACAGCTTACCAATGCTAGAAAAAAGATCTCTCTAGAGAATTGGCTTAAGGGATTTGAATGGGGCCTCTATATGTATGTTACCAACACAGATCCCGGACTGACCTTTAAAATAAGGTTACTTAAGTCCATCCCAAATCAATAAAGCAAAATTGTTGTCAGTCTTAACTCAGAGCTCCATCAGAATAACAACCAAGCCCATGGTCCCAGGAAGATATCCGCTAATTCTGTCACACCCCTACCCCCTTCTTCTCTACTGATGATCTTATTTTGTCTTTAATTAATGCCTCAATACAAGCCATTCATGATTCTAATCATACATTCTTAGAGGAATGTTGGGTTTACTATTCCTCCACCCCACCCTTTTACGAGGGAATTGCTAATTTTGAAAATTTGTTATTCACTAATGACACCTCCAGCCTGCAATCGGGCCCACCTGAAAAGCAAGACCTGACCCTTAGCAAAGTCTCTGATCTAGGTTTGTGCCTGCTTGGGCCCCTTGATAGGATTTCTCCTGCTCATTTCTTTTGGCCCCTGGGCCTTTTAAAAGCTAACTCATTTTGTTAAGTCACAGATGGATTCAGCCTTTGCCAACAAGCCAGTATCAGTCCATTACCATTGCCTGGAGATGTTGGAAGGAGATCCTTCTACCTATGAGGAGCCAATAAGTGCCCCTTCTGCTGGCCTAGATTTTTCAGTCCTGACCACAGAGCTTAACACTCCCTGGTATAACAAGCCATGGAGACACCAATGACGGTAAGTAGCATGATACCATATGCCAGGTACACACCTTTAAGGCTGTAGAGTGACTCCATGATGGGAAAGTAGCATGAGGTCATGGCCCAGAGGCCCTCTCTCAGGAGTGCTGGGTATAGCCCAGAAAACTACTCTGGGAGAGCTGGACATGGCTGCACCTCATGTGAGGCCATGACCCAGGAGCCCTTTCTCAGGAGTGCTGGGCATAGCCCAGAAACCCATTCTGGGAAAGCTGGGCATGGCTGCACCTCATGTGAGGCCATGACCCAGGAGCCCTTTCTCAGGAGTGCTGGGCATAGCCCAGAAACCCATTCTGGGAAAGCTGGGCATGGATGTACCTCATATGGCCTAAGACAGAGGCTCTACCCACACACAGTTGTGTACAAAGGTACTGGCTATGGATGTACACTGTGTGGCCTAAGACAGGCTATCCATCAGTTATAGAAAATAGGGAGAGATATTAGAAACAGGCACCCACATTATGGGGCTGAAGTGCTACCATCTCACAGATACCTCTGGGTCACGTATGCAATTGACTCACCACCATTCCTCACCCGCTGTCCCAGGAACTGACTAAACAAGGGACTGGCTAAATGATTACTCACAGGAACCAGCTAATTCACCTTTACCCAACCTTCCTCACCCTCACATTCTGAGGATGTTTTCACCTGACTGTTCCAGTTCTCCCACCTTCCTCCCCTGCCCCCCCCCACTCCCTTCATCCCCTTACTGCTTAAGAACCCTTGCCCTTGTTACAATAAATCAGACCTTGACAATGGTTCTGTTTGGTCTCACTCTTTTGTCCCACCCATTCTCCTAATCTTTCAGGCTGGATCCCCCATCAGACCCATGAATAACTGAGTCCCGTGGGTCAGGACACATCCCAAATTAACAAAGCAAACTTGCCATCAGTCCTAACTCATAGCTCCACCAGAATAACGACCAAGCCCATGGTCCCAGGAAAACATTAAATAATTCTGTTACACCCCTACCCCCTTCTTCTCTACTGATGATCTTGTTTTGTCTTTAATTAATGCCTCAATACAAGCCATTCATGAGGCTAATCATACATTCTTAGAGGAATTTTGTGTTTGCTATTCCTCTACCCCACCCTTTTACGAGGGAATTGCTAACACTCCCTGGTATAACAAGCTATGGAGACACCAATGACGGTAAGTAGCATGATACCATATGCCAGGTCCACACCTATAAGGCTGTAGAGTGACTCCATGATGGGAAGTAACTTGAGGCTATGGCCCAGGAGTCCTTTCTCAGAAGTGCTGGGCATAGGCCAGAAACCCACTCTAGGAGAGCTGGACATGAACGAACCTCATATGGCCTAAGATAGAGGCTCTACCCACATATACTTGTGCACAAAGGTGCTGGCTGTGGATGCACATTGTGTGTGGCCTAAGACAGGCTTTCCATTGGTTATATAAAACAGGTGGAGATGTTGGAGATAGGTGCCCATATTAAAGTGCTGTAGCGCAACCATCTCACAGGTGCTTCCGAATCATGTATGCAATTGACTCAGCACCATTCCTCACCCGCTGCTCCAGGAACTGTCTAAACAAGCAACTGGCTAAGTGGTTACTCACCAGAACCTCATACAGGAACCAGCCAACTGACCTTTACCCAACCTTCCTCACCCTCACATTCCGAGGATGTTTTCACCTGACTGTTCCAGTTTTACCACTTTTTCCCCATTCACCCCCCTTACTGCTTAAAATCCCTTGCCCTTGTACAATAAACAGACCTTGACAATGGTTTTGCTTGGTCTTGCTCCTTTGTCTCGCCCATTCCCCTAATCTTTCAGGCTGGATACCCCTCGAACCCACAAATAATTGAGTCCCGTGGGACAGGACAAGAAGTTATGCCATGGTACTTTAAAATTTCTCCATTAGACAAATCAGTTTCACCCAGCCACATATTAAGAGGCAACACTGGTGATGTTATGTTGAATGTCAAGTAGGTTTAATCCTGGCTAAAGGTCTGTACGATTTATGACCTCTCTCCCTCACATTTGCCCATAGAATCAAACACAGATGCTGATGACTAGAACATTGAACTCATTCCCTTACATACTGATCCAATACTATGTACCAGTGAACCACTTCATTGATTATTTAAAATCTTTGTAGTAATATTTTTTCATGCTAAGTTTTCACAGTTCAATCTTTTGAATTCTAGGAGAAACTATCCTGTGTTACTACTTATTTAAGGGGAACAGAAGTAGCAAGTCTGCGACCCATTGAAGTAAAAGCCAAGCCCACCTGAATGTTTTATTTGTGTTGCTAGGGATGGGCCCATGGCCTTGCACAGGCCAGGTGAGTGCTCAGCCACTGAACTAAATCACTAACTATCCACTTGAGTTTTTAAACAATGTTTAACATTTATTAATATACAGAAGTAAAAAGGTATTATATGTTTGTTCTTAATTAAAATAATATGATTTCTAACATTTATAAATATAATTTGATAGTTTATAGTTCAAAGACATCCTTAAACTTTAAAGTATTCTATGTTCCTATACAGATCATCAACTTCTTTTTTTTTTTTTTAATTTTTATTTTCTATATTCTATGTTTACATTCCAAGGGCTTTCCCCTTTCCCAGTTCCCACCCACCATAGTTCCCATAGTTCCTCTCCCCCCCCCAACTATTCCCCAATCATTCCCCCTCCCCCCTCAGTTTCTTTACTAAACTGGATGCAATCTTTACATGCCCAGGGTCCTCTCCTTTCTTCTTCTTGGGAATCATTTGACTTGCTATTCATGTCTTGAGTATTTAGTGCTTCTGGGCCCATTAATATCCACTTATCAGTGATTGCATTTCATGTGCATTCTTTTGTGATTGGGTTAGCTCACTCAGGATGATATTTTCCAGGTCTAACCATTTACCTACAAATTGCATGAATTCATTATTTTTAATTGCTGAGTAGTATTCCATTGTATAAATATACCACATTTTCTGTATCCATTCCTCCTTTGAGGGATATTTGGGCTCCTTCCAATTTCTGGCTATTATAAACAAGGCTGCTATAAACATAGTGGAGCATGTGTCTTTATTGCATGCAGGGGAATCCTCTGGGTATATGCCCAGGAGTGGTATGCCAGGGTCCTCTGGGAGTGACATGCCCAATTTTCTGAGGAACCTCCAAACTGATTTCCAGAGCGGTTTTACCATTTTGCAATCCCACCAACAATGGAGGAGTGTTCCTCTTTATCCACATCCTCGCCAGCACTTGTTGTATCTTGAGTTTTTAATCTTAGCCATTCTGACTGGTGTGAGGTGGAATCTCAGGGTTGTTTTGATTTGCATTTCCCTGATGACTAATGATGTTGAACATCTTTTAAGGTGTTTCTCGGCCATCCGAATTTCTTCTGGTGAAAATTCTTTGTTTAGCTCTGTGCCCCATTTTTTGATAGGGTTATTTGGTTCTTTGGGGTCTAACTTCTTGAGTTCTTTGTATATATTGGATATTAGCCCTCTGTCGGATGTGGGGTTGGTGAAGATCTTTTCCCACTTTGTTGGTTGCCGTTTTGTCCTTCTGACAGTGTCCTTTGCTTTGCAGAAACTTTGTAATTTTATGAGGTCCCATTTGTCGATCCTTGATCTTAGTGCGTAAGCTATTGGTGTTCTGTTCAGGAACTTTTCCCCTGTGCCCAAGTTTTCCAGGGTCTTCCCAAGTTTCTTTTCTAATAGTTTCCGTGTGTCTGGTTTTATGTGGAGGTCCTTGATCCACTTGGAGTTGATCTTAGTGCAAAGAGATAAGAGTGGGTCAATTCGCATTCTTCTGCATGTTGACCTCCAGTTGAACCAGCACCATTTGTTGAAAAGGCTATCTTTATTCCACCGGATGGTTGTGGCTCCTTTATCAAAGATCAAGTGACCATAAGTCTGTGGGTTAATTTCTGGGTCTTCAATCCTGTTCCATTGATCTGCTTGCCTGTTGCTATACCAATACCATGCAGTTTTTAACACAATTGCTCTGTAGTACTGCTTGAGGTCAGGGATATTGATTCTCCCAGAAGTCCTTTTATTGTTGAGAATAGTTTTAGCTATCCTGGGTTTTTTGTTGCTCCAGATGAATTTGAGAATTGCTCTTTCTAGATCTATGAAGAATTGAGTTGGGATTTTGATGGGGATTGCATTGAATCTGTAGATTGCTTTTGGCAAGATGGCCATTTTTACTATATTGATCCTGCCAATCCAGGAGCAAGAAATATTTTTCCATCTTCTGAGGTCTTCTTCGATTTCTTTCTTCAAGGACTTGAAGTTCCTGTTGTACAGATCTTTCGCTTGTTTGGTTAGAGTTACGCCAAGATACTTTATGTTGTTTGTGGCTATTGTGAAGGGTGTTATTTCCCTAATTTCTTTCTCAGCCTGCTTGTCCTTTGAGTACAAGAAGGCCACTGACTTGCTTGAGTTAATTTTATAACCTGCCACTTTGCTGAAGTTGATTATCAGCTGTAGAAGTTCTCTGGTGGAGTTTTTTGGGTCGCTTAGGTAAACTATCATATCGTCTGCAAATAATGATAGTTTCACTTCTTCCTTTCCAATTTGTATCCCTTTGACTTCCTTATGTTGTCTAATTGCTGTTGCTAGAACTTCAAGTACTATATTGAAAAGATATGGAGAGAGAGGGCAGCCTTTTCTTGTCCCTGATTTTAGTGGGAATGCTTCAAGTTTCTCTCCATTTATTTTGATGTTGGCTACTGGTTTGCTGTAGATTGCTTTTACTATGTTTAGGTATGGGCCTTGAATTCCTGCTCTTTCCAAGACTTTTAGCATGAAAGGATGCTGAATTTTGTCGAATGCTTTTTCAGCATCTAATGAGATGACCATGTGGTTTTTTTCTTTCAGTTTGTTTATGTAGTGGATTACATTGATGGATTTCCGTATATTGAACCATCCCTGCATCCCTGGGATGAAGCCTACTTGATCATGGTGGATGATCGTTTTGATGTGCTCTTGGATTCGGTTAGCAAGAATTTTATTTAGTATTTTTGCATCTATATTCATAAGAGAAATTGGCCTGAAGTTCTCTTTCTTTGTTGGATCTTTTTGTGGTTTAGGTATTAGCGTAATTGTGGCTTCGAAGAATGAGTTGGGCAGTGTCCCTTCTGTCTCTATTTTGTGGAATAGTTTGAAGAGTATTGGTGTTAAGTCTTCTTTGAAGGTCTGGTAGAATTCTGCACTAAAACCATCTGGTCCCGTACTTTTTTTGGTTGGGAGGCTTTCTATAACCCCTTCTATTTCTTTAGGGGTTATGGGACTATTTAGCTGGTCTACTTGATGCTGATTTAATTTTGGTATTTGATATCTGTCTAGGAAATCGTCCATTTCCTCCAGATTCTCCAGTTGTTTTGAGTATAGACCTTTGTAGTAGGATCTGATGATCTTTTGAATTTCCTCAGTTTCTGTTGTTATGTCTCCCTTTTCATTTCTAATTTTGTTAATTTGTATACTGTCTCTGTGTCCTTTGGTTAGTCTGGCTAAGGGTTTATCTATCTTGTTGATTTTCTCAAAGAACCAGCTCCTGGTCTTGTCGATTCTTTGTATGGTTTCCTTTGTTTCTATTTGATTGATTTCAGCCCTGAGTTTGATGATTTCTTGTTTTCTACTCCTCCTGGGTGAGTTAACTTGTTTTTCTTCTAGCACTTTAAGGTGTGCTGTTAAGCTGCTAGTGTATGCTCTCTCCAGTTTCTTTTTGGATGCACTTAGAGCTATGAGTTTTCCTCTTAGCACTGCTTTCATTGTGTCCCATAGATTTGGGTAGGTTGTACCTTCATTTTCATTGAATTCTAAAAAGTCTTTGATTTCTTTTTTTATTTCTTCCTTGACCAAGGTGTCATTGAGTAGAGTATTGTTCAGTTTCCATGTGTATGTGGGCTTTCTGTTGTTTTTGTTGCTATTGAAGACCACTCTTACTCCATGGTGATCTGATAGGAGGCATGGGATTAGCTCGATCTTCTTGTATTTGTTGACATCTGTCTTGTGACCGATTACATGGTCTATTTTGGAGAAGGTACCATGCGGTGCTGAGAAAAAGGTATATTCTTTAGCTTTAGGATGAAATGTTCTATATATATCTGTTAAATCCAATTGGTCCAGAGTTTCAATTAGTTTCACTGTGTCCCTGTTTAGTTTCTGCTTTCCTGATCGGTCCATTGAGGAGAGTGGGGTGTTGAAGTCACCCACAATTATTGTGTTAGGTGTAATGTGTGCTTTAAGCTTTAGTAAGGTTTCTTTTACAAATGAGGGTGCCCTTGCATTTGGAGCATAGATGTTCAGTATTGAGAGCTCTTCCTGGTGGATTTTCCCTTTGGCCAGCAAGAAGTGACCTTCTGGGTCTCTTTTGATGATTTTAGGTTGAAAGTCAATTTTATCTGATATTAGAATGGCTACTCCAGCTTGTTTCCTGAGACCATTTGCTTGTAAAATTGTCCTCCAGCCTTTTACTCTAAGGCAGTGTTTGTCTTTAACACTGAGATGTGTTTCCTGTATGCAGCAAAATGTAGGGTCCTGTTTCCGTATCCAGTCTGTTAGTCTATGTCTTTTTATTGGGGAATTGAGTCCATTGACATTAAGAGATATTAAGGAATAGTAATTATTACCTCCAGACTTTTTTGAAATTATATTTATTTATCTTATTTATTTTTTATATTCGAGAGGTTATCTTCTTTTGGGTTTGATGAGAGGAGGTTTCTATCTTGCTTCTTCCCGGGTGTAGTTTCCATCCTTGTCTTGGTG
This sequence comes from Apodemus agrarius, assembly GCA_964023405.1. Classification (NCBI taxonomy): domain Eukaryota; kingdom Metazoa; phylum Chordata; class Mammalia; order Rodentia; family Muridae; genus Apodemus; species Apodemus agrarius. The sequence continues at coordinate 96,575,867 of OZ030008.1, read as the reverse complement.
TTTTCCCCCAGATCATCAACTTCTATTTGCCAGTTCTATGTGTTGCAAATGATCTTTAAAAGATGGCAAGTGATTAGTTTATGAAATGTTTCAATATCTTCAAATATTCAGAGCAATAAGTGAATCAACTCATTACTTGTAAATTCATACTACCAAAATGAAAATGGCTCCTTTTTACACTACTGAGTCACATATTATATGAAAAATAACTATGTTACATTAGGCACTAGTTTAGGCTGTTCTAGAAACTTTTCCAAGAAACTAACACACATACCACAGCAGGGCCCTGAGATGATTTTACATGGGGTGGTGCAAGGGTGGACAATGCTTTTTTTTCATAGTTATAAACATATCAATGTTTACTAGGAAAATTACAAGCACATAAAAATGTGAAGTATGATCCAAAACAGGGCCACGACTGTAAAAGGCTAAAACAAAAAGTAAGCAAATTGTAGCACAAAATATATTGCATCCACTCAGGGAGGGTGTATTGCATTTAGGAAATAGTATACTCCAGATCCAACATCTTCTCGGGATGTCCATAGCAGTGAGTCATGTCATAAAGGAGACTGACTGCTCTACCACCATCACCTTTTTTCTTTGCAGTACAGAGTGGCAGTCTACATGGACATGAAAATGAACATAAAACATGTTTTCACATTTACAAATATAGATTTGAAAGCATTAATTAATTTTTTGTTTAATTTTATTTTTTAAATTTTTTTTATTTTTTAATTTTCTATATTCTTTGTTTACATTCTAAAGGCTTTCCCCTTTCCGAGTTCCCCCCTCACTATATGTTCCGTAAGTCCTCTTCCCTCTGCCCATTCCCCAAACACCCCCGCCCCCCCCCCACACATACCATTTCTCTGTTCTTTTTTTTTTTTTAGGATTTTTTTTTCATTTTTTTATTCTATATTCATTGTTTACATTCCAAAGGCTTTCCCCTTTCCCAGTTCCCCCCCCACCATACATCCCATAAGTACTATACCCCCCAAATATTCCCCAATCACCCCCCCCACCGTTTCTCTGTTCTGGATCTACAAAACTGGATCCAATCTTTTCAGGCCCAGGGTCCTCTCCTTTCTTCTTGGGAATCATTTGACTTGCTATTCATGTCTTGAGTATTTAGTGCTTCTGGGCTCATTAATATCCACTTATCAGTGATTGCATTTCATGTGTATTCTTTTGTGATTGTGTTAACTCGCTTAGGATGATATTTTCCAGATCTAACCATTTACCTACAAATTGCATGAATTCATTATTTTTAATTGCTGAGTAGTGTTCCATTGTATAAATATACCACATTTTCTGTATCCATTCTTCCTTTGAGGGATATCTGGGCTCCTTCCAATTTCTGGCTATTATAAACAAGGCTGCTATGAACATAGTGGAGCATGTGTCTTTATTGTATGCAGGGGAATCCTCTGGGTATATGCCCAGGAGTGGTATGCCAGGATCCTCTGCAAGTGACATGCCCAATTTTCTGAGGAACCGCCAGACTGATTTCTAGAGCAGTTTTGCCATCTTACAATCCCACCAACAGTGGAGGAGTGTTCCTCTTTCTTCACGTCCTCGCCAGCATCTGTTGTCTCTTGAGTTTTTAATTTTAGCCATTCTGACTGGTGTGAAGTGGAATCTCAGGGTTGTTTTGATTTGCATTTCCCTGATGACTAATAATGTTGAACATCTCTTAAGGTTTTTCTCGGCCATCCGACTTTCTTCTGGTGAAAATTGTTTAGCTCAGTACCCCATTTTTGATAGGGTTATTTGGTTCTTTGGGGTCTAACTTCTTGAGACTTCTAGACTTCTTGTATATATTGGATATTAGCCCTCTGTCAGATGTGGGGTGGGTGAAGATCTTTTCCCAATTTGTTGATTGCTGTTTTGTTTTTCTGACAGTGTCCTTTTCCTTACAGAAACTTTGTAATTTTATGAGGTCCCATTTGTCAATTCTTGATCTTAGAGCATAAGCTATTGGTGTTCTATTCAGGAACTTTCCCCCTGTGCCTATGTCCTCCAGGGTCTTCCCAAGTTTCTTTTCTAATAGGTTCAGTCAGTGTGTCTGGTTTTATGTGGAGGTCCTTGATCCACTTGGAGTTGATCTTAGTACAAGGAGATAAGAGTGGGTCGATTCGAATTCTTCTGCATGTTGACCTCCAGTTGAACCAGCACCATTTGTTGAAAAGGCTATCTTTTTTCCACTGGATGGTTGTAGCTCCTTTATCAAAGATCAAGTGACCATAAGTCTGTGGGTTAATTTCTGGGTCTTCAATCCTATTTCATTTATCTACATGCCTGTTGCTGTACCAATATCGTGCAATTTTTAACACAAATTGCTTTGTAGTACTGCTTGAGGTCAGGAATATTGATTCCCCCAGAAGTCCTTTTATTGGTGAGAATAGTTTTAGCTATCCTGAGTTTTTTGTTGCTCCAGATGAATTTGAGAATTGCTCTTTCTAGATCTATGAAGAATTGATTGGAGATTTTGATGGGGATTCCATTGAATCTGTAGATTCCTTTTGGAAAATGGCCATTTTTACTATATTGATCCTGTCAATCCAAGAGCAAGAAATATTTTTCCATCTTCTGAGGTCTTCTTTGATTTCTTTCTTCAAGGACTTTAAGTTCCTGTCATACAGATCTTTCGCTTGTTTAGTTAGAGTTACACCAAGGTACTTTATGTTGTTTGTGGCTATTATGAAGGGTGTTATTTCCCTAACTTCTTTCTCAGTCTGCTTGACCTTTGAGTACAGGAAGGCTATTGATTTGCTTGACTTGATTTTATAACCAGCCACTTTGCTGAAGTTGTTTATCAGCTGTAGAAGTTCTCTGGTGGAGTTTTTTGGGTCGCTTAAGTAACCTATCATATCGTCTACAAATAATGATAGTTTGACTTCTTCCTTTCCAATTTGTATCCCTTTGACTTCCTTATGTTGTCTAATTGCTCTCACTAGAAATTCAAGTACTATATTGAAAAGATATGGAGAGAGAGGGCAGCCTTGTTTAGTCCCTGATTTTAGTGGGATTGCTTCAAGTTTCTCTCCATTTATTTTGATGTTGGCTACTGGTTTGCTGTAGATTGCTTTTACTATTTTTAGGTATGGGCCTTGAATTCCTGCTCTTTCCAAGACTTTTTGCATGAAAGATGCTGAATTTTTTGAATGCTTTTTCAGCATCTAATGAGATGACCATGTGGTTTTTTTCTTTTAGTTTGTTTATGCAGTGGATTATGTTGATGGCTTTCCGTTTATTGAACCATCCCTGCATCCCTGGGATTAAGCCTACTTGATCATGGTGAATGATAGTTTTGATGTGCTCTTGGATTAGGTTGGAAAGAATTTTATTTAGTATTTTTGCATTGATATTCATAAGGGAAATTGGTCTGTAGTTCTCTTCCTTTGTTGGATCTTTGTGTGGTTTTTACATCAGCTTAATTGTGGTTTCAAAGAACGAGTTGGGTAGTGTCCCTTTTGTTTCTATTTTGTGGAATAGTTTGAAGAGTATTAATGTTAAGTCTTCTTTGAATGTCTGGTAGAGTTCTGCACTAAAACCATCTGGTCCCCTACTTTTTTTCGTTTGGAGGCTTTTTATAACCCCTTCTATTTTTTTAGGGGTTATGGGATTATTTAGCTGATCTAGTTGATCCTGATTTAATTTTGGTATTTGGTATCTGTCTAGGAAATTGTCCATTTCCTCCAGATTCTCCAGTTGTGTTGAGTATAGACCTTTGTAGTAGGATCTGATGATTTTTTGAATTTCCTCAATTTCTGTTGTTATCTCTCCCTTTTCATTTCTAATTTTGTTAATTTGGATACTGTCTCTGTTTCCTTTGATTAGTCTGGCTAAGGGTTTATCTATCTTGTTGATTTTCTCAAAGAACCAGCTCCTGGTTTTGTTGATTATTTGTATGGTTCTCTTTGTTTCTACTTGATTTATTTCAGCCCTGAGTTTGATGATTTCTTGACGTCTACTCCTCCTGGATGAATTACCTTCTTTTTCTTCCAGGGCTTTAAGGTGTGCAGTTAAGCTGCTAGTGTATGCTCTCTCCAGTTTCTTTTTGGATGCACTTAGAGCTATGAGTTTGCCTCTTACCACTGCTTTCATTGTGTCCCATAGATTTGTGTTGCTTGTACCTTCATTTTCATTGAATTCTAAAAAGTCTTTGATTTCTTTTTTTATTTCTTCCTTGACCAAGGTGTCATTGTGTAGAGTATTGTTCAGTTTCCATGTGTATGTGGGCTTTCTGTTGTTTTTGTTGCTATTGAAGACCACTCTTACTGCACGGTGATCGGATAGGAGGCATGGGATTAGCTCGATCTTCTTGTATTTGTTGACATCTGTCTTGTGATCAATTATATGATCAATTTTGGAGATGGTACCATGCAGTGCTGAGAAAAAGGTATATTCTTTTGCTTTAAGATGAAATGTTTTATACATATATATTATATTATATATATAAATTATATTTATATATAAATTTATATATAAGTTATTATATATATATATATATACCACTTGGTCCAAAGTTTCAATTAATTTCACTGTGTCCCTGTTTAGTTTCTGCTTTCCTGATCGGTCCATTGAGGCGAGTGGAGTGTTGAAGTCACACACAATTATTGTGTTAGGTGCAATGTGTGCTTTAAGCTTTAGTAAGGTTTCTTTTATGAATGATGGTGCCCTTGCATTTGGAGCAAAATGTTCAGTATTGAGAGCTCTTCTTGGTGGATTTTCCCTTTGACCAGCAAGAAGTGACCTTCTGAGTCTCTTTTGATGACTTTAAGTTGAAAGTCAGTTTTATCTGGAATTACAATGGCCACTCCAGGTTGTTTCCTGAGACCATTTGCTTGTAAAATTGTCTTCCAGCCTTTTACTCTAAGGCAGTGTTTGTCTTTAACACTGAGATGTGTTTCCTGTATGCAGCAAAATGTAGTGTCCTGTTTCAGTATCCAATCTGTTAGTCTATGTCTTTTTATTGGGGAATTGAGTCCATTGATGTTAAGAGATATTAAGGAATAGTAATTATTACCTTCTGACATTTTTGAAATTATATTTTTATATTTGAAAGGTTATCTTCTTTTGGGTTTGATGAAAGGATGTTTCTATCTTATTCTTCAGGCGTGTAGTTTCCTTCCTTGTGTTGGTGTTTTCCCCCTATTATCCTTTGTAGTGCTGGGTTTGTGGAAAGATAACGTGCAAATTTGCTTTTGTCATGGAATATCTTGATGTCTCCATCTATGGCAATTGAGAGTTTTGCTGGGTATAGTAGTTTTGGCTGAAATTTGTGTTCTCTTATTTTTTGCATGATATCTGCCCAGGATCTTCTAGCTTTCATGGTCTCAGGTGAGAAGTCTGGTGTAATTCTGATAGGTCTTCCTTAACATGTTACTCAGCCTTTTTCTCTTGCTGCCTTTAATATTCTTTCTTTGTTTAGTACATTTGGTGTTTGATTATTATGTGACGGGATGTTTTTCTGCTCTGGTCCAGTCTGTTTGGAGTTCTGTAGACTTCTTGTATATTCATGGGCATCTCTCTCTTTAGGTTGGGGAAGTTTTCTTCCATAATTTTGTAGAAGATATTTGCTGGCCCTTTTACTTGTAAATCTTCACAGTCATCTATACCTATAATCCTTAGGTTTGGTCTTCTTCTTTTTTTTTTTTTTTTTTTTTTGTTTTGTTTTGTTTTTCGAGACAGGGTTTCTCTGTGTAGTCCTGGCTGTCCTGGAGCTCACTCTGAAGACCAGGCTGGCCTCGAACTCAGAAATCTGCCTGCCTCTGCCTCCCAAGTGCTGGGATTAAAGGCGTGTGCCACCAACGCCCATCTTTGTCTTCTCATTGTATCCTGGATTTCCTGGATATTTTGGGTTACAACCTTTTTGCATTTAGTATTTTCTTTGACTGTTGAATCAATGGTTCCTATGGTATCTTCGGCATCTGAGATTCTTCTATGTCTTGTATTGTATTGTTGATATTTGCATCTATGGCCCCTGATTTCTTCCCAAGGTATTATATCTCCAATGTTGCCTCCCTCTGTGATTTCTTAGTTGTTTCTACTTCTGTTTTTAGAACCTGGATGGATATGTTCAGATGTTTAGCTTGCTTGATTGTGTTTTCTTGTATTTCTTTAAGAGATTTTTTGTGTTTCCTCTTTCATAGCTTCTACATGTTGACCCACATTCTTCTGTATTTCTTTAAGTGATTTTTGTATTTTGCTCCTTATTGGCTTCTGTTTTTTGTTCCATATTCTCCTGAATTTCTTTAAGTGATTTTTGTGTTTTCTTTGTAAAGGGTTCTAACTTTTGGTCCATTTTCTCCTGTATTTCTTTAAGAGATTCATCTATGTATTCCACTACCAGCATCCTGACCAGTGATTTTAGATCCAAATCTTGTTTTTCTGGTGTGTTGGGGTATTCAGGGCTTCCTGTTGTTGGCGAACTGGGTTCAGCTGCTGTCATGCTGTCTTGATTTCTGTTAGTAACGTTCCTTCGTTTTCCTTTTGCCATCTGGTTTTCTCTGGCATTAGTTGGCCTTGTTGTCACTGGCTGGTGTTTGAACCTCCCGCGAGCCTGGACCCACTTGTTGTCTCTCTACTGGTGACCACGCTGCAATATAGAGACTGCCTCTGCGAGTGCTGAGGGGACCTCAAGGAGGGCAGTTCCCAACTGAGTTGGTGCAAGGTCAGAGGGCGTGGAGATGTCCTGCCAGCTGCTGTCCTTGCCCTAGTTAGTAAGGAGAGCCTGGTGGATCCTCTAGAGTGATGGTAGCCCCTGATTGAGTCTGTCTACCTGGGCATCTCTAGTAGTGTCCTGGTGGCAATATGGAGACCTACTGTGACCACCACTGTAAGGGACCACTGGGTAGGCTGCTCCCAGCTGCCTTTGGGCAAGGCTGGAGGGCATGGAAAAGTCCCGCAGAGCCTCAGCACTGGACTTGGCCAGTGGCAAGAGCCTGGCAGATCCACCTGTGTGATGGTAGCCCCAGATGGAATCTGTCTACCTGGGCCTCTCTAGCTGTGTCCTGGTAGCAATATGGAGACCTACCACGACCCTCATTTCTCTGTTCTGATACTCTCCTACAAAACTGGATCCAGTCGTTTCAGGACCAGGGTTCTCTCCTTCCTTCTTCTTGGGAATCTTTTGATTTGCTAATTTAGCCTTGAGTATTCAGAGCTTTTGGGCTCATTAATATCCACTTATCAGTGATTGCATTTCATGTGTATTCTTTTGTGATTGGGTTAACTCACTTAGGATGATAATTTCCAGTTCCAACCGTTTGCCTACAAATTGCATGAATTCATTATTTTTAATTGCTGAGTAGTATTCCATTGCATAAATATACCACATTTTCTGTATCCATTCCTCCTTTGAGGGACATCTGGGTTCCTTCCAACTTCTGGCTATTATAAATAAGGCTGCTATGAACATTGTGGAGCATGTGTCTTTATTGTATGCAGGGGAATCCTCTGGGTATATGCCCAGGAGTGGTATGACAAGGTCCTTTGGAAGTGTCATGCCCAATTTTCTGAGGAACTGCCAGACTGATTTCCAGAGCGGTTGTACCATCTTGCAATCCCACCAACAGTGTAGGAGTGTTCCTTTTTCTCCACATCCTCACCAGCACCTGTTGTTCCTTGAGTTTTTTTTTTTTTTTAGTTATTTTTATTTTCTATATTCTATGTTTACATTTCAAAGGCTTTCCCCTTTCCCAGTTCCCACCCACCATAGTTCCCATAGTTCTTCTCCCCCCCCCCCAACTATTCCCCAATCATTCCCCCTCCCCCCTCGGTTTCTTTACTAAACTGGATGCAATCTTTACATGCCCAGGGTCCTCTCCTTTCTTCTTCTTGGGAATCATTTGACTTGCTATTTGTGTCTTGAGTATTTAGTGCTTCTGGGCGTTCCTTGAGTTTTTAATCTTAGCCATTCTGACTGGTGTGAGGTGGAATCTCAGGGTTGTTTTGATTTGCATTTCCCTGATGACTAATGATGTTGAACATCTCTTAAGGTGCTTCTCAGCCATCTGAATCTCTTCTGGTGAAAATTAATTTATTAATTGATTAATTAATTAAGTTTTTGTTTAATTTTTCAAGACAAGGTTTTATTGAATAGCCCTAGCTGGCCTGGAACTCACAAAGATCTGCCGCCTTTGCCTCCCAAGTGCTAGAATTAAAGGTTTGCACCACAATTGCCTGTCATGTTAATTAATTTCCTTTAAAGGACTCACCACATGTTGAAAAAGTTAAATAACACTGGAAGGATGCACTATTCCTAAAGAATACAAAGGCACATTACATATTATAGTTATGGCTTCAACATTAAAATAAAAGTGAACTAAGTAACAATGGACAGATATGATATTCTTTCATAAAACAGAGGTTAGCTTGTGCACTCAGTGCTCTTGATTTTGGAACCACCTGCACATAAGTGTCGCTGACGTGGACCCAGTGGCCTCCCAATTTACTATCAGTTTCTTTCAAACCTTGCAGGTAGCAACACAGAATGGTACTAAGTCAAGGGTAAGTGGAAAGTCCATATGTCTGTTTACTTTTTGAAGACTCAAGCCAACCTGGTAGAATCTTTTAAGGTGAAGGATTAGTATAGCTGGAACAGCAGATATGAGTAGCTGCTTCCTGGAATTAGTATAGACGCCTCCTGCTTTCTTTTCTGCAGAACTGGTTTCTTTTTGGCACTTCCGTTTCCTTTCAGTATAGTCTTCACAGAGCAGCTTATTGTTGCCCAATAATAACTCCATGGATGTGAACTGGTAGAGACAGGACTGAACTGAGCATTCGTTAGAAGTGTTTATATAACGCTGAGAAAGAATCTGAAAAGCATTTTGGGTACCGTGAAACCTCAAATGTTTTCCTTCTGATAAACATAAATTATTTGGGACTTTTAGTGGCTGTTTTTCCCTGTGAAAAATCTTTATTTCCAGTTACAGTGCCGCTCAAATGAAGTCCAGCAATTGCTTCCGCCATTTCCTCATCACCACCATGCGTCTCCTTGGTGTGTGGGTGCTGCTCTGCATGCTCGCAGGAATCACCACTGGGCAGGAGCAGCACCAACGACTTGGATCTGCTCTTGGGCTCGGAAGCCTCGCGGTCCGCATCCACGCTGCTTTCTAGGCTGGTGTCTCTCTCACTGCTGTCCATGTGGCTTTTGTTCAGCGTTGCCTTGGTGCTGAGGGTGCTGGCAAACTGGCTGGCTTCCAAGTTTTTATTCTTTGGGTATGTAACAACAGTTTTCTCTTCTTCAGATGGCCATTTTCTTAAATGTTTTCTGACATGACTTAGTTGATTCTTATCTTTAGGTGAGGAAGACTTCTTGGCAGCTCTGGGTTGATGGGTATTTTCCATGTTAACGGTGCCCTTGTTATGGTCTTGGTCTGTTTCCTGTAAACTTCTGTATTTACTCATTTCCCCCAAAAGTATAGGTTTTAAAACCCTTTCTTCTATGATAGGAAGTGAAATAGCAATGAAGGGATCCTTCATGGTACAGATGTTCGCACATTTTTCACATGTCTGAGCTCGTTAATTCACTAATAAAGATGAGATCTATGAAGTTCATCTTCACACCTTCCTTTCCATAGGCTTGACATTTTTTCTAGTTTCAGCAGCATTCAGTCTTGGCGGTTGGGTTGTTGAATGCTTTTAGAATGCTAGCTTGTATCCTCTTGGTCTCCTCTGTCTTCCCTGCATCCAGCAAATGGCGCAGAAGCTCCTGACTGTCCTGTTGCTGGAAACCTTTAAATCGAGGAGCCTTCTGACAAAGCTGATTGAAAAGAACTTTAGGAGAGAGTGGTCCTTTTTCAGCCTCCATCATGCTGTGAAGCAACAGGAACAAGGCTGAAGTCTATGGTCTTGGGCTTGAAAGGTCCACCACTAACTGCTCCACCTGTGGAGTTGATGAAAGCGAAATCTTGAACTTGGTGCCGTCTTCTTTTATCCCATTCATCAGTTCAGAAAGAATGTAAGTCTGAGCCAAGTTCTAAATGACTGCATTAAAAAGCAAGTAGTTCCTATGTTTGTAATTTCTTTGATGGATGGCACAGTGCAGCCTTTCCTTCCCTTCTTTATTTCACCTGCTTCATGTTTTCTTCACAAAGTTTTATGATTCTAGAAAATGCACCTGCTTGAGCTTTAAAAACATGTTTCTGGAGAAAATCAACTATCTGAGCCAAAACTTTCTTGTTGCAATGTGTCGATAATTTTTCATTACATTCATAGTACCATATGACCCATCTACTCAGACTAATGACTCCATCACAGAGATCTTGAAGAGCCTCGGTGAATGCTGGCTTTCTGAGTTTTTACCACATTCCTGAAAACCACACTTGAGGCCAACCAAATACTGGAGGGAAGTACTGGCTGTCCATCACGGAATCTTCTCTCTTTCAAACACTCTGGGCAAACTGGCCACAGAGCCTCAGCTATTGCCCTTTTTACATGGTTCACACTGACAGCATCACTGATGTGCTGGCACGTTAGACCTACAGCAGTGTCATCTGAATGATCTTCTTCATGAGGTAGCAGTGGTCTTCTATTTCTTTTGCCTTTCTTAGGTAGATCTTTGGATGGATCCTTTACCCTCATCTGGTACTTTTTCCAAACACCTTGTCTCAAACTTATCCTGGTGATGGAGGGGCAGTTTCAAATCATCCCTCTAGCAGATGTAATGCATCTGAACACACACCAGCCCATAATGTGGTAATTTCATGTAACCTTCTTTTACAGATTCCACCCGCCCACCGGGCCGCAGCTTCCACACCCAGGAGCATCTGCCAGGAACTGTATTTTAAGTAAATACATATTATTCACTAGAAAACAACCTGTGTGTATTCCTAGATCAGTCTATTGATTTTTCACAACATATGATTCCTTTTCAATAGTATTTTAAACAGATGTAATAAGGACACATGCTCCACTATATTCATAGCAGTCCTATTTATAATAGCCAGAAGCTTGAAAGAACCCAGATGTCCCTCTACGGAGGAATGGATACATAAAATGTGGTATATTTGTACAATGGAATACTATTCAGCTATTAAAAACAAAGAATTCATCAAATTCTTAGGCAAATGGGTGGAACTGGGAAATCCTAAGTAAGGTAACCCAAAAACAAAAGAATACACATGGTATGTACTCACTGATTAGTGGATATTAGCCCAGAAGCTTGGAATACCCTAGACACAATTCACATATCAAATGATGCTCAAGAAGAAGGAAGAACAAAGTATGGATACTCTGGTCCATCATAGAAGGGGGAACATAATACCCACAGAAGGAGATACAGAGACAAAGTGTGGAGTAGAGTCTGAGGGAAAGCCCATCCAGAGACTACACCACCTAGTGGTCCATCACATATACAGTTACAAAACCCAGACACTATTATTGATGCCCACAAGTACTTGCTGACTGGAGCCAGATATATCTGTGACCTCGGAGGCTCTCCTAGTGGATGGCAAATACAGAGGGGGACATTCTCTGCCAGCTATTGAACTGAGCACAGGGCCCCCAATGTGAGAGAGATAGAAAGGACCCAAGGAGCTGAAGGGGTTTCTAGTCCTATAGGAGGAATAACGATATGAGCCATCCAGGGCTTCCAGGGACAAAATCAACAAGCAGATAGTACACATGGTGTTACCCATGGCTCCAGAAACAGAGGCAGCAGAAGATGGCCTTGTTGGACATCAAAGGGAGAAGAGGTCCCTGGTCCTGAAAGGGTTGTATGCAGCAGTGTAGGGGAATACCAGGAGAAGGAACTGGATAGGGTTCATTAGGGAACAGGGAGAGGGGAGATGGCTTATGGAACTTTCAAGGGGGGCAGGAACCAGGAAAGGGGAAATTATTTGAAAAGTAAATAAAGAATATATCTAATAACAAATTAAAAGCAACATTAAGAACTAAAATACTGCATTCTTCTTTTCTAGTAACAAAAGTGGTCTAATGAAATCTGATGGTTAGTTTAAGAGTAGTAGAATTACTTCAGGTGAAAATTCTTTGTTTAGCTCTGTACCCCATTTTTTAATAGGGTTATTTGGTTCTCTGGGGTCCAACTTCTTGAGTTCTTTGTATATATTGGATTTAGCCCTCTGTCGGATGTAGGGTTGGTGAAGATTTTTTCCCAATTAGTTGGTTGCTGTTTTGTCCTTCTGACAGTGTCCTGTGCCTTACAGAAGCTTTATAATCTTATGAGGTCCCATTTGTCAATTCTTGATCTTAGAGCATAAGGTATTGGTGTTCTGTTCAGTAACTTTCCCCCTGTGCCCAGGTCCTCTAGGGTCTTCCCCAGTTTCTTTTCTATTATTTTCAGTGTGTTTGGTTTTATGTGGAGGTCCTTGATCCACTTGGAGTTGATGTTAGTACAAGGAGATAAGAGTGGGTCAATTTGCATTCTTCTGCATGTTGACTTCCAGTTGAGCCAGCACCATTTGTTGAAAAGGCTATCTTTTTTCCACTGGATGGTTGTAGCTCCTTTATCAAAGATCAAGTGACCATCAGTCTGTGGGTTCATTTCTGGGTCTTCAATTCTATTCCATTGATCTACCTGCCTGACACTGTACCACTACCATGCAGTTTTTAACACAATTGCTTTACAGTACTGCTTGAAGTCGGGGATATTGATTCCCCCAGAAGTCTTTTTATTGTTGAGAATAGTTTTAGATATTCTGAGTTTTTTGTTATTCCAGATAAATTTGAGAATTGCTCTTTCTAGATCTATGAAGAATTGATTTGGGATTTTATTGAATCTGTAGATTGCTTTTGGCATGATGATTTTTACTACATTAATCCTGCCAATTGAAAAGCATGAAATATTTTTCCATCTTCTGAGGTCTTCTTCAAAGAAATTCAGATGGCTAAGAAGCACCTTAAGAGATGTTCAACATCTGAGCCAGGTGTGGTGGCACATGCCTGTAATCCCAGCACTTGGGAGGCAGAGGCAGGCAGATTTCTGAGTTCGAGGCCAGCATGGTCTACACAGTGAGTTCCAGGACAGCCAGAACTACACAGAGAAACCTTGTCTTGAAGAAATAAAAAATAAAAGAGATGCTCAACATCATTAGTCATCAGGGAAATGCAAATCAAAATAACCCTGAGATTCCACCTCACACCAGTCAGAATGGCTAAGATTAAAAACTCAAGAGACAACAGGTGTTGGCGAGGATATGGAAAAAGAGGAACACTCCTATACTGTTGGTGGGATTGCAAGATGGTACAACTGCTCTGGAAATCAGTCTGGCGGTTCCTCAGAAAATTGGGTATGACACTTCCAAAGGACCCTGTCATACCACTCCTGGGCATATACCCAGAGGATTCCCCTGCATGCAATAAAGACACATGCTCCACTATGTTCATAGCAGCCTTATTTATAATAGCCAGAAGTTGGAAAGTGCCCAGATGTCCCTCAAAGGAGGAATGGATACAGAAAATGTGGTATATTTATACAATGGAATACTATTTAGCAATAAAAATAATGAATTCATGAAATTTGTAGGCAAATGTTTGGAACTGGAAAATATCATCCTAAGTGAATTAACCCAATCACAAAAGAATAAACATGAAATGCAATCACTGATAAGTGGATATTAATGAGCCCAGAAGCTTGGAATACTCAAAGCACAATTAGCAAATGAAAAGATTCCCAAGAAGAAGGAAGGAGAAGACCCTGGTCCCAGAAGACTGGATCTAGTATTGTAGGAGAGTACCAGAACAGAGAAATGGGGGGGGGGGAGGCGGTGATTGGGGAATGGGCGGAGGAAAGAGGACTATGGGACATATGGTGAGGGAGGAAGTGGGAAAGGGGAAATCCTTTGAAAAGTAAACAAAGAATATAGAAAAGAAAAAAGAAAAAAAAGAGTAGTAGAATTAAAGTTAAATGGAACAGAAACCACTAAGGTCAAGGCTAGTATGCTATAATATCATTGAATTTAATGTCATCCCTGATTATTTTGTTTGCTGTTATTTACTGTAAGGAAATTAGATATGTTTATTAATCTATGTAAGTAAAACAAGAAAGCATTAAATGTATTATGTATGTATGAATATGTCTGTATACATATTTATCATATATACATAACACACACAGACACAGACACATACACATATATGTATATATATATATATATATGCTTTCTTTTGAACATTGTATTCAAGACATCAATATTTTCCTTGATATCTAGCATACTTATATAATTTTTTGTAACATCATTTTCCCATACTTATTTTCTTATTTTATCTTAGTTTCTATTGTTTTGAAATTTTTATAATAACTTTGTTTTCCCATCACTTCCTGGTGTGTAAGCAGTAATACACATCATTAAGTTGAAATACAGGAATATTTAAAAATTAAGAATAGCAGGGGCTACCATGAATATATTTTTCAATTCTTCTAGATTCTTTTTTCATTCTCCCTTGTTCCCTGTCCATACATATCTACAATCTATCTATCTATCTATCTATCTATCTATCTATCTATCTATCTATCTATCTATCCATCCATCCTTCATCTATCTATCTATCTATCTATCTATCTATCATTCATTTTGATTTGTGACCAGTTTGACCCATATTTTTATTTGTAAAGTGATGAATTATAAGCGAAAAATATTGATACTTTACTTTAACCTATGTATAAACAATAGATACCATAACTACATAAATTCATCCAAATAATGTCCCTTTCTCTTGTTTGGTCTTCAGTACCTGTTTGTTTAAGTATCAACTAGGCATGCACTTTTCTGAAGTGTTTTCTTAATGTAAACAATGAACATAAGCACAGAAAAAAATAATTAAATTTCTTTAATATTCATTCTTTTTGTGAATAATGAAAACCATGTGAAACTTATTTATGTTAATATATAAATTTATATTCTAGTCCAGGTAAATATAGTTACTTGTGCTTTTATTAGAATACTTTTAAGATTATTTAGTAGACTCCCATCTGAAATAATGATTCTTTTGTGTAGTTATTATTATACTGATGAAATGTACATAGTACTTATTCTCTTTAATCAACTTTATGAAGTAGTATTGCAATTGGCATAAAAGTCAATATATGGCTGCCTGAGTTCCAACTGATTTTTCTCATAGCAAAATCCCAACAAGCAGACCAAGACAAAAGCTACTGATCAATATATGGATCAGATTCTCACATGGTTTTTCATATATTTGTATACTTAAAATGATAATTCATAAAATAATGAAATACAAATATCTGAAATAGTGTACCTGCACTTCTCTAACAGTTTCTTATCAACTTATGATGAATCTTGTGATCTCTTCTCTCTCAGTCACCAGGATCACTGTAGATCCTTAGAGATTTAGATGATATCTGCAAAATTCATTCCACATTTTCATCAACTCATATATCTTTTGATTTCTAAAAGATGCTACTCCTTGATCTTTTCCACTTGAAATATTTACACTCATACCTAAGAAGAAATTAGTTGATATTAATGACAATAGCCATTAATGTACTATTGTCTATCTCATACTTAAATACATTATATTCAGTTTTCATTGAATTACAAACATCAGGAAAGCATTCTCAGTGTTATTTGAAATCTAGCATAAACAGATGACTTCAATATTCTTTAGTTTTCTTTCTCTTTTGGTGTTTTTTTTTTGAGACAGGGTTTCTCTGTGTAGCCCTGGTTGTCCTGGAACTCACTCTAGAGCAGGCTTGCCTTGAACTCAGAAATCTGCCTGGCTTTGCCTCTGAAGTGCTGGGATCAAAGGCATGCACCAACACTGGCCCACTTTCAAAAATAAAAATCAAGAAAATACTAATTTGGTATTTATCAAAAACAGTTTATCTAAAATCCATGGAATATAGGCAAAATATAGTTATTGCCTTTATTGACTGATAAAAGACAGAAAGTAGTAAAATTTGGTTTTGTAAATTTATAAACAATCATTTTTATAGTAGAAGATAATTACATTCATATATACATTCTATAAATGCATGTATATATGTATATGTATACATATATCTGTGTGTGTGTGTGTGTGTGTGTGTGTGTGTGTGTGTGTTCTATTGTCAGAATACAGTCTGAGGACAAATTCCTTTTCCATATTCTTTCTAGTTGTAAGAAATTATTGTTTCCTGTCACTCAAGGAATTTCACACAATCAGAGAGTTAAATGAAAAAGTTATCTGAGTACAATCATCTTGTGTATTCTCATTCATTTTTGTTGCTGTTATAAAGAAATACTACTATTATAAATCCCAAATAGTTAATAACTTTATTTTTCAGTAATTTTCTTTTTCAGTACTGTATTCCTTTTAATATTTAGGTCTGTGGCAAAGACTCCAATTTGAAAAAACACTCTACTACTATGATTCTTTCTTTACTTTTGTTTGTTTTCTTCTTCCTTTTTTCTTTCCTTCTGTCTTTTTTCCTTTTCTCATTCTATTTTTATGACACTAAATAATTAATGTAATTAAATTCAGAGTTGTAAGCTTGCCTCTGTCTTCTTAGAGATAAGTGGCATGTGCAATCATGATACTAAGATATTCAAAGAAATTTGCATAGGTGTAGTACTATAAAATAATTTATGTATGAATCTGGTCATTAAAAATGCAACAGGTCCTGGTGAGTGTGGCGGTCTGGTGTGGTCAGGATGGGAGTGTGGGGACATAGTCTTGGATATGGGGGGATGAGGTATAGGATGAGCAACCGTAAGAGGGCAGACAGGGAGGGGGGATAATGGCTGGATTGTAAAATAAAGATTTAATAATAATAATAATAATAATAATAATGATGATGATGATGATGATGATGATAATGATAAATAATAGTAATAAATGCACCCTCACAGAGTCAAAGGGCAGGGAGGATGGAATAAAGAAGTCTGGGAGGGGGTACCGGGAGAAGAAGCAAAATTTTGATTGTAAATAAATAAAATAATTTAATAAATAATGTACAATGTATCTGATCATCCTGAGCTTGTTTCTTAACATTTCCAAACCATCATTGATTAGGATGGCTTCTTTATATCTTTTCTTTTAGTCATAGAAGAAATGCTTTCCTATTAAAATATATTTTTACAAAAGTTGTATTACAGTTTTCCCCCAAAACATCCCATCGTCCCCTAGAAAACAAAGAGAAGCGTTAGGTATAGCCAGACTTATCATTATTTTGTGAGTTCTTTTCTTCCACACTTATTCAACCATTTAACTTTTTCACATTCAACTCCCTAACACTAGATAGGAAAGAATGAAGGGAAGAGGGGAGAGAGAAAGATAGAAAATCCCAAATAAAGTTAGGAGTAGAAAGGTTGCTGACAATGTAATTAGAGTACATTCTATTTATTAGGTACATTGACTTCCTTGGGTCAAATTTGATCTTCACTATCAAGATAAGCATTTTTTTTCTTCTTGTTTCTTCTTTGCACTGGACTTCATGACAAACAACAGTGACCAGTGGCATCCAACCAACAATCACTCACACAGATTCTATCAGGGCGACAGAATTTATAAATACTCTTAAAGTTCCTTAGAAGTCCTAAAAAAGATAGCACTAAAGCTATCTTCAGCAGACAAAATCATGCCCCTGCCATAGCACAAGGCAAAACATTGTTAACTGCTGTGGATAATTTAAGTAGTGCCATATTCTACACCTGAAATTAAAATGAAAGTACCTTTTTAAAATATTCTGTGCTTCATCACTGATAAGTGGATATTAATAAGCCCAGAAGCCCTAAATACTCAAGGCACAATTAGCAAGTCAAATGACTCCCAAGAAGAAGAAAGGAGAGGACCCTGGGCCTGTAAAGATTGGATCCAGTTTTGTAGACCCAGAACAGAGAAATCCTGTGTGTGGGGGGATGATTGGGGAATAGTTGGGGGGGGAGGAATTATGGGACATATGGTGGGGGGGAACTGGGAAAGGGGAAAGCCTTTGGAATGTAAACATAGAAAATAGAAATAAAAATTAAATTAAAAAATATTCTGTACTTCAATTCTTCAAGGACATGGAAAAAACAATTCTCAAATTCATCTGGAAAGGCAAAAAAAAAAAAAAAAACAGAATGGTGAAAACAATTCTTAACAATAAAAGAATGTCAGGGGGAATCACCATCCCTGACCTCAAGTTTTACTACAGTGCAGTAGTGATTAAAAACTGCATAGTATTAGTATAGAGGCAGACACATTGATCAAATGGAATACAATTGAAGATCCAGGTGTAAACCACACACTTTCAGACACATGATCTTTGGTAAGGTAGTCAAAAAATATACAATGGAAAAAAGAAAACTTCTTCAATAAATGGTGCTGGTCTAACTGACTATCTGCATGTAGAAAAATGAAAATAGACCCATATTGGTCACCTTGCACAAAGCTCATGTCCAAGTGGATCAAGGTACTCAACATAAAACCAGATATACTGAACATAATAGGAGAGAAAGTAGGAAACAATGAGCCTTGAACTCATTGGTACAGGGGAAAAGTTCTTCAAGAGCACTCCAGTGGCTCATGCTCTCAAATCAAGAATTGCGTATCACTGCCGGGTGGTGGTGGCGCACGACTTTAATCCCCGCACTTGGGAGGCAGAGGCAGGCAGATTTCTGATTTTGAGGCCAGCCTGGTCTACAGAGTGAGTTCCAGGACAGCCAGGGCTACACAGAGAAACACTGTCTCGAAAAACAAAACAAAACAAAACAAAACAAAACAAAACAAAACAAAACAAAACAAAAAAAAGAATTGTATATCAGTAACCTTCCTATACTCAAAGGATAAGCAGGCTAAGAAAGAAATTAGGGAAATGACACCCTTCATAATAGCCACAAACAATATAAAGTATCTTGGTATGACTCTAACAAAACAAGTAAAAGATCTGTATGACAAGAACTTCAGGTCTCTGAAGAAGGAAATTGAAGACAACCTCAGAAAATGGAAAATTCTTCCATGCTCATGAATTGGCAGGATTAACATAGTTAAAATGGCCATCTTGTCAAAAGCAATATACAGGGTCAATGCAATCCCCATCAAAATCCCAACTCAGTCCTTCATAGTGCAATTCTCAAATTCATCTGGAATAACAAAAAAACCAGGAGAGCTAAAACTATTCTCTACAGTAAAAGAACTTGTGGGGGAATGAGTATCTTGGGCCTCAAGCAGTACTACAGAGCAATAGTGTTAAAAACTGCATGGCATTGGTACAGTGACAGGCATGTGGCTCAATGGAATAGGATTGAAGACCCAGAAATGAACCCATACACTTATGGTTACTTGATCTGTGACAAAGGAACTGAAAACATCCAGTGGAAAAAGACAGCCTTTTCAACAAATGGTGCTGGTTCAATTGGAGGTCAGGATGCAGAAGAATGCAAATCAATCCATTCTTATCTCCTTGTACTAAGCTCAACTCCAAGTGGATCATGGACCGCCACATAAAACCAGACACACTGAAACTAATAGAAAATAAACTGGAGAAGACCCTTGAGGACATGGCTACAGGGAAAAGTTCCTGAACAGAACACCAATAGCTTATGCTCCAAGATCAAGAATTGACAAATGGGACCTCATAAAATTACAAAGTTTCTGTAAGGGAAAAGACACTGTCAAAGGACAAATCGGCAACCAACAAATTGGAAAAAGATCTTCACCATCCCTACATTTGACAGACGGCTAGTATCCAACATATACAAAGAACTCAAGAAGCTAGACCCCAGAAAACCAAATAACCCTATTAAAAAATGGGGTATAGAGCTAAACAAAAAATTTTCACCTGAAGAATATCGGATGGCTGAGACTCACCTTAAGAAATGTTCAACTCATTAGTCATTAGGCAAATGTAAATCAAATCAACCCTGAGATTTCACCTCACATCAGTCAGAATGTCTAAGATTAAAAACTCAGGAGACAGCGGGTGTTGGCAAGGATGTGGAGAAAGTGGAGCACTCCTCCACTGCTGGTGGGATTGCAAGTTGGTACAACTACTCTGGAAATCAGTCTGGTGGTTCCTCAGAAAACTTGGCATGACACTTCCGGAGGACCCTGCTATACCATGCCTGGGCATATACCCAGGGGATTCCCTGGCATGCAATAAGGACACATGCTCCACTATGTTCATAGCAGCCTTATTTATAATATCCAGAAGCTAGAAAGAACCCAGATGCCCCTCAGTGGAGGAATGGATACAGAAAATGTGGTATATTTGCACAATGGAATACTACTCAACAATTAAAAACAGTGAATTCCTGAAATTCTTAGGCAAATGTTTGGAACTTGAAAATATAGTACTAAGTGTGGTAACTCATTCACAAAAGAAAACACATGGAATACAGTCACTGATAAGTGGATATTAGCCTAGAAGCTCAGAATACCCCAAAACACAACTCACATATTAAATCATTCCCAAGAAGAAGGAAGGAGAGGGCCGGGCTCCAGGGAAGGCTTGATGCAACATTGTAGGGGATTGCCAGTGGGAAGGGGTTGATTGGGGAACTGGTGGAGGGAAGAGGACTTATGTGACTTTGGGGGAGGGATCAACCGGGAAAGGGAAAATCATTTGGAATGTAAACAAAGAATAAAGAAAATAAAAAAATTAAAAAATTAAAACCCCATGAGAAATTTAAAAAAAAAGAATTGATAAATGGGACCTCATAAAATCGGAACGCTTCTGTAAGGCAAAGGACATAGCTAATAAGACAAATCAGCTACCTACAGATTGGGAAAAAATCTACACCTTAAGGAATCTTCAAAGTCTTTAGTGATCACTGAAATGCAAACCAAAACAACCCTGAGATCCCACCTTACACCAATCAGAATGGCTAAGATCAAAACCACAGGTGACAACACATGTTGGAGAGGGTGTGGAGAAAGAGGAACACTCCGCCATTGCTGGTTGAATTGCAGACTGATACAACCACTCTGGAAATCAATGTGGAGATTCCTTAGAAAAAGGGAAATATATCTACCCAAAGACCCAACTATATCACTCTTGGGAATATACTCAAAAGATGCCACATCATGCCACAGGGTCACATGTACCACTATGTTCTTGGTGGTCTTATTTGTGATAGCCAGAAGCTGGAAACAACCCAGATGTCCCAGGACAGAAGAATGGATACAGAAAATGTGGTTCATTTCTACAATGGAATTCTACTCAGCTATTAATAAGGAGGACATCCTGACTTTTGCAGACAAATGGATGGAAATAGAAAATATCATCCTGAATGGTGAGGTATTTCAGACCCAAAGGACATCCCTGGTATGTACTCACTAAAAAGTGAATGTTAGCAAACAAAAAAAGAAAAGTACAGAGTACCCAAGATATAATCCACAGAACTCAAAAAGTTCAATAGGGTGAACTGATCAAGTGAAGAGACCTCATTCCCACTTAAGAAGGAGAACAAAACAATCACAAGGGCAGAGGGTGGATGGACCTGTAGGGGAAAGTGGACATGGAGGGAGGGAATGGGGAGCTGAGGGGAACTGGTCTGGTATTAGTTGAGGAAAAAAGCTGAAGCCCTGAGGGCCAGCAGAAAGAATGGAAATAGGCAACCTCAGGAGATAGTAGGTTGGGGGGACCTTCTGGAGTGCACCAGAGACCTGGGTGGTGAGAGACTCTCAGGACTCAAAGGGGGGAACCTTAGATGAAATGCCTGACAGTAAGTAGAGGGAAGTTATAGAGCCCAGCTTCAGCAGGAAGACAGGACATTAAATGAGAAAGAGGGGGGCCATCCCACAGCCACAACTTTGACCCAAAATTGTTCCTGTCTGAGAGAATTACAGAGATGGAAAAGGAGAGGAACCTGAGGCAAGAAGGCCCAGTGACAGGCCCAAAGAGGGATCCAGATCAAGGAGAGCTCCTAAAGCCTGACAGTATTACTGAGTCTATGGAGTGTTCACAAAAAGGGACCGAGCATGACTGTACTCTAGAAGACCCAACAAGCATCTGAAAGAGTCACATGCAGATATTTGCACCCAACAAATGGACAGAAGCATCTGACCACGGCTGTTGACTTAGGGAGGCCTGAAAGAAGCTAAGGAGAATGGCAATCCTGTAAGAGGCCCAGCACTCTCAATTAACCTGGATTCCGGAAATCTCTCAGACACTGGAACAACAACAAGGCAGCCTACACCAGCTGATATGAGGCACCCAACACATATATGGCAGAAAGGGCTGTGTCTGGGTTTAGTCAGAGAAATGCACCTAACTCTCAAGAGACTAGAGGCCCTAAAGAGTTTAGAGGCTAGGTGAGGTGGAGGGTTGGGACGTCCATGTAGATCCTGAGGTGTGGGGAGGAGGTATGGTTTGCAGAACAGTTGGAGGGTGGGCGGTGGGGAATAAAATATGGAGTGTAAAAAAAAATAAATTTAAAAAAAGAAAAAAAACTGAAGAAGATAAAAATATATTCTGTGTTTTTAAAGAAACTATAATTTTTATCACATTTACGCATTCTTTTTTGTTTCTGTGGTGAGTTTTTTTGATATTTTTGCTTGTTTTGGTTTAGGGATACTAATCAGTTCACATGTAGAAATAATAAATAGCTCACCTAAAATTGGTCACACCTTTGTAACGACAGGGAGAATATGCAGCATTTAATTTCTAGTTAGACTAATATTGAACAGCGAATATTTTCATTCCTAGTACTTCAGTGTTTACACCTAAGAAATCCATTAAGATTTGAGCTGGATCAAGCCCAAAAGGTTCTTTTCTGAGGTCTAAATTTTTACATTCTAGAGAACTCTATACAAGCTTTCACAAAGAGAAACATTTAAACAGTCTCAGTTACAACATCTATGAATCACAATTACTAGTATGTCTATATATATATATATATATAATAGTGAATTAAGTGATACTCCCATGTTATTGGAAGACAATCACTGTCTCATTAGATTTAATATCCACTGAACAGTAGAAAAATCTGTCTAGTCCTGAAAAATTAGCCGTCTTCCTTGATCCTTAGGAAAGAATCTACTTCCTCCATGTTTGTAGTTGAACATAATTATATACTACATTCAAAACCTTAACTTTAAAACTATGAGTAAGTCTAGGCATGGATCTGTTGGATCATGAAAGACTGTGTTCTGTTTGAGTGAGGCTTAACTTCCAGAGACCCAGGAATTTAAGCTCCAAGGGATGGACCTGGTTAGCTACACTCCCAGACACTAGGCTCCTGGCACCACAAGGACCTCAACTCCATAAATCTGTGGGATTAGTACTTAGAGCAATGCCCCAAGCCTGTTGTATTATGGCTGGACTCCACCCCCACCATTACCTGGCTACAGTCAGGTTTGCCCTGCCTCACAGTTGGCTGGCAACAGCCAGGTAGCCCAGCCCACTATAAGCAGGGCTATTTGCCCCTCCCCTCTCTCTTCTTCTCTCATCTTCTTACTCTTCTGTTTCTGTCTATTGTCTATTGTCGCCTTGCTACCCCTCTCCCCATTTACTTTCCCCTCTCTCCAGGTGGCCATGGCTGGCTTCTACTTCTCTACCTTCTCTCTCTCTCTCTCACTCTACTCTTTTGTAAAAAATAAAAAAAAATAGTTAAAACCAATGGATTTCATCTCAGCATAAGGAATCACCTGCACGGGAAACTGCCCAGTATGCCTTTCACCCGCCCCTTTCCTCTTTAGCCCTGGGGCTGACCAAGCTATCCCCAGGGCCCCATTCTCAGCTCTTCCTTGGTATTCAGCAGAGTCCTGTAATGCCCAAGATCTAGAACCTCTTGTTACTGGCTTCTGTGAAGCCTAGGGTCCCCGAGACTAAACTTTCCTCAACCCCTGGAGCAGGTCCAGAAGCCTCACAAGCCTGGATGCCCATCCTATGGAAGCCCACGGTGTCACATAGCAGTTTTCCTCATGTGCCTGACCAGTATAAATGAGCTCTGGCAAGATGCAGGTTTTTTACCCACCCCACCTTTCTTTGTGCCCTGTGCCCAACAAGTGGTAGCAGAGGCTTCCAGCACTTTCCCCACTCTGCACACCCTACAAGCTTGTATAGCACCCTACATGAATCCACATCAAAACAGCTTGTCTTTAAAGCAAAAACAAAACATAGAAAAAAAAACTACTGAACACAATACAGAAATGAAACCCTCCTAAAAACTCAAAAAACAATACAATGGAGATATCAGACCCAAGAGATACATCCACACTAAAAATGTCATAGCTGAGAACATAATAAAGGAGGGGGTAAAGAGAGGATAAAAGACAGGATACCAAAAACATTTCCATAATAAAGCAGCATCTTGTAGAAATGGCTACAGAAACAAAATCAATATAATGGCAACACCAGTGGACATGTCAATATGAAACTGCAAAAATCACCTGGGATTCTAGCCTCAGACAGAGAAGAACAGGAAATGGTGACAAGTGCCCTAAATTGTATACATGTATACACACACACTCAAACACACACACACACATACACACACACACACACACACACACAAACACACAAACCACAGATTTAGAAGGTGTCATTAATGTTTACCATCTATCTATCTATCTATCTATCTATCTATCTATCTATCATCTATCCATCTTTCTATCTTCCTATCTATCTATCTATCATCTATCTAATCAATCTATATCTATAACCTTACATATCTTTCATCTATATATCAACATCCCAATAATAATCAGAGAAAAAAGGCCACATTTTGAGAGGAAGAAAGTATAAGCAACATGGGAGAAGTAGGAGGAAGAGGCATTAAATAGTTTTAAAGGAGAAACACCAAATATATAATATATATAATTTATACATATATAATATACATATGATATATTCTTTTTGGATATAGTCTTTATTTACATCTCAAATGAATTCCCCTTTCCTGGTTTCTCCATCCCCTGAAAATTTCATAAGCCATCTCCCTTCCTCCTATTCCCCAAGCAACCCTTTCTCACTTCCCTGTCCTGGTATTCCCCTACACTGCTGCACTGAGCCTTTTCAGGGCCAAGGGCCTCTTCTCCCTTTGATGTCCAACAAGACCATCTTCTGCTGCCTATGTGTCTAGAGCCATGGGTAACACCATGTGTACTATCTGGTTTATGGTTTTGTCCCTGGGAGCTCTTGGAATACTGCATGGCTCATCTCATTGTTCCTCCTAAGGAGCTACAAACCCCTGCAGCTCCTTGGTTCCTTTCTCTAGCTTTCCCATTGGGACCCTGTGCTCAATTCAATGGCTGGCTGAGATTGTCCCCATCTGCATTTGTCATGCACTAGGAGAGCCTCCCAGGTGACAGCTCTGGTCAGCAAGTATTTGTGGGCATTGATAGTAGTTTCTGGGTCTGGCAGTTCCTCAGCAAACTGGGCATGATACTACCAGAGGACCCTGAAATACCACTTCTGGGCACATACCCAAAGGTTTCTCAAGCATGTAATAAGGACAGACACATGTTCCACTATGTTCATAACAGCACTATTTTTAATAGCCAGAAGCTGGGAAGAACCCAGATGTCCCTCAATGGGGAAATGGATACAGAAAATGTGGTATATTTACACAATGGAATACTACTCAGCTACTAAAATCAATGAATTCAGGAATTATATTTTAATTAAAATATATTAAATTTCAAACAAAAATGCATATGATAGTATAGACACGGTTAAAATATAAAATGTATCTATATAGTTAAAAATAGTTCTCATGAGTGTGGAAGAACCTGGTTATTCAGTTGTACCTAAGTCAACAGCTCTCAATTTTAAGTAAAAGCCTTCTTAGTGCTGCAATAACATCCTTGTTCCTGAGGGTGTATATAAGGGGGTTGAACATGGGGGTCACAATTGTATAAAACAGAGAGAGTAGTTCATCAGTTCCTACAGAATGATTGGACTTTGGCCTCAAGTAGTTAATCGTAGCTGATCCAAAAAATAAAACCACTACTACCAGATGTGAAGAACAAGTCGAGAAAGCTTTTGCCCGTCCTGTGGCTGTGGGCAGCTTTAGAATGGTGGCAATGATTTTGCTATAGGAAGCAAGTATCAACATAAAAGGGGAGGCAACAAAAAACAAAGCCACTAAATATACAGAGAGCTCATGCATTGAAGTGTCTCCGCAGGCCATCTTGAGAATTGGGGGAACATCACAGAAGAAGTGCTCTATTATACTAGAATTGCAGAAATGTAGAGAGAATATTCGACAAGTTTGTCCTATCTGTACTGGAATGCCTCCAAGCCAGGAGCCTGCAGCCAGTTGAGTGCACTTTGTTGGGTTCATGACAAGAGGATAGTGCAGAGGGTTGCAGATGGCCACATAGCGATCATAGGACATCACAGCTAGCAGAAAACACTCAGTGGCACCCAGAATTAGGAAGAAAAACATTTGAATAGCACAGGCCAGGAGACTAATGCTTCTATCTTGTGTCCAAAGATTGTAGAGAATTCTGGGAAGGGTGACTGATACATAACAAATTTCCAGAAATGAAAAATTGGACAGGAAGTAATACATGGGTTTTTGTAGTGCAGGATCAACTCTGACTATGATGAGTATGAAGCTGTTTCCTATTAAGATAACCACATACATTATGGAAAACATCCCAAACAGAAATGTTTGCAGGTTAGGAACATCTGAGAACCCCAGTAAGAAAAACTGTGCCATTGAAGTTGCATTATCCACAGAAGTGTTCTCTGAGTGTTCCATCTGTGGGCATGATTCAACCAGAAGTTCAATTATTTTAATGTCATTGTCTAGAGCCTTATCTACAAACTGAAAAGAGCATCATACTTAATGCCTCAGTTTCATAGAAGAAATTAAAAATGTGGTAAACCATATTATCAGGTACTAAATAGGCTCATGTAAAATATTATTTTTCATTTTTCATTTTTACTGGATATTAATACATATTCTATTTAATAACACTAAGGTATGGTACTTTCAATGATCATCTATCTACTCAGAGACAATATTCCAAATTAATATTAATTTATAAACAAATTTGTCTTTCAATTAACATTTTTATTGTTACATAATGTGTATATGCGTAATTATTATCACACTTAATGTTCATTTCAGATTAATAAAGATTTATTTTACTATTTTTAATTAAATTTTCATACAATGTTTTATCCAGTTTTTGGGCCCCATATTCTAGACCCTCCCCCATGTTCTACATCAAACTTTAACTTTTTTCTCTGTCTCACACTCTGACTCTAAGAGTTGAAAATCAAAAACAGAATAAGAAAACCAAAATAAAACTATACACCACCTAAAGAAAAACAAAATAAGTATTCTGTTTTGTATCTTCCAACTCATCCTGAGCATGGCAAAAGGTTTCTATATCCACTGACACTGCAATAGAGAATACTGACTTGCTATTTCTAAGCAGGCATTAATTGTAAATGCATATGTGGAAATTATAATAATTTTATCTACTCTTACAGAAATAGCCCAATTCTCATTTGTTTTGAATACTTGTTGAATAATTTCTACATTAGGCACTATTATTTTTAAAGGGAATGGTAAAATTCACATCAAATAGGTGGGAGAAAAAGTTATATTAATACTAATGTTTACATGGTGTTCCAAGATTTTAGCTCTAAAATACAGGTACAAGTTGAGGTAATGTTAAATATGAAAATTAAAACAGAATTTATGATGATAGAAGTTTGATGTTATAATTTCTTTCCTTTTTACAATTTTCATGTGAAACATTAATAGATTAAAAATATTTAGTAAAATGTGAAATTGAATTGATTGAATATTTGGTGAACTGAAACTAATAGGTAAGAGTTCTACTACCTACTTCTGACTTTACACTCAGAAGTGCACAACAAAAAGTTTATTTTTAAATTGCTACACTATATGGTTAAGTTCATGTAATGTTTATTCACCAATTTAATTCAATAGAAGAACAAATATGGAGATAATGCTAAAGTTTTCCTCATTTCACTGAGGACTAGAAATTATTAGGCAATCTGAGTTTTTCAGACAAATTCTGCCCACAAATCTCTCTCTTTTAAGATCCTAAACAGAGAAAATGCCATATTTTTTCTTTCATTATATGTGCTCCTTCTTACACTTTCCCCTGTCAGTCCTCATTGTTTAAGTAAAAGAATCTATCTTTATGTTAAACTAAGATAGGTTTATAACATTTAAAAAATCGCCCAAGGAACAGATTCATTTCTACTTTTCTAATTAAAAATATTTATTAAACTTCTTTGATTTTCTGCATGGATGGAATCTTGCTTTCAATTCTGAAAAGAACAAATAATTTTACTTACATTTATAAATTTCTTCATTTCAAACTACATGGAAAGGTGGCACTGCAATTATATGATTCAAGATGTTTTTACATTCTCCTTTTTGTTTGCTTGTGGTTCTGTTCTAATGTTAGGTTTTATGTATGCTAAGCAACTCTTTACCAGTAAAATTTTTCCTTAGTACCATTTCTTCAATAATGTCTTCAAATGTTTTGATAGGTATGCATTATGTTTCTAATGATTGGAAAACACTTTTACAGTTCTTTAGCACTGTGTAATCACAATAAGAAAAAGAGAAACAGGTTTTATCAGGCATATTGGATTGATGTACCTTACCTTTATTTAACTGACATTCGTTTTTGAAATATTGATTTCTGTTACTGTACCTTTCACTGTGATATTAAATAGAACATTTACCATAAGAGTATATCCAATTTTTTCTTTGTCTGACCAGGTCTTGAATAAATTGAAGATGATGAATTACAAGTTTTATGACTGCTGCAAAAAGAAAACATGCTAATGTTTTCAGATTAATTTAATAAATTTAATATGAAGATTAACTTTGAGGAATCAGAAACATTTTGGGAAATAGTAGGTTGCCAAATACTCATGAACATTTTGATCAGCTATTATAGTTGGATCTCCAGATTTAATACAGATACATATAAATAGGTGACTAGTCAAAAAAGAAAATGAACTGGCACATAGTAGCACATAAGATAATTATATTGTTGACAATAATTTAAATATTTTTCCTTCATTTTAAAAGGTTACATTTTTTAAATCTGATCTAATAATGTCAACTATTGGAACAATAGTCACCATAAAATAGTATATGAAGTCTTAAAAACCAGAAAACCATGACTCTTTTTTACTATTTTGTATAATTCCATTTGAATGCTGACATTTTTAAGAGAGTAAAAGTACAATTTTCAGTAGGTTTAATGTTTGCAAAAAGTAGCTCATGGGTTTTAGTTTGGACTTTAAGAAAGGTAGCATTCTTACCTTTATCAATTGATATTTTTAACATTAAAAAATTAGTTTACCTGTGCCTAAAATTTTTTCTTTTGTCAAGGAATGACCATGTTCAAATATATATTCTATTGGCAGAACACACACTGCAATTTCATTGGTAGATGTGCATTACTCTGGGGATAAATTCCTTTCTTGTGTTACATTTTAATTCAATGAAACAATTCTTTTTGCCATTTGACAAGTTTGAGCACATGAAGAAAACATATCTTGAGCTATCATTACTATATCCCCTTTGCTTTCCCTTTTGTGTATAATTATTAAGAAACATAATTTCTGAAAGCAGAAATCAATAAAGTAGAAAACACACTAACTTGAGATTTTGTCCTCTTTTTGAAGTACTATGGATAAGCCTCATGGACATATAAATGTGAGGAAAGAATCCTCCCAATATTATAAATTCCCAATTCTTTAACACCTTAAAACCATTAAATAAACAGATATTTTAAATTAATTATAAAAAGCCATATCCTCTTTACTAACTTTGGTATGTTTCATATATTCTCAGGAATTGTATTTGAAGTGAATTATTATTTACTAGAAAATAACTTCTGTGAATTCCTAGAATCAGTCTATTGATTTTTATAAGATATGATTATATTTCAACAGCATTTTGAACAAATCACTATTTATTATAATGATTATTAGCTTTATATGTACCTAAACTATGATTTCTGTCCAGTGCTTCTAATATTTTAAATGTTATATAGCTACATGCACTCTAATGAGTACATTTAGGGGCATGATACAGCTACATGATGAGCTGTTTCCAGCAGTGCAAAATCATTGTTTAGGGTCTTAGCACCAGAAAGAAAATGAAAAGATATAGATTTAGGATTTTGATAAGTTATTAATTTGGGTAGTCATATTTAAACCAAAGTCTTTGCATGTAAAAATGCATGTGCTTTTCTCATTCCATTTTCAAATTCTGTTGACACAAATGTTTTAAGTTAAATTACATTATTCCTACATATGATACAACAAATTATGGCCTTCTAACTGAGCGAGTTTCTTTTCTTTTCTTTTTTAATTTTATTATTTATTTTTTTTACATTTTTTTAATTTTCTATATTCTTTGTTTACATTCCGAAGGCTTTCCCCTTTCCCCATTCCCCCCTCACCATATGTGCCATATGTCCTCTTCCACTCCATCCCACCCCCTGCCTATTCCCCAATCACCACCCCACCATTTCTCTGCTCCATTCTGGTACTCTCCTACAAAACTGGATCCAGTCCTTTCAGGCCCAGGGTTCTCTCCTTCCTTCTTCTTGGGAATCTTTTGACTTGCTAATTGTGTCTTGAATATTCAGAGCTTCTGGGCTCATTAATATCCACTTATCAGTGATTACATTTCATGTGTATTCTTTTGTGATTGGGTTAATTCACTTAGAATGATATTTTCCAGATCCAACCATTTGCCTACAAATTGCATGAATTCATTATTTTTAATTGCTGAGTAGTATTCCATTGTATAAATATACCACATTTTCTGTATCCATTCTTCTTTTCTGGGACATCTGTGCTCCTTCCAGCTTCTGGCTATTATAAATAAGGCTGCTAGTGGAACATGTGTCTTTATTGTATGCAGGGGAATCCTCTGGGTATATGCCCAGGAGTAGTATGACAGGGTCCTCTGGAAGTGTCATGCCCAATTTTCTGAGGAACCACCAGACTGATTTTCAGAGCGGTTATACCATCTTGCAATCCCACCAACAGTGGAGGAGTTTTCCTCTTTTTCCACATCCTCACCAGCACCTGTTGTCTCTTGAGTTTTTAATCTTAGCCATTTTGACTGGTGTGAGGTGGAATCTCAGGGTTGTTTTGATTTGCATTTCCCTGATGACTAATGATCTTGAACATCTCTTAAGGTGCTTCTCGGCCATCCATATTTCTTCTGGTGAAAATTCTTGCTTTAGCTCTATACCCCATTTTTTGATAGGTTTAGTTGGTTCTTTGGGGTCTAACTTCTTGAGTTCTTTGTATATATTGGATATTAGCCCCCTGTCGGATGTAGGGTTGGTGAAGATCTTTTCCCAATTTGTTGATGGCTGTTTTGTCCTTCTGATTGTATCCTTTGCCTTACAGAAACTTTGTAATTTTATGAGGTCCCATTTGTCAATTCTTGATCTTAAAGCATAAGCTATTGGTGTTCTGTTCAGAAACTTTCCCCCTGTGCCAATGTCCTCCAGGGTCTTCCCCTAACTGAGCCAGTTTTTTTGTTTGTTTGTTTTGTTTTTCGAGACAGGGTTTCTCTATGTAGCCCTGGATGTCCTGGAAATCACTCTGTAGACCAGGCTGGCCTCAAACTCAGAAATCCACCTGCCTCTGCCTCCCAAGTGCTGGGATTAAAGGCATGCACCACCACCGCCTGGCCTGAGCCAGTTTTATTAATCATGTCAAAATTCTTTTTTTGACAGTGAATTTTATACATAATTTAGTAGAATGCAATATTCAATGATTTGGTATTTATGTTTAATATTCCATTAATAGACTTACCAACAAAATAGCTTCAACTTTACAGACAAGATTTAATTGTGAAGAGCTATCATTGTAAAAAAACTGATATTGGCAGAGAATAATTTTTGTTATTTTATTATATACATAGACAAAAGTATATTCAATAGTAAGTGCTGATTGGATGTTCTAAAAATCATTTAGACAATAATTACATCAGAATTTTGTAATAAGGTATAAGTGTATAAAAGAAATGAAAGTAAGCAAAACAAAACAGCATTTAGGAAGACCATCATCACATTTATAAATATGTTGTAACAGGCAATGTGAAATATCAAGGAAGTCTCTAAATAGTTATTGTTGTGATTGGGAGTGATTGGGAACCAGCAAATGATATAGGGAAATTTTATGTTGTTTGCCTCCTACCAGTACTGGAATTTATTCTACTGAACCAAGATCCAGCTGACAGCATGCTCCACAGATGTGTCTTATGAATAAAGAATAGTGCAGAGGGTTACAGATAGCCACATAAAAGTCATTGTACATCACAACTAGGAGGAAGCACTCTGTAGCTCCCAAGGTAAGAATGAAGCACAATTTTGTAGCACAGGCAATAAAAGAGATAGCTCTTCTTTGAGTCCCAAGATGGAAGACTATCTTGGGAAGATTCATAGACATATAACATGTCTCTAAAATGAAAAATTGCCAAAGAAAAACTACCCTTATGATTAGTACAATGATGCCATGGCCCAACAGGATAAAGGAATACATAATGGTTAACAGTCCAAAGAAAAAACCACTGGAAATGAGAAATTCAGAAAATTATAGAACAAATCTCCTTGATTTCTTTGTGAAGGTTTTTCTTGGCAGTTTCATGTAAAGCAGATTCAGTTAATCCAGATTATTGACTTTTGCTTTAGGGTAAGAAGCACATAATTAAATATTAGAATATAAATATTAATGATAATCATAGTAATTATTTTCAACTGTAAAATCTAAATTGTAACTTGATAGTTTTGGAACTTGTTCATGATTTACAAATACAAACTTTGATATTTCTTTAACTTTTATTGATATCACATTCTTCACCCCTTTAAACTCTAGCATGTTCCTCACTATGGTTTCCACCAAATACATGGCCTCTTATTTTAACATGTATATATATATATATATATATATATATATATATATATATGTGTGTGTGTGTGTGTGTGTGTGTGTGTGTGCATGTGTGTGTGTGTATATATATGTACATATAATATGTGTATATTAAAATGTGTGTGTTGTTTATTTGTGTGTGTATTTGTTTATTCCTAAGTATACACTGCTGATGACTCCATAAGATGCTACATGAATGTATGTTTCCAGAGCTGATAACTTGGCACTGGTGTGATCTTCCTTTGTAAACAGTTTTTCTCAGTTTCCTACTGGACTCAGATTCCCAGCACCTTGACAATTAAAGGAACACTTGGATTATTATGATTAATATGCATCTAATTATATGTAAAATAAAATGAAGTAAGCATAACATCTGTAGAGGTCTGTATAAAATTTAGTTATATTTGCTTTTATAAAGTAACTTTAATTCTTCCAATTTTTCATGAAAACATTTTTAAAAAATATACGTCAGTATTTTTTCATCTGGAGATATTTATTATGGACAGCAATATCTTAGAGGATTCAACTCTTATGTAAGTCCCAAACGCTCAAGACTCTTATGAATCTTTGTAATACTTTTCTGTGTATTTCTTCCCCATTCTGCCACCCTACTTCCAACTAAACATTGCAATATTGTATTTGATTTTCCCCTAATCTTTGTGGAGGAAATATGGGAAAATAAAGCTAAAATTAAGGGGCATTAAAGGGGTTATATGGAATGTAATATAGTAGAAACTTACCAAATATATATGAAATTGCCAGAGTCCCAACTTGTTGACTCATGTCACCAAATACAATTTCCAGTACTTGTAATAGATTACATTTAATTGAGTTATTGGCCAAAGGGATCCTAACAGAATCCTTAAACAACACAGCAAACTGTGGTTTGCTCTCCACAAGTTGAAAGCAGGGAGCTGTTGCTGAAGGTAACAACTACAAAACTCATTGAGCATGGATATGTCTTGCTTGTACCTCCACAAAGCCTCACCCTTATATTCAAGTATTTTTGGTACAGTAATATACTATGTCCTTTTTCAAAAAAGAAATATAAAACCAAGTCAGCCAAAAAAAAAAAAACCCTTCATCTAAAATTGTGAATTGCCAGCACGATATATCAATTCATTATTGGCATAAAACTTATGGGAGGAAGCAAACCATAACTAATGTGATTTAACAACAACTACATAAAATGAACCAAGAACCTGACTCTAGATACTCCAGATATGTAGGCTAAAACTGAATAAAGTTCATCTTTGAAAAAAGAAATGTTTTGATAAAATGACTTCTTAATGATATTTTGCTATATTCAGATAGTAAGGCCTTGATCACTCATCATCAGAGAAGCTTCCTCCTGTAGCAGATGGGAAGAAATAACAGAGACCCATAGCCAGACCTTATGCAGAAAGTGAGATTACACTCAGCTCTAATTGGAAGTATCCATCAAATTCCTCTGCTTAGAGACAAGGAACTTTAGGAAATAGCGGGCAAAAGAGTGGAAGAGGCAGAGGTGTCATTGCTACCTGGGGTCAGTAATTTGTTTGGAAACAACCACTGCAGTGATGGTTTCTGGGAACTGTTTCATTGCATGGTAGCAACCACATATATAGTAGAATCCTATCAACTGTGAGAATTAACAAATTACCTCATATTGGAGAGTTCCTGCCCATACCACCATCATCTCTATGCAGAAGAGGCACTTTATAGGAGCCTTGTCAAGTACAGTTTCATTGGCCGAGAAGCTACTGGCTATTCTGGCTATTGCAGGATCAAGAGCCCTGACTTCAGGAGCAGGGTATGTCATGCTTCTTATTTAAAGGCATCAGTGTGTAATATGGCCTGACTGCCAGGTAAAGCCTGCATTTTCTCCTACAGTTTTCCCTCTATATCATTTTTGTTTCCTGATAGAGCCTCCTTATCAATAAGTGGAATAAGCCAACCAATTGACTGCAACTAAAATATAATAGTCTACGTAAATAGATTATAAGGATTCTGAAAGCAAAAGATTATCCAGGTATGGGACTAGTGCCCCTCTAAATTTTAGAATCTTTTCTCAAAGGACCAATCAGAAAATAGGTTGGAGCTTTCAGGAGACAGCTGAGAACAAGGCTTACTGATCTTCATCCCTGAGAAAGAGGGATTAACAATTTTTTTTTCGCATTAGGACTATTTAGAGTCAGTGAAATAAGCAAACACATTACCAGATACGTTCTTGCCACTGTCTCTCATAGCTGGTCAATTTAATTGGCTTCATTGGTGGCATCAACTCTCCAGGGTCTGGTGAGCCAGCTGGGATCTATATAGGCTATGGTCCATTTACTGGAAAGACACAATCATATTCCAGTGGTTACTAATGTGGATGATAATTGCAGTTTACCACTTACCACATCCTTATAGGTAACCAGAGGTAACCTTGTTGGTGCTCAATATTTCTGAGTTGCAGTATTTGTCATTTGTTTTAAAAAATTTCAAAATAAATATCATTTTAATAAGATGCTGCTGGTGAGCCTCATATAGACCCATACTTCCCCCCTGTATTTATCATTTTGTTCTTTGAGTCATTGTTGCACTGTCTCTACCACAGCTTGACCTTCAGGGGTATAATGGATCCTGGTAACATGTTTGCCTTCATTTCCAATTGGCAGTAAAATTGTTTTAAGGTAGAGGAGAAATATTATTCTTTTAATTGTATAGGGCATGTCAAGATAATTGTGGCCTTATATAAAGATTTAGAAAATGTTCCATCTGTTTCTATTTTGCAGTATATGTTGAGAAGTATTGACCTTTTTTTTTCCGTATAAAGTAGTTGAAATAAGTCTACCCAATTACAGACACTGATATTTGACAAAAAAACAGAACTTTACCCTAGATAAATATAGAAGTACCTATGCTGAGGCTGGATGGAGTTCCTCCAATTTCACTAAGTGTTATGTGTCTGCTTAAATTACATTACTCATTTGAAATTGACTTACAATTGGTTGGCTATAAATGTCTAAAATTTTATATATTCTTTGAGGCTTCCTGTTGGGCAGAGTATGCATTTTTAAAATAAGTCATGATTTTTACTTGAATTACTCAATATCTGTTGTGATGTGTTTCTTTTATATCTATTTTTCCTAATTTGAATTTTTTCTTTTAATCTTTTAGTTAATTTGGCTAAGAATTTATCACTCTTATTGATTTTTCTCAAAAACCTAATTTTGTGTTTTGTTTTGTTTTTCTGTTTTTAGGTATTTCAAGACAGAGTTTCTCTGTGTAACCCTGAGTGTCCCATTACTCATTCTGTAGACCACACCTGTCTCAACTCAGTGATCTACTTGACTCTTCTACTTCAGTACTGGGAATAAGATTTAAAACACCACTTCCTGGCTTCAACATTGGCTCACCTATGAACTCAACTGACTTCAGGACAGTCAAGTGCTACACAGAGAAACCCTGACTCTTTCATTTTGTGTTTTGCCATTTTCTCAAAAAAATGGTGTGTGTGTGTTTCTAAATTATTGAATTGACAATTACTGAGTTGACAATTCCCAGCAGTCTACTTCTTTGTGAGGTTATTACTTCTTTTTACTCTGTCTTTAAGATTTCCCATTAAATTTTCTGAGATCTCCCATTTTCTTTTCTTTTCTTTTCTCTTCTCTTCTCTTCTCTTCTTTTCTCTTCTCTTCTCTTCTTTTCTTTTCTCTTTTCTTTCTTTCCTTCCTTCCTTCCTTGTTTCTTTCCTTCCTTCCTTCTTTCTTTCTTTCTTTCTTTCTTTCTTTCTTTCTTTCTTTCTTTCTTTCTTGTAGGCAGTAAGTGCTATGAACTTGTCTTTTAGATCTGCCTTCATTATGTCTCATAGGTTTGAATAGTAATTTTTGCTCTATTAAACATGCTTTAAAATATTTTTTCAATATATTTTGATTTTTTTCTACTCTCCAAACTCCTCCAAGATTCTATCCGTAGGTTGGTCTTTTGTAGATGAAGATAACTGCTCTTTTTCTTTTTACCTGTTTTTTCTTTTTTTCTTTTTGCAAGGCAGGGTTTCTCTGTGTAGCCCTGGCTGTCCTGGAACTCACTCTTTAGACCAGGCTAGCCTTGAACTCAGAAAACTGCCTGCCACTGCCTCCTAAGTGTTAGGATTAAAGGTACATGCCACCACTGCCCGCATCACTGCTCTTTTTCATTATCCCTTCTGGATACAATGCTTTCCTATGCTTGTCATAGGTATTCTGGCTTTTTTGATATAGATTTTTTTAAGTGGAACAGAAATAAATGAGTTTTTTTAAAATATTGGAGATTATGTGTGTATTTTAGCATATCTCTTAGTAGACATAAAAAGTCATTGGAGATAATCTTGTGTAGTTATTTGGGGAAGAAAATCAACACATACATCTGTACTGGAGTTAGCAAGAGTAGTAACATGAATAAAAGACTTAATATAATATTTACCTTTTCATCATAAACATTAATATCTACATCAACTGTATCAATCTTCATCTATAACATCATACCTATAATGTATTGATAAGAATGTAGGCACCTCCACACTCTTTAAATCTATAAATATATCTGAATAATTTCATCATTTGTGTAATCTAATTATAGTTGTTTTACTAGCAATGCTTTTTTCATATTGCATTTTAGCATTTTCTCATTTAATAACTCTGTTGATATTATTTATATAAACATGTGTTTCATAATTTCTTTTTCTTTTCTTTTTCTTTTTCTTTTTCTTTTTTTTTTTTTTTTTTTTTGAGACAGGGTTTCTCCATGTAGCCCTGGCTGTCCAGGAACTCACTTTGTACATGAGGCTGGCCTCGAACTCAGAAATCCATTCATAATTTCTTTTTTTGTAATTATTTTCTATATTCTTTGTTTACATTCCAAAGGCTTTCCCCTTTCCCAGTCCCCCACCACCACACATCCCATAAGTTCTCTCCCCCCAACTATTCCCCAATGATCCCCCAACACACACCATTTCTCTGTTATGGATCTATAAAACTGGATCCAATCTTCTCAGGCCCAGGGTCCTCTCCTTTCTTCTTCTGGGGAATCATTTGACTTGCTAATTGTGCCTTGCAGATTTAGGGCTTCTGGGCTCATTAATATCCACTTATCAGTGATTGCATTTCATGCTTATGCTTTTGTGATTGGGTTAACTCGCTTAGGATGATATTTTCCAGATCTAACCATTTGCCTACAAATTGTATTATTTTTAATTCACTATTTTTAATTGCTGAGTAGTATTCCATTTTATAAATATACCACATTTTCTGTATCCATTCCTCCTTTGAAGGGATATCTGGGCTCCTTCCAACTTCTGGCTATTATAAACAACGCTGCTATGAACATAGTGGAGCATGTGTCTTTATTGTATGCAGGGGAATCCTCTGGGTATATACCGAGGAATGATATGCCAGGGTCCTCTGGAAGTGACATGCCCAATTTTCTGAGGAAACACCAAACTGATTTCCAGAGCAGTTTTACCATTTTGCAATCCCACCAACAGTGGAGGAGTGTTCATCTTTCTTCACATCCTTGTCAGCACCTGTTGTCTCTTGAGTTTTTAAATCTTAGCCATTCTGACTGGTGTGAGGTAGAATCTCAGGGTTGTTTTGATTTGCATTTTCCTGATAGCTAATGATGTTGAACATCTCTTAAGGTGTTTTTTGGCCATCCGAATTTCTTCAGGTGAAAATTCTTTGTTTAGCTCTGTACGCCACTTTTTTTTTCTTTTTGTTTTTAATTTTTATTTTCTATATTCTATGTTTACATTCCAAAGGCTTTCCCCTTTCCCAGTTCCCACCCACCATAGTTCCCATAGTTCCTCTCCCCGCCCCCAACTGTTGATTGGGTTATTTGGTTCTTTGGGGTCTAACTTCTTGAGTTCTTTGTATATATTGGATATTAGCCCTCTGTCAGATGTGGGGTTGGTGAAGATCTTTTCCCACTTTGTTGGTTGTCATTTTGTCCTTCTCACAGTGTCCTTTGCCTTACAGAAACTTTGTAATTTTATGAGGTCCCATTTGTCAATTTTTGATCTTAGAGCATAAGCTATTGGTGTTCTGTTCAGGAACTTTCCCCCTGTGCCCATGTCCTCCAGGGTCTTCCCCAGTTTCTTTTCTAATAGTTTCAGTGTATCTGGTTTTATGTGGAGGTCCTTGATCCACTTGGAGTTGATGTTAGTACAAGGAGATAAGAGTGGCTCCATTTACATTCTTCTGCATGTTGACCTCCAGGTGAACCAGCACCATTTGTTGAAAAGGCTATCTTTTTTCCACTGGATGGTTGTAGCTCCTTTATCAATGATCAAGTGACCATAAGTCTGTGGGTTCATTTCTGGGTCTTCAATCCTATTCCATTTATCTACTTGCCTGTTGCTGTACCAATACCATGCAGTTTTTAACACTATTGCTCTGTAGTACTGCTTGAGGTCAGGGATATTGATTCCCCAGAAGTCCTTTTATTGTTGAGAATAGTTTTAGCTGTCCTGGGTATTTTGTTGCTCCAGATGAATTTGAGAATTGTTCTTTCTAGATCTATGAAGAATTGAGTTGGGATTTTGATGGGGATTGCATTGAATCTGTAGATTGTTTTTGGCAAGATGGCCATTTTTACTATTTTGATCCTGCCAATTTCTTAATAAATAAGAATAATGTTATTAAACAAAATAAACTTTCTTAATTGTAAACACTTATAAATGTCTATACCTCATTAGTTGGAAAATACCTAACCCTAACCAGCACTGGTTGATCATTCTGTTGTTCTGCTTCTTACCTGGATATAAGAATTTTCAGTCTATTTCTTATTTATGGATTTATCACTCTATTGACTGTATACATGTACATTGCTCCATTTTCAATTTTAATTATTTTTAATGAAGTAATAATTTATGGTTTTTGTAGCACTTAACAATTATTAGTTAATTTTAATTTCAAAAAATGATGTAATATTCCTGTAATTGGATTACTACTATATATGTAAAAACTTTTGCCATATTTTTAAAAGATTGACTTTATCCTGAAACATAGACTCGTACAAATATTTTGAAATCCTTATATAAACTATCATGTTGCTATTCATATATTCTTGTGGAGGGGATCGTGTGTGGTAGATGTAGATATTTGTATGTGTGTGAACAAAGTGTCATCTTCAATCTTACTTCATCTCATTGTTTTTATCTTTTATTTAAAATAGTTTTTTCTAACAAAATATATGTGATATTTCCCTCCTTTCTACCCTTCCCATTTTCTCCACATTTTCAGTTTCTCCTTAACACCCATCCCATGTAGCGCCATTCAGTTTATGCCTCTCAATCAAAAAAACAAAAAACAAAAAACAAAAATAACAAAACAAAAACCCCAAAACAGCCTAACTGAAAGCACAAAAATCAGAGACTACTCATTCA
This sequence comes from Apodemus agrarius, assembly GCA_964023405.1. Taxonomy (NCBI): domain Eukaryota; kingdom Metazoa; phylum Chordata; class Mammalia; order Rodentia; family Muridae; genus Apodemus; species Apodemus agrarius. Next base: position 96,535,677 of record OZ030008.1, on the reverse strand, counting down.
CACATCAGGAATATAATAAAAACACTAGCCTGAAAATATATGCTAAGAGACCTCAGAAAAGATGACTGCAGTCTCTGTGCTTTCTGCCTGAATCTGTAAGTTCACTGTGGCTCTCACTGTTTCAAAACCATCTTCCATAGGATTTTATCTTTATATTTGAATTACTGCTATGATATTTTTGTCAAAACTGTTTTGAATATTTTCTGGTTTTTATTTGGGCAATTTTTTGTGCTTTAATTGTTTCAATTCGAAATTTCATTTTGTCTTAAATCTTAGGAGGAAGTATAAGTTTGATTCAGTAAAGTTGGAATATCATTTTTTTTCATTCTTGTGTATAAAATATTACCAAGAATGAGGAGAATTAACTGATGTATCTAATCATATGAAACAATTTATAGTTAAATTAAAGATAAAATATTATAAAATATGTAATAGGTATGAACCTGTATGTAATACATTACATGTTGATCAAAAATTCTAATTCATTATAATAATTTTATTTCTCAGTATACACAGTAAAGATATAAAGGCTGAAGAAACTAGGATACAGAAGAAAAATATCTGCTGTGAGAATGTTTACATTTTAGTTGTTGACAAAAATAAGCACAGAGATCTATCATATGATGGGTCAAGGCAGTCTTTTCTTAGTTTTCTGATAGTCGAATAAGGTAATAAAACTTCTTTCTGTTTCTGTTTCTGTCCTCTCTCTGTCTCTGTCCCTCTCTGTCTCTGTCTCTGTCTCTCTGCTGTCTGTCTCTCTCTTTATCCATATATATATATATATATATATATATATATATATATATATGTGTGTGTGTGTGTGTGTGTGTGTGTGTGTGTATGCATATATATGTATGTATATTGTGTGTATGCACCTATATTTATCTAACATACCTGAGATATAGATTCAAATAATATATTTCATTTAGACATTTTAATATAAAATTTTTAGTAACTTCTACTTCTAAACAGATTACTAAAGCAAATATAAAAGCTCTAATAGATAAGAAGAGTATGAACAGATGTATTTGGAAGGGCTACGGACTCTTGGAATACAGAGAAATGGAAAAAGGCAGATCAGAGGCCAAGGAAAAAATTATCTTTTTTCAACATCAAGGTTCTCCTTTAAAAAAAGGGTATTTGAAACATGGTCACTCTGTGTTATGAAGGATACCAAACTTCAACCAAATATTCACAAAACAAAAAGGTAGAGAGGAAACCTATATCTACATATAGCAATGTATACATCAAAGGTCCGAGACATATAGCTCTAAACTAATGAAGTCAACAGCTATAAACACTTAGAAAACAACAGCCTTGATAAATCCAAACTTAACAATGGAAGACAGAAAATCCTATGAGGACTAACAAGTTTAGACAAAACTCATATTAGCAAGTGACCCCAAACCTTGGGGATATGATACAATTAACTAGCTTACAGTGAGTTGAACAACTAACATTGAAACACAGTAGTTAACAATATGAGCATAAATTGATTTGAAAAAGAATATTTTTACATTGACTTAGTTTTTATAATGAGTACACCTAATACAATAAACTATATGAAAAATGTCTCTTAATGCAGTTTGTTATCCACAAATTCAATAGAAGACTTTATGGATTAATATTTGCAGATCCAATCTTGAATTTCCATTTATGTGCATCTGTACTTTTCTTTTTTTTTAATTTATTTATTATTATATGTGAGTACACTGTAGTTGTCTTCAGACATCCCAGAAGAGGGCGTCAGATCTCATTATGGATGGTTGTGAGCCAACATGTGGTTGCTGGGATTTGAACTCAGGACCTTCGGGAGAGCAGTCAGTGTTCCTAACCACTGAGCCATCTCCCCAGCCCCCTGTACTTTTCTATTTTAGGTTTTCCCACCAACTCAATAACTTACTGTGTAATTTTCTCAGTGCCAGCATGATATCTTTGTTCCTCAGAGTATATATAATGGGATTCAAAGCTGGGATCAAAATTGTGTAGAAAAGAGACAGCATCTTCCCCATTCCTTCTGACTGACTTTTTTTGGGCTGTAAGTAAGTAATGCTTGCTGTTCCATAAAACAACACTACAACTATCAGGTGGGAAGAGCAGGTGGAAAATGCTTTGGCCATCCCTTTGGCTGAAGACAGTTTCATAATGTTGCAGATAATCTTGATGTAGGAAACAATGATTAGCAGAAATGGAACCATAACAAACACCACTGCAACAACATAGACTGCAACAGTATTCATAAAGGTGTCACCACAAGCAAGCTTGAGAAGTGGGGGGATATCACAGAAGAAGTGATCTATTCTGTTAGAAGCACAAAAGTGAAGAGAGAATATCTGGTAGGTTTGCCCAATTTCTACTGGAATCCCACTGATCCAGGAGGCAGCTACCAGCTGTAAACACACCTTATTCTTCATAAGTAGAGAATATTGTAGTGGTTGGCAAATAGCCACATAGCGATCATAGGCCATAGCTGCTAGCAAGAGGCACTCTGTGCCTCCTAACATAAGGACAAAATACATTTGTGTTGCACAGGCAAGCATGGAAATGTTTCCTTTTAGGGTATATAGATCCATAAGCATTCTTGGAATAGTAGCTGTTACATAACATATTTCCAAAAAGGAAAAGTTGCTAAGGAAAAAATACATAGGGGTCTGGAGAGCAGGGTCAGTTTTTGCTAACAGTATTATAATGCTGTTGCACAACAGAATAGTTACATACAAGAACAAAAAGATTATAAACAGTATCCACTGCAAGTGAGGAACATTAGAAAACCCAAGAAGAATAAATTCCATCAGATGAGAGACATTCAATGGTTCTTCTGTGAATAGATCTTCATCTGTAGATAATGTAAATTTGAAATAGATAATTTAATTGCATTTTAAAGAAATTTAATTCTTAAGATTATGCATATATGCCACATGATATCTTAAGTCCCCATTCACCTAGCTCAGATTCTGATAGTTGACACTTCAAAAATCAGTGAATATTTTGTTTAAATCAATTCAATACATAAATACATTTTACTGGAGTATGCATTATGATATGCAGACACTGTAATTTACTAGGGTTTATTATAGAAAAACATTATTTTACCACTGAGAGAATTGTGTTACATTATTTTTAAACATTCTTCTATGTTTGTAATATGTTTTATGCTATTCCATCTTCTTCTTCACAAAGATTTTTACCTTGAAAATTTGTGTAACTGCTCATTCAATTGAGGTTTTAACTGTTCCTTGAAATATTTCAACGAGAGCCAATATTCTAAAGATGACATTTTCTAATGAAAAGGTCATTTATTATAATGGTACTTTTTTTACATTTCTGCTCTCAATTATGCCAAGTTTGGAAACCTTAGCCTTAGCACTCTGCTTGGCAAACTTTCCCACTAACAGCTCTTATCCATGGTATGAAAAATTTTAGTCTAGGCAGTACATGCAACACAGAGTCATAGAACTTTCCTGTTTAAAGAGAATTGATAGCTGTATAGAAAACAAACCTAATATTAGTTATATAATTAATGTTATGTTAGTGAACATAAGCTGTTATTCAGACTATAAATTTTTTAGTGCTCCTCTTCATGTGGATTTGTTCTCTATGATTTTTCTCTAACACTCTGAAAAGTCTGTATATATTCCTTTTTATTAGTAACAGCTTTAAGACAATATCAAATACAATACTTGCATGATGTGTGTCACTAGTAATTTGAAATTGTTTCAATTCACAATTAAGAAATTGAATAAATACAAGTAACCATACTAAGTAATTACTTATGTTAAGAAATCCTCAGAATTTAATGTTTTTTTTGTTTCATTGTTTTTTATTTTCAAATTGGAAAGTATTCTAAATACCCCATAGCAACACAATTATATATTACCTTTATAGAACTTCATCGAGTTGATTATGGAAATACAAATAGCTTTTAGCCTGTGACTTAACAAACACTCCTCAGAAACATAACTCGCCCATCAAAAAGTGATACCTGGCTTTGGGCATACAGTACTACTAAAGCAGAAATATACTACCCCTTGGGACTACCTTGGCTCATGTGTCAATATAATTTTTAGTACACACTCAGATGGTAATTGTTCTGGATTTATTTCAGAGCCAAGATTTCTACATGGACCCATGTCTGTCATCAACACTTGTTGTCATAGATGACTCTCCCTTCCTAAAGAGTCCCTCTGAAAATTAAAAAAAAAAAACTTGCTTAATTTTACTAAGTAAAAGGAGTTGTATTATTTCAATCTGTAGCAGTTGAGGATTTCAGTGGCATGAGTTTGTTTCCTGTTATATTTCTCCTGACTCATAAAGTTAGGCCATATTGTCCTAAAGAACAATGAGCCATGTGTTCTGTCCTACACACTGAGATCTCTGTCTTCCATATTTAGAGTAGCATAAGCCCTTTTCAGAAGTAGAATTCATAGTTCTAAATTTACTTAAAAATAAGTATAACCACCAGCATGGTTTTTTAACACAGTTTTTAGACAGTTTTAGGTGTTTATGGATCAGATCTTAAATACAACATAATTACTCTGCAATTGTCTCATGGGTACAAGAACATTTTTTCATTCATCCTGCTGACATTCCTGTGACTGTTTGAGAGTGCTTTAATGAAGTCTCACTGTCTTTATTTTCTAAATCCTGCTTCGTTTTTAAAACAAAATGCCTGCCAAGCACTACATACATCTCCATACATGTTTTATCAAAGTATGCATTCTGGTTTACTCTATATTATCACAAAATTTCCAACTAAATATTTTGTGCTTTACTTTTTTTGGAAAATTTAATATAATTTATTCAAATGATAGAAATAATGAGAGTATAGTGGCTTGTACCTTTAATTCAGCACTCAGGAAGCATAGGAATGATGGATCTCAGTGAGGGAAGGACCAACCTTTTATACATAGTGAGATCCAGGACAGCAAAGGGTTCTTAGATCTTGTCTCAAAAAACAACAACAACAACAACAACAAAATGAACAAATAGAAGCAAAAAAGAAAACAAATAAACAAAAACAAATGAAGAATCAAGAGTAAGAAATGACTAATGATATTCATTAATCCCTATATATTGAATATCTGTATTTTTGCCAAAGAGAAACTATTAATGTACAACAATTATATTTGAGTTTTGCAGTGAATTGTGTGTTAAATGTGCATAGACAAAATTAGATTAAAAGGGCATGTATTTACGTTATTGAAACTATGAACCTTCTGAAAAACAATTTGATCATTATAACTTGTATATCACTGGATCCATATTTGACTAAACATTAAATTATTGTTTCATAGAGAAAATATTGAAGTACAAGAAAATAGCTTAGGCCATTATATCCAGCACAAAAGGTTAAAGTCTTGAAAAAATAGTCAAATATATGAGGGAAAAATTATACACTAGTATTAGTCTTAGAATATACAAACTCAATAAAAGAGTCTTCCCCAGTTTCTTTTCTATTAGTTTCAGTGTTTCTGGTTTTATGTGGAAGTCCTTGATTCACATGGACTTAAGCTTAGTACAAGGAGATAAGAATGGATCGATTTGCATTCTTCTGCATGCTAGCTGCTATTTGAACCAGCACCATTTGTTGAAAAGGCTATCTTTTTTTCCATTGGATGGTTTTAGATCCTTTGTCAAAGATCAAATGACCATAGGTGTCCGGGTTCATGTCTGGGTCTTCAATTCTATTCCATTGATCTACCTGCCTGTCACTGTACCAATACCATGCAGGTTTTAATACTCTTGCTCTGTAGTACTGCTTGAGGTCCAGGATACTGATTCCTCCAGAAATTCTTTTACTGTTGAGAATAATTTAAAACAGACACACTGAAAGTAATAGAAAAGAAACTGGGAAGAACCTTGAACACATGGGCACAGGGGGAAATTTCCTGAACAGAATACTAATAGGTTATGCTCTAAGATCAAGAATTGACAAATGGGACCTCATAAAATTACAAACTTTCTGTAAGGCAAAGGACACTGTCAATAGGACAAAACAACAACCAACATATTTGTAAAAGATCTTTACAAACCCTACATCTGACAGATGGCTAAAATCCAATATATACAAAGAAATCAAGAAGTTAGACTCCAGAGAGCCAAATAACCCTATTAAGACCCTGGAGGACATGAGCACAGGGGGAAATTCCCGAACAGAACACCAATATCTTATGCTCTAAGATCAAGAATTGACAAATGGGACCTCAGAAAATTACAAAGTTTCTGTAAGGCAAAGGACACTGTCAGAAGGACAAAACAGCAACCAACAAAGTGGGAAAAGATCTTCACCAACCCCACATCTGACAGAGGGCTAATATCCAATATATACAAAGAACTCAAGAAGTTAGACCCCAAAGAACCAAATAACCCTATCAAAAATGGGGTACAGAGCTAAACAAAGAATTTTCACCTGAAGAATTTCAGATGGCCGAGAAACACCTTAAGAGATGTTCAACATCATTAGTCATCAGGGAAATGCAAATCAAAACAACCCTGAGATTCCACCTCACACCAGTTAGAATGGCTAAGATTAAAAACTCAAGAGACAACAAGTGCTGGTGAGGATGTGGAGAAAGAGGAACACTCCTCCACTGTTGGTGGGATTGCAAAATGGTAAAACCACTCTGGAAATCAGTGTGGTGGTTCCTCAGAAAATTGGGCATGTCACTTCCAGAGGACCCTTGCATACCAATCCTGGGCATATACCCAGAGGATTCCCCTGCATATAATAAAGACACATGCTCCACTATGTTTATAGCAGCCTTGTTTATAATAGCCAGAAATTGGAAGGAGCCCTCAAAGGAGGAATGGATACAGAAAATGTGGTATATTTATACAATGGAATACTACTCAGCAGTTAAAAATAATGAATTCATGAAATTTGTAGCTAAATGGTTAGATTTGGAAAATATCATCCTAAGTGAGCTAACCCAATCACAAAAGAATACACATGAAATGCAATCACTGATAAGTGGATATTAATGAGCCCAGAAGCCCTAAATACTCAAGGCACAATTAGCAAGTCAAATGATTCCCAAGAAGAAGAAAGGAGAGGACCCTGGGCCTGAAAAGATTGGATCCAGTTTTGTAGACCCAGAACAGAGAAATTGTGGGGGGGGATGATTGGGGAATGGTTGGGGGGCGGGAAAGGAATTATGGGACATATGCTGGGGGGGAACTGGGAAAGGGGAAAGCCTTTGGAATGTAAACATAGAATATAGAAAATAATAATTAAAAAATGGGGTACAGAGCTAAACAAAGAATTTTCACCTGAGGAATATTGAATGGCTGAGAAGCACCTAAGGAAATGTTCAACATCCTTAGTCATCAGGGAAATGCAAATCAAAACAACTGTGAGATTTCACCTCACACCAGTCAGAATGGCTAAGATCAAAAACTCAGGATACAGCAGGTGCTGGCGAGGGTGTGGAGAAAGTAGAACACTGCTGGTGGGATTGCAAGGTGGTACAACCACTCTGGAAATCAGTCTCGAGGTTCCTCAGAAAACTGGGTATGATACTACTGGAGAACCCTGTTATACCACTCCTGGGCATTATACCCAGAGGATTCCCCGGTATGTGATAAAGACACATGTTCCACTATGTTCATAGCAGCCCTATTTATAATAGCCAGAAGCTGGAAAGAACCCAGATATCCCTCAACAGAGGAATGGATCCCGAAAATGTGGTATATTTACACAATGGAATACTATTCAGCTATTAAAAACAATGATTTAATGAAATTCTTAGGAAAATGGGTGGAACTGGAAAATATCATCCTAAGTGAGGTAACCCAATCACAAAAGAAGACACCTGGTATATGCTTACTGATAGGTGCATATTAGCCCAGAAGCTTGGAATACCAAAGGCACAATTCACATATCAAATGATGCCCAAGAAGACACAATTCACATATCAAATCATGCCCAAGAAGAAGGAAGAACAAAGTATGAATACTCTGTTCCTTCTTAGAAGGGGGAACAAAATACCCACAGAAGGAGATACAGAGACAAAGTGTAGAGCAGAGTTTGAGAGAAATACCATCCATAGACTACCCTACCTTGTGATCCATCCCATATACAATTACAAAACTCAGACACTATTATTGATGCTCACAAATACTTGCTGTCTGGAGCCAGCTATAGCTGTCACCTGGGAGGCTAGGCTAGTGAATGACAAATACAGAGGGGTCACCCTCAGAGAGAAAGGACCCAAGGAGATGAAGGGGTTTGCAGCGTCATAGGAGGAACAATGATATAAGTCACCCAGTACTTCCAGAGCTCCCAGGGACGAAAACATCAACCAGATAGCACACATGCCTATCAGAAGCATAGGCAGCAGAGGATGGCCTTGTTGGACATCGAAGGGTGGTGAGGCCCCTGTTCCTGGAAAGGCAGGATGCAGCAGTGTAGGGGCATACCAGGACACGGAAGCAGGAGGGAGTTGATTGGGGAAGAGGGGGAAAGGAGATGGCTTATGGGACTTTCAGGGGAGCGGGGAATCAGGAAAGGGGGAATGATTTGAAATGTAAATAAAAAATATATCTAATAAAAATGTTTTCAGTAACTAATAAAGAGAAACGTGTAAACCACTTGTGATGCATGCTATTTTCTCAATGATATTTAGGCAGTTCACTTTCATGATTGCATGCATAGAGTAGTGGTCTGTATAGTTAGCTATATCCTTTAAATAAGAACTGTAAAAGATACAGAGGGTCACTCTCTTAGAGTATTTTTTAATCACATGCTCTAAAAGCTGCCTCTCTTTGTCTTACTTTATTTCTCTAAGCCTGGCGGGCTTACTTGTGAGCTTTGCCTTTAACAGCCGTGCTACCTCCACCATGCACATGGCATGTTTAATTCTGTAACTTTTTTTATGTTTATATTTTTTAATTACTGTTAAAAACTACAACAGTGCTGAGGGTTGTAGTTTGGCGTGTTTGCCTGGCATCTGAGAGGCCTTACATTCAATTCCAGCACCACTGAACAGTAACAAAAAAACAATAAAGTGTTGGTGAAAGGGCTCAGTAGATTACATCATAACTGCTCAATTGCAGAGGTCCATGGAGAGTCTTATGCTAGAACCATGACATTTGTATTCATGACACATGTAAATGATGCTGACAAATGAAGCCGGCATATAGTTTCACATCATATATCTTTGCTAACATGGTGGATTATACTTTAGTCTCTTAATCTTAAATCTCTGAAGAAAAAGCATCTAATAATTTTATTGGATATATTCTTTATTTACATTTTAAATGATTTCCCCATTCCTGGCTCCCCCCACCCTGAAAGTCCCATAAGCCTCCTTCCCTCTCCGTGTTCCCCCATCCACCCCTTCCCACTTCCCTGTTCTAGTATTCCCCTACACTGATGCACTGAGCCTTTCCAGAACCAGGGACCACTCCTTCCTTCTTCTTGGACATCATTTGATATGTTGATTGTGTCTTGGGCATATATATACCCAGAGCATCTAATATTTTTTAGAGAGGGTCTTATTATATAGCTCTGCCTGGTCTGCAACTCACTATATAGACAGCTTGTCCTTCAACTCACAAAGCCCGTCTTACTTCTGTCTTCAGCTACCAGAAGGTAGGGTTAAGGGAATGTACACAACACACCTGGCCAGTGTGAAGGATGGTACACACTGTGCTCTTGCATTGTTTTTTCTTTTGTAATGCTTTCACTTTTATTCAGTTCTGTACTGATAGTCTTTTATGCATGTAAAAGACTAAAAAAAAAAAAAAAAAAAAAAAAAACATAAAAATTGTCCGCAAGACAAAAAGCTTCTACTAATTGTAGGTGATAAATTTTAATCTGTGGTGATTTGATAGCATGCATGAGATTGTTTCAACATTCTTGTATGTGTTGAGGTCTGTTTTGTGACAAATTACATGGTCAATTTGGAGAAGGTACTGTGAAGTGCTGAGAAGATATAATCTTTTGTTATAGGATGAAATATTCTATCGATATCTATTAAAACCATTTGGTCCATAACTTCAGTTAGTTTCACTGTGTCTCTGTTTACTTTGGGTTTCCATGATCTGTGCATTGATGAGAGTGAGGTGTTGAAGTCTCCCACTATTATTGTGTGAGGTGCACTGTGTGCTTTGAACTTTAGTAAAGTTTCTTTTATGAATGTGTGTGTCCTTGCATTTGGAGCATAGATGTTCAGAATTGAGAATTCTTCATGGTAGATTTTTGCTTTGATGAGTATGAAGTGTCCTTCCTTATCCTTTTGAAATAACATTTGGTTGAAAGATGCTTTTATTTGATATAGTTTTTTAATTTTTATTTTCTATATTCTTTGTTTACATTCTAAAGGCTTTCCCCTTTCCCAGTCCCCCCCCCACCATACCTCCAATAATTCCCTTCCCCCCAACTATTCCCCAATCATCCGCCCCCCCCCACGATTTCTCTGTTCTGGGTCTACAAAACTGGATCCAATCTTTTCAGGCCTAGGGTCCTCTCCTTTCTTCTTCTTGGGAATCATTTGACTTGCTAATTGTGCCTTGAGTATTTAGGGCTTCTGGGCTCATTAATGTCCACTTATCAGTGATTGTATTTCATGTGTATTCTTTTGTGATTGGGTTAACTCACCTAGGATGATATTTTCCAGATCTAACCATTTAGCTACAAATTGCATGAATTCATTATTTTTAAATAAGTATTCCATTGTATAAATATACCACATTTTCTGTATCCATTCCTCCTTTGAGGGATATCTGGGCTCATTCCAATTTCTGGCTATTATAAACAAGGCTGCTATAAACATAGTGAAGCATGTGTTTTTATTGTATGCAGGGGAATCCTCTTGGTATATGCTCAGGAGAGGTATGCCAGGGTCCTCTGGAAGTGACATGCCCAATTTTCTGAGGAACCGCCACACTGATTTCCAGAGCGGTTTTACCATTTTGCAATCCCACCAACAGTGGAGGAGTGTTCCTCTTTCTCCACATCCTTGCCAGCACTTGTTGTCTCTTGAGTTTTTAATCTTAGCCATTCTGACTGGTGTGAGGTGGAATCTCAGGGATGTTTTGATTTGCATTTCCCTGATGACTAATGATGTTGAACATCTCTTAAGGTTTTTCTCGGCCATCCGAAATTCTTCAGGTGAAAATTCATTGTTTAGCACTGTACCCCATTTTTGATAGGGTTATTTGGTTCTTTGGGGTCTAACTTCTTGAGTTCTTTGTATATACTGGACATTATCCCTCTGACGGATGTGGGGTTGGTGAAGGTCTTTTCCCAGTTTGTTGTTTGCCATTTTGTCCTTCTGACAGTGTCCTTTGCCTTACAGAAACTTTGTAATTTTATTAGGTCCCATTTGTCAATTCTTGATCTTAGAGCATAAGCTATTGGTGTTCTGTTCAGGAACTTTTCCCCTGTGCTCAAGTCCTCCAGGGTCTTCCCCAGTTTCTTTTCTAATAGTTTCAGTGTATCTGGTTTTATGTGGAGGTCCTTGATCCACTTGGAGTTGATCTTAGTACAAGGAGATAAGAGTGGGTCGATTCGCATTCTTCTGCATGTTGACATCCAGTTGAACCAGCACCATTTGTTGAAAGGCTATCTTTTTTCCACTGGATGGTTGTGGCTCCTTTATCAAAGATCAAGTGACCATAAGTCTGTGGGTTCATTTCTGGGTCTTTACTCATATTCCATTGATCTACTTGTCTGTTGCTGTACCAATACCCTGCAGTTTTTTTTTTAACACAATTGCTCTCTAGTACTGCTTAAGGTCAGGGATATTGATTCCCCCAGAAGTCCTTTTATTGTTGAGAAGAGTTTTAAATATCCTGGGTTTTTTGTTGCTCCAGATGAATTTGAGAATTGCTCTTTCTAGATCTATGAAGAATTGAGTTGGGATTTTGATGGGGATAGCATTGAATCTGTAGATTGCTTTTGGCAAGATGGCCATTTTTACTATATTGATCCTGACAATGCAGGAGCAAGAAATATTTTTTCATCTTCTGATGTCTTCTTTGATTTTTTTCTTCAAGGACTTGAAGTTCCTGTCATACAGATCTTTCACTTGTTTGGTTAGAGTTACGCCAAGGTACATGATGTTGTTTGTGGGTATTGTGAAGGGTGTTATTTCCCTAACTTCTTTCTCAGCCTGCTTGTCCTTTGAGTTCAAGAAGGCTACTGATTTGCTTGAGTTAATTTTATAACCAGCCACTTTGCTGAAGTTGTTTATCAGCTGTAGAAGTTCTCTGGTGGAGTTTTTTGGGTCGCTTAAGTAAACTATCATATCGTCTGCAAATAATGATACTTTGACTTCTTCCTTTCCAATTTGTATCCCTGTGACTTCCTTATGTTGTCTAATTGCTCTCACTAGAACTTCAAGTACTATATTGAAAAGATATGGATAAAGAGGGCAGCCTTGTCTAGTCCCTGATTTTAGTGGGATTACTTCAAGTTTCTCTCCATTTATTTTGATGTTGGCTACTGGTTTGCTGTAGATTGCTTTTACTATGTTTAGGTATGGGCCTTGAATTCCTGCTCTTTCCAAGACTTTTAGCATGAAAGGATGCTGAATTTTGTCAAAAGTTTTTTTCAGCATCTAATGAGATGACCATGTGATTTTTTTTCTTTTGTTTGTTTATGTAGTGGATTACATTGATGGATTTCCATATATTGAACCATCCCTGCATCCCTGGGATGAAGCCTACTTGATCATGGTGAATGATAGTTTTAATGTGCTCTTGGATTCGATTGGCAAGAATTTTATTTAGTATTTTTGCATCAATATTCATAAGAGAAATTAGCCTGTAGTTCTCTTTCTTTGTGGGATCTCTTTGTGGTTTAGGTATCAGCATAATTGTGGCTTCAAAGAATGAGTTGGGCAGCGTCCCTTCTGTCTTTATTTTGTGGAATAGTTTGAAGAGTATTGGTGTTAAGTCTTCTTTGAAGGTCTGGTAGAATTCTGCACTAAATCCATCTGGTCCCGTACTTTCTTTGGTTGGGACGCTTTCTATAACCCCTTCTATTTCTTTAGGGGTTATAGGACTATTTAGCTGATCTAATTGATGCTGATTTAATTTTGGTATTTGATATCTGTCTAGGAAATTGTCCATTTCCTCCAGATTCTCCAGTTGTTTTGAGTATAGACCTTTGTAGTAGGATCTGATGATCTTTTGAATTTCCTCAGTTTCTTTTGTTATGTCCCCCTTTTCATTTCTAATTTTGTTAATTTGGATACTGTCTTGCTAAGTCCTTTGGTTAGTCTGGGTAAGGGTGTATCTATCTTGTTGATTTTCTCAAACAACCAGCTCCTGGTTTTGTTGATTCTTTGTATGGTTCTCTTTGTTTCCACTTGATTGATTTCAGCCCCGAGTTTGATGATTTCCTGTCTTCTACTTCTCCTGGGTGAATTAACTTCTTTTTCTTCCATGGTTTTAGGGTGTCCCATTAAGCTGCTAGTGTATGCTCTCTCCAGTTTCTTTTTGGATGCACTTAGAGCTATGAGTTTTCCTCTTAGCAATGCTTTCATTGTGTCCCATAGATTTGGGTAGGTTGTACCTTCATTTTCATTGAATTCTAAAAAGTCTTTGATTTCTTTTTTTATTTCATCCTTGACCAAGGTGTCATTGAGTAGAGTATTGTTCAGTTTCCATGTGTATGTGGGCTTTCTGTTGTTTTTCTTGCTATTGAAGACCACTCTTACTCCATGGTGATCTGATAGGAGGTATGGTGATCTGATAGGAGGCAAGGGATTATCTTGATTTTCTTGTATTTATTGACATCTGTCTTGTGACCAATTATATGATCAATTTTGGAGAAGGTACCATGCGGTGCTGATAAAAAGGTATATTCTTTAGCTTTAGGATGAAATGTTCTATATATATATCTGTTAAATCCAATTGGTCCAAACTTCCAATTAGTTTCACTGTGTCCCTGTTTAGTTTCTGCTTTCCTGATCGGTCCATTGAGGAGAGTGGAGTGTTGAAGTCACCCACAATTATTGTGTTAAGTGTAATGTGTGCTTTAAGCTTTAGTAAGGTTTCTTTTATGAATGAGGGTGCCCTTTCATTTGGAGCATAGATGTTCAGTATTGAGAGCTCTTCTTGGTGGATTTTCCCTTTTACCAGCAAGAAGTGAAGTTCTGAGTCTCTTTTGATGGCTTTAGGTTGGAAGTCTATTTTATCTGATATTAGAATGGTTACTCCAGCTTGTTTCCTGAGACCATTTGCTTGTAAATTTGTCTTCCAGCCTTTTACTCTAAGGCAGTGTTTGTCTTCAACACTGAGATGTGTATCCTGTATGAAGCAAAATGTAGGGTCCTGTTTCCGTATCCAGTCTGTTAATCTATGTCTTTTTATTGGGGAATTGAGCCCATTGATGTTAAGAGATATTAAGGAATAGTAATGATTACCTCGTGACATTTTTGAAATCATTTTTTTTTATATTTGAGAGGTTATCTTCTCTTGGGTTTGATGAGAAGAGGTTTCTATCTTGCTTCTTCCCGGGTGTAGTTTCCTTCCTTGTGTTGGTGTTTTCCCCCTATTATCCTTTGTAGGGCTGGATTTATGGAAAAATAGCATGCAAATTTGCTTTTGTCATGGAATACCTTGATGTCTCCATCTATGGCGATTGAGAGTTTTGCTGGGAAAATAGTTTTGGCTGAAATTTGTGTTCTCTTAGAGTTTGCATTATATCTGCCCAGGATATTCTAGCGTTCATGGTCTCAGGTGAGAAGTCTGGTGTTATTCTGATAGGTCTTCCTTTATATGTTACTTGGCCTTTTTCTCTTGCTGCCTTTAATATTCTTTCTTTGTTTAGTACATTTGGAGTTTTGATTATTATGTGACGGCATGTATTTCTGTTCTGGTCCAGTCTGTTTGGAATTTTATAGGCTTCTTGTATATTCATGGGCATCTCTCTCTTTAGGTTGGGGAAGTTTTCTTCAATAGTTTTGTAGAAGATATTTGCTGGCCCTTTAACTTGTAAATCTTCACTCTCGTCTATACCTATAATCCTTAGGTTTGGTCTTCTCATTGTGTCCTGGATTTCCTGGATGTTTTGGGTTACAACCTTTTTGCATTTAATATTTTCTTTGACTGTTGAATCAATGGTTCCTATGGTATCTTTGGCTTCTGCGATTCTGTCTTCTATCTCTTGTATTCTATTGTTGATATTTGCATCAATGGCCCCTGATTTCTTCCCAAGGTTTTCTATCTCCAATGTTGTCTCCCTCTGTGATTTCTTTGTTGTTTCTACCTCTGTTTTTAGAAGCTGGATGGATATGCTCAGATCTTTCACTTGCTTAATTGTGTTTTCATGTATTTTTTAAAGAGATTTTTGTGTTTCCTCTTTCATAGCTTCTACTTGTTGACACATGTTCTTCTGTATTTCTTTAAGTGATTTTTTCTTTCCTCCTTATTGGCTTTTGCTTTTTGATCCATATTCTCCTGAATTTCTTTAAGTGATTTTTGTGTTTTCCTTGTAAAGGGTTCTAACTTTTGATTCATTTTCTCCTCTATTTCTTTAAGAGATTTATCTATGTATTCTGCTACCAGCATCCTGACCAGTGATTTTAGATCCAACTCTTGTTTTTCTGGTGTGTTGGGGAACCCTGTTGTCAGCAAGCTGGGTTCAGATGCTGTCATGCTGCCTTGATTTCTGTTAGTAACGTTCCTTCATCTTCCTTTTGCTATCTGGTTATTTCTGGTGTTAGTTGGCCTTGTTGTCACTGTCTGGTGTTTGAACCTCCCATGAGGCTGGGAATTTCTTTTCTGCACCAATCTATTTGGAGTTCTGTAGGCTTCTTGTATGTTCATGGGCATCTTTTTCTTTAAATTAGGGATTTTTTTTCTATAATTTTGTTGAAGATATTTACTGGCACTTAAATTTGGGAATTTTCACCCTCCTCTATACCTCCTTAGGCTTGGAGTTCTCATTGTGTTCTGGATATCCTGGATGTTTTGGGCTAGGAGCTAATTGTATTTTGCATTTTTTTGACTGCTGTTACATTGTTTTCTATGGTATCTTCTGCACCTGAGATTCTCTCTTCTATCTCTTGTATTCTGTTGGAAATACTTGCATCTATGACTCCTGATTTCTTTCCTAGATTTTCTATCTTCAGTGCTGTCCCCTTTGTGATTTCTTTATTGTTTCTATTTCCATTTATAGATCCTGGATGGTTTTGTTCAATTCCCTCACCTGTGTGTGTTTTCCTATAATTCTTCAACGGATTTTTGTGTTTCCTCTTTAAGGGCTTCTACCTATTTACTTGCATTCTCCAGTATTTCTTTAAGGGAGTTAATTATGTCCTTGTTACAGTCCTCTATCATCATCATGAGATATGATTTTTAAATCAGAGTCTTGTTTTTACAGTTTGGTGGGGTATACAGGGCTCACTCTGGTGGGAGAACAGGGTTCTGGTTGTGCTAAGTAGCCTTGGTTTCTGTTGAATATGTTCCTGTCCTTGTCTCTTGCCATCTGGTTATCTCTGGTGTTAGCAGGTCTTGCTTTCTCTGACTCTGGCTTGTCCTTCCTGCAAGTCTGGGTGTCAGTACTTCTGGGAGACCATTTCTCTCGGGAAGGGATTTGGGTATGGAGAGCTGTGGCACTGGGTGCCACATCTGCACCTTAGGGGTGCAGATGGAAACTGGCATGATTCTGTCATCAGCTGTTCCTTGCTTCCTGTGTCCTAATGGCTCTGGGTGTGTCCCTCTTGGACCAGGAATTTAAGCAAGTCCCAGAAGCCAGTAAAGAAAGAGGCTCTCAGGACCCAATGGGGATGACATTAGCTTCAATACCCAAGAAAGTTAATGAAAATCTATAGAGACCATATCCGGAGGTTAGGCATGACCACTCATTGAGGGATGGAGCCACCCACCCTTCTCAAAAATTTTAAGAGAGAATTGCTTCTTTCTAAAGGATATACAGGTACAGAGAGTGGAGCAGAGACTGAAGGAAAGACCATCTAGAGACTTTCCAACTGGGGATCCATCCCATATGCAGCCACCAAACCCAGACACTATTACTGATGGGAAGAAGTGCATGTTGACAGGAACCTGATATAGCTGTCTCCTGAGAGGCTATGCCAGAGCCTGACCAATACAGATGTGAATGTTTGCAGCCAATATCAGACTGAGCAAGGGTACCACAATGGATGAGTTAGGGGAAGGACTAAAGGAACTGAAGGGATTTGTAACCATATGAGAAGAACTATATCAACTAACCAGACCCCTCCCCAGAGCTCCCCGGAACTAAACCCCCAACCAAAGAATATACATGTAGGGATCCATGGCTCCAGCTGCTTATGTAGAAGAGGATGGCCTTATCTGGCATCAATGTGAGGGGAGACCCTTTGTTCTGTGGAGCCTTAATGCCCCAGTGTAGGGAAATGGTAGAGGAGTGAGGAAGGAGTGGGTAGATGGGCGGGGGAGCAACCTCATAGGAGTATGGAGAAGGAAGGTTGGGATAGGGAGTTTATGGAGATGAAACCAGAATAACATTTGAAACCAGGATAACATTTGAAATGTAAATAAATAAAATAACCAATTATAAAACTATGAAGATTATGGTTGAGCATGTGTCCTTGTAGTACAGTGGGCCATGTTTTGGCCATATGGGTCTTGAAGTAAAACTATTCCTAGTTTTATGATTGACTTCAGAGTGGTTGTACATGTGTGTATGCCCACCAGCAATGGAGGAGTGCTCCCTTTGCTCTAAATACTCAAAAGCAAGAGCAATCACTTTAACATTTTATCTTAGCCATTCTCATGGGTATATGATGAAATATCACAGTCATTTTGATTTACATTTTCCTCATGACAAGAATATTGAACATTTCTTTAAATGCTTCTCTGCCATTTGAGAATCCTTTGTGGAGAATTATCTATTTAGCTCTGTACCCCATTTTTTAATCAATTATTTATTTATTTACATTTCAAATATTGTCCATCTTTCTGATGCCTCCTTTAAGAGGCACCCACTACATCCCCCATGCCTTTTGCCTGTAAAAGGGTACTACCCCACCAATCTACCCACTTCCACCTCACCCCTCTAACATCCTTCTTCTCTGGGGCATCAAGCCTCTACAGGACCAAGCACATTCCCTCTCACTGAAGACAGACAAGGCAGTGTTCTTCGTTCTATGTAATGTGGCCACAGACCAGCTCTTTGGTTTGTGGCTTAGTCCCTGGGAGGTCTTAGTGGTCCAGTTAGTTGATACTGTTTTTCTTCCTATGGGGTTTCAATCCCCTTCAGCTCCTCAGTCCTTCCCCTAATTCTTCCATAGGAGTCCCCAGGCTCAGTCCAATGGTTTGCTGTATCTGCATCTGTCTCAGTCAGGTACTGGCAGAATGTCTCAGAGAACAGCCATTCCAGGCTCATGTCTGCAAGTACAACAAGGCCTAAGCAATAGTGTTTGGGTTTGGTGTCTGTCCATGGATCCCAAGTTGGAGTGGGAAAGATGTCTCTGGATAGCCTTCCCTTCATACTCTGTTCCATTTTTAGTCCCTACATTTTCTTTAGGCAAGAACATTTTTTTTAATTGGGTTATTTGATTTGATGCTGTTTAACTTCCTGAGTTAATTATATGTTTAAGAATTTAGCCCTCTGTCAAGATGTACTGTTGGTGAAAAATTTTCCCAATCTGTAGGGTACTATTTTGTCTTATGGACAATGTATTTTGCCTAAGAGAAGCTTTTCAGTTTCATGAGGTCCCATTTATTAATTCTTGTTCTTAGAGCCAGAACCATTAATTAGTGTTCTGTTCAGGATGTTTTCAGAATGGATGTTTAAGATTAATTCCCACTTTCTCTTCTCTTTAATTTAGTGCATCCAGTTTTATGTTGAGATCTTTGATCTACTTAGACTTGAGTTTTTTTAACATGGTGATTAACATAAAAAACTATTTGTATTCTTTTATATTAAGATATCCAGTTGCTGGAAGATTTGCATGAATATTACCCCAGTCGTTGAAGATATAGTCTTTTTTCTATTGTATGGTTATTTTCCATTGTATAGTTTTGGATTTTTTGTCAAAAATCAAGTGTCTGTAGGTATGTGGGTCAATTTTTTTGCCTTCAGTTCAATTTCATTGATCAACCTGTCTGTTTTATACAAATATTGTGCAGTTTTTATTATTATTGCTCTGTAGTAAAGTTTCTAATAAGGTATGGTGATACCTCCAGAAGTTCTTTTATTGTAAGGATTGTTTTAGCTATTCTGACTTTATTTTGATTTTCCATATGAAGTTGAGAATTGTTCTTTCAAAGTCTGTAAATGCTTGAGTGGGAATTCCTTGAATTGGGAGATTGCTTTTGGTAAAAATTACATTTTTACTATGTTAATCTACTCATCCATGAGCACAGTGGATCTTTTCTTCTTCTGCTATCTTCTTCAAAATTTTTCTTAAGAAAAATTCTGAAGAATTTGTAATTCTTATAGAATTCTTGCTATACAAGTCTTTCACTCCCTTGGTTAGACTTACGGAACAATGTTTTACATCATTTGTGGCTATTGTTAAGGGTGGTGTATTCTTGTTTTTTTTTTTTCTTTCTTTATTGATTTTAGAAAGGAGGGCTACTGAATTTTTGGAGTTAGTATTTTATCCCACCACTTTGCTGAAGATGTCAATTTCCTAACCTAAATATTCAGATTGTTACAAGCATATAAGAAGCTTACAGAACACCAAATATTGGACCTGAAAAGAAAATCCTCCTGCCTGAGCTGGACAAATTCAGAGGCTTTTTCTTCATCTATTGAGGTGAACATTTTTTGTTTCAGTTTGTTTATATAGTGGATTATAATTATGGATTTTTATATATTAAACCACCCTTGCATCCCTGGAATAAAGTCTATTTGATCATGAAAGACAGTGATTTTGATGTGTTCTTGGGTTCTTTTTGCTAAGATGTTAGCATCAATATTCATACCAGAGGTTCTCTTTTCTTTTTGAGTCTTTTTGGTGGTTTTTATATCAGTGTGACTATGTTTTCATAGAATGAGTTTGGCATTGTTCCTTTTTTGTTCTATTTTGTGGAATATTTAGAGGAGTATTGGTATTAGCTCTTCTTTCAAAGTCTGGTAGCATTCTGTGCTAAAACCATTTGTCACTGGGCTTTTCTTGTTGGAAGACATTTAGTGCTTGCTCCTATTTCTTTGAGGGTTGTAGTACTTTTTTATAGTTTACATGATCTTAGTTTTTCCATTGTAAATAGCATCTGCTATTTACATCTGGAAAGATACTATTTAAATGTGGTTTTGTCATGGGATACCTTCTGCCATCTATAGTGATTGGAAGTTTTTCTGGGTACATTAGTCTGGAAATCTTGGTCACATAGAATCTTCAAGGCATCTGTCTAGGCTCATCTGGCTTCTAAAATCTCCATTGTGAAGTTGGGTATAATTCTGCTAGGTCCGTTTTTATGTGTTACTTGGTCTTTTTCCCATGTAGCTTTTAATAATTTTTCTCTGTTCTGTACATTTAGTGTTTTGATTGTTATGTGGCAGGAGGATTTTCTTTTCTGGTCCAATATTTGGTACTCTGTCAGCTTCTTGTATGCTTGTAACAAACTGATCCTGTAGGTTGGGAATTTTTTCTATGATTTTTGAAGACATTTGCTGAACATTTGATCTGAAAATATTCTTTTATTCCTATTATTCTTAGTTTTTTCATAATATGCCAACATTCTTGAAGGTATTATGTCAGCAACTTTTTAGATTTGGCATTTTCTTTGACCGGTATATCACTTTCTTCTATTGTATCTTCTATGCTCGAGATTCTCGCTTCCATCTCTTGTATTCTGTTGGTGACCCTAGTGTCTGTAGTTCCTGTTCTCATTCCATCTCTAGGGTTACCTCGTCTGTGTTTTCTTTATTACTTTTATTTTCATCTTTAGTTCGTGAACAGTTTTATTAGTGTACTTCACATGTTTGTGGTTTTTCTTTACTTCTTTATTTTTTCCTCTTTAAAGTCCTCTGTCATCTTCATAAAATGAAATTTAGAATCATTACCTTGCTCTTTAGATGTGTTAGGATAGCCAGTAAGAAAGCTGGATTCCGATGGTTTCCTATTACCCAGGCTCTTTTAAACTGTGTTCTTGAGCTGGCATTTAGCCACCTGGTTGTTTCCGAGATTGGCTGGCCTGATAGTCCCTGGTGTTTTCAGGTCCCTGGGTCTGTAGGTAGAGCTGATAGTCCCTAATGGTAACAGGTCTCTCTTTGTCCTGAGTAGCAGCAGGTCTTCAGGGAAATAGGTGGAAATGTTTATCCAATGTTGCAACATGCCTCCAAAGACGCAGGCAGGGTTGTGTCCCAGTAAGTGCAGACAGTGAAGTTAGAGGTGTTGGTAGGAAGATGGAGCAAAGAGTGGATAGGACATACCTCACAGCTGCTGGGCTTGCTGGAGGCCCAGCAGTTGGAGGAATTTGTGCATGGGAATTGTTACCCTCACTGCCCGTTGTACTAGATGGCAGCAGGCCTCCAGAGAGCCAGGTAGAGCTGTGATTCAGGGAATGGAGTAAAGATCCAGGATTGTATGTAGAGGTACAGACTAGAAGAAGTAACACAGAACAAATGAGCTCTTTGTTAATGGAAAATAAATTGATGCATTACTGCTTTTCTCATTTCATCTCCCACAGGTCATGATAAATAAAGAAAACTATTAATTATAAATGCCTCTGCATGAACCTTCTCCATTAATTCTTCAGGTATCACATGCCAAAGTACAAATTAAAATTTCATTCATGAGAATATGTACAGTTCTCCCTAAACTTGTACTATCTCTTGGGGAGAAGTGTTTCCCTTTTTGCATGAATTCTGTGGATCCTAATGTGGTTTCCCTACTATATTTTAACTTATAGTGAACAATAAAATTATACCTTCACCCATTCCCCATTTATTCCTTCTTTCTGATGGGAACGAACCAGAAAGTGAAAGAAAGTCTGGATCATGCAGGCAAGTCTTCCTTCCTTGCCCCTTTTAAATTTTTATTTTTCTGTTTTAATTTTACAAAATTTTGAAAAGTATGTCCTTCATTTTTTGATGATACCCCTCAAACTCTTCTTGATTTTACTAAGTTCACAAATGTTATTCTGGGTTGCTCCAATATCCTTAGATGTATGGCCTTCCACTGTATTATCCTAAACTTATCAGGAATGTGTTTTGAGAGAAAATTCTCACTGCCTCCCCAAGAAGATAGCAATTGCTAGTAATTCCATGGATATGGGTAACATCTTATGACAAACTCCCATCTCCATGCTGAAATTTGCTATAGCTTTTACCAATACTGTCTATTCTGTATTACCACCATGAATTCATATGCAAACTGTCTTGCTTTTACTGGGAAACTGTTTCTTTGTAATGATCTAAAACTTCTATCTTTTATACTCTTTCTACAAGTATCCATGAGTTAGGAATAGGAGTTCTAAATATGTACATATTTCTTCTTAGTGCTTAACATATTACCTGTGCATGCAGATACATCATGTGTCTCTATGTTAATTACTCTTTACTGGAAATAGAAACATCCGAAATCATGGTTGAACAATTTATTTTTACTAATTTTATGTATTTAGTTAGTTTATTGGATTTTTCTTTATTTATGTTTCAAATGTTATCCCCTTTCCTGGTCCCTACTGGAAACCCCTATCCCATCCCTCCTCCTCCTGCTTCTATGAGGGTGTTCCTTCACCCACCTATCCATTCCTTTCTCCCTGCTCTGGCATGCCCATACACTGGGGCATCGAGCCTTCACAGGACTTCCTATCTTCTCATTGATCCCTGACAAGCCCATCCTATGGGTTGGGCAATTTATTAATCTATGATTATAAAGAGAAATCATTAGGAGTCTGTTTACTATCATCTCAATTTAGCAATAATATGTTCTCCTCTAGTGTCTGTGACCTGTCTAAGCACAAAAAATCTTAGCCTGACATTGGTGGCAGTTACAGGTTTCAATTTATGAGGCAAAACTTAAATCCAACCAGAATGTAGTTGTTTGCTCCTATGGTTTTTATGTCACAATCATACCAATGAACATATCTTGCCAGAGTAGTTATTATTGTATGTTTGAGGTTTCATGACTGGTATACATAATGATTACTTTTATCCACAAGAAACAATTCTGGCACCATGAAAAGCTATAAAATTCAGTGACTAGGCCAAAAGGTTTCTGATTAATCAATACCAATTTGTTTTCTCCATGCTATTCGAATCAAGGAAATAATATCTGCAACATGTGGTGTTTCCATCGAGTTCTAGAAGGTAAACAAAAGTGATGGTAACATTGTATATTGTTTGTTCCCTATGACAGGTAATTTGTTCTTGAACTATATATGTATATGTACATATATATGTATATATATATACATAATCTTATATTTATTTATATGCATATTATATATATACATATTTAACTATGAATATATTATATTTTATAAAGTTTTTACTGAAGGAAAATTCCATATAATTGGAGTAGGAAAGGGTGTACCTGTTAAAAGACAGGATAGAAAGATAAATAATATTATGGACATAATTTTTAAAGAAACTTATTTTTAAATTAACATTTGATGAAGAGAATATCAAGAGAAATTTTTTATTTTGAAAATCGTTATGTTTCTCTTTTTTTTCTTTTTCATTTTCTTCTCTATATTCTTTGTTTACATTCCAAATGATTTCCCATTTCCTGGTCTCCCTCTCCCCATAAGTCCCATAAGCCCTCTTCCCTCCGCAGATTCCCCAATCAAACCCCTCCCAATTCTCTGTCCTGGTAATCCCCTACATTGCTGCATCAAGACTTTCCAGGGCCAGGGCACCCTTGTTCCTTCTTCTAGGGAATGATTTGATATGTGAGTTGTATCTTGGGTATTCAGAGCTTCTGGGTTAATATCCACTTATCAGTGACTGCATTCCATGTGTGTTCTTTTGTGAATGAGTTACCTCACTCAGGATGATATTTTCCAGGTACAAACATTTGCCTAAGAATTTCATGAATTCATTGTTTTAAATTGCTGAGTAGTATTCCATTGTGTAAATATACCACATTTCTATATCCATTCCTGCATTGAGGGACATCTGGGTTCTTTCTAGCTTCTGGCTATGGCTGCTATAAACATAGAGGAGCATGTAACCTTATTGCATGCCAGGGAATTCTCTGGGTATATGCCCAGGAGTAGTATAGCAGGGTCTTCTGGAAGAGTCATGCCCAGTTTTCTGAGGAAACTCCAGACTGATTTCCAGAGTGGTTGTACCAGCTTGCAATCCAACCAGCAGTGGAGTAGCATTCCTCTTTTGCCACATCCTTGCCAACACCTGCTGTCTCTTAAGTTTTTAATCTTAGCCATTCTGACTTGTGTGAGGTGAAATCTCAGGGTTGTATTGATTTGCATTTCCCTAATGACTAATGATGTTGAACATTTCTTTAGGTGCTTCTCAGCCATTTGAAGTTCTTCAGGTTAAAATTCTTTGTTTATCTCTGTAGCCCATTTTTTTGATCAAAAAAAATTTTTATTGGATATATTCTATATTTACATTTCATTTCCCTTTTTTGGTTCCCCACCCCACCCCCCTAAGGTCCCATATGCCCTTTTCCCTCCCCCTGCTCCCTCATCCACCCCTTCCCACTTCTCTGTTCTGGTATTCCCCTACACTGATGCTTTGATCCTTTCCAGCACCAGTGTCCATTCCTTTCTTCTTGTCAAACATCATTTGGTATGTGAATTGTGTCTTTGGTGTCCCAAGATTCTAGGCTAATATCCACTGATCAGTGACTGCATACCATGGGTATTCTTTTGAGACTGGGTTACCTCACTTAGTATGATGTTCTCCAGCTCCATCCATTTCTCTAAGAATTTCATGAATTCATTGTTTCTAATGGCTGAATAGTATTCCATTGTGTATATATACCACATTTTTTGTATCCATTCCTCCGTCGAGGGGCATCTGGGTTCTTTCCAGATTCTGGCTATTATAAATAAGGCTGCTATGAACATAGCAGAGCATGTATCCTTATTGCATGCTGGGGAATCTTCTGGGTATATTCCCAGGAGTGGTATGGCTGGGTCCTCCAGAAGTATCATGTCCAGTTTTCTGAGGAACCACCAGACTGATTTCCAGAGTGGATGTGCCAGCTTGCAGTCCCACCAGCAGTGGAGGAGTGTTCCTCTTTCTCCACATCCTCGCCAACACCTGATATCTTCTGAGTTTTTAATCTTAGCCATTCTGACTGGTGTGAGGTGAAATCTCAGGGTTGTTTTGATTTGCATTTCCCCGCTTTTAATAGGATTATTTGGCTCTCTGGTGTCTAACTTCTTGAATTCTCTGTATATGTAGGATATTAGCCCTTTGTTGGATGTAGGGTTTGTGAAGATCTTTTCCCAATTTGTTGGTTGCCATTGTGTCTTTTCAACAGTGTCCTTTGTCTTATAGAAACTTTGTAATTTTATGAGGTCCCATTTGTCAATTCTTGTTCTTAGAGTTTAAGCAATTGGTGTTCTGTTCAGGAATTTTTCCCCTGAGCCGATGTCTTCAAGGGTCTTCCCCAGTTTCTTTTCTATTAGTTTTAGTGTGTCTGGTTTTATGTGGAGGTCCTTGATCCACTTGGAGTTGAGTTTAGTGCAAGGAGATAAGAGTGGATCAATTCTCATTCTTCTGCATGTTGACCTCCAGTTGGACCAGCACCATTTGTTGAAAAGGCTATCATTTTTCCACTGGATGGTTTTAGCTCCTTTGTTGAAGACCAAGTGACCATAAGTGTGTCGGTTCATGTCTGGTCTTCAATTCTATTCCATTGATCTACCTTTCTGTCAGTGTACCAATACCATGTAGTTTTTAATACTATTGCTCTGTAGTACTGCTTGAGGTATGGGATATTGATTCCCCTGGAAGTTTTTTTTTTTTTTTTTTTTTTTTTTTTTTTTTTTTTTTTACTGTAGAGAAGAGTTTTATCTAGCCCGGGTCTTTTGTTATTCCAGATGAATATGAGAATTGCTCTTTCTAACTCTATGAAGAACTGAGTTGGGATTTTGATGGGGTTTGTATTGCATCTGTATATTGATTTTGGCAAGATGACTATTTTAACTATATTAACCCTGCCAATCCACAAGGATGGAAGATTTTGCATCTTCTGAGGTCTTCTTTAATTTTCTTCTTCAGAGACCTGAAGTTTTTGTCATACAGATCTTCCACTAGTTTGAATAGAGTCACACCAATATGCTTTATATTGTTTGTGGCTGTTGTGAAGGGTTTCATTTCCGTAATTTCTTTCTTAGCCTGCTTATCCTTTGAGTACAGGAATGCTACTGATTTGTTTAAGTTGATTTTATAACCAGCCACTTTACTGAAGTTGTTTATGAGCTATAGGAGTTCTCTGATGGAGTTTTTTGGGTCACTTAAGTATACTATCATATCATCTGCACATAGTGATAGTTTGACTTCTTCCTTTCCAATTTGTATCCCTTTGACCTTCTTATGTTATATAGCTCTAGCTATAACTTCAAGTACTATATTGAAAAGATATGGAGAGAGGGGACAGCCTTGTCTAGTCCCTGATTTTAGTGGTATTGTTTCAAGTTTCTCTCCATTTAGATGGATGTTGGCTACTGGTTTGCTGTTTATTGCTTTTACTATGTTTATGTATGGGCCTTGAATTCCTGTTCTTTCCAAAACTTTTAGAATAAAAGAATGGTGAATTTTGTCAAATGCTTTTTCGGCATCTAATGAAATGACCATGTGTTTAATTTTTTTTTATTTTGTTTATCTAGTGGATTGTATTGATGGATTTCCACAACTCTGGGATGCAGCCTACTTGATCATGGTGAATGATCATTTTGATGTGTTCTTTGATTCAGTTGGCAAGAATTTTATTGAGTATTTTTGCATATCATAAGGGAAATTGGCCTGAAGTTCTCTTTCTTTGTTGGATCTTTATGTGGTTTGGTATCAGCATAATTGTGGTTTCACAGGACGAGATGGGTAATGTTCCTTATGTTTCTATTTTGTGGAAGAGTTTGAAGAGTGTTGGTGTTAGGTCTTCTTTGAAGGTATGATAGAATTCTGCACTAAAACCATCTCGTCCTTTGCTTTTTTTTTTTTTTTTTTTTTTGGTTGGAATAATTTCAGTGACCCCTTATATTTCTTTAGGGGTTATGGGACTGTTTAGCTGATCTATTTGATCCTGATGTAATTTTTGTATTTGTTATCTGTCTAGGATATTGTTCATTTCCTTTAGATTTTCCAGTTGTGTTGAATATAGGCTTTTGTAGTAGGATCTGATGATTTTTTTGAATTTCCTCAATTTTTGTTGATATATCTCCCTTTTCATTTCTAATTTTATTAATTTGGATACTGTCTCTGTGCCCTCTGGTTAATCTGGCTAAGTGTTATCAATCTTGTTGATTTTCGCAAAGAACCAGCTCCTGGTTTTGTTGATTCTTTGTATGGTTCTCATTGTTTCTACTTGATTTATTTCAGCCATTAGTTTGATGATTTTCTGTCTTTTACTCCTCCTGGATGAATTCACTTCTTTTTGTTCCAGGGCTTTCAGGTGTGACATCAAGCTGCTAGTGTATGCTCTCTCCAGTTTCTTTTGGAGGCACTCAGGGCTATGAGTTTTCCTCTTAGCACTGCTTTCATTGTATCCCACAAATTTGGGTAAGTTGTGCCTTCTTTATTCCTTCCTTGACCAAGGTATCATTGAGTAGATTATTGTTCAGCTTCCATGTTTATGTGGGATTTCGAGTGATGTTGTTGCTATTGAAGACCACTCTTACTCCATAGTGATCTGATAGGAGGCATGGGATTAGTTCGATCTTATTATATATTTTGAGTTCTGTCTTGTGACCAATTATATGGTCAATTTTGGAGAAGGTACCATGAGGTGCTGAGAAAAAGGTATATTCTTTTGCATTAGGATGAAATGTTCTGTATATGTCTGTTAAATCCTATTGGTCCAAAACTTCAATTAGTTTCACTATGTTCCTTTTTAATTTCTATTTTCCTGATCGGTCCATGGAGGAGAGTGGTGTGTTGAATTCACCCACAATTATTGTGTTATGTGCAATGTGTGCCTTCAGCTATAGTAAACTTTATTTTATGAATGAGGGTGCCCTTGCATTTGGAGCAAAGATGTTCAGAATTGAGAGTTCTTCTTGGTGGATTTTTCCTTTGGCCAGTAAGTTTTTTTCCATGTCTCTTTTGATGACTTTAGGTTGAAAGTCAATTTTATCTGATATCAGGATGATTACTCCAGCTTGCTTCTTAAGACAATTTGCTTGTAAAATTGTTCTACAGCCTTTACTCAGGTAGTGTTTGTCTTTGACCGTGAGGTATGTTTTCTGTTCACAGCAACATGTGGAGTCCTATTTATGTACCCAGTCTGCTAGTCTATGTCTTTTTATTGAGGAACTGATTACATTGATTTTAAGAGATATTAAGTAATAGTGATTATTACTTCCTGTTATTTTTGATGTTATTTTTATGTTTGAGTGGTTTTCTTCTTTTGGGTTTGATGAAAGAAGATTAGTATCTTGTTTTTTCTAGTGTGTCGTTTCCCTCCTTGTATTGGCAATTTCTACCTATTATCCTTTGTAGGGCTGGGTTTGTGGAAAGATATTGTGTAAATTTGGTCTTATCATGGAATATCTTGGTTTCTCCACCTATAGTGATTGAGAGTTTTGCTGGGTATACTAGTCTTGGCTGGCATTTGTGTTCTCTGTATGATATATGCCCAGGATCTTCTAGCTTTCATCCTTTCTGGAGAGAAGTCTTGTGTAATTCTGATATATCTTCCTTTTTATGTTACTTGGCCTTTTTCTCTTACTGCCTTTAATATTTTTTCTTTGTTTAGTACATTTGGGGTTTTGATTATTATGTGATGAATGGTATTTCTGTTCTAGTCCAGTCTGTTTGGAGTTCTATAGGCTTCTTGTATGTTCATGGGCACCTCTCTCTTTTAGTTAGGGAAATTTTCTTCCATAAGTTTATAGAAGATATTTGCTGCCCCTTTAAGTTGTAAATCTTCACTCTCATCAATACCTATAATCATTAGGTTTGGTCTTCTCATTCTTTCCAAGATTTCTTAGATGTTTTAAGTTACAAGTCTTTCGCATTTTGCATTTTCTTTGACTGTTGAGTCAATGCTTTCTATGCTATTTTTGGCATCTTAGATACTTTCTTCTATCTCTTGTATTCTGTTGTTGATATTTGCATCTTCTTTCCAAGATTTTCTATCTCCAAAGTTGTTTCCCTTTGTGATTAGTTAGTTATTTCTACTTGTTTTTAGGTTCTGGATTGTTTTGCTCATTTCCTTCACTTGTTTGTTTGTGTTTTCCTGTAATTCGTTGAGATTTTTGTGTTTCTTCTTTATTGACTTCTATCTGTTGACCTATATTCTCCTGAATTTCTTTAACTTATTTTTGTGTTTCCTTTGTAAGGGCTTGTACTTTTTTATCCTTTTCCTCCTATATTTCTTTGATTTACTTATGTCCTTCTTGCAATCCTCTAGTAGTATCATGATATATGATTTTAAGTCCCTGGTGTGCCTTGCCCTAAGCAATGTTATATTTGGGCTTTCTCTGTATACCTGGTGCTGCCTGCCTGGCCTGGCCAGGAGTGAAGATGGCAGAGGGTGCAGGGACTCCGTCCAAGTGCTGGTCACCCTGCAGGGCAAACATCCCACGACATGGCTGGCACACAGACAAACTACAGAGCTTCCCAGGCTCTAGGCACAGGCAGAAGCCTGGTTGGCTGTATCCCGGGATATCTCTATACCTGGTGTTACCTGTCTGGTCTGCCTGGGAGCGAAGATATCAAGAGAATTTAATAGACATGTATCACAGTTACAGCTCACTGAATTTTATTATTTGCTGGAGGTTCAGGCTTGAAATAAGTATTTCCCATAGTGCAGTAAAATTATTTTTGAATATATAATTTCCTAACAATGTTATGAACTTTAAAGTGTGAACAAGGATTATGGGGTTATTAGAGCAATTAAAATATGCTATTAAAATATACTAATGATTTAAAGTGGGAAAATAGAAGTATAACTTGACACTACCTAAAAAAGCTGGCCAGACTTATACTGGTAACCTCAAAGTATAGCATTATATATTATGTCAATATATTTCTATTGAGATCAAAACCTGTTTCTGAACCTACTTAAACAGGGTCATTTGTAAAGTATTTTTTTCTGTTGTAAGGGTATCTTGGAAGTAGAAAAACAAAGAATACATAAAGTCATACCACACAAAAAATCTCATATAAGAAATTTATTGGAAAGAAACAGAACTTTAGCTGCCTCTGAATGGGAACAGGCAATGCAAAAGATCTGCATGGAAAGTGGGCTTTTATAGTGTTTTTGAAGTTTGTGCACTGAGAGCTAATGGAGAAGTACATTGTGGTAGCAAGTGTCAATGTTCCATTAATACTGAATCATAGGGGTGGAAATTTCTTTTTCTTTTTCTTTTTTTTTTTTTTTTTTTTTTGGTATTTTGAGACAGGGTTTCTCTGTATAGCCTTGGCTGTCCTGGATCTCACTCTGTAGACCAGGCTGGCCTCAAACTCAGAAATCCACCTACTTCTGCCTCCCAAGTGCTGGGATTAAAGGCATGCTACACCACCACCCAGCAAGGGTGGAGATTTCCAAGAATCAGCTGTGAATCAAGCTGAGCATGGGCTGCTGCACACTTGACAGTTACCCTACAATTTTGAGAAGTATTTACTTGAATTCTGTCACATAGAGAGATTGCTATACACATGGTTTAATAGTCACATATTTAGCTATAAATAAAGACAGAACTTGGCATTTTCTGCTTATGCTAATTTTGCAGGTATCAAGAATGTAAACATTACAGGTTCAAAAAGTTTTCACTAAGAATTCAAAAGAAGTTTTGGGAAGCCAAGGGTATATGAAAAGGTCAATGTTTCTAAAGGCAAATCATGAAAGGGTGATTATGGCCATATCAGATGAAATCTAAACTGTATGGGGGAACTTCAGGGTGACAGGGACATCAAGCTTGTGGATCTTTGGTAAGAACATCCTCAGGGAAGATCAAGAGCCAGAAGGAGCAGTGAAGTTATATTCTACAAAGTACAAGATCACAAGGCTTTTCAAGAACTCTAAATCAAGATTTTGTTCTACTTGCCCCCAGTACTACATGTAGATTCTCTATTTAATGTTTGCTTCATTGAATTTTGGTCTGGTGTTGGTTCTCGTCTTCCTTTCTCAATTTCCAATAGTTTTTTTTTTTGAATAATGTTTTTCCCTTTCTTGTTATATATTGTCATTATATAACAGATAATTAATTGCTTATGATCAAGAATTTGAGTAACAATTTCCTTCAATGTTGAAACCTTATATTCTCCACAGAACCTCTTTAAGGTGAAAGATAAACAACACAAAATAGCTTAAATAAGTCCCTGAAATTGACCAAATTTACTAAGCTCCTGCTTCCCAAGAGTAAATAAGCAAGATTCTGATAATTACTCTCAGATAAGAACATGTGCAGATTCAGGAGACCAGAGCCTGGAAAAATCTGTAAAAACTGGCCAATCTGCCTAGAAAAGATTTAGTAGAACTGAGGGTTTTTCTGTGTAGCTCTGGCTGTCCTGGAACTCAGTCTGTAGACCAGACTGGCCTCAAACTCAGAAATCCATCTGCCTCTACCTCCCAAGTGCTGGGATTACAGGCATGTGCCACCACCACCCATCTAAAAAAAAAACCACACTTTTAGAAAATTTATTTATTATTATATGTGTAAGTACACTGTAGCTGTCTTCAGACACCAGAAGAGGGTGTCAGATCACATTACGCATGGTTGTGAGCCACCATGTGGTTGCTGGGATTTGACCTCAGGACCTCTGGAAGAACAGTCGGTGCTCTTAACCACTAAGCCATCTCTCCAGTCCCCCTCCTACTCTTGTGTCCCTTCAGAATGGAGCAGACCTCCTAGGGATATCAAATGTACAAAAACATAACACTTTACAATAATACTAGGTAATACCATCATATCAAAGCTGGAGGAATCATTCAGGTAATTGTAAACCAAGTATCCCAAAAGCAGGCAAAAGAATCAGAAGAAGAATAACATAAAGAACACAGGAACAAGTATTTTATAAAGACATTTGGCACCAGCAAAGTATAAACATTTCTTGTTGACTTACAAAACCTCATTTTAGCAGTATAAAGCAGGGAGAAACACTAATGTTTAAAAGCAAAGCATTCTTAAGCGTTTGCAGATATGGACTATCAAAGAATAGTCCATGAAGAAAACAAAATGTTATCAATTTATTTACTCATTCAGAAGATGAAATTACGTTCTAATTAAATTTTCAAAAACATTATATAATTTATCTGACTTTAATTGACTCACAATGCTAACAGTCTTGTAAATAATTTTCTCAGTGCCTCTGTTACATCTTTGTTCCTTAAGCTATATATCAAGGGATTGAACATTGGTGTCAAAATGGTGTAAAACAGAGAGAGAAGTTTGTCTGTCCCCTCATACTTATTGGACTTAGGTTTTAAATAGGTGATACTTGCTGATCCATAGAATAAAATCACAACTATAAGGTGGGAAGAACAGGTAGAAAAGGCTTTTGTCCTTCCTGTGTTTGATGACAACTTCAAGATTGTTGAGATGATCCTGCTGTAAGATGCAAGGATTAACATGAATGGGACAGTGACAATCAATACAGCAAAAATAAAGACCACAATTTCATTCACAAAGATGTTTCCACATGCCAATTTGAGTAGTGGAGGTATGTCACAGAAGAAGTGATTAATTTGGTTAGATTCACAGAAGGGCAGAGACAAAATCTGATATGTTTGCCCCACCTGAATGGGAATGCCAATGACCCAGGAACCAACCACTAGCTGGGTACACACCTTAGGACTCATGACTACAGGATAGTGCAGAGGGTTGCAGATGGCTACATAGCGATCATAGGACATCACAGCTAGAAGAAAGCATTCAGTGGCCCCCAGTATAAGGAATAAACACATTTGTGTAGCACAGGCAAGAAAAGAAATATTTCCTTTCAGTGTGAAGAGATCCATAAGCATTCTAGGAAGAGTGACAGAAACATAGCAAATTTCTAGGAAAGAAAAATTACTGATGAAAAAATACATGGGGGTTTGTAGTGTGGGCTCAATCCTTGTGATTAGAATGATGATGCCATTTCCCAGCAGGATAATCATGTAGATGAAGAGGAAGATTCCAAAGAGAAGCCAGTGTAATTTGGGAATATCAGAAAATCCCAAGAGAACAAATTCTAAAGGCACAGTAAGATTTGTGTCTGTGATTTTAAATTTGTTTGCTCTTTCTAGGGTCACATATTTGGATTGCATTTTCTTCTCAAACCAAATTGGGATTGTGTTTTAGTCTTTACAACTTCTATGTTTTTTTTGCTTGTTTGTTTGCTTGTTTTGGGTTTTTTTGTGAATCTTGAAGGTTTTCTTCTGGGTGATGACTCTGGAACTTGAAGCAGTAAATTTACATGAACAAAACTTGAAATCATTTTATATATGAAGTCTTCCAAATGAGTTAACCATGTTAGATATATTTTCTAATTCTATCAATTAAATTCATAAAACTGTACATTTGTGTTCACCTGCCGTAGCAGAAGGATGATCCATGTGGACTTGATCTTGCTGCTCCACTGTGATGCCACCTCTTCAATCTCCCTGTGTCCCTCCATATCCCTAGCCTCAGAATTTAAACCAGTTCCAAACTTTAAATAGGATTAATACATTCAAAATATTTTGTCTTTGAATTTAAAAAATAGCCTTGATAACTTAAAGGCTTTATTCTTAATCATTTTATTTGTATCTCAAATTTCAATCTCATGCAATATGAGGTAAACAAGACTTAAGGTTTTGCTTCATCTGCACCGACAGAATAAAAGTCTACATTTACTTTTCTGTGTATGCAATCTTTTTTTCCCTAATATTTCTTTTTTTTTTGATTTTTTTATTGTATATATTCTATATTTACAATTCATTTCCCTTTTTCTGGTTCCCCACCCCCAAAGGTCCCACATGTCCTTTTCCCTCCCTGTGTATGCAATCTTTAAAGTTATAAAGCATTGAGGCTGGCATCCTTTTACAGAATTACCCTCTTTTACTTATATAGTAATAAATATCTGACTATATCCCTCATACCTATTTTAAGTAATATTTAAAATCTATTAAATAAAAATACTCATCTTTATGTTTTTATTAGTTATTATCCTAAATGTGGCAACCACAATATTAATAACAATTATTTTAAAAGGTGGGGAAAAAGAGATGTTGAGAAATAAAAGCAAGGAATATATGTTACAATACCATTAAAATCTCACTCAATCATTCATCCATCATATGACAGCTATGACATTAGATCCAAAATTTTACTCAGCTGTGTTCACTGCCACTCTATTCACAATATCTAGGAAATTGAAAATAAAGCAAAATATCTCTGCAACGGTAACTATATAAAGAATATATGGTTTGTGTACACTATGAAGTGGTATTTACCTATGATAAAAATGTAATCATGAAATTTGCCAATAAATTAATAAAAGTAGAAAATTTTATATTATATCAGAGGAACCATAAATACAAACAGTACATTAAAACCTATTATTTTCAAAGGGCAGTCATGTTAGGACTCTTTTGGTGAACATTCCATTGCCTCAGTATATTGTCAGACCCTGTGGCCTTCCCTTGAGCTGGATCCCACTTTGGGCATAGGATCAGATGCAGATATCTAGACCCAATCAATGGAGAGAAGCTTCTGATCCCTGTAGTTGAATTAGGGAAATGCTAGAAGAAGCTGAGGATGAGGATGACCCTGTAAGAGGACAAGCAGTCTCGATTAGCCTAGAACCCCAAGATCTCTCAGCTACTGACCACCACTAGGCAACATATACCAGCTGATATGGGGACCCCAACATATATACAGCAGAGGTCTGCTGGGTCTGGGTTCAGACAGAGAAGATGCACCTAACTCTCAAACGACTGGAGGCCTCAGGAAGGTTAGAGGTCTGGTGGGCTCTTGGATGGTGGTGGGGTGTAGATATCCCTGTGGAGACATGGGCAGGGAGGAAGTTTGGTATGTGGAACAATCAGAGGGTAGCCCAGGAGGGGGTTGAAATCTTGAGTTTTAAAAAAAATAATCAATCCTTTTATTTTCTTTTTTTTAATTTTAACATATTTTTTCTAAATATTTCTTCAATTTTATCAGAAATATTTTCATGTAAATCTTCAAGTTTATCAGAAAATGGTTTTTATCCTTTTATTTTCAATCTGAATTAAAAGTACTTTATGACTTGACATATCTGAAATATTTAAATTCCCTTTTACTGATGAAATACACAAGGTTATATGATTTCAACCTGGCTATCATTAAATTTATATTATGTCTCACTGTCCCCTCTTGTGTGTTTGTTTGTGTGTATGTGCATGTGTGTGTGTGTATGTGTGTGTGTGTGTGTGTGTGTGTGTGTGCATAGTATAGGTTGAGAGAGATGTGTAATACACATTTCACACATGGAAATCATAAAATATCTTCTCTTAGTTGTTTTTCTTCCTATATCATGTGGAATCCAGGGATTGAAATCAAGCCATCCAGGTAAGTAGCAATTTCCCATATCATTGAGCTAATCTTCCAGACTTCATCTCTAAATGTTCTTTAAATAACTACTTATTTCTGTGTATTCATTGCCTCAATATATTAAATTTAACATTGAATCTAGTTCAGTATCCTATTATGCAAGCTTAAAGGTCTTCTGTTTTTTGTTTTATTTTTACATGTTGTTTACTCCTAAATATGTAGAACTCAATGCTTGTGTAGCCGTGAGAGAAGTCATCTTGTTTCTTGTGAGGATTACCACTGATATGCATGCATAGAAGTAAGTTCAATGTTTATTAATTAAATTTTATAGTTTTACATAGTAAAGACAAGTTATGTTCTCACTATTTATTCCAGCAGAAGAAAACATGTCTGTAAAATCTCTTCTAGTCGGTATAGCCCATTGCCAGTCTAATAGAGCCCATCGGATATTTCATTGAACATCCCCATAACTCCTATGTATGTGTTTGTGTCTTTTTCTGTGCTCGAAGATATATATCACTGTATTACAGGTACAGATAAAGCTCTGATTTATTCTGTTATCTGATGTGTGATTTCCAATTAAAATAATGGTACAACTTATCATTAGAATTGGCTGTTTCATGTGAATCAAGTGGAAAGATTTACTGAGCATGTTAAAACAAAAAATTGAAATTTTATATCAAAAAATATTGCTAACTCTTACATATTAGATTTAAATAGATGATGTTGAATAAAAATAGGCATTAGAATAAATATATTTATTAGAATAATATAACTCTGCTAACTTTTCATTATATCTAAATTATATCCATGAAAAATACAATTTTTACCATGTTAA
Source organism: Apodemus agrarius (assembly GCA_964023405.1). Lineage (NCBI taxonomy): Eukaryota > Metazoa > Chordata > Mammalia > Rodentia > Muridae > Apodemus > Apodemus agrarius. The sequence continues at coordinate 96,499,292 of OZ030008.1, read as the reverse complement.
ACACATATAGACACGTGTTGTGTAGAAATTTTGCCATGACTTTGATTAGGAATCTTATAACTGATTAAATTAAGGCATAAATCTTCACAATCAAAGCTGCTAATGTTTGCTACACATGACAAGTTTAACATAGAAGATCCAGTTGCTGTCTTTTTTTTTGCCTATACTGGGAGAGTGTTTAATACAGGGAAAGTACTTCTAGGAATGCTGTTATTTTACTAATGTTTCCTTTATTACCAACACAGCAAAGTGTGTTTTAATTATAATTAAAGCAACACTCTTTCATTATGCTTCTTTATGTTTTTATTGTAATTACAAATAAAAATATTAAGAATTAAATGACCCAGTGGCTTACCACATATGTTAGCTTATCATTTAAATTATAACATAAGAAAAACCTAGGAATAACCAAAAACTAAAACTGTAAAGCCAATGTACTAAAATTCATAATTTCAGATGTTTAATACAAATTAATTAATTATAATCCACAAATTTATACTACAGAGAGAAATATAAACAAATGAGCAGTTTACCTTTTTCAGTTTTGCTAAAGCTGTATTTTTCTGATTGAAGATTTGTTGTTTTGAATATATAAAAATATGGGGTTGTATCACATTTTAATTAGAATCTGACTTGCTTTCTATGCACCCAGTACCATTTATAAAGAAAATACTTCCTTCCAGTGGGGATTCCTATTCTCCCTTGTCACATCTAAATTGATACATAGGTGCCTGTGTTAGCAATTAATTTGGTGAGTTTATTCCAAATAATCCCTGTATAACAAACAAAACATTTTTATTACATTTCTACAGAAAGTTGTTCTTCCTCTTAAATGCATTCAAAACATTTATTAGTCCCAAAAGAATAAATATTAGAAGTTTGATATTATCTATCACATGCAATATTTGTTCGCCTTCTTAACTGCATAATATTGTATGCTATTATTTCCAATATTAATGATTCATCAGGTTCACTACTGGTTCAACCAGCCTTTTAACAAATGAATAATGTTTTTTAAAAAAAATCCAATTCTTTATTTTTCAGTTATCAGAATTATCATTACTATTGTATTTTATGAAATAATGAACAAAAGCACTCCAACTTGTCCATATAGCTAAAGATCAGAGACACCTCTAAATTGACTCTAGGAAGTCAGTGTTAACAATGGTAACAAATGGCAATTGTGCATAAAAGGAAAATGTAGTGAAGACTAAAGATCAATTTATCTAATAAGCATAGAATAAAACAATTCATAAAATACTTGAAAAACACCTTGACCCACAGCCCTGTCTTTGTGTCTGGTGGCTTTCCACCACCCAGGACAAACAGGTAAGAGACCCGTGCTCCAACCCTCTGCTTCTGGATACCTCTTAAAGCAAGCAGCCTTGAGGTCTTCCCCATCAATTCTATGCTCCATTTTCTGGTCCATACCTCAAAGTACAATCTTGAATCTGCTGTCCACTCAAGGACCACAGCTCTGCCTATCTCCCAAGAGTCCTGTTGCTACATAGGACAATCAGTCCTAGAAGCGTTCTACTACCAGGGACTACCAGGCCAGCCAACACTAGAGACAAGCAGATGGCTGAAGGCAAGCTCAAGAGCACAATCATCAGTAGCCAGTGAAATATGGGGCCACATTTCAAAACAGCTCTTCTCGGCTACATGTGCAGCTAGACCCAAGGGACCCTCAATGTGTATTCCTTGTTAGGTGGTTTAGTTCCTGCGAGTTCATTGGGGTCTGGTTGTTTGATATTGTTGTTCTTCCGATGTGTTGCAAATCCCTTTAGCTCCCTCAGTTCTTTCTCTAATTTCTCCATCAGAGACTCCATGCTCATTCCAATGGTAGATTGTGAGCAATCACCTCTGTATTTTTCAGGCTCTGAATGACCCTCTCAGGAGACAGGTATATCAGACTCCTGTCAGCAAGCGCTTCTTGGCATACACAATAGTGTCTGGGTTGGTGTCTGTATATGGGATGGTACCACAGGTGGGTCACGGAGGTGAGGCCCTTGGTCCTGGGAAGCCTCCATGCCTCAGAGGAGGGTAATGCCAGGGTGGGAAGGTGGGAGTGGGTGGCAGGAGGGTGAGCGCACCCTCATAGAAGCAGGGGGAGGGAGAATGGTATGGGGGGTGTAGCCGGAAAACCAGAAAAGGGGATAACATTTGAAACATAAATAAATAAACTATCCAATTAAAAATTTGGAAAAAAATAAACCAATCCCTACTCCTACTATACCAAGCACTGGGTATCCTTATACACCATAAGAACATGACAAAGACTTTAAATCTCACCTTATCAAGATGATAGAGGCCTTTAAAGAGGAAATTAATGAATTTCTTAAAGAACTACAGCAAAATACAACCAAACAAGTGAAGGAATAAATGAATGAAAAAAAAAACTGTTCAGTATCTAAAAATGGAAATTATAGCACAAAAGAAAACAGAAATAGGTAACCCTGTAGATGGAAAATCTAGAAAGAGTACAGGAACTACAGACACAAGGATCACTTACAGAATACAAGAGATGGAAGAGAGAATCTCAGGTGTCAAAGAAACAACAAAAAAGTGATACATCAGTCAAATACAATGCCAAATCTAAATAGTTTGTAACATAAAACATTCAGAGAATTTGGGACAGTATATAAAGACCAAGCCTAAGAATAATAGGACTGGAAGCAGAAGGTTCCAAAGGCACAGAAAAGGTCTTTAACAAAACCATAGAAGAAAACTCCCCTTATCTAAAAAAAGGGTAGCTATAAATGTAGAAGAAGCTTACAGAGCACCAAATAGATTGGACCAGAAATGAAAATCCATCTGCCCCCAAATAATCAAAATACTACATGTATAGAACAAAAAGGATATTAAAACTGTGAGAAAAAAAGACCAAGTAACATATAAAGTCATACCAATCAGAATTATAAATAATCTCTGAAAAGCGACTGGATATATGTATTGTAGGCCCTAAGAGACCACAGATGTGGGCCCTGATTATTATACCCAGCAAAACTTTCAATCACAAGAGAGGAAGAAACAGATATTTTATAAAAACAATAGATTTAAGAAATATCTTTCCACTAATATAGCCTAATAGATGATAATAAAATGAAAAGTTTAATATAAGGAAGATAACTATAACCAAGGAAACAAAAATTAATCACCTCACAACAAAACCACATGAAGTGAAATGCATAGACCCTCAAACACACAAATACACACACACACTAACACCATCAATATCAAACAACAGGGACTGGGAATCATTGGTCATTAATATCTCTCAACATAAGTATGCAATCTCTCTACTGAGAAGCCCAGGCTTAAAGAGTAGATATATAAAGAGATCCATCATTCTGCTGCATACAGAACACATACCACAGCAACAAAGAGAGATACTATCTTAGAGAAAAGAGTTAGAAAAAGAATTTCCAATAAAATAGATCCAAGATCCCCTGGGCTCGCATATGAAAGCTCAGGATTAAAAAGTAAGTAAATGAGTATTTTAAAATAGTACTATACCAGGAAAAAAATCTTCTGAAGTGTGAAAGAAATAATCAGCAAACCTGAAAAGTGCCCTACAGACTGGGGAAAGTTATATGAAAACCACATGACTGGAGAGAAGGAATGTCCCAAATTTATGACTAACTCTTGCACTAGAAGAACTGAAACCCATCTTTAAAGTGGGCACAGGCCATCACTCCATAGAAGACATTAAGTATTTTCTAGTAAACATATAAAATCTGTTCACTGTTAGTAATTACCAGGAAATAATATTGAAATGACTCTTTGATGTTATCTGTACTCTCTAGGATAGATATGCATGAAAAGATAAGAGGTATTTGTGACAGCATGAAAAAAAACTGGAAATTCGTACCCTGCACTTGGGAATGTAGATTGATACAGACATTGTGGGAAAAAATGGGATGGTTCATTAGGAAGTTTAAAATGGGGCTAAATGGGCAGCTCAGTGGTTAGGACCACTTTCTGGTCTTACAGTGGAGCTGGGTTTGATTCTCAGCACCCAGTCACCCATGGTGACTCACAAGCATCTGTAACCCCAATCCAGCGTATCCAATGCCCTTTTTTGGACTCCATGGGAACTACACACACATACATGGTATACAGAAATATATGCAGTCAAATACTTATATGTATTTTAAAAGAGTTACTTTAATTTAAAACATGTACAGACAATAAAATAAAATATAACTACCAGAGAATCTTAAAAAAAAAACAAAAAAACAAAAACAAACAAAAAAAAAACAGATCCAAGAAACAAGCTAGAGTAGCTATTCTTTTTTTCTTTTTTAAAATTTACTTTATATAAGTGAGTACACTGTCACTCTCTTCAGAAGAGGGCATAAGATCCCATTACAGATGGTTGTGAGGCACCATGTGGTTACTGAACTCAGGAATTTAACTCAGGACCTCTGGAAGAGCAGTCAGTACTCTTAAGCATTGAACCATCTCTCCAGCCCTCAGAGTAGCCATTCTTATATCTAGTAAAAATAGAATTGCAAACAAAAGAAATCAAAAGAGGGGGGGAAGATATTTTATACTTATCAAAGAAAAAAATCCACCAAGATGACATTTCTATTTTGAACATCTATGCCCCTCAAATGTGACAACACACACATTTGTAAAAGAACCAACACTAAACCATAAACCACACAGAGACATATACACAGTAATAGTGGGTGAATTCAACACCCCACTTTTGCCAAGGAATAATCATCAAAACAGAAACTAAATAGAAATATAATGAAAATAACAGATGGTATAAAGCAAATGGACCAAACATATCTACAGAATCTTTCACTCAAACACAAAAGAATATACATTCTTCTCAACATGTCATGGAACCCTCACTCTCTAGAGAGCAAGTCTCAATAGATACAAGAAGATTGAAATAACTGTGCAACTCAGTTCACCATGAATTATTAATGGACTTCAACAAAAACAGAAACAACAAAAAGACTATAGTCTCATGGAAACTAACAAGTTCTATATGTAGACTACTATGTCAAAGAAGAAATAAAGAAAGAAATTGAAGATTTTCTAGGACTCAATGAAGATGAAGTCACAGTATGCTCAAACTTATGGGACATCATGAAAGCAGTGTTAAGAGGAAAGTTCATAACACTAAGTTGCTTCAAAAAGAAATGGGAGAAATCTCATACTAGCAATTTAACAGCATATTTGAAAGCTCTAGAAAAAAAAGAAGCAAACACACCCAAGAAGAGTAGATGGCAAGAAATAATCAAACTCAGGGCTAAAATCAATTAGAAACAAAGAGAGCAATACAAAGAATCAACAAAAGTGAAGAGTTGATTCTTTGACAAAAATCAACAATAATTGATTTTGAAAAAAATGTTAATTGAATTAATTTAATCCAAGAAATATTTTTAAACTTATCTCTCAGTAAATGTAGAGATAGTCTGGAGAGATGTTTCAGAAGTTAATTGCACTGCATGTTTTCCCAGAGGACTCAGGCGCAGTTCACAGCACCCATGTAGAGGCTCACAACTATTCTGAACTCTGGTTTTTAGGATCTTTAACATCCTCTGCTATTGTCTGTGGCCATAAATAATAAAGGTGAATGCAGCCAAAACATTTATACATATTAAAAATATTTAATAAATAAATAAATAAAATAAATAAATACATATTTTAAGTTTATTAGAAAGTAAATATTTTTGGATGATAGTGAATGATGTAGGAACTATATTTTTAAACAAAACCAATAGCAGACACATATATACATACATACATGTACACGTACACACACATTCACAGACACACACATACACACACACATACACACACACATATACACACACATACATGCTGAAAATTATGTGTAAGCTCAAGTCACAGAAAATCCTAGCATGTAGTGGCATGGTGGGAACCAGGGTCCACCACCACTAGGTAAGGAGATAGTAGCAATTATTACCTGCTTGGAAAAAGAGCAGATTTTCTTTAAAGCTATGGCTGTCAATATGTTTACCAAACATCAGTGAATGATCTTACATCTGAGATTTTTGGGGCAGTGTACACTAGACATGAAACAGGTGGCAAGGAGGGTAAGTAGCAAAACTGAATTGATAGTGAACGAGTGAGAGAAATTGAAGAAGCATAACAAATACAATATAATTTTTTAATGAAATTGGCAAAGAACAATTGTATGTTAAAAATAAAATAAAGAAGTAGCATAGCCAGGCGGTGGTGACACACGCCTTTAATCCCAGCACTTGGGAGAAGAGGCAGGCAGGTTTCTGAGTTCGAGGCCAGCCTGGACTCTGGTCTACAGAGTGAGTGAGTTCCAGAACAGCCAGGACTGTACAGAGAAACCCTATCTCGGAAAAAAACAAAAACAAACAAACAAACAAACAAAACCCAAAAAAACCAAAAAACAAGAAAAAAAAACAAAACAAAAACAAAAAACAAAAAAAAGTAGCATAAGTAAAAATATTGGAAACTAGTATAATGAAACAAAAATATGACAACTGCAACAACAAAACAAATTAGACATGGCAGACTAGAGACAGGAAAGTTCCAGCAGAAATGGACTTGCCAGCGGAAAAGACAAAGACAGAAAGAAAGGACTAACTAAAATTGATGGATGAACTTAACATACCTACTGTTTTATACTTTTTTAAGAGATTAAGGCAGCACCACCTTGTTCAATTCTGTTTTGTCTTAGATTTTCTCTGCCCTCTACCCTCACAACAAATTCTGCTATTTATCACACATGAGATTATTCATGAACCTGGCCATTATCCAGACATATTAATCAAAAGATTAATATCTGAACAAATTAAATATCAAATAAAATAATTGATAAAGGTAAAAATCAAAATTAAATGTAATGCTATGTCTATGGATACTATAGTGTAGAAACAGCTGTTTCAACATCTGTTAACCAACCTAAGATTAATATAGTTGTGACTTGTGTATTCTTTTTTTTTTTTTTTTTGATATTTTGAGACAGGGTTTCTCTGTATAGCCCTGGCTGTCCTGGAACTCACTCTGTAGACCAGGCTGGCCTCTAACTCAGAAATCCGCCTGCCTCTGCCTCCCAAGTACTGGGATTAAAGGCGTGCGCCACCACACCCAGCCTTGTGTATTCTTTTAACAAACACTAACACTGTATCCCTGAGCTTCAACAGCAAGAGTATTTTTGAGATCATAGTCTATTTTTGTCACTTGTCCAAAACAAAAGACTATTATATTCATAATTCATGATAATTAATGATCTATACATTTCTTATAGATTTCAGTTAAACACTAGTATTAGAAGGGAGATATCCCACAGAGCTGGATAATGTTGCTCAGTACCATCTTTGTTTTCAAAGTTCTAAAGGTAACCCCAAACTTCCATACACTAAGCAATGGGTAGAAAGGATTTGGACAGAATTGTTCCTCCTTTCACAGCACAGAATTCATGTTCTAGGTTGGAAACTTCATACACCAAGGTGGCACTGCTGGCAGGCAGGATGTGGAGAAAGAGGAACACTCCTCCACTGCTGGTGGGATTGCAAGCTGGTACAACCACTCTGGAAATCAGTCTGGAGATTCCTCAGAAAACTGGGTATGACACTTCTAGAGGACGCTGATATACTACTACTGGGCATATACCCAGAGGATTCCCGAGCATGTAATAAGGATACATGTTCCACAATGTACATAACATCCCTATTTATAATATCCAGAAGGTGGAAAGAACCCAGATGTCCCTTAATGGAGGAATGGATACAAAAATTATGGTATATATACACAATGGAGTACTATTCAGCCATTAGAAACAATGAATTCATGAACTTCTTAGACAAATGGATGGAGCTGGAGAACATCATCCTAAGTGAGGTAACCAGTCTCAAAAGAACACTTATGGTACGCACTCACTGATAAGTGGATATTGGCCTAGAAGTCTGGAATACCTAAGACATAATCCACATATCAAATGATGTCCAAGAAGAAGGAAGGAGTGGACCCTAATTCTGGAAAGTCTTAATGCAGCAGTGTAGGGAAACAGAACAGGGAAGAGGGAAGAGGTGGATCGGGGAACAGGGGAAGGGAAGAGGGATTATGGGACTTTTGGGGAGGGGGAACCTGGAAAGGCAGAAATCATATGAAATGTAAATTAAGAATATATCGAATAAAAAAAGAAAAAAGATGCATTTGAAACACCAGTGATATTGTCATGATAAAATCTACCAATAAATTAAAAATAAATATCTACAGAATACAAATATTCCTTTTTTATTTTTAATCGTATGAACAGTTTATTGTTAATGTTAGTTTGATTCACCAGATGTTATTATCATTTTGGAGGCTTACAGCTAAACAACCTCACTCTTTCTATTACTTTCTGAACTCTGACTGGCTGATTCAAGTCAGTTCTTCTGACTCAAAGCTTATTTTGGGGATGACTGATTCAAACTGGCTTCATTCTTCTCCTTGAATTGCTCTGCTTGGATAAACTAACTTTGAATTCCATGACCTGAATACCACTGATTGCAGTGACTAAAGGTAACTGATCAGAATGGAAATGAACTGCACAAACTCAGTTGAACTCAACTGCATTCAACTGAACTGCAACAAACTGCCTTGATCTGAATTCAACTACACTTCTCAACTCTTTGACTTTGCAGTTTGTCTCTTATGTCTCCTCTCTTTCATGTCTGTCCTCCTTCAAGTTGGGTATATCCTATCAGACTCATTTGGTCAAATCATTCTCTGATTCATCACTCTGCCTGCCCTTTGGTTAGACTTTGAAATTTCACATTTTCAAACATAGCTGCTTCCTTCTTGAAAATAATTTTAAATTCATTTTCTGGGGGATTACAGCTCTATACTCTGGGCATGTACGCATTCTAGCCAGAGGAGTTAAAGATGTTTCTGAATCCAGTCAAAGGGCTTGAAGTTGTGAATTAAGGGCATACCTGTATTTCAGCCAGATCAAACAAACCTAGAAGGCCATTGGATATAATCTCTTGCTAGAGAAGCCATATTGGTGGATTAAAATTCTACTTTTCTACCCTTTCAATTCACTACTACAAAGGAAACAGTTATCAAAAACACTTAATTTAACAGTCTAAATGACTTTATAAAGATCCATTAATGCAATGGTTCTTAATATCTTTAGTCCAATCCTCTGTCATTCAGCATATGTCTATGTCAGCATCAAGGTTTTCCAATATGCCATTCTGATGAACAATCTATCCTTTTTCAGTTGATTTGCCCCCATGCAGAGTGATCAGCTTTCTGCATGCTCTGCATTTCTGTCTTCCTTTATATCATCCTTCCTTGAGTCATACCTTCCACATGGAAGGTTCTCTTATTCAAGTTTTATCTTCATGAATTTTGATGAGACTCAAAGTCATTCATCACCTGTGGAAATAGACAAAACCTCTTCCACAAAGTAACACATCCTTTAACTTCTATTCTGATGTTGAAACATCTTTAAAGTATACAGGTTGATCTAAATCAGCAGTCTTTTCTAAACCTCATTGTCTTTCACCTAATCTCATTCCCCTTTGCTGTTTATGAAGCTACAATTAGATCTTTATGAAAACATGCATAAACTAGACAATTAGGCACTTGAATTGCAAGCTCTGCTCCATGCAAGCCAGGCTTCTCGCCCATTTAAACATAGAAACACTCAAGCCATCAATGTAGAGTGTCTCCTGTACCTAGTTTAGTTTTCTCTAGTTACTCTGTGGGTTGCTGTCAGGAAGCATTTGGCTCAGGTTGTATATTTAGCAGAGTAAATGTTAACTCCCTTACGGAGTTTCCTTTTGGTGATGGATTACATGGCATATCTTTTGCTGATCTGCATTCAATAGTCCTATGCCTTCCCTTACCACACTTTCTAGAAATCCTGGGAAGCTGAGATCTTCTAGAGAAGCCTCTAGGAGTACCCTGTCTACAATCCATTTTCAAATGACCTTGTCCCCACAGTCAAAACAATAGACACATTGATATCTCTGATTATTAGTCATTGCTTGCCTAGTTAAGCAGTCAGTAGGATCAATATCATCAGTATTTCTAATCCATTCATCCATGGGTGTTGACTGAGGTTTAAAGATCTAAAAACATTTAAAAAAATCTGTACTTGTATTTTTGAAATCTAGAGTTTCAATTAATACCTATCTTATAGCTAGATCTGATATTTTCCTGTTTATATTTCTCTTTAATTTATGTAATAAGTTGATAAAAATCTCTCCGGAGCTTTTCATTATCTTTGCGAATGTCATAGACTTTTTGTCTTTGTTCCTCCAGTTTATGCCAGGCTCTGAAAGCTACTAATGTAATTCTGTACTGATAAAGTCATAATATTGCATCTGCTATTGTAAGTAAGCATTTATCTTTACCTACTGTCTTAGTTTGGGTTTTACTGCTGTGAACAGACACCATGACCAATGCAAGTTTTATAAAAGACAATATTTAATTGGGGTTGGTTTACAGGCTCAGAGGTTCAGTCCATTGTCATCAAGGTAGAAACATGGCAGCATCCAGGCAGGCATGGTACAGGAGGAGCTGAGAGTCCTACATCTTCATCTGAAGGCTGCTAGTGGAAGACTGACTTCCAGAAAACTAGGGTGAGGGTTTTAAACCCACACCCACAAAGACACACCTACTCCAACAAGGCCACACCTCCTAATAGGTTCACTTCATGGGCCAATCATAAACAAACCATCACACCTACCAAATGTTCTTTATTGATATTAACATGTTTACACCTATTATGATTCTGCATAATTACAGTTTTTGTTCTCACAACCAGTTCAGTCTTTTTAATTGAGAACTAACTTCCATCACAACTGCTCCTAAGTCTTTCCAGTCTTGGGGGATAAACCTGTTTTGGGTAACCAAGGTCTGTCACACATAAGGCGAGAGCATTCCATAAGTTATTATTGATGTTTTAAATTGTTCAATATATTGTCTAATAGGATTCCAGGCTAGTTATTCATTTTATGAGTTATCACCATTTTCTGGCATTTGTCCCCTGGTAACTGGGAAATCCAGTTTCCTTTCCTCAATTTCACTAAGAGGTAGCACCATAAGTTGAATTGACTGTCTATCTTGATACATAATTTCATAAGGTACATTAGGTTCAAAATTGGGAACTTCCTCTTTTCTTATTTCTTTTATCTCTTATCTATCAAGCTTTGGTACTATCATAGGTATTTTTCCTTGTTATTCATGTATATTTTCTTGTTGCACATCTATTTTATCCTGTATGATTTCTTTTATTTTAATTTATTTATCAACCTCATTTGAGTTTTTTTTTTTACTGTATGGATATTATTTCTAATTTTGCAAAAGAATATATGAAGATTTCAATAGAAAGTAGGTAGGGGTTTACTCCAGTTGTCACTGCTGCAAAAAGATATGACAATGGCTTTTTCAAGTAATATTTCTACTCTCAACTGCTACTGTTGGTGTTAAGGGATCTGAAATGGAGTTTCACAGGAATTTTAGAGAAGGAAAGAGGATAAAATTTGAAATGTAAATAAATAAAATAACCAATAAAAATAAAAAGAAGAAAAGTATGTATATATAATTAAAATTGTCTTTTTGGGTGGCTTGCAGATTCAATGTCTCAGAGGGTCCTATGTTGCTTCTTCCTCTAGACTCAAGTCTTCTAAAGATCTAGGTGTCCAGTCAAACTCAAAGAACTGATGCTATTCCTGGAGACAATTCCTGGTGAATTTTTCCTCTGCCACTTTCTGCCCAAAGTTTCTTTTCCTATGCAACATTTCTGTAAGTTGTTGTCAGCTTTCTTCAACATTAGTGAGCTTTCTTTCTCTACAGTCAAGTTGGGTGTCTGATGTAAATGCAACATTATTTGGCAGATTTAATTGTCATCTCAGAGGCTTACTGCTGAAAAGCTTACCCTTTCTACTTCTTTCTGAATTCTAGCTGACTTGTTTAGCTCATCTATTCTGGCACAAAACTCTTCTCCATGGTGACTGATTCAAATTTCTCTCATATTCTCTCAGCTTCTCATTGAATTTCACGGGTTATACATACTGGCTCTGAATCCCATGAGCTGAAATTCACTGACTACACTGACTTCCACTGCATTTCTATGAACTTCATTTCATTGCTTTCACTCCCTGTCTTTGTCTCTATGTTCTATCCTGTACATTTTCTTGAGAGTTGGGAGTATCTTATTTTAGTCATTCTGTCAAATCTTTCTTTCATTCATTACTCTGTCTGCCCACCAATTAGATGTCACTTTCAAACCTTGCTGCTTCCATCTAGTAACTAACCTTACCTTCATTTTATTGGGTTAAAGGTGTATACTAGGGCATTATTGTATTCCAGACAAATCATATAGACCTAGAAGATCTTTGGATGTGATCCTTTGCCTGAACAGTCTACTCAGAGATTAAAATTCCTCTCTATTTTTTAAAGAAAATATATCAATGTACATTTATCATGGACATTAGAGAGGTAGAGTGTTTATGGTGTGGATATGGAATTGATACAGTGTTTTTCTTTGTAGACCTAGGTGTATTGGAGCTCATTCTGTATAATCAGCTTACCATGAACTCAGAGCTCATTCTGCCAATTCCTTCTAAAGGCTGAGATTAAAGGCATGTGCGTAAATATCCAACTTGTAAAAGATAGTACAACCCACAATTAGAAGGAGGTTACTTAACAGAAGAAAGATGTCTTTAACATAAAATATCCTTAATCTCAACTGAAACCTTATTTTTCTCTTTAATATTATATAATTATGAAAAAATTACTCGTTAATACATAAAAAGCATTAATAGTTGAATCTTACCTATTCATTAAAAAATATTAACATTATATTAGAGTAAGCATACATCCACATCACAAATATTTTCATGAAATGGACAATATAGTCATTAGTTTGGACTATTGTCATGAAAAGGACAAAAGAAATCTTTGATAATTTCCATTGTAAGATAATTTTAGTATCTCTAGCTTGAAATTCAATTTGCACAAAGGTAAACACTGAAGTTTAGAATTAATCTACTGCTTAAAATTAAATACTACATTGGTCTTGTATGATATGTAAACATGAGTACTCATTAAAATATCTCAAAATTCAAGAATATTAAAAAACAGTCACACAAGAATTCTGAAAAAAAGAGCATATTTTATTGTAATTTATGTACATAGGATTAAAAGTAACAATGACTAAAGAAAAAGTAGTTGTGACCAAGAATGAAGAGAGCTGTGCATAGCAAGGATAGGAAGGAGAGAAGGAAGAAAATTGTGTAACTATAATATAACGAAAAAGCATATATTTTAAAATTAAAATTAAATAAAGCATGTTTTTTGATTCATAACATGAACCATCTCAGAAAATTTTTTTCAGTGCAATCATAACATCTTTGTTTCTCAAACAATATATCATGGGGTTAAACATTGGAGTCACAATTGTATAGAAAAGAGAAAGGAATTTGTCTACTCCTGCTGAGTAACTGGACTTTGGCCTCAAGTATGTAATGATACCTGATCCAAAGAATAAAGCTACAACTATAAGATGGGAGGAACATGTAGAGAAGGCCTTGGCTCTCCCAGTTGCAGATGGAAGCTTCAGAATGCTTGAAATTATTTTCACATAGGACCCAAGGATCAGCATAAAAGGAATGGTGACAACTAAAAGGGCAATCACATAAATCACCATCTCTATCATAAAAGTGTCCCCACAAGCTAGGGTCAGGACTGGAGGTATGTCACAGAAAAAGTGATTCAGCTGATTTGATCCACAAAATGGTAGAGAGAAGATCCAGTATGTGAACCCTATATGAACAGGAACTCCACTTATCCAACAGCCAGCTGCCAGCTGTATACAGAGAATATTGTTCATGATGAGAGGGTAGAGCAATGGCTTACAAATAGCAACATATCTGTCATAAGCCATCGCAGTCAGAATAAAGCACTCGGTGGCCCCAAAGACAAGAAAGAAATACATTTGAGTAGCACAAGCCATAAAAGAAATTATTCTGTCTTGTCTGTAGAGATCTGTTAATAACCTGGGAAGAGTGACGGACACATAACACATTTCTAAGACAGAAAAATTTCCAAGGAAAAAGTACATGGGAGTCTGCAGGGAAGGGTCCGCTCTTGTGATTATGATAATGAGGCTATTGCCTATCAGAATAATTAGATAGATCATCAAAAACACCCCAAAAAGAAATTCTTGCAAGTTGGGAACATCAGAAAATCCAAGTAAGATGAATTCTACCAATGTTGAGTGGTTCCATTGGGGACTTTGTAGAGTAGTTCCTTCCATGTATGATTGATTTTAAGGTTGTAACATCCATTTACTCAATGGAGTTTAGCTATTCTAAAAGAAGAAAAAAGAAAAAAAGAAATACTAAAAATGTCAAATCCTCATACATAGGAGAGATGCCCAGTCATATTGATTTGTGGGAGTTATTCATGAACATAGTCCTACTTCCTATGATTTTATGGGATTAAAAGAAAAAAAAGAAGCACATGTATTTTTCACAAGCCAAAACAGCAAAACACAAGAGTAATGACAAAAGATCTCCATAGTTCAAACTGCCTATCCCTTGACTACAAGCAGTTGCTATTACTATGTAGCACTAGATCAGTTAGTTAACTCCATCTTTGCCTTTAATTATTTTCCGTTTCTGTCATAGGAGTTGTTTAATCACAATTTTACTTTTGATATACTTTCCAGTTGAGCTAAAAGTATTTTCTTTGCGTTGCATCTCAGTTAAGGAATTGAGTGGTCATTCAGTAACAATGTCCTGCCCAGGTAAAGCTAATCTAAGTTCAAGAAACCTGGAACAATTACTATGTAGATAGGTATTTAGAAAATGATAATACAAGTAAGCACTTTTTGCATATTGTAACTCATGTCATATCTGTACAAACCTATCAGAGATAATGTAGCACCATAACTCATGTTTACTGAAATCTTTGATTTTTAATAAAAGTATGTTCTCGTAATATATAGAGAGAACCCTGTCATTGTCCCTATTAATCTTAAAAATTCTGCTTATGTCTGAGATTTAAGGCCCTGAAGGAATCTTTGTCAAAGTTGAGAAATTCACAAAATTAATATGCAGAAGGAAACCAAAAGAAATTGAATTTGATCATAAGTATCATATCAGCATCTTGTCTACAACTTTATGGTTTCAGCATTTCTCTCAACTGTTACCACAAGGGACTATATATATGTATATATTATTCTATATTAAGAAACTACATATATGTAGAATAATTATGTGGAATTTATGTTTGTACTTTAACTTGCTGTTTCTGACTAGTATATCAGGATATCATAACTAAATAACACAGTTACTGTCCCTCATGTATATATCTTTTATCCATCAAAAATGTTCAATATCTACTCCTTCTTTAAATTCCTTCTAATCTGTGTACTGAAGCATGAACTATGTGAGAGTTGTGCATTCTGCAAAACTGAAACTATCTTGAGTTTTTACATTGTCCTTTACATATTATAGATCCCAAATTCATTTTCTTTTCCATATGTAATAGCTTTTCTCTTGGCTATTGAGATTTCAAATTTTTCTGTCCATCTCACAATGATAAATGTTACAGTGATTTTTTATTTTGAATTGGTGTTTAGTTTTCAGTAATCAGATATTTCTGAGGTCAATGAACCTTCGATTTTATTTAATTAAATAATTCTGAATTATTTAAATTATCTCCCAACATCTGCCTCATTCAAAAGAGGAAACATCAAAGACTTAAAATTTTTGGATAAAATATTATTTTATGCAAACTATGCCAAATGTAATATCTAACATGTTAAATTACAAACTGTAGTGTATTTTTATAATCTCTGAAAATTTGTGTATTTTCTTCATGTTTTATTGTTTTAAAATTTCCTTTTCATTTTATCTTCTCGAAAGCTTTTTATATGACTTTTCCACGCATATACATATTTAGCACAACACTCACAAAACTTGTGTTTGAATATACATCCTGAACATAGAGATTTAAAGTTTGTTCCTAATATTTCACTGAATAGATTATTTAATTTTATATTTATCTTCTCTTAATGAAAGATCATGAGGTTGAATATATTGTATTGAAAATTCAACATAGAAGCTTAGTTTCTGCTCCTACAGAGCTTCGAGAGTTGTCCTAAAACCAAATATGTTTTATAAGATATGAATCTGTAGGAAGAAATCATAACTAGTTACTCAACATGTCTAACTGTTAAAGAATGAATTATTTGAAACATAGCAGTAAATTTGAAATGTTTTTAGAGCATAGAATATCATAGAATACATTTGCTAATTTTACATTTTCAAAGAAAATAAAAAAATACTGTCTACAAGAAAAACTATATTTTTACTTGGTTTTGTGTTCTAATAACTAGGTTGTCTTGTGCACAGGTCAGTATTTGATATATATATATATATATATATATATATATATATATATATATATACAGATATATAGATATATAGATATAGATATCTATCATATATATCAATATATATATTATGACAAACAGGTCAGTGTGTATACACACACACACTCACACACACACACACAAAACCATTTCAAGAAGCATTTCTCATAGACTTCAACAATAGCCTTACAAATGAAATCAACATTGAATTACTTGCAACGGAATTTAGGCATATTATGGTATCAATATACTCACTGAAATACTTGGCCATTTCCTTTTATTCTTGTAGTGATATTAAGCTCAAGTAGGTGTTTTTGTCTGAGAAAACCTTAATGTTTGAATTATATGGCCTGGAAAATAGCAGCTATATTCTCATTAGTTAATCTTTATATTGGTGTTCTTACAGCTACTAGAGTTTTCATCATTTTAGCTCATGCTATCATCACACTTTCATAAACTCTTTTATCCTCAGTTTATAATAGTTAAAAAGAGTGCTGTGCACAATCACAAATACTGAGTTAAGAGTTAGTAACCCATCTACTCTAAGGTATATGAAACAGTAACCATAACTATGAAAACTCTCATCTTAATTATTGGGACATTCTGAGTAATTATATTTCTATCACATCTAAAAGTTAAACTTTGCTTTAAAAGACAAAAAATAACAAATGCATGATTCCCATCACAATATAATTATAGCATTCTCAAAATAATCTATTTTGATAATTTCTATTACTGGACTTGATGTGCTTTTTAAGACAATAATTAATGATTCTTGGGCAGTTTTAAGTTGGGAAACATTGTTCCTAGAGTATCTTTACTGAAAATGTGCTTTCTCTGTAAATGCTCCATCACACTTCCTGGATTATTTATGTTTTATTCTTTTTGATGGAAAATAATAAATTTATAGGAAAAAGAAGGATCTAATTAATCACATTTTACCCATCCACTCACAGTTTGTGAACATATCTTTTGTACTAAATACTGTTACTGATTTTCTTGTATGTGTAAATTAATGTTTAAACAGAATAATGTCATCTACTGTTTAACATGAGTAGATGAAAAAAATAAAGAGCCTAAATAGCCTACAATCTGTGAAGAGCCTAGCTGAACTCTAACTCAGTCTTGTAAGTTTAAAGTTTTTAGACTCAAATAAAGATCAATAAAACTTATGAGAAACAAAAGAAGATGTTATTTTGGCTTCTATAATCTTAGTAATACCACTAAATTTCATGGAATTCCAAACATTGTTTTTCAATCACAAAAAAGAACCTGTCAAATATCTCATTATATGAATGAGGAGCAATTTCTTTATAGGTTTGAAAACATGCACTTTGCAAATATTTCATTCTACTTCATAGGTTTTGATCATAAGGCTAAAATAAAACACTACAATTAGATGACACAAATATTGCTTACCTTTTGTATATGCTGATCAAATAAAATTTTACTCCAATTTTAATAACAATAATGTAATAAACATTTTGCTTTCATTTGTATTATTTAAGTAATAAAACTAGCCACTTTTTCTATGTCCTTAAAGCACATTATTTAACTTTAATTAAATTATAGTAAATTTGCGGATGTAAATTTCTCCTTTTTCACCAAGATATACTTTCTCTGAGATATACAGTGTTTTTAACCTCAGAAATGTGTTCATCAAGTAATAATGTAGTAGGTATTCAAAGCTGTTTGGTTCTGTCATTGGATCATTGTAATTTTTGCCTCTGAGGAATTTGTCCAAAGGCAGTAACCTATTGGCCATTCCTTCCAGACTTCATGGCCATGGACTCAGTCTTTAGAGACTAGACACACACCAATTGGGACAAGTTGTATAATATAACTGTATTCATAAATGTATTTGGTGTTATATATAAAACTAGAAGGGACTGGACTTTTAAAAATTAAAACAGTCTTCAAAAAATGTTTATTTTGAAAACTAGAATATATACATTTAATAATTTTGATGCTTTAGAAACTGGACACATTGTGCAATTCTAACTTGAATTAATTGACATGTTCATTACATCAGATCCTTGCCATGTTTTATGGACAGATTGTGTACAATTAGCAATTTTAAAGAACACAACACTGTAGAATTAATTATATTCATCATGTTATTCAATAGATTCCTTGATTTTATTCCTCCTAGCTTTTCCCAATTTGGCATTTATTTTCAAATATATCTCTGAAACTTTTACTGTTTTCATACTAATTGCTGTTGTCAAACAACATTTATTACCCTTAAAAACTTTGAAATTATGGGTTTATACATAAAAAATTTTATAGTCTCTAAAAATTGCTATTGTAAAGCATCATTTATTAGCCTTAAAAACATAACTCTGAAATTGTGGGTTTATGTATAATTATTTTTTATTCCCTAACGACATCTATCAAATCATGAAAATAATTTTTTTCCTTACAAGGTAATGAATGAGATAAAAAGTGTTTTAGCAAGGGTAAAATAATAAAAATTGGGTCTCCCTTTTTTATAGAAAGTGTAGGAGATATAATATCCAGAGAATTTTATATGTCATTATGTATTGCATTAAATCAGTTTATTCACTTTCTTTAAAATTCAGTATAATGCAGTTTAAGGAATTATGATGCTATACAATTCATAATCCAAAGAAAAATAGTACCTGAAAATATACTGATCCTCTATAATCCCAACTCCTAACTCATAATTTCAAGTGCAAACTGAATAATTATTTCTTTTTCTTTTTTTTTGTTTTTCTTTTATGAAATTTCTTTTTTTATCAGATATTTTCTTTATTTACATTTCAAATGTTATCCCCTTTCCTGGTTTTCCCTCCTGAATACCCTTATCCCATACTGCCTCCCCCTACTTCTATGAAGGTGTTCTCCCACCCATCCTGGCATTCCCCGAAACTGGGACATCGAGCTTTTTCAGGACCAAGGGCCTCTTCTCCCATTGACACAGGGTAAGGCCATCCTCTGCTACAGCCCTGGGTCCCTACATGAGTACACTTTGGTTGATAGTTTAGTCTCTGGGAGCTCTGGTGGAGGGGTATGGTTGGTTGATTTTGTTATTCTTCCTAAGGTGTTGCAAACCCTTTTTAGTTACTTCAGTCCATTTTCTAGCTCCTCCATTGCTGATCCAGTGCTAAGTCCAATGGTTGGATGAGAACATCTGCCTCTGTATTTGCCAGGCTCTGTCAGAACCTCTCAGGAAACAGTTATATCAGGCTCCTGTCAGCAAGCACTTCTTGGCATCCTCCATAGTATCTGGGTTTGATGACTGTATATGAGATGGATCCACAAGTGGAGAAATATTAGGATTGCTTTTCCTTCAGTCTCTTCTCCATACTTTGTCTCTGTATTTCCTTCAATGAATATTTTATTCCCTCTTCTAAGAAGGACAAAAGCACCCACACTTTGATTTTACTTTTTCTTGAGCTTCATCTGGTCTATGAATTGTGTCTTGGGTATCCCGAGCTTTTGGGCTAATATCCGCTTCTCAGTGAGTGTGTTCTTTCGTGACTGGGTTGACTTCTTTGACAAAGATCAAGTGACCATAGGTGTATAGGTTTATTTTTCTGTCTTCATTTCTATTCCTTTGATTTACCCATCTGTATCTGTACTAATACCATCTAGTTTTTAATCACTAATCTTCTGTACTACAGCTTGAGGTCATGGATACTGATTCCCCCAGAAATTCTTTTATTTTTGGGAATTGATTTTGCTATCCTGAGTTTCTTGTTATTCCAGATGAAGTTGACAATTATTCTATTTTCTCTTT
The DNA here is from genome assembly GCA_964023405.1 of Apodemus agrarius. Lineage (NCBI taxonomy): Eukaryota > Metazoa > Chordata > Mammalia > Rodentia > Muridae > Apodemus > Apodemus agrarius. The sequence goes on along the minus strand of OZ030008.1, from coordinate 96,479,124 downwards.
GAAAACTAGAGTTGGGATTTTGGAAAGGCCATTCTATGCTACATCTGCAACTGGAGCCATGGGTCCCTCCATGTATACTCTTTGGTTGGTGATTTAGTCTGGGAGCTCTGGGGGTACTGTTCGGTATTAATCTTCTATGAATTTACTTTCAAATCCTAGCATGCCTACATTGTATTCATTAACTTTACATCTACACTATAAATTATTATAGATATAGAATTTGGTTCATAAATGTCATGTCCAACTTTATTTGGAATAATATTGTTTCTTTGCCATTCTATACACACACAATGGCATATTTTTTAATATTTTTAATTAAATTTTATTTTATCATGTTTGCTTTATTTACATTTCAAATGGTATGCCCTTTCCTCATTACCCCTCTTAAAAACCCCTATCCCATTCCACCTGCCTCTGCTTACCAACCCTCCCTTCCCATTTCCCTGACCTGGAATTCCATCCTCTGAAGGGTTCTTCAACTTCTTTTGTGAGAGACTTGAAATTTTCATCATAGAGATCGTTAAAATGCTTGGTTTGGGTTATGTCAAAATGTTTTATTTTTGTGACTATTATGAAGGGTGTTGTTTCCCCAATTCCTTTCGCAGCTCATTAATTCTTTGTGTAGAGGAAGGCTGCTTACTTGTTTGAATTAAGTTTATATCCAGTCACTTAGATGAAGTTGTTTATCAAGTGTAGGAGCTCTCTGGTAAAATTTTTGGGGGTCATTTACATATATATATATATATATATATATATATATATACATACATGCATATATCATATCAACTGCAAATAGTGATACCTTAACTTTGTCCTTTCTGATTTGTTTCTCTATGATCTCCTTTTGTTGTCTAATTGCTGTAATTAGAACTTTGAGTACTATATTAAATAGATATGAAGAGAATGGCCACCATTTGTACCAGGAAGCCAGGAAGCTCCACAACCTTCTGTCCAAGGTTGCCAGGAAAGATCTCCCAGCAGTTTCTCCACTTCTGAGCATGGAGGTGAGATCTCCACCTTCTTTCTAGAGGAGAACAGCTAGTCAAACACAAGGCATGAGATCAGTGGAGCAGCTGGGACAGGAGATTTCTGGTCACATTTGCACCAGGAAGGCAGGCATAGCCACAGCCTTTCATGCACAGCCAACCAGGAGAGAGTGATCTCCCAGCAGTGCCTCCACTTCTGAGTACAAAGGCAAGTTCTCCAGCTTCTCTCCAATAACTCTCTGGAGGGGAACAGCTAGGAGTGCACAGGGCATATAATCAGTGGTGCCAATAGGACAGGAACCTTCCAGGTGCCATTTACCTAAGGGAGCCTTCTGTTCACATACCCTACCAGAAGACAGTTGATCTCCCAGGAGTACAGACACAAGCTTACAGGCCCACAGGAGGGACATGCTCCAGCCAAACAAAGCAAAACCAACTAATACCAGAGATAACCAGATGGCAAAAGACAAGGGCAAGAACCCTACCAACAGAATCCAAAGCTACTTGGCAATAACAGAACCCAGTTTTCCCACCACAACATGTCCTGGATACCCCAACACAGAAAAAGCAAGAGTTGGACTTAAAATCGCATCTCATGATGCTGATACAGGACTTCAAGAAAGACATAAATAACTCCCTTAAAGAAACACAGGAGAACATGGCTCAACTGGTAGAAACACTTAAAGAGGAAACACAAAAATCCCTTCAAGAATTACAGGAAAACACAACCAAACAGAAGTTGAACAAAACCATCTAAGATCTAAAAATGGAAGTAGAAACAATAAAGAAATCACAATGGAAGACAACTCTGGATATAGAAAACCTTAGAAAGCAATCAAGAGTCACAGATGCAAACATCAACAATAGAATACAAGAGATAGAAGAATCTCATGTGCTAAAGATACCATAGAAAATATTGACTCAACAGTCAAAGAAAATGCAAAATGCAAAAAGCTTATAACCCTAAACATTCAGGAAATCCAGGACACAATGAGAAGAACAAACCTAAGAATTATAGGTATAGAAGAGAGAGAGACAATTTAGAACTTAAAGGGACAGTAAATATCCTTGGGAAAATTATAGAAGAAAAATTCCCTAATCTAAAGAAAGAGATGCCCATAAATATACAAGAAGCCTACAGAACTCCAAACAGACTGGACCAGAACAGAAAGTACTCCCAGCACATAATAATCAAAACACCAAATGCACTAATCAAAGAAAGAATATTAAAAGCAGTAAGGGGGAAAGGGCAAGTAACTTATAAAGGCAGACATATCAGAATTACACCAGATGTCTCACCAGAAATGATAAAAGCTAGAAGATCTTCGGCAGATCTTGTACAGACCCTAAGAGAACACAAATGCCAACCCAGACTACTATACAGAGCAAAACTCTCAATCACCATAGATGGAGAAACCAAGATATTCCATGATAAAACTGTATTTACACAGTATCTTTCCACAAATCTAACTCTACAAAGGAGAGTAGATGGAAAACACCAACACAAGGAAGGAAACTTCAACCTAGAAAAAGCAAGAGAATAATCTTCTTCCAATAAATCAAAAGAAAGTAACCATACAAACAAAAATAACAGGAAGCAACAAGCACTATTCCTTAATAACTGTTAACATTAATGGACTCAGTTCCCCAATAAAAAAGACATAACCTGCCGGGCGGTGGTGGCGCACGCCTTTAATCCCAGCACTTGGGAGGCAGAGGCAGGTGGATTTCTGAGTTCGAGGCCAGCCTGGTCTACAAAGTGAGTTCCAGGACAGCCCGAACTACACAGAGAAACCCTGTCTCGAAAACACCAAAAAAAAAAAAAAAAAAGAAAAAAAGAAAGACATAACCTAACAGAGATATTTTTCATGTAAATCTTCAATTTTATCATAAAATTAATATCAATTAAAAAAAGAAAGAGGCCCTTGGGAAAAAACAAAACCTGAAAGTAAGTGGAATACTGGGTTGGGAAGGATAAGCACAATTGCTGATTAATAAATTAGAAGTCTTAAATGTCTATATATAGTAAAGGTTAAAAAAAATGACAGTTTCCAGTCTAATGTTCACTGCTGCCATTATGTATCTACATTTTAGATGAATAGATATTCCTGGGAATTCTGCATAATGTCACCAGTTTTCCCACACAAGAAAGAAGGTGAGCCTTTCCTTTCTCTTCCTCCTAGAACTTTTAGAATAATAAGGTGAATGTGATGACTGAGGATTTAGAACAAGGACACATATTAACAATTTCATTCTTTTCCAATGACACAAGGATCTATTGTGCATTTAGTGTTATCTAGCAGACTGTATTATAAACCTGAATTTTTTTTTGGTTTTGTTTGGATTGGTTTTTTGAGACAGGGTTTCTCTGTGTAGCCCTGGCTGTCCTGGAACTCACTCTGTAGACCAGGCTGGCCTCGAACTCAGAAATCTGCCTGCCTCTGCTTTCCAAGTGCTGGGATTAAAGGCATGTGCTACCACTGCCCAAATCCTGAAATTTTGTTTGTATTCCTTAATATAATATGCAAAATGTGGGTGCAGTGAGGTGCATTGGTGCTTGGCACTTATCTCAAAGACTGGGAGGCAAAAATAAGCAAATTAAAACAGTTCTGAAACCTGACACATCTATATTCCCATCCATCCAGACTGCATTAAAAAAAAAAAAGCTCAGCCTTCCAAATAGATTAAATGAAATGGTTACTAACTTCTGATGTTTTAATTCTAATTCCTTTTTAAAGAGTAAAATTATTCTCTCATCTTTTTTATTCATTTATGCTTGCTCAGAGACATAGTCTTCCTATGAAGCCCTAGGAGGCTTCAAGCTAACAATTCTTTTGCCTCAGCTTGCCATATCCGAGATACCAGGGTTGCAACTTTTATTATCATCTCATAATCCCAAAATAGACAAAACCTATGTAGACTATAAAATGTAGTAGCTTACTCAAGTACATCCTCTTTGCTGTTTTCTTTTATTTTGCTTTGTTCAGCTTCTTGATTCATGAAGAAACATAGTCCCTTTAGTAAAAAAAAAAAAAAAAAAAAAAAAAAAAAAAGGTGACTTGGGAAAGAATTTATTCCCAGAGCAGAGACAGTATCCTACTTAAACAGCACACTGTGGAAAATGTGTGAGAATGTGACTAACCTATATTTAAATCTTAATACTTAGGCTTAGAAATTCCCACTTCCTTGTCATCTATATTCTTCTAATTTATAAAGGTAGGTAAGGATCATGTTTAACATAATTTGACTTTGGATATATATTAAATTTGTATTTCCCTGTGGTGTTTTATGTTAGCTGTAGGATAATTTTATTAGGTTAGTTGAGAACAAAATATGAAATCCTGTTAAGTATTAAATGTAATGGAGCAGAAAACATTCTTAAATTCATTAAAGAAACTTACATTTTATGTGCTACCACCAGTCAATTAATAATTGAATTTTCATTAATTATATTGAGAATAATTTTATCTTATATATGTATTTAATATTTTACAAATATAATATCTAGATTTCATATCTCATAAAATCTAACTATGAAAATAAGTGATCAAAATGTTGAATGAACATCACTGAAATGTACCTGTTGCTCATAGTTATCAAAAGTGTACATGGTTGTCAAAAATTAACATCTCTCTTTTTTTAATAAAAAGCATGTTCTTTTATTGAAAAAGGAAGTAAAATTGAAGATTTACTTCAATATTACTTAAACAGCACACTGTGGAAAATGTGTGAGAATGTGACTAACCTATATTTAAATCTTAATACTTAGGCTTCTGATAAATATTTTATCAAAAAATATTTCTGATAAAATAGAAGTAATAGAAAAATATGAAAAAATAACATCTCTGATAAAAGATTTTAAAAGTATTAGGAACATATTAGCATATTTTCCACTGCAGTTTTTTTTTTCCAATCAGGACATTTATAGATTCAAATCTACGTTTAATATCCTACTTCGATTTTATTTTATGTATTTCTTCTGTAGCTTTTCTGTATGCATTGTATATATTGGAATATTACATTATTTGATATTGTAGAATTGACATTCAAGAACTTCATTGTTTCATAGTATATGTGATTTAAATAACCATAAATAACCATAAATAACCAAGGTGAGTATATTTTACTGCAACCAAAAAGAGCTTTTCAATTTATTTTTATTTCTTTTATAAAATTATATTATATAATTTCCATATATATTTTTGTTAACTCTTTTTCTTAGTAACAATTAATTGTTGTAAAGTTTTCCAATAGAAAATTAGGAGAAATACTAAAATATTTGATAACTATTGAAGGGAAAAGATGCTTATTATGCAAAAATTGATTGTGTGGTACATTGATGGACCACTTGGCTAGAATGAACAAGGCCAGGGATTTAGATGCTAAACATTTTACAAGAAAGAAAGGCAGAAGATTGTTTTCTATAATATGGAAATTTACAATTGCTCATGATAAACCTGTAGTTTAAAATGGAAAACTAAATAAATGTGAGTAAAATGGATGGCTTTTCCATTGAAATTTTTATTTATTTATACCATTTATTAGTATAAATAAATATTAGTTATTTTAAAAAATCATATTTGAATACAACATATATTGATGACTTTCTTTTCTGAATAAAATATTGATACTTCCCATTGAGACAGAAATAAACAGAAAAAGATTTCTGTATAAGTAGAGAAAGCAAAACATCTACTAATATCATTTTTATCTAAGTGCTTTTACAAAAAGATATCATAGTTCTAGTTAGAAGCATACAGTTTTATTGACATTTGTTTTAAATGCAAACCAATTGAGACTACAATATAGAAAGTCCCTACTGTCCTACTCCTTAATTAAATACAGTAAAACCAAATTAAAAGGCACGTTTTATATTATTTATCCTTTTAGGAGATCATTAAACAAGCAGATGCAGCCTATAAAATACATCCTGGTATACAGCAGGAAAATGAACTTGTTGAAGGGTTTGTCAATGCCTGGGAATTTATTTCTATACCGAGTCAAATAGGTGAAGAAACATGTGTAAATGCATTATGTAGTATAATCAAGAAAGGAGAAATTTTTGGAATGTTTTATAATCTTGAGATGACACTGTAGATTTGCCATTTATATTAAAAGTATTTGTAACTTTTGAGTTTCTGTTATAGTAATTTCACATTTTCATATTAAATTTTTATTAAGGGAAGTGTAAATTTTAGAATTAGAATCAAGCTCTATTACTACTTTAACACTATTTTTACATATGAAATAGTACAGGGAGAAAAGTAACCGTTCCTATTATTGTCATAAAATTTTTAGAATGTCCAAGTTAGTCTCAAACCCTCCACGTACCCAATTTGCATCTTTGTTTTGACACTAAAATTTTGAACACCAACTATACATAACACTGTCAAAACTCGGTTGAAAACCAAACTCTTTTTTGAAGTGACTTAGCTGATTACTCCTTAAGTGAATATCACTGAACTTAATTAGTTTGAATACTGAGTATAAGACAGTCAGGTTTTTCTCACAGAGCAGATGATCATTGTAAATTCAACATATTATTCAAATGCTACTCAGCTAAAGAAAATGTATCTAGTACAGAACAGAGAGGTAAATGTGTAGGTTGAGGATATGCACATGGAAGAAAATGGGTTAAATGAGCAGATTATTTGATAATTGTTGGATAAAGGTGTGTTTTCGTTTGCTTTTTATGAAATACTTTCAAAAGTTTCTAAATTTTGGGAAGTTTTATAATCAATATGAAAAATCAAAAGATATAAGGTGAAGGAGTTTAAAATGGAAGTTATAATTATAGTACTATATAAAGCCTAAGAAAAATGAGTGAGAACTTGTCAGCATTCCTAATCATAAAACCCAACAAAATCCATACAATGAAGAATGGAACAAGTGAAGGAGATGAGTAAGCACAACAAGGATGCATGTGGAGAGCTGAGAGGAGCATGAAGAGAGCTCTGATGGCCTAGATTCTGCTACAATAGATGCATCTTCAGAATAGAGAGATGTCACCCTTACATATACTTCCTTGAACATGTGTGCAGATGAGAAAGGAAACATAGCTTCAGATACTTGAACACACTGAGCTAGAAAGACCTTAATATTCTTTATTTCATTCTAAGTTCCTACTTTAAGGACAGTTACTTTAATATGTTCATAAAAATATGACACTGATTTTTTTACAGTCTGTACCCTGAAAAGAATAATGCACAGACATAAATTTCATACAATATTTGGTGGACAGTTATTGAATAATTGTATAGTGTGTGTAAAACTTTTAGACATGAAAGAGGAAGAAGGTTTAAATGTTAATGTTTACTATTACTGAAACTTTTAAGGTCTTTTTGAATATTTGCTCGTATATTATTTACTAATTTACGAAAAAAATCTTGAGCTAGTAAAACAATTGATTGGGCAAAAAGAAAAAAATCAACTACAAGAATGAATCGTTGCTTTATTAAATATTAGTTCAAATTTTGCATTTAAAATACTGAGAATAAAATTTAAAATGGCATGCATAATAATGCCAGACAGCCAAAACCTGCAACAGCACAAACAAAAATTTAAATCAAATAAACATTTTCACTGCATACCCTGACTGGCATATAATACACTTCACAACATTTGAGAACATAACAAAGAGATGGTATTTGTTTTTATCCTTTTAGAAATGTTAAAGGGTTCTGAAGTGTGGAACCTGTAGCTTATATGTAAGATAAGAAAACCAAATGCAGTAAAGTGACTAGCAGTTGTGACTGAGTGAACTCGAAGCATGGAACGCACACAGATCAGAGCAAAGCTCAATGCCTCCACTGTTACCCAATTTATCCTTCTGGGATTTTCCGAAATTCCCAATCTCCAGGGGTTTCTGTTTGGAATGTTCCTCATAATTTACTTGATTATCCTAATTGGAAATAGCCTCATTACTGTGATAACTAGAATTGATCCTGCACTACAGAAGCCAATGTATTTTTTCCTGGCAAATTTTTCTACTCTGGAAATCTGTTATGTATCAGTCACTCTTCCTAGGATTCTGTTCAACATTGCTACTCAAGACAGACACATTTCTTTGCTAAGCTGCGCCATGCAAACATACTTCTTTCTTATGCTGGGCGCCACGGAGTGTTTCCTGCTGGCTGTGATGTCCTATGACCGCTATGTGGCCATCTGTAACCCTCTGCACTATCCTCTGGTCATGAACCCAACAAAGTGCACTCAGCTGGCAGCAGGCTCCTGGCTTGGAGGCATCCCAGTCCAGATAGGACAAACATGTCAGATATTCTCTCTACATTTCTGCAATTCTAATAAAATAGACCACTTCTTCTGTGACATACCACCTATTCTCAAGCTGGCCTGTGGAGACACTTCAATTAATGAGCTGTCTGTCTATTTAGTGGCCATTCTGTTTGCTGCAGTCCCTTTTATGATGATAATTGCCTCTTATAGCAAAATTATTGCCACCATTCTGAGATTGCCAACAGCTACAGGACAGACAAAAGCATTCTCAACATGTTCTTCCCATTTGCTTGTGGTGTTTTTGTTTTTTGGATCAGCTTCTGTTACATACTCAAGGCCAAAATCTACCCATTCTCCAGGAACTGACAAAGTCTTCTCTCTATTCTACACCATTGTGACTCCTATGTTCAACCCCCTGATATACAGCTTCAGAAACAATGATGTGATTGGTGCCCTGAGAAAACTGCTATGTAGAAAACGATGTCAGAATGTGTGCCCTAAAGTCTAAAGTACTTTATAAACTTCTTGTGACAAGGACACTCTTCTCTTGTCTGTCATGGAATGCTCCATTTTTTTTTTTTTTGAGACAGGGTTTCTCTGTATAGCCCTGGCTGTCCTGGAACTCACTCTGTAGACAAGGCTGGCCTCGAACTCAGAAATCCGCCTGCCTCTGCCTCCCAAATGCTGGGATCAAAGGCATGTGCTACCACCGCCTGGCTGGAATGCTACTTCTTATCTACTTCTAAGTGGTCATCTGTTGACATATTTGCTAATCTCTATTAACTAGCATCTAGTCTATGCCTCCAGATATTAGTGTGCTCTTAGTTCAGAAGAAGTATCATTTACATAGGGTGGAATTGAAAATGTTTTCTTATGCTAATCAAAACAACCCTGAGATTCCACCTAACACCAGTCAGAAAGGCTAAGATTAAAAACTAAGGGACAACAGGTGCTGGCGAGGATGTGGAGAAAAAGGAACACTTCTTTTTGGTGGGATTGCAAGATGGTACAACCGCTCTGGAAATCAGTCTGGCGGTCCTTCAGAAAAATGGGCATGACACATCCAGAGGACCCTGTCATACCACTCCTGGGTATATACCCAGCGGAATCCCATGCATACAATAAACACACATGCTCCACTATGTTCATAGGAGTCTTATTTATAATAACCAGAAGTTGGAAGGAGCCCAGATGTCCCTCAAAGGAGGAATGGATACAGAAAATGTGGTATATTTATACAATGGAATACTACTCAGCAATTAAAAACAATGAATTCATGCAATTTGTAGGCAAATGGTTGGATATGGAAAATATCATCCTAAGTGATTTAACCCAATCACAAAAGAATACAAATGAAATGCAATCACAGATAAGTGGATATTAATGAGCCCAAAAGCTCTGAATACTTAAGACACAATTAGCAAATCAAAAGATTCCCAAGAAGAAGGAAGGAAAGGACTCTGGTTCTGAAAAGACTGGATACAGATTTGTAGGAGAGCATCAGAACAGAGAAATGGGGGGGGGATGATTGGGGAATAGTTATGGGGGAGAGGACTTATGGGACATATGGTGGGGGGAAACTGGGAAAGGGGAAAGCTTTTGGAATGTAAACAAAGAATATAGAAAATTAAAAAAATGAAAAAAAGATACTGCTTTGCTGTGAAATGTAAATAAATATTATAAACCGCCCCCAAAAGAAAATGTTTTCTTTTTCCTTTTTTCCTTTTATGATTCCTATCTAATCAAGCACTTCTGTGATATCCCACCTGATGCTTATCTTTGTTTTATGAACATTTTTGTGAATATTTGGATGATTTTTTTTTGGTTCTATTTATTTGCCTTGGTTCCCTTTATGTTAATAATCATTTCCTAGTGTATAATTGTCTCATAATTTTGATATTGCCATCAATCATATTAGGCTAAAACAGCTTTCTGCTTATTGTGTTTACTAGTTGTAATGTTATATAATGTTTTATGCTTTTGTATACTTTTGTAATTTTCATAACTATTTACAAGTAAGAAGCACATCATATGACAATGAATATTTAACTGTATGGATATATATATATATATATCACATTGCATTTTATTGTATTAACATTATAGAACTCTAATTATAAAATATCTGATTTTATAATGGTAATGATTTCCAAATAAGATTTAATTTGTATATGTTAAGGCAAAGTTCTGTATGCACTATCAAATAAACAGCTATTCCATTTTAATACATATATTTTTGTGTAATATTTACCTTCCAAAGTGCATGATCTTGTAAATGAAAAAACATTTGATTTAGTACCCAAGGTGGTTGGAGTCTGTATTGCAAAGCAAGGGGTGGCTACCAGAAGAACTGAGAGTTCTGTTTTTCTTTAAGATATATTTAGTATATGTAAATACACTGTATCTGTCTTCACACATACCAGAAGAGGGTACTAGATCCCATTACAGATGGTTGTGAGCAACCATGTGGTTGCTGGGATTTGAACTCAGGACATCTGGAAGAGCAGTCAGTGTTCTTAACTGCTGAGCCATCTATCTAGCCCTGAACTGAGTTATAATCCCAAACCTCAGGCAGCAGGGAGAATGCATACTGGGAATGTACTGAGCCTTTGAGCAGATATTCTGATATACTATCACAAAGTAATTATCATTTACCAACTTTTAAGTTAGTGATTTTGTTTTGTTTCTGTTTTAGAATATAGATAAACTGGTTAGTTTTTGTAAACTACTCGGAAACAAAAGTCACATGAAAAGTTGCAGAGTTCATCAAGGAATACTTTCCAGAGTCTTGGATTGGACTTTGGGCATGCCAATGAGGAGATGATTTCTTAATTTCCTCTTGCTATAGGAGGCCCACGCCCTTTGAGTAGTGTTATCCCTAGAAAAGCAGACATGGCTTTACAAAAGTTGTTGATGAAGACAGATGGAGTAAACCCTTGATCAGTACTTCCTCTCTCCAGCTTCCTGCTTAAACCTACATACTAACTTTCGTTATTGACAGAGTATTAGGTGAACTGTTAGCCAGAAAAAAAGAAAGAAAGAAACACACATAGAAAGACACACACACACACACACACACACACACACAAAGACAAACAGAACAAAAACAAAACAAAACAAAACATCCCAAAACTTTTCCTCCTGCAAGTTGCTTTGGATCATAGTCACTATGACATCAACAGAAAGCAAATGGAAAGTGTAGGCAAGAGATATTAGAGGAAAATATCAGCAAATAGATACAGGTAGGTGTTTTGTTTGGTTTAAAAATGGCTCTCCAAACAACTCAGTCCATTAATACAGCCCAAGGTTTTCTTATTTGCATTTGTAGTGTTGAGAATCTTACTGTTGGGGTGTGGGAGTTGCCACAAACCATTTGTACAACAATCTCAGTTAAGCACAAATGGTTTATTGAATGTACACAGTAATACTGGATGCCCAAGACCACAAGAGGAAAACCTAATTGTGACAACAGTTCGTCCTCAGAGGAGACTTTGTATAGGAGAAAAACATGGTTAAAGGTATAAAAGTAAACTGTGAAGTGGTATAATATTTTGTTGGCTAACTATATAAAGTGTTATTAGCTAACCTTTGCTCATTGACCCTGAGTGAGGTAAGAAGGGTGATGGACAAATAGAAAACAGTGAAATTTCAGAACATTGAGATGACAGGGTGATCCAACTGTAGCTATTTTGCTTATGAGTAATATTTTTTTAGTGTCAGCTATGGATAATTATTTCTGGGAAGTAGAGCCTGAGAATCTGACCTTAAATATACTTCTGAGAAAAATGGAGACTGGATAAAAAAAATGGGTACAGTTATGTCTAAAGGAGCAGGCCTCAACACTTACCAAGATCATCACATGCTAAGAAAATGTTAGGCTGGAGATATGGCTCAGAAGTTTCTATTCCTGCACAAACATCATGACCAAAAAGCAAGTTGGGGAGAAAAGGGTTTATTGAGCTTACACTTCCACACAGCTGTTCATTACCAAAGGAAGTCAGGACTGGAACTCAAGCAGGTCAGAAGCAGGAGCTGATGCAGAGGCCATGGAGGGATGTTACTTACTGGCTTGCTTCCCCTGGCTTGCTCAGCCTGCTCTCTTATAGAACCCAAGAATACCAGCCCAGAGATGGTACCACCCACAAGGGCTCTCCCCCACTTGATCACTAATTGAGAAAATGCCCCACAGCTGGATCTCATGGAGGCACTTCCCCAACTGTAGCTCCTTTTCCTATGATAACTCCAGCCTGTGTCAAGTTGACACACAAAACTAGCCAGTACAATTGACCCCTTGTCAACTTGACACACCAACATATCACTATTAAGCCCCAACCCTTACTTTCTTATTCATCCCCAAGATGTAAATAACGTAAAAAGTCCCACAGTCTTTACATATTAAAAGTTCAACCCCTTTAAAATGTCCAATATCTTAAAATTCCAAGTCTTTTAAAAATTCAGTCTCTTGACTGTAGGCTCCACTAAAATACCTTCTTTCAAGAGGGAAAAATATCAGGGCACAGTCACAATCACAAAAGCAAAACTCAAACTCCAATGGTTCAATGTCTGGGATCCAACTCACGATCTTCTGGGCTCCTCCAAGGGCTTGGGTCACTTCTCCAGCTCTGCCCTTGTAGCACACAACTTGTCTTCTAGGCTCCAGCTGCCTGTACTCCACTGCTGCTGCTGTCCTTGGTGGTCATCACATAGTACTGGCATCTCCAAGCCTCAACTCTTTTGCATGACCCCTTCAGTCCTGGGCCATCAATTACAACTGAGGGTACACTTTCACAAATGGCCTTCCATGGCCTCTCACAGTACCAAGCCTCAGCTGTTCTTCATGAAGCCTTCATGCCTTCAAAAGCAGTACCACCTGGGTGACTCTTACACAGTACCAAGTCCTGCTACAGCACAAGGCACAACCTTGGCTATCTGGAACACACCCTCTGTGCTCTCAGAAAACAGTTCCCAGAAGATTTAATCTCAGTGATGCTGGTTTCTTCTTAATCACCGCTAATTTCTTAGCTCCAGCTAACCAGCATCAATAGTCCCAGTAACACAAAGGTTAACTTTAATGGTTTTGGTATCTTGTTAATCACAGCTGATTCTTCGGCCCCAGCTAACCAAAACCACAGAATCTTCATGGCCCTGATAAGAGTCTTTAATCTTCCCTCTGAAATTTCACAAGCCAGGTCTCCATCTTCTGCCTTCTTCTCAACATTATCTTCCAAGCTCCTACACAACGGTCTCACAGAGGTCTCAACACTGAATGGACCATCTAGCCCAAAGTTCCAAAGTCCTTCCATAGTCCTCCCCAAAACATGGTCAGGTTGTCACAGGAATACCCCACTACGCTGGTACCAATTTGTCTTAGTCAGGGTTTCTATTCCTGTACAAACATTATGACCAAGAAGCAAGTTGGGGAGAAAAGGGTTTATTGAGCTTACACTTCCACACAGCTGTTCATTACCAAAGGAAGTCAGGACTGGAACTCAAGCAGGTCAGGAAGCAAGAGCTGATGCAGAGGCCATGGAGGGATGTTACTTACTGGCTTGCTTCCCCTGGCTTGCTCAGCCTGCTCTCTTATAGAACCCAAGAATACCAGCCCAGAGATGGTACCACCCACAAGGGCTCTCCCCCACTTGATCACTAATTGAGAAAATGCCCCACAGCTGGATCTCATGGAGGCACTTCCCCAACTGAAGCTCCTTTTCCTATGATAACTCCAGCCTGTGTCAAGTTGACACATAAAACTAGCCAGTACATTTCTTCATAGGTAAAAGGTTCTACATGGTAAATCATGTTATTAAATAAAGTAAATGTTATTAATGTGTAAGCATAAGACTAAGAAAATAATATCTCAGAATATTACCCTTTAATTTTCTAATGAGTATTGACAAATGTTTTACAATTTTTTTCTCCATTTATTTATTTATTCATTCATTTTACACTATGAACACTGACTTTCTGTCAATTTTCCCCCACAGTCCTCCCTCATCACCCCACTCCTCCTTTGAGATGGTGGAACCATTCCTGAGTACCTCCCCACCCTGGCACATCAATACAAAATTATTTTCATGAGAACATACAAAGCACATTAAATTAGCAAAGAAGAAAGACATTTCTTCTTTGCAAATGTAAGCATTCATTTGTTTAAAAGTTGGCATATTACATGTAAATTTTACATGCATATAATATTAAAAATGAATGAAGATTATAAACATGTATTATAGATATATCATAATCATCTTCTTACTATTTCTTCATTTCACAGAAAAAATATTTTGTTATTACTTTAGGTATGGCATAAATACTATAATACCTAAGAGAGAAAGAACATTTAAGGCCAGCAATGACTGTACTGTGACTTCCAGATCTAGTACTATACAAGCTGACTGTTACACACACACACATACACAACATATGTAGTTGCGAGTTTCTGACGGTTTCAGTGTTCACCCTTCCATAATAATCACAACATTACAAAGTAAAACAATTTGTGCAAAACACAAGAAATTTACCTTGGTTTCTATTTTATATGCTTAAATCCTTAAGTGGGAGGAAACATGAATTTTCTTCCAGTAGAATGTAGCATGGGGATGGAACTTATTCCCAAAGTAGAAACCATTTCCTACTTAAACATCAATGTGTGTTCTGACAGCACACTAAATACTTACTGGATTTTTTCAAGTAATTGAAGTATTTAAGGCTTAAAAACAAAACATATTTAATATTAATTTAATCTGAACAATAAAGGTAAGGATTATGATTGAGTCAATACTACACAGATAAATACTAATTCAAATTACATTTTCCAAATAACTAATGTGTGCATAGCTAGAATCTTCTTTTTAAATATCAGCATTAGGAAGAAGATATTAAAATAAGTGAAAATAATTTAGTATATACTTTTTATTAATTACAAATATTGTTCCAAATTTCTTTGTAAGGTTCTGACATTTTAAGATTTAAAGAAAAGAATGAACTATGAAATATGTTTTAGGATAATCAAATAAAATAAAGAATAATAATAGCAATATGGAGAAATATTATGTGTTAATTTGTATCACAATTCTAGCATATTTTATTCATTTAAAAGTATTATTTATCTAACAAGCCCTCTTTTCAGTTATATATGTACTTGTCTGTTTTATATGAATAGGTTGGCGTTCATAGCTACTAAAGAATCTACATTTTAACTTAGTAAAAAATGAGTGTCATTAAAGTATGTCAGCCTCCTGTTACAGTCAAAGGTGTTCCTGGTAGTTAATTATTAAATCTGTAAGTGAATATAAAAATATTATACAATTAGTAGCATATGTGTGTATGTTTTAGTAATTTTTGCTCAAAGAAAAACCTTTTTTTTAAATTCATGTAACTTCAAATGACTTTCAAACTTTATCTCCTCTGTTCATAAATTTTTTCAGAGAAGAATAAGCCCTGTGTATACTTCCACGTTAAATACATTAGTTAAGATTAGAGTAACTATAGGCAAAAATATCATTCTGTTGAATATGTCAAATAGATAAGCATAAAGTACTCGAATAAACAAAAGTGCCTATTTCCAAAAGTACTGGTGGCTCTCTTTTTTTAAAGTATTGATTGTGTTTTTCAAAGGTTTACAATAGTCAGAAACAATAGCTATAAGGGACATTATTTTAGAGGTACTAAGTATTATAGGCACAGAAGCTCAAGAAGTAAAATAGGAGCAGGATGCTTGCCCAGTGTGTGTCAGATGCTTCATGGAAGCATCACAGGAAAACTAAGTGTAATTTGAATAGTTTCCTATAGATCAAACAACTTTCCAACATGCAGATCTAAATGATCAATTACTAAAATGTAAATAAAATTTTGGATGATGTTACAAATAAAAATTTGAAATATTGTCATCCAAACCTAGAAAACAGAAAAAAATAAAAGAACACATGTTTTTCAGATAGCGAAAAAATAAAACACTTGCTCATTCTTCATCCCCTTTAGGCATTTTGGAATGTGATTAGATTTTATTTAAAAATCTATTACATCAGATATTTTAGATTTTAACTTTTCTGTCTTCTGGGATGGGAATCTTTGACAGCAATATTTATCCAATGAAATTCACCATGCATAATGCTTAAGAATATAACATGAAATAAGTTAAAAGAACATTTTTTTCTTTTCCAGTTTTTACTTTGTGATAAGTCCAAGATTTAATTAAGGAGGTTAAAAAGAAGTTTAAAATTTGTAATGCATGTAAAAAATTAAACTTGTAGGGTACCCATACTTTAGAAATTTTAGGTTTTACCTGGAATTTTCTATTTATTGTATATATTCAATTATAATATTTTATATGTTAATTAACATTCAGGAGTCTATATCTTTTCTATTTTATATTTTTATATATTTATGTATTTTATAGTTTTGTTGAAATAGTACCTATTTTGTATAGTACTTTAATATTAATATGAAAATTTGGAAATAGGAAGGAAATACTTTTTAACATTTGAACATTATAAAATTATTGGGAAATGAGAGTTTGTGCAAGATCAGTACTCATTTAAACACTTGGCATCAAGGTTTTGATTGTCAACTCTTGAAAACAAACCATGCACATTCCTAAAATCACAATTAGTGGTCTGAATCCTCTTGGTTGCCAGTTTCTTGCTTTGTAGATAGATAATTAAAACTGTGGCAATTGGTCAAGAAGTATCAAAAAGAATATTATAATAGAAATATTTTAAAAATTGAAATGTATAATTCTTACATATCAACAGTGACTGAAGTCACTCAACAGTGACTTCAGAGTCACATACATTATGAAGAAAAATACATGTGCTACAAAATGAAGTTAAATACGTTTATGGGAATACAGAGTATAAATATAGGGATATAGACAAGCAAAATGATGGGAAAATTGAAATATTAGTTTCAAGATAAAAGGTGAATGTATTCGTAACCTTTCGAGAAACTGTTAATGTTTATCCATTTTCAGACAATTCATAATGAATTTTATATCAATAAAAATTTAATAGTTATAAATTCAGAGACTAATAGTATATAATGAAAATGTAAAGAAACACACCTATTAATCATTTTTGTCCCCACATGAACATATAGAAGAAATTTGACTGAGATAATGAAAATACTTGGAACACGTTCAGGATGAGCTGTGGAAAAGCTGGTTTCCTATAGTAGAAGTATGCAAGGAATAAAATAACATCTCCTCCACTTACCTCAATTTCTTGGCCAGAGATGCTAATGAGACCCCTGTTAACAAGGGTGACTTGATTGTGTTTAATTAATGACCTGAGAGTACAAACTGAAGTAGAAACATGCAATCTGAAAGAAAGTTTAATTATTAAAGTAGGATATGTAAATTTGGATAGAGAGAAGAAAATTAATATAGTATGGCTTTCCATCCACCCACAAAATACAAAACTCTTAGTGAATTAGAAAATATGTATGATTGTTTTGTAGGCTTTAGCAAAAATAAATCTTTTCATTTTAAACATTTGGAGCATATACAAGGCATAATTTTTTTAAAGCACTGGAAATTTTAAATAAGTGTTATCACTACTTTATATTTGAGAAGAGGAATCCAAGTAAAAGTAAATATTTTTCATTTGTGCTTGAATCATTCCTAGAGATGGAATTTATTGCATTCTGGAATGAGGAAAATACTTCGACTGTGACAGACTTTCTCCTCCTGGGAATTTCAGATCTTCCCAAACTTCAAGGGTTTCTGTTTGGGATGTTCTCCATAATTTACTTGATTATCTTGACTGGAAACAGCTTCATAATTGTGATAACTAGAATTGATCCTTCATTACAAAAGCCCATGTATGTTTTTCCTGGCAAATTTTTCTTCTCTTGAAATCTGTTATGTATCAGTCACTCTTCCTAGAATTCTGTTCAACATTGCTACTCAAGATTGATGCATTTCTATGATGAGCTGCGCCACAAGATGTGCTTTTTCATTATGCTGGGGGCCACTGAGTGTTTCCTGCTGGCTGTGATGTCCTATGACCGCTATGTGGCCATCTATAACCTTCTGCACTGTCCTCTGGTCATGAACCCAACAAAGTGCACTCAGCTGGCAGCAGGCTCCTGGCTTGGAGGCATCCCAGTCCAGATAGGACAAACCTGTCAGATATTCTCTCTACATTTTTGCAATTCTAACCAAATAGACCACTTATTTTGTAACTTACAGCCCATTCTCAAGCTGGCATGTGGGGACACTTCAATGCATGTACTGTCTTTCTACCTAGTGGTTATGCTCTTTATAGTTTTCCCTTTTATGCTAATACTTGCCTCTTACAGCAAAATCATTGCCACCATCCGGAGGTTCCCAACAGCCACAGGACGGGCAAAAGCCTTCTCAACTTGTTCTTCCCATTTACTTGTGGGTTTTTGTTTTTTTGGATCAGCTTCTGTTACATACTTGAGGCCAAAGTCCACCCTTTCTCCAGGAACTGACAAACTGCTCTCTCTGTTCTACACCATTGTGACTCCCATGTTCAATCCTCTGATATACAGTCTTAGGAATAAGGACATGATTGCTGCACTGAGAATATTGTTACTCATTAAATAGTGCTTGGAGCTCTGCAATAAATGATTGAATTGCTTCTTACACAGTTCCTAAGTAGGTCAGTTTTTATTCAGTTTTTGACATATAATCCCTTTATGCTTCTTAAGTGCTATTTTATTTTGAATAATAGCTTGAAATTTGTTGTTTTAAATGCACATATTAATCTATCTTTATTCAATAAAATGTAATAAAAGGCCATTTAATGTAAATTATATATGATGTAAATAAGTTTTATGGGAAATCTTTGAACAGAATTCAAAATTTTGAAACATGACATATTATTTATCTAAAGTTTAACAAATATTCATCCCAATGTTCTCTCATTCATCATTATGCATACATAAAGGATGTATTTTAATATCAATGTGTTTTGAGTGAATTGCTAAATCAGTTGATAAAATAGTTAACATTAATATATTGTTTCTCTGTGTTCTGATATCTAATATATATGTCATAGTATAAATAAAAATAAAAAATATTTAAACCTACTATTAAATTGTGCATCATGTACCCATAACAATATTATAAAAAGCTACTTTTGTGCTCCTGTCTGGTTTTTGTCAGTGCAGAAAATCTTGATAATGTATTTATTACATTTAATTTCTAACAGTTGTGTCAAATTTTCTGACATTTCAACAGACATGGTTTTCTACAAAGTTCACGCTACGGAATCTTATAATAAGTACATAAAAATAAAAGAGGTTTAATGGTAGTTGATGAAATTGTTCAATGGTAAAACAGCTTTCTTTGCACTTATATAACCTTAGTTTTAATACAAATCACCTATGTTAAAATATGTGTATGGCAATACATGTACCTGCATTCTCATTACTGTAGGAGGATTGCTTAACCTTGTTTGTGTCTAGACTAGTTTCAATTAAATTAAGACTACTATCCTAAAAATTTAGTGGAGGTCTACACAGAAAGTTACCACATGATCTCTTATGGTCTCTGTGAGAGCACAGCCATGCACTTGTATAGGTACACATTTGTACAGCACACATATGTATGGATATATGCATGTGCATGTACACATGCATCATATACACACATTCAACACATTCAAACACAAACACACACACACACACACACACACACACGCACACATTCTTAATTTTATGATTTTTTTAGACCACATTTATAACTACCCTGTGGCACTTGTGGTCCTTACAGGTTTGAGCTTCTGGAACCCACCTTTTATTAACAAAATACAATTTGACTAATAAATGACTGATTTTATCTGAAATACAGTGGTGGATAGATCATCAGCAAAATATTTATGACAGTTTGAAACAAAGAAAATGAAGCACATTGAATTTATTCAGACTGTTTCTCTGGAACATTTTATAAACCCCTTCAAGTTCCTTAAAACTCAAGTTCTTTTCATAGAATATGTGAGTAAAATAGTTACTTGTGAAATTGGATACTTGTACTGATGAATAAAACATAATTCAAACATCCTAAGTAATTATCAGAACATTTATTTATTTATTTATTTATTTATTTATTGGTTTTTCGAGACAGGGTTTCTCTATGTAGCCTTGGCTGTCCTGGAACTCACTCTGTAGACCAGGCTGGCCTTGAACTCAGAAATCCGCCTGCCTCTGCCTCCCAAGTGCTGGGATTACAGGCGTGTGCCACCACACCCGGCATATCAGAACATTTAAAGTAGGAAGAAAGAGGTATAGACTGCTAAGAGACAATTAGATATGAGAATGGAAAATGAGACATAGGATTTATGTTATAATTTTTGATTGAGCAAACTGATTAAGCAGTAATTTCATATAGTAAATACAATGCTTTGAAAAAACAGTGAAGTCACTCCTTACTCTGAAAGCAGCAATAACAATAATGAGGATATGAAGTAAATGTGCATGATAGCCTCCAGAAGGAAGTCCTTCTCTGATGATATCTATATTTTTGCTTCGGGAGACATATATTTTCATTAAGATCAAACAATGTACAATGTTATCCAAGACCTTTGACTTCAAACCTACATCTGTGAAAGCCCATTCTAAAGATAAAGAGCACTCAACGATTCAATACTAAAACTACAAATAACTAATAAAATTGTGAGAAGCTGATGTGAAGGTGTCTTACCAATGCATGAAAACTGTTAAGCCCTTTAATCATTAAAGAAAACTATATTATAATACATTGTGCTGTTGCTTTTTACCAGTTGAAATGAGTACCATCTAAAAGATAAAAGACAGGCCAGCAGTGACTGTTAGTGTTGTGGTGAGACAGTCTAACAAATAAGAACATATATTATTCTTCTAGACACATGAGATTAAAATAGACCACTGTGTACTATAGCTGACAATTGCCTTTAATTGCAGATGCAGGCAGATCTTGTTGCTTCTAGCCTTTGTTTGCTGTGATACTCATGTTTACATAACCACACACAAGCATAGGTGCATACACATATAATAACTGCGATGACTATGCCTGGTTGTCAAATTGACTATATCTGGAATGAACTACAATCCAGAAATGAAGAGTACACCTTTGATCCAGATCTTGAAGCTGGAAGACACAGGCTTCTCACCTGTATGTTGTCATAGAGATCTTGAAGCTTAACGATCATGAAAAGCTTAGGCCCAGACAAGGTAGTACATGACTTTAATCCGAGAAGACTGAGACAAGGAGATCTCTAATTCAGTGTCAGTCTGAGATAAAGCAACTTCAAAATCCAGTTGTGTTGGTACACACATTTAATCTAGGCCACACTTTCTGCTGGAGGTCTGTATAAGGACATTGGAAAAAGCAAGACTCACTGTTCTTTGACTGCTTGTAATTATTAGTCAGCACATTTGTTGGAACCTAATTTTTCTGGATGCCAGTTTATACAGAAGACCAGATGAAACAACTAGCCCCATGAACTGAGCAACTACTAGATTATTTGACTTCCCATTCACAGCTTCCCAGTGCTAGGTTAGTTGGACTACAGACTGTAGAATATTAAAATAAATTCCTTTAATATATAGATATATTCCATAAGTTCTTGAACTCTAGAGAACCCTAATACAATAACAAAAAAAAAGACCAGTGTGATTATGACCCAGCAGATAAAGATACATACTGTGCAAGCTTCATGACTTGAGTTCCTAGAAATTATATGAATGTGAATGAGAATCATCTCCAAAAAATTAGAATCTGACTTCCACATGCATGACACAAACATCATATAAAGAATAATACTATCTTTTAAATTTTAAAGAGAGTAAGTCAGGGTACACCAGTCAAAAGAAGAGGTGAATGGACAATGTGCTATCTAGTTGGTCATATTCCCTATACCCTCCAACCTACTACCAAGCCACACCAGTCAGAAAAATAGTTGACTGACCAGCCTGACAGCTGTACCGCCCACCCCTTAGACTAAGTTCCCAATGACACATTCTATAGCTGACTTCCTACCTCACCAACTGCACCAAAGTCAGAAACCTGCCCCTAATTTTGGCAGACTCCTGTTACTCATGTGCAGTCCACACTTGATGAAAGAACAGATGCAGGCTATACCAGTCAGAAGAAAAGAGATCCCTTGGTACACCAAAGGCCAACTAGTTGTCAGAACTTTGGCTTCCGACCTGGTCAGAGACTTCATCTAGGATCCCAGCCACAAAGACCAGATTACCAAAGAGAAAAGTGAAACCAAGTACCAAAACACCCATCTAACAAAGACAAACTAAAAAATCAACACTAAGACCTATAATGATCACAAACCTGAATGCCCAAACACCAGTTGAATATGATCAACAGCCAAAGCAATATACAACCATAGAATAGGTGTCAGAGCCCACCTATTCTATGACAGCAAGATCTGACTATTTCAGTGCAGCTGAAGAACTAGAATACATTAAAACAACTTTATGGAGATCATAGAATTCCTTAAGGAATAAAGTAAATATTCCATTAATGAAATCAAGGAAAAAACAAAAGTAGGAAAAATCAATGAACCCCTTAAATTATGCCAAGACAGCCAAGCAAAACATAATAAAATAAAACAAAACAAGCAAACAGATGAAGGAAATTGTTTAAGACATGAAAATTGTTGAATCCCCAGGTAAGGCAGTCTCTGGGTGGCCTTTACTTCAGTCTCTGTCCCAGACATTGTCTCCCTTATTGCTAATGTGGCTATTTTGCTCCCTTTCTTAGAGGAACTGAAGCACCTTTACTTAAGTCCTCCTCCTTCTTGAGCTTGGTGAACTGTAACTTGTTTATTTTGAGCTTTTGGGCTAACATCCGGCCATATCATATGAGTCCATATCATATATGTTCTTTTGTGATCGGGTTATCTCGCTCAGGATGACACTTTCTAGTTCCATCCATTTGCCTAATAATTTTATGAATTCATTGTTTTTAATAGCTGAATAGCACCCACTTGTGTATATATACCATAGTTTCTGTACCCATTCCTCTGTTGAGGGACATCTGGGTTCTTTCCAGCTTCTGACTATTATAAATAAGGCAGCTATGAACATAGTGGAGCATGTGTTCTTATTACATGTAGGACCATCTTCTGGGTATATGCCCAGGAGTGGTATAGCTAGGTCTGCTGGTAGTACTATGTCTAATTTTCTGAGGAATTGCCAAACTGATTTCCAGAGTGCTTTTACCAGCTTGCAATCCCACCGACAATGGAAAGTGTTCCTTTTCCCCACATCCTCTCCAGCATCTGCTGTCCTTTCATCTTAGCCATTCTGACTGATGTAAAGTGGAATCTCAGTGTTGTTTTGATTTGCATTTCCCTGATAACCAAGGATGCAGAATGTTTTTATTTTTTTATTATTATTATTATTATTATTAGTAGTAGTAGTAGTAGTAGTAGTAGTAGTAGTAGTTTGGTTTTTTGAGACAGGGTTTCTCTGTGTAGCCCTGGCTGTCCTGGAACTCACTCTATAGACCAGGCTGGCCTCGAACTCAGAAATCCACCTGCCTCTGCCTCCCAAGTGCTGGGATTACAGGTGTGCACCACCACTCCCTGCTTGAACATTTCTTTAGGTGCTTTAGAGCCATTTGCGTTTCCTCAGTTGTGAATTCCCTGTTTAGCTCTGTACCCCATTTGTAATAGGGTTATTTGACTTTCTGGAGCATAATATATTGAGTTCTTAGTATACATTGGATATTAGCCCTCTATCGGATGTAGGGTTGGTAAAGATCTTTTCCCAATTTGTTGGTTGCTGTTTTGTCCTATTGATGGTCTCTTTTGCTTTACAGAAGCTTTGCAGTTTTATGAGGTCCCATTTGTTGATTCTTGTTCTAAGAGCATAAACCATTGGTGTTCTGTTCAGGAATTTTTCCCCTGTGCCCAAGTATTCAAGATTTATCCCCACTTTCTCCTCTATAAGCTTCAGTGTATCTGGTTTTATATGTAGATCCTTGATCCACTTGGACTTCAGCTTTGTACAAGAGATAAGAATGCATTTTTTGCATGCAGATCTCTACTTGATCCAGCACCACTTGTTAAAAATGCTATCTTTTTTCCACTGGATGTTTTTACCTCCTATGTCAAATATCAAGTGACCATACATGTGTGGGTTCATTTCTGGGTCTTTAGTTCTATTCCATTGATCTTCCTGCCTGTCTGCATACCAATACCAAACAGTTCAATTCCTCTAAGGAAGGGAACAAAATAGCCATAGGAGCAACAAGAGAGACAATGTGTGGAGCAGAGACTAAAGTAAAGGCCACACAGAGACTGCCCTACCTGGGGATTCATCTTATAAACAGTCAACAAATCCTGACAGTAGTGTGGATGACAAGAAGTATATACCATAAGGAGCATGCCATGGTTGTCTCCGGAGGAGCCCTGCCTTACAAATACAGAGGCAGAGGCTAACAACTAATGATTGGACTGGGCATGGGGTCCCCAATAGAGGAGCTGGAGGATGGTTCAGAGGAGCTGAAGGGGTTTACAGCCCCCATGGGAAGAACAATGATTTCGGCAGCCCAGATGCCCAAGACTCACAGGGACTGAACCATCAACCAAGGGGCATACCTGGTTCCAGCCAAAAATGTGGCAGAGGAAGAGTTGGGCATCAATGGGAGGAATGGTCCTTGGTCAGGTAAAGGCTGAACAGAGGCCCCAACAAAAGAAACCGATGGGGAGAGTGTTGGGTGGAGAGGCATATACTTGGAGGCAGGGGGAAGGAGGAAAGGAAGGGGTTGGGGGGGGTCTTATGACCGCGGGGCTATCAGGGTAGGTTTTACCATTGGCAATGTAAATGAACACGATATTCAATTAAAAAATAAATTAAAAAAATACATGGCAGGGCAGTGGTGGAACATGCCTGTAATCCCAGCAGTCTGGGAGGCAGAGGCAGGCAGATTTTTGAATTCGAGGCCAGCCTGGTCTACAGAGTGAGTTTCAGGACAGCCAGGGCTATACAGAGAAACCCTATCTCGAAAAAAACAAATCCAAAAAAGAAAAAAAGACTTGAAAATGAAAAAAGAGGAGCTGGAGAGATGGCTCAGCAGTTAAGAGCACTGACTGCTCTTCTGAAGGCCCTGAGTTCAAATCCCAGCACCCACATAGTGGATCACAACCCTCTGTAATGACATCTGACAACATCTTCTGGTGTGTGAAGACAGCTACAATGTACTTATATATAATAAATAAATAAATCTTTATAAAAAAGAATAAAAATTATCTAAAAAAGAAAAGAAAATGGAAAAAAAACAATAGAGAAAATACAAACTGATGAAATTCTGGAAATTTAAAATCAAGGTACATGAACAGAAACTAGTCACAAGCATCACCAACCGAATACAGGAAATGGAAAGAGAAACAGAAGAGTTAAAGATAAGATAGAAAAATTAATATGTTGGACATTAAAAATTCTTAAATCTAAAAATTACAAACCCCAAATCATTCAAGAAATCTGGGACATTATGAAAATACCAAGTCAAAGAATAATAGGAATAGGAGGTTCCCATCTCAAAAATCCAGAAAATACATTTAACAAAATCATGGAAAGTTTTCCTAATCTAAAGAACATGACTAGATCACCATCTTGTCTGCTCCACAGTCTGAAGGCCTCCCAGGAGATCTGTTTCACACAGTGCAACAAACCCCACAGTCTAAAGGCCTCCCAGGAGAACTGCTACATGCAGGGAAACAGCTTGACTACTCAAGACCCAACACTATGAAGAACTCCCAGGAGATATGCTTCACACAGGGCAACATATCATCAACTTCTTTGTTCCTCTGAAGACCTGAGATTCTGAAAGTCTACCAGGAGAGCCTCTGTAGGCAGGGCAACAGATCACTGGCACATATGCCACTATGAAGACACCACAGTTGGAAGCCCTCACAGAAGGTCTGATACAGCCAGGGCCACAGGCTTCCCAGGAGACCCTCAACAACACAGGGACACAGGAGACAAGTACAAGACAGAGCCACTCAGGCCAGTTAAAACCAGAGATAACTAGACGGTGAGAGGCAGGTGCAAACCCATAAGCAACAGAAGACAATATACATTGTCATCATCAGAACCCAGTTCTCTCATCACAGAAAGTCTAGGATATACCAACACACCTGATAATCAGGATGTTAACCTAAAATCCTATCACATAAAGATAATAGAGTCCTTTAAGGAAGATATAAATAACTCAACTAAAGAAATACAGGAAAATCAAATAAAAAAAATTGAAGGAATTGAATGAAGTGGTACAAGACCGAAAAGTGGAAGTAGAAATAATAAAGAAAAGAAAAACAGAGACAACCCTGGAAATGGAAAATCTAGGAAAGAGGTCAGGAATTACAGATGTAAACATCACTGAGAGAATACAAAAGACAGAAGAGAAAAACTCAGATATAGAAGATATGTTAGACAGTATTGACACAATAGTCAACAATATTTAAAGCACAAAAAAGAAAAAAACCCTAACACAAAACATCCAGGAAATACAGGACACAATGAAAAGACCAAATCTAAGAAAAATATGAATAGAAGAGAGTGAAGTGAGAACTTAAAAATGTTTTCAACAAAATCATAGAAGAAAATTTCAAAGAGATGGCTATAAATGTACAAGAAGCCTATAGAACACAAAATAGATTGGACTAGAAAAGAAAATTCTCTTATCACATAATAATCAAAACACTAACAGCTCAGAAGAAAGAAAAAAGGTTAAAAGTTATAAGGGAAAAAAGCCAAATAACATATAAAGGCAGACCTATCAGAATTATACCAGACTTCTCAACAGAGAAAGTAAAAGCCAGAAGAGTATGGACAGAGGTCATGAAGAACCTAAGAGAATGCAAATACCAGCCAAGGCTACTATATCCAGAAAATCTTTCAATCAGCATAGATGGAGAAACCAAAATATTACAGGACAAAATCAACATCAAAATTTAAAAAAATATCTACCTACCAATCCAGACCTACAGAAGCTTCTAGAAGGAAAACCCCAAGGCAAGGAGGGTACCTACACCAAAGAAAAAACAAGATATTAATCATCTTAAAACAAAGCCAAGCCGAATGGTAGTGGCGAAAGCCTTTAATCCCAGCACTTGGGAAGCAGAGGTGGGCTGATTTCTGAGTTCAACGCCAGCCTTTTCTAGAGAATGAGTTCCAGGATAGCCAGGGCTGTATATAGAATCCTTGTCTTGCAAAGCATAAAGAGAGAGAGAGAGAGAGAGAGAGAGAGAGAGAGAGAGAGAGAGAGAGAGAGAGGAGAGAGACAGAAGGAAGGAAGGAAGGAAGGAAGGAAGGAAGGAAGGAAGGAAAGAAAGAAAGAAAGAAAGAAAGAAAGAAAGAAAGAAAGAAAGAAAGAAAGAGAAAGAAAGAAAGAAAAAGAAGAGAAAGAGAAAGAAAGAAAAAGAAGAGAAAGCCAAGCCAGGCAGTGGAACTCTAACCAAAGAAGTGAAAGTTCTGTATGATAAGAACCTCAA
This sequence comes from Apodemus agrarius, assembly GCA_964023405.1. NCBI lineage: Eukaryota > Metazoa > Chordata > Mammalia > Rodentia > Muridae > Apodemus > Apodemus agrarius. The sequence continues at coordinate 96,451,448 of OZ030008.1, read as the reverse complement.
GTCTCTCAAGAAAGAAACTGAAGAAAAACCAGAAAATGGAGAGATCTCCCACTCTCATGGATTGATAGAATTAACATAGTAAAAAATGGCCATTCTATTAAAAGAAATCTATAGATTTGATGAAATCCGCATGAAAATTTCAACATAACTTTTCAAAGACATAGAAAGAGCAATTCTTGATTTCATATGGAAAAAATAATACAGAATAGCAAAATAATTATTAACAATAAAAGAATGACCAGGGGAATTACCATCCTTGACCTCAAACTATACTACAGAGCATCAGTGATAAAACCTGCATGCTATTGGTACAGAGACAGACAGGTTGATAAATAGAATAAAATTAAAGACCCAGAAATAAAACCATACACTTAGGGTTATTTGATCTTTGACAGAGAAGCCAAAAATATACAAGGAATAAAAGAAAGCATCTTTGGGCTGGAGAGATGACTCAGCAATTAAGAGCACTGAGTGCTCTTACAGAGATTCTGAGTTCAAATCCCAGCAACTGCATGGTGGCTTACAACCATGTGTAAGGAGATCAAATGCCATCTTCTGGTATGTCTGAAAACAGATACATTGTGCTTACATATAATAAATAAATAAATCTTAAAAAAGAAAGAAAGAAAGAAAGCATCTTCAATAAAAGGTGCTGGCATAACTGGCAGAAAGTATGTAGAAAATGAAAATAGATCCATATTAGTCACCTTGCACAAAGCTCAAGTCCAAGTGGACCAGGGACCCCAATGTAAACCGGATACACTAATTCTAACAGAGGATGAAGTGAGTATGAACATCTAAGTCATTGGCACTGGGGGAAATTCTTTTTTTTTTTTTTTTTTTGATTTGGTTTTTTCGAGACAGGGTTTCTCTGTATAGCCTTGGCTGTCCTGGAACTCACTCTGTAGACCAGGCTGGCCTCTAACTCAGAAATCTGCCTGCCTCTGCCTCCCAGAGTGCTGGGATTACAGCGTGCACCACCACCGCCCATAAATCTTTTTTTTTTTTTTTTGGTTTTGTTTTGTTTTGTTTTGTTTTGTTTTTTGTTTTTTTTTTGTTTGTTTGTTTTTTTTTTTTGAACTGGTGGAAATTCTTAAACAGAACTCCAATGGCTCAGGCTCTAAGATCAAGAATTGATAAATGGGACCTCATAAAACTGAAAAGTTTCTGCAAGGCAAAGGGCACAATCAATAGGACAAATCCACAACATACAGATTGGGAAAAAATCATCATTAACCCCACATCAGATAGATGTTAATCTCCAAAATATATGAAGATCTCAAGAAGCTAACCTCCAAAATTCCAAACAATACAACACAACCAAAAACTGGGTTATAGAACTAAACAGATATTTCCGTTTTTTGTTTGTTTGTTTTTGGTTTCTTTTTCTTTTTTTTTTTTTTAGGTTTTTTTGAGACAGGGTTTTTCTGCGTAGTCCTGGCTGTCCTGGAACTCACTCTGTAGACCAGGCTGGCCTCGAACTCAGAAATCCAACTGCCTCTGCCTCCCAAGTGCTGGGATTACAGGTGTGCGCCACCACCACCTGGCCTGTTTTTGGTTTCTTGAGACAGGGTTTCTCTGTGTAGTCATGGCTGTCCTGGAACTCACTCTGTAGACCAGGTTGGCCTCTCAGGAATCCACCTACCTCTGCCTTCCAAGTGCTGTGATTAAAGGTATACACCACCATCTCAAATGGCAGAGAAGCACTTAAAGAAATGTTCAAAGTCCTAGGTTAAATGCAAGTCAAAATGACCTTGAGATTCAACCTTATACCAATCAAAATGAGTAAAATAAAAACCTTAGATGATGTCTTAGTCAGGGATTCTATTCCTGTAGAAACATCATGATCAAGAAATAAGTTGGGGAGGAAAGGGTTTATTCAGCTTACACTTCCACACTGCTATTCATCACTAAAGGAAGTCAGGACTGGAACTCAAACAGGTCAGGAAGTAGGAGGGACGTTCCTTACTAGCTTGCTTCCCCTGGCTTACTCAGCCTGATATCTTATAGAAACAAACACTACCAGCCAAGGGATAGCACCACCCAAAAGGGGCCCTACCTCCTTGATCACTAATTGAGAAAATGGCTCACAGCTGGATCTCATGGAGGCATTTCCCCAACTGAAGCTCCTTTCTCTGTGATAACTCAAGCCTGTGTCAAGTTGACACAAAACCAGCCAGCACAGATGATGACACATGTTGTCTAGAATATGGAGAAAAAGGAGGACTCCTCCATTGCTGGTGGGATTCCAAATTGGGACAATCACTCTGGAAACCATCTGGAGGTTCCTCAGAAAACTGGAAATTGATCTACCTAAAGATCTGGCTATATCCCTCTTGGGCACATACCCAAACGATGCCCCAACAAGCCAAAGGGGCACATGCCTCACTATGTTCACAGGGGCCTTATTTGTCATAGCCAGAAGTTGTAAAGGACCCAGATGTCCCACAACAGAGGAATGGATATAGAAAACGTGGTTTATTTAAACAATGGAATACTATTCAGGTATTAAGTACGAGGACATTGTAAGTTTTGCAGGCAAATGAATGTAACTAGAAAATATGATCCTGGGTGAGGTATCTCAGAATCAAAAGGACATGCATGGTATGAATCACTAAAAAATGAATATTAGCCCCAGAAAACCATACAGAATGTCCAGAATATAATCCATGGAACTGAAGAAGGTTAACAAGCTGAAAGGCCCAAGTGAGAATGCCTCATTCCCACCTGGAAGGGAAAAGAAAGCAATCACAGGGGAAAGTGGGAGGTAGGAACCTGTGTGGGAGAGAGGGGGGGGGAGGGAAAGTGGTGAATATGGGATCAGGTATTGGGTGTTGAAACAGAAGTAAAGCCATGAAAGTCAGCAGAAAGAATGGAAGCAGGCCACTTCGGGAGGTGGGAGGTAGGGGGACTCTCTAAGGTTGTAACAGAGACCTGGGTGGGAGGTTAAGAAAAGCAAAGACTCAAAGGGTGGAAACTTAGATGAAATGCCCAACAGTGGAGAGAGGGAACTTGTAGAGTCTACCTCCAGTAGAAAGACAGCGTATCAAGAGGAGGAATTGGGTTGCCATCCCATGGTCAAAAACTTTGACCCAGAATTGTTCCTGTCTAAAAGAACTGCAGGGACAAAACTGGAGAAGAGACTGAGGGAAAGGAAGTTCAGTGACTGGGCCAAATTGGGATCCAATTCAAGGGGAGGCTCAAAGGTCTGACACTATTACTGATGCTATAGTGTGCTTTAGATAGGAACCTAGCAAGGCTGTCCTCCATGTGTCCCAACAAGCAACTGAAAGTGTCAGATGTAGATACTTACCCCTGGGGCCTCTGTGGTTGAATTAGGGAAAGACTCAAAGAAGCTGAGGAGGAGGACAACCCATTAGAAGATCCACATGCTGCCCAATTGTCATACACAGTAAGAGAAAATGTATCTATCACTAACAGATTTGAGCTGACTGATGAATGAGTAGGTTGAGGGATAAATAGTAGATAAATGTAGGTTGAGTAGAGTTTGCGGTAATTTTTTAATGTAGAGGTGTTTTGATTTGTTTTTATTGAAATACTTTCAAGGTTTCTAAATGTTGGGAAGTTTTATAATGAAGTTGGAGTGGAAAGAAATATAAGACAAAGGAGTTTAAAGGGAAGTTATAGTTCTAGAGATGACCAAGGCACCTCAGTCAGTCAATGGGGTTGAGAGAAGGGAGGGGCCCTGGAGGGGGGAGGATTAAAGACAATTAGACAACACTGTAACAGTACCCCAGCCAGTTCTGAGGATGAAGCAGGTTTACATTTTCCCCCAGACTGCTTTTACACCATTTTAATGACAGGTAGGTAATAAGGTGAATTCTTAGTTAAGGAACAAACAGGGTTCTAAAATCACTGTTTCTAGGGGCTTATCAGGATAACCAAGATTTCTAAGCCTACTTCCCTGTCCTGATCCAAAGTCAAATTCTTGCCTGAAGCCTACCTCTTCTAGTCCAAATTCAGATTCCTGCCTAAACTTACTTCTGTGTCCTAGCCTAATGTCAAATTCCTGACAAGTTTCTCTCCATATAGAGGTATATAAAACATAAGAAAATGAATGAGAATTTGGTATATTTTGCAAGCAGAAAACCCACCAAAATGCATGTAACTGAAGAATTAAAGAACTGAGCTAGTTGAAAAGCACAAATGAGGGAAAATATGAAAGGTTTAGATATGCATGAACTGAACTCTGGTGTGCAAAGTTTTGCCATAATACACATTTGTTCTAAATAGAATTATGTACCCTTAGGTACATTTCCCTGACCATGTGTGCAAATTACTAAGGTTAGGCTTCTGACCATTGACCACAGAAAATGTGTAATATTATTTATTTCACTGTAGGTTTCTTCTCTAAGGACAAAAAACTTTAAACTTTACATTAAAATTATGAATTTTTTTCATAGTCTGTATATTAAAATAAAATCACTCTTCCATATTTTAATTTTCATATATATTTGGTGGGCAGCTGTACTAAATTAGTATAAACTATCAGATCTAAAAAAGCAATAAGGTTTAAATACCAATATAACATTCATGAATCACTTTAACACATTTTTAATATTTAGTCATTCATTATTTACTAATTTATGAATGTAATCTCAAGCTAGTAATCATAAACACAAAATATAGAGCAAAGAGAAAATTATAGGAACAAACCATTGTTTTGTGGGTTTTTTTTTTGTTTGTTTGTTTGTTTTTTCGAGACAGGGTTTCTCTGTGTAGCCCTGGCTGTCCTGGAACTCACTCTGAGACCAGGCTGGCCTTGAACTCAGTAATCCTCTGCCTCCCAAGTGCTGGAATTAAAGGTGTGTGCCACCACCACCCAGCAGAACAAACCATTGTTAAACTGAAAACTAACTCAAATTTTACAGTTAGAATATTGAGAATAAAACTAAAAATGGCATTCATAATAATCCAAAATAATCAAAACTGATGGCAGTACAATTTGATGAAGCCTGCTAGCTTAGCTGTATGTAACTCCTTTGTTTTATGTGTGTCAGCCATCCCATATAGCTGACAAAAAAAGCATCTGGATTATAGCCACAGAAAAAAGTTTGGTCTACAGAGAGGTCAGACTAACCATATATCCTGTTTCATAGAATTATATTATTATTATTATTATTATTATTATTATTTATTATTATCACTATTGTTATTATTTGTGGAATTCCTCAATCATGGTCTTCATTCTGAGGCAGTCTATATTGAGAGCTTAGTTTGAGCTGCCTAGACTATTAAATAACCTTGAAAAAAGGCTGACCATACTCTAGCTTACCTTGTATCTGCTTAGGAGATTATTTTGTTTGTTTTTGTTTTTTTATATATAAACAGATTCTGGACAAGGCTCCAAGTTGTAACTTTCGGTTTCTGAGTCTGAGCTATGGCCCTGATTGACAAGTTTGGTGTGTTTATTCAATAAGCCAGTCCTGGTTAACTGAGACTGTACTCTCCATACCCTTACCTTTCAGTTATTGATAGTAAATGCCACTATGAGGAGGTAAGTTCTTCTATTCCTGTGCAGTTCTATTACTGATTTGTTGTTGCTACTGGTTTTGATCTAGACATTTTGGCAAGAAGAGTATCTGAATGCAACAATGTTCTTGAGTCAGGAGACTTCTGCTCTTGGGGAATGGGGTACAGTCCACACTTTTGGACTTGGACTTGGCTGGGACTCTGGTCTGAGAACCCCAATGCACATAACTGTGCCTATCTTTGAAACTCATTTGTGTGTGTGTGTGTGTGTGTGTGTGTGTGTTTCTTCCTCTTTTTTTTTTTTTTTGTGGTTCCTCTATCTAAATTTAACTCCGTCACTGTGGGTGGGATGTCTGAGTCCCTTTGGTAGAATAGCTGGATATTTTTGGTGGGACATCTTGATTTCTTGGTTTTCAATCCTCCCTCAACACCCTCAACTCTATTGTTTGTCCTGTTTATAGTCCTCTTGGTATTGACAGCAACAAGATATGTTTGATATTCTGATTGTTCATGCCTGTTAGTTTATGTCTGTAGTTTCATTTTCCTGCTTGATTGATGCTCTGTGTTTCACATTCCAAATTGAAATGGTTAAAACTTCATCTGCTGGCCATTTACCCCTTGACTTAATTTTAACTCATTTCAAGGATTTTCAGAAAAAAAATGGCTCAATTGGGAGACTAAGAGGTTTGTGTGTCAATTCCTGAACACCAACACAAATAAATAAATAAAAATAAATAAATAAAACTGAAATTTATCACTGCATATTCTTACTGGCAAGAAATAGATTTCACATTGAGAGAATATATATATGCTGTGGTTTGTTTTTTGTTTTTGATTTTGTCATTCTTTTAGAAATTTTAGGAACTTCTGATCTGTGGTACCTGTAGCCTATATGCAACATAAAAAAAAAACTAAATACAGGAAAGTGACTTGTACTACTGACTGAATCAGCTTCAAGCATGGAACACACAGAGCAGAAGAAAAGCCCTCCATAGTCACACAATTCATCCTTCTGGGATTTTCTGAACTTCCCAACCTCCAGGGGCTTAGGTTGGAAAGCTCTGTATAATTGACTTAATTACCATAATTGGAATCAGTTTCACTACTATCTTTACGAATATTGATCCTGCACTACAGAATATTTTTATGCCCGTGTATATTTTTATGCAAAGCTTTTCTTTTCTGGAAATCTATTTTATATCAGTCACTCCTTCCAGGATTCTGTTCAACCTTGGTAGTCACTCTAGAAGTATATCCAACCTAGCCTGTGCCATACAAACCTGCTTCTTACTTCTAGAGGGAACCATTGAATGTTTCCTTCTGGATGTGATGTCCTATAACCATTATGACGCAATCTGCATCCCTTAGTCATGAACCCAATAGAGTACATATAGCTTGTACCAGGTTCCTGGCTCAGTAGCATTCCATTCCAGTTTGGACAAACTTATCAAATTTTCTCTCTATATTTCTGCAACTCTAACCAAATCCAACCTTTTTTCTGTGATATTCCACCAATTCTCAAGCTGGCCTCTGGAGATATTTCCCTTAATGAGCTGTCTGCTGCTATCATGATCCTCTTTGTGGCAGGCCATTGTATGTTGATAGTTGCTTCTTATAGCAAAATCATTACCACCATCCTGAAGTGGCCAAGAGCTGCATGACAGGCACAAGCTTTCTCAATATGATCTTTAATTGGAGTGAGTTGTTTTTGGGGTTTTAGATTAGCCACTATTACTTCTTTGAGGCTAAAGTCCACCAATTCTCCAGGAACTTATAAACTGCTTTCTCTGCTCTATACCATTGTGATATGCAAGTTCAACTCTTTTTTTTTTTTAAGATATTTTCTGTATTTACATTTCAAATGTTATCCCCTTTCCTGGTTTCACCTCCAAAAATACCCTATCCCACTTCCACTCCCCCTGCTCACCAATCCACCCACTCTTGCTTCACTGTCTTGGCATTTCCCTATAGCTGGGACATTGAGCTTCTCAGGACCAAGGGGTCTCCTCTCCCTGATGTCCAAAAAGTCCATCCTCTGCTACATATGGAGCTGGAGCCATGGGTCACTCTGGTTGTTGGTTTAGTCCCTGGGAGATCTTAGGGGTACTGGTTGGTTCATATTGTTGTTCTTCTTACGGAGCTGCAAGTTCTTAATATACACGTTTAGTAGCAGTGATTGCTGCACTAAGAATTGTTACATAAGAAATAACGGCATACTCGTGTGTATTAATATCTAAAATAATTTCTTTAACTACCTGTAATGTAGGGAGACTTTTATCCTGGGTGTCACAGAGTGCTGCTACTTTCTAGCTACTGCCACTGGGCCTGCTGTAGGCCTCTATGCTAATACCTAATCTATGCATCCATCTAGTGGTGGGCTTTTAAATAAGTAGAATCCTTCTTTACATAGGGAAGATTTGCAGACTTTTGATAATTTTTGTGAATGAGATAGTGGTCTTTCTTGGTGCTTTGTTATTACTCCTGTTACATTTATATTAATTTTCTACTAAAGTAAAACCATGTCTACAATCTTAAAATTGTCATCAGCCATTTGATGGCATGAAAATTAAAACCTGCTGTTTCTCTTTATTGTGTCTTGTAGGTGTGGTTTTAGGAACGTGACTCTGATATTTATTCTCAAGTAGAAAGAATACCATATCAACACTGAGGAAGTAATAATATAAAGAATTTCCTGGAATTTACCATGGCAGATTGGCAAACAGGATTTTTTATTTGTTCACAATAACATTTTAGGACTCTTATTGTTTAAGTATGTAACATCTGTTTTTTAAATTGTAAATATTTCCAAATAAAATCGTATTTATAGATGTTGAAGGATGGTATTTTATGCATTATCAAATAACTAGAAATTCAATTTTCATACATACAACTTTGCATAATATTCACTTCCAAATTGCATTGTTTTTTAAAGAAAACATTTAGTTGGGCTTACTAGTCCAATGGGCTGGAGTACATGATAGCAAAGGTCCTGGAAGATCTGAGAATTCTAATCTCAAACCTCAAGCATTAGACATAATGCATACTGGGAATAGGTTGAATTATCTAGCAGAGATGCTAGCTACCACAAATCATGGAATTATAAGAAATAGTGTTGTTAGGGTGGTTTTGTTGTTGGTGGTTTGTTTTGTTTTCTTTTGTTTTAAGAATATAGGTATATGGGCTGGAGAGATACTCTTCCATAGGTCCTGAGTTCAAATCCCAGCAACCACAGGGTGGCCCATAACCATCCGCAATGAGATCTGGTGCCCTCTTCTGGAGTGTCTGAAGATAGCTACAATGTACTCACATATAATAAATAAATAATTTTTTTTTTTTTTTTTTTTTTTTTTTTGGTTTTTGGAGACAGGGTTTTTCTGTGTAGCCCTGGCTGTCCTGGAACTCACTCTGTAGACCAGGCTGGCCTTGAACTCAGAAATCCGCCTGTCTCTGCCTCCCAAGTGCTGGAATTAAAGGCATGTGCCACCACGCCAGGCTCTTTTTTTTTAAGAAAAAGAATAAATATAGGTTTGTTTCTCAGTTTTTGTCAACTTGCTATAAGGTAGTGTCTGTCCTATGGCAAGTGGAAACTTGATTGAGGAATTGCCTCTATCAGGTTGGACCCAGGAAATGTTTATGGGCCATTTTCTTAATTTCTGAATTTAGGATACTCTGTTATGCTGTCACCAGTGTTAACTTTCCCTGGTGTGTGTGTGTGTGTGTGTGTGTGTGTGTGTGTGTGTTTGTGTTGCTGCTTCCTTTGGTTGAACAAATCAGTGGAGTTAAATCAGAAAGGATCATGGCCTTTACCACATCAACAGAAAGCAAATGTACACTAAGTGGTAGGTATTAGATGAACGATATGCTCAAAAACGCACACTCATGTACCTAGATTGGATTAGAAATGACTCTCCAAAGAACTCAGTTTAAACATAAGAGCCTCAGGTTTCGTTATTCATTTGTTTTTATAGTATTGAGAATAATACCTAGAACCTCATACATCCTAAAGAAGAGTTTATGTTATTTAACTACATGCATAATAACTTAAAATATTTAGATGTATGTAGCTCTAATTCTCATGACTATATGTATAAAGTACAATACATGTTTGATTATTCATGAAGTGTTATATATGATAAATGTTGCTATTAAATAAAAAATGTTATTAAGATGTTAATATGAGATATCATCCTCTGGAATCCATAGTCTACTTCATAACTCTGTCCATTAGTCCTGCTTTCCCTTAAGTCACACAAGTAAGAGAGATCCCATGAAAGACCCTGCACTATGCCCTATCCCTATCCCTACCAACTTTGCTTAAAGCACATCAAGGAGCTATAAACTGCAACCCACCCCATGGGTCAGAAACCAAGGTGTGTGTGTGTGGAGGGGAACAAGCAAAAAATACCCATTTAACAAAATCTGAACCTGGGCTGGAGAGGTGGCTCAGCAGTTAAGAGCACTGACTGCTTTTCACATCCCAGCAACCACATGGTGGCTCACAACCATCGCTAATGAGATCTGACGCCCTCTTCTGGGGTGTCTCAAAACAGCTACAGTATACTGTATTTATAATAATAAATAAACCTTAAAAAAAAAACAAAATCAGAACCTAAATATATAATAACCTGAAAATACAAATAGCTATATGTGATGGTTTGTATATGCTTTTCCCAGGGAGTGGCACTATTAGGAGGTGTGGCCTTGTTGGAGTAGGTGTGTCACTGTGGGTGTGGGCTTAAGACCTTCACCCTAGTTGCCTGGAAGTCAGTCTTCCACTAGCCGCCTTCAGATGAAGAGATAGACTCTCAGCTCCTCCTGCACCATATCTGCCTGGATGCTGCAATGTTTCTTCCTTGATGACAATGGACTGAACCTCTGAGCTTGTAAGCCAGCCCCAATTAAATGTTGTCTTTTATAAAACTTGCATTGGTCATGGTGTCTGTTCACAGCAGTGAAACCCAAACTAAGACAGAAGTTGGTACCAGGGACTGGGGTATTGCTGGGATAGGCCTGACCATGCTTTTGTTCAGAAGAATATAGATTTTGGAACATTGGTTTTGGAAAGCCATAAAATTCTTTAAGTGGGCCTTAATGGGTCAGACTAGTAGGAAAAGGGAAAACAGTGGTGCTGAGGGACATTTAAACTGTGTAGGCCTGACGGCCCAAGAGGTTTCAGTGGAGAACTTTAATATGTGGCTGAGACACTGTTTTTGTGATGTTTTGGTGAAGAACACAGCTGCTTTTTGCCATTGTCTGAAGAGACTGCCCAGGACTAAGGTAAAGAGATTTATATTAATTGCATCTGCAAAGGAAGTCTCAAAAAATCCCAACAAAGACTTTGTTCTCTGGTTAAGTTTGATGAAGAGAATTTTGAACAAACATAGCAAGCTGAGAAAGGAAAAGTACAAAATATATAGTTTGAGTATTAAAGGGACTCCAGGATGTGAAATGGAGCTGAATTCAAGGATATTAAACTAAATTAAAGGAGTGGTGACCTTCAGGGCAAGATTCACCCAGTTAACTTTAGGTCCAGGCATGGTAGTACAAGCCTTTAATCCCAGGAGGCAAAGATAAGCAGATCTCTGAGTTCAAGGCCAGCCTAGAAAGGAGCAAATTCTAGGTGAAGAAAAACTTTAATCCAGGCTTGGTGGACCACACCTTTAAGCCCAGTGCTTAGGGGACAGGCATGCAGATCTCTTGAGTTCAAAGTCAGTTTAAGGAGCAAGATTCAGGACAGCCAACTTAGGCAGTGAAGGAGTTGGGAAAAAGGAAGCTAGTGATAATGGAATAGAACAAGGGGGCCAATGTTCCAGCTCCTGCAAGCAGCAGAACTCAGCATCTTCAGCCATGTGTCTCTGGCTTTATATTCAAGAGAAGGAGACTACTGAAACAATTGATGCTGGTTAGCTGGAGCTAAGAAATTAGTGGTGATTAAGAAAAGACCAGCATCACTGAGGTGAAATATAGGAAGTGTATTCTGAGAGCACAAAGAAGCTGTATTCCAGAGATAGCCAAGTGTTCCTCATGCTGCAGCTGTACTTGGTAATGTATAAGAATCATCCAGGTGGTACTGGTTTTGAAGGCACGAAGGCATCATGAAGAACAGCTGAGGCTTGGTACTGTGAGAGGCCATGAAAGGCCATTGGTGAAAGTGTACCCTCAGTTGTAATTGACAGCCCAGGACTGAAGGGGTCATGCAAAGGAGTTGAGGCTTGGTACTATGAAGAGAGCCTATGAGAGGCTTTGGTGAATTATAGTTGCAGTGGAAGACCCTAGCATATTGGAGATGCCAGTACCATGGGATGACCACCAAGAACAGCAGTGGCAGTGGAGTGGATCAATCTGAACTTAGAGTGTTATAAAGGGCAGAGCTGGAGAAGTGAAACCAGCTCTTTGGAGATACACAGAAGATCATGTGTGGATCTCAGACATTGGAACACGAAGCCGTGAAGCTGAAATTGACATGGGGTACCCAAGATGTTAAAGATGCCAGAGCCACAAGATGCCTGCCAAGGAAAGCTGCTAACAGGGAGTGGAACAAGCCCAGGAGAAAGAACCTTGTTGAAGTCAACAAAGATGAAAAAGGAGTTGGATATCTGAAGACCCACTTTGCCATCAGAAATGGAGATGCAGAGTTTGGACTTTGCCCAGCTGGTTTCCTGTTTTGCTTGAAGGATTACAGTTAAGTGATTGAATGAATCTCAAGAGACCTTGAACTTTGGACTTTTAACACTGTTGAGACTGCTATAAACTACAGGGACTTTTGAAGTTAGACTAAATGTATTTTGCATTATGCTATGTATAAGTATGGCCCCCATAGACTAATGTTTAAACAAGCCTATAGGGGCCAGGGAGTGGAATGTGATGGTTTGTATATGCTTTTCCCAGGTAGTGGCACTATTAGGAGGTGTGGCCTTGTTGGAGTAGGTGTATCACTGTGGGTGTGGGCTTAAGACCTTCACCCTAGTTGCCTGGAAGTCAGTCTTCCACTAGCCACCTTCAGATAAAGAGATAGACTCTCAGCTCCTCCTGCACCATATCTGCCTGGATGCTGCCATGTTTCTGCCTTGATGACAATGAACTGAACCTCTGAGCTTGTAAGCCAGCCCCAATTAAATGTTGTCTTTTATAAAACTTGCATTGGTCATGGTGTCTGTTCACAGCAGTGAAAGCCAAACTAAGACACTATACCAGCATAAAAAAAATCAATAGCCAGGGCAATATAAACAACCAGCGCCTTGCTACCCTGCTGCAGCAAGCCCTGCTTAAACATTACATGCAGTTAAATGGTTGAAAGAAATGAGTAAAACTGTTCAAGTCCTAACAATGAGAAAGGAAGCAGAAATACAGACAAACACACATGCACACACATGAATTATGGAAACCCTGGAAACAGAAAATCTAGGTAAACCAACGTTTTATGAGTTTGGTGGGAGAAATATAAGCCCTGTGCACTCTCCATGTTATGTGCATCAGTGAAGAACAGAGTAACCGTAGGATCATTCATTCAAAGTGGCAGCTAAATGAGCATGAAGTACTGGAATAAAACAGAAGTGCCTGTATTTCGAAAATGCTAGTGGCTTTCTTTGTTAGAGTATTAATTGTATTTTCTAAATGTTTTCCACAGTCAGAAACAGTAGACACCAGGGCAAACATCCAAAAACATCATGTTTTATAGGCAGAAAAGCTCAAGGTATAGTTTTGCCCCAGACTGCTTGCCTAGTGTGTGTCAGTCTTTGGCTGGAACTGCCATGTCACAGAAAAACTACATAAGTCCCATTTGAATATGTCAGTATAGTTCCAATGTCATGTTACTCTGTAACATTAACAGTCCAAGTTGCAGAATGTGAATAAAACTAAATGAAAAATTGAGATGTTCCTTTCCCAAACTAGAAAACAAAACAAAATTAAGAGAAGATTTTGTCCAGTTAGAGGAATAAAATTCAGGCTAATGCTACTTTCCATTTAATAGTTTGGAAGTAGGATTAGACCTTGATTTAGAAATCAATTACACCATTGCTTTTAAAGTAGTACTTTTCAAACTTCTGGAATGATAATTGTGAGGGCAATAATTATCTACCAAAATACAACATGCATAACACTTATGAATATGCCATGAAATAATTTAAACAAATGATTTGCTTTTCTAGTTCAATCATTGTCTTTCTATGTTATAGATTTAATTAAGCAGATGAAAAAGAAATTTAACTATTTTGTTATCTATTTTTAAGAAAAAATAACCTTGTACTTCAGTTTTTCCCCTGGGAGCCATAGTTTAGCAATGCCAGGATTTATTAATTTTCTATTCATTATATATATACATATGCATATATATACAGATATATATGATGACTATATAACATTTATATTATAAATGTATATATGTATGTATATATATAATTTTTGCAATAAAATATTAAATTATCATTGAAGTGTCCATATTTTTTACTGAAAGTATTTAATATTTTATTTTATCTATTATTTTAATATTTAATGTGAAAACCTGAAAATAGAAAACAAATACTTGTTAACATTTGATTAATATGAAATGTGATTTCCATTTCACAGCAGTGTTTTGAATGTTAACTCCTGAACACAAACCATGCACAGTTTAAAAACCATATTTAGAAGTGAGAGCCCAGCTGGGCATGGTGGCACACGCCTGTAATCCCAGCACTTGGGAGGCAGAGGCAGGCGGATTTCTGAGTTCGAGGCCAGCCTGGTCTACAGAGTGAATTCCAGGACAGCCAGGACTACACAGAGAAACCCTGTCTTGAAAAACCAAAAAAGAAAAAAAAAAGAAGTGAGAGACCTCTGTCTAATTTGTCCCTTTGTCTTTACGTAGATAACAACGTGATAGTTGGACAATAAATATTGAAAACAATGCCATAAGCAAACAATTCTGTAAAAGTGGAAAATTACAATTCTTACACTCCCAGTACTGACTAGAAGCCACACACATTATGTAGAACGTTAAAACTGCTATCAAATGAAGTTAAATACATTGGTGAGAATAGAGAGTATAAATATGTAAAAATGGGTATATAAGTAAAATGTTTGCAAGGTAAAGTACTAATTTCAATAAAAAGTTGAGCATATTCATAGCTTTTTAGGAAATTCTTTCAAGCTTATCCATTTTTGGACATTTTATTTTGAAAATCTGGAAAAACTCAATAAAATGTATTAGTTATGTCCAGCAATAAATACAAAACAAAGAGAGATACACAGCAATGCGATTATGTCAATTCCCACAGCAATGTATGCGATAAAGTAGACTGGGCTAATGGAAATATTTACAAATGTTCAGGATGAGATGAGGTAGCTCTGCTTTCCTGTAGTAGTCATGTACACTATACTACACCCACAAAAATGATGATCTGACAGTTTCAAATCAATCTTGAGTTTAATCTAAATGTTATATGAACATGAAAATGTAATTCAAATTACTGGTTTCCATTTTCACAAAATAATGAGTAGCATCCAATGTAATGTGGCAGCCTGCGATTCAATAATTTCATAGAAAAAGGACATATGAACCCAATAAAAATGAGAAACTACATCTGTATATTAAAATAAACTAAGAAATTAGTTTAAATAGGTTTAAGAATATTTACCCAGGTATTAAAATCAACCTTAAATTAATGACAATAGAAAACAAATATAGTTAGAAGATTTCAATCTGAGGAAAAAATTTTTAGAAAATATAAATAGAAATTGCCTATTTTCCTTACGAGAAGAAAATAAATATGGCATGGTTTATCACCAAAACCCCTAAAACCTATAACATTTAGTATATTAGAAAATATAAGACTATTTTGTATGCTGTTCAACAAAAACAAAAGACAACTTTAAAAAAAATACTGGAGCATGTAGAAGACATATAAATTTTGTTCATGGGCACTGAAAAATTTGCAAGAGTATCACCATTACTTTATGCATGATAAAATGAATCCAAAGACAAGAAAATTCTTGTCACTTTTCTTTGAATCATCCCTACAGATGAAATTCACAGAAATCAGGGCAGATGACAATGCTTCCGCTGTGACAGAGTTTCTCCTCCTGGGATTTTCAGACCTTCCCGACTTACAAGGGATTCTGTTTGTGATGTTCTCCATAATTTACTTAATCATCTTGATTGGAAATAGTTTCATAATTGTGATAACTAGAATTGATCCTTCATTACAAAAGCCCATGTATTTTTTCCTGGCAAATTTTTCTACTCTGGAAATCTGTTATGAATCAGTCACTCTTCCTAGGATTCTGTTCAACATTGGTACTCAAGACAGACACATTTCTGTCCTCACCTGTTTCACACAGATGTGTTTCTTCCTTATGCTGGGCACCACTGAGTGCTTCCTGCTGGCTGTGATGTCCTATGACCGCTATGTGGCCATCTGTAACCCTCTGCACTATCCTCTGGTCATGAACCCAACAAAGTGCACTCAGCTGGCAGCAGGCTCCTGGCTTGGAGGCATCCCAGTCCAGATAGGACAAACCTGTCAGATATTCTCTCTACATTTTTGCAGTTCTAAAAAAGTAGAGCACTTCTTTTGTGACTTACCGCCCATTCTCAAGCTGGCCTGTGGGGACACCTCAATGCATGAGCTGTCTGTCTACCTAGTGGCTATGCTCTTTGTCGCTTTCCCTTTCACATTGATTCTTGCCTCTTATACCAAAATCATTGCCACCATCCTGAAGTTGCCAACAGCCACAGGACTGGCAAAAGCCTTCTCAACATGTTCTTCCCATTTACTGGTGGTTTTTCTGTTTTTTGGATCAGCAACTGTTACCTACTTGAGACCAAAGTCCACCCATTCTCCAGGAACAGACAAACTGCTCTCTCTGTTCTACACCGTTGTGACTCCCATGTTCAATCCTCTGATATAGTCTTAGGAACAAGGAGGTGATTGCTGCACTGAGAAAGCTGTTACTTATAAAGTAATGTCTGAAGCTCTGGAACAAAACATAGATTGCTTCATATACAGTGACTGAACAAATAGGTCAGATTTCATTCATTTGATTGAAATATAATCAGTTTACCCTTCTAAAATGTCTCTGCTATTTTGAATGATAGCCTGAAATTTATTCTGCTTTGAAATAATCTGCACATATTAATATGTCTGTATATATAATATATATTAATATGTCTGCATATATATATATCTATATATTATATAGATATAATAAAAAGAGCATATTTTAATATGAATAAAATACAATGTGAACCACAGTTTTTATTGGAAAACTTTGAGGAGGTTTCTAATTTTCGAAATTTGGGTTATAAATGAACAGGTAGATATTTATCTTAATATTTTAACATATATATCAATATATGGTGATAGTCTCTCTTTCAACATTATATAAATTAATTATTAATAAAATTATTAATAAAAATCAATATCAAAATGCTTCACTGAATTGCTAAATGAGTTAATAAAATTGTTAATATTAATATACTGTTTTTCAGAGTTCTGGCATCTACTGTATTTGTCACAACATAAATAAATGTGACACAAATATTTTGACCAATTATTAATCAGTATAGTGCCCAGCCATAACACTATGATAAAATCTGCATTTTTCTCACATGCTTACTATCAGTGTACAAGTGTCTTGATAATATACTTATAACATTTAACTTCTATCTGTTGTGTCTTCAACTGACTTAGTTTTCAACGAATCTCTCATTAGACAAGCTTCCAATTTAATTATATATACATATAAATATGTATGTATGTGTGTTTGTATATATATACATATATACACATATATGTGTGTGTTTATATATGTATACATATATATATGTATACATATATATTTCATGGACATTTTATAAGATGGTTCAGTAGGCAAGACAGTTTTCTTTGTAATCATATAACCTAAGTTTAACTACCCATCTACCACACATTTGACTTTTGTCTCAGTACTGTGAGGAAGAGATATACAGCCTTGTTTGTGGCTAGTCTACTTTCTTTTTTTTTTTTAATTTTTATTTTCTATATTCTATGTTTACATTCCAAAGGCTTTCCCCTTTCCCAGTTCCCCCGCCAGTCTACTTTCAATTAAATGAAGAATACTTTCATTAAAAAATATAGTGTGGAGGACAGCTACAGAAGGACAGCTGATATGCTTTTCTGACCTCTGTGAAAGTACATGCACTTCCACATGCACACATTGTACGTCCCATATGTACATACATACATAAGAAAATGTACACACACGGCTGGAGAGATGGCTCAGCAATTACTAGCACTGACTACTCTTCCTAATTTCCTGAGTTCAAATCCCAGCAACCACATGGTGGCTTACAACCAATGGTAATGACATGTGATGCCCTCTTCTGGTGTGTCTGAAGACAGCTACAGTGTACTCACATGTAATAATAAATAAATCTTTGGGTCAGAGCTAGAGAGGCTGTAACGAACAAAGGTTCTGAGTTCAATTCTCGGCAACCACATGATGGTTCACAACCATCTGTGTAGCTACAGTGTACTCATATACATAAAATAAATAAATAAATCTAAGAAATATATGGAAATGAAATTTTTGTGTTTTGAAATTATTTTTGAAACAATGTATCAAATGCTTGTATTAATTTTTTTTGTTTTGGTTTTTGTTTTTGGTTTGTTTTTTTTTTTTTGGATTTGGTTTTTTTGAGACAGGGTTTCTTTGTATAGTCCTGGCTGTCCTGGAACTCACTCTGTAGACCAGGCTGGCCTGGAACTCAGAAATCTGCCTGCCTCTGCCTCCCAGAGTGCTGGGATTACAGGCATGCGCCACCACTGCCCGGCTCCTATTAATTTTTATTTAAAAGTTTGGTGGGTTATCCACTAAAATCATCACCACATGTTCAGTTTTGTTTTGTTTTCTATAGTTGTTTTATTGTTGTGGTTTGTTGTTCTTGTAAGGTATTGCTTACTGGTTATATTTCACTTGAGGTTGTAGATATGTTTAAATTCATGTCTGATGGCATATCTAATGTAGATTTAACTTTTGCAAGTTGTGTATACTGAGATAATTAGGCATTTCTTTGACATTTAACAATGTAGAGGAAAACAGGTTTTAAAAGTATGACCTTATGATTTTCTGGATTTCTTCTTTTTGTTGTTGTATGTCACAATTTTTTTTCCGCATCCTATTAATTTGGAGATTTTTCACTCAGTGTTTGTTAATTTGAATAGGTTTTACCAATCTAATTTCTGAAAGAACTAACTCCTTGTTCATTGATGTTTTTGGTATTATTTTATTTATTGTGCCTATTTTTTTTCTTCCCTTAGTTTGATTGTTTCTTGCTATCTACTCATTTTCGGTGTGATATCCTCTTTTAATAATAAGAGTTTTAGGTGAGATATTAAGTTGCTAGTATCAGATCTCTCCAGTTTTTCTTAGACACTCAGTGCTATGTACTTGCCTCTTAGAATGGTCCTTATTGTGTCACATACATGTGCTATGTATTTTTTTTATTAAACTCTAGAAAATCATTAACTTCCTTTTCTTTTTTTAAAGCAATTTATTTATTTATTTATTTATTTATTTATTTATTTATTTATTCATTCATTCATTCATTATTCAACCAGGCATTGCCTCTTCTTATGGTACCTCCTCCAATATTTCTTCATCCCATTCCTCCTCTTCCCTGTCCCAAGGGGATGGTCTTCTGTAGTGGTAGATCTGCCCAATCCAGGAGTGCAGACTATATTCATATTAATTGAGTTGTCTTTGCCAGGGCTAATTTGGGTTGGAGATTCACCACTGTTGGTTTTTCCATGCAGTTGGGTGACCTGCAGCCCATGCGAGTCACCTGTATGCTCGCCACTCAGGCCACGGGCCACAGTGGAGAAGCCGGGGAGATGTGGGCCGCAATGAGGGACCAGTCCACACCAGACAATTCCACATGACTTTATTTAAGATGGGTAAAGGTGTAGCGGGTGGGACGGAGGCAGGAAAGGAAGGAAAAGAGGGAGAGAGGAAGGAACGCTACCCATTATATATGAGTGGTAATATAAATTTCAGGTAAAAAGGTAGGCCCATTGAATTCTGGGTATATGGCGACCGTTGCCTTTGTAACAGGCCTATACTTGCAGTGCTACCTGTTGACTATATGACGTCACAGGTGTCAGAACTAACATTCCTCCATTTCTGTTATTAAAAAGGAAAAGAAAAAGCGGGAGGGGGGCCCGATGGTGAAAAGGAATGAGGGCATCATGTCTCTTAAACTGCTTCCTGCTGTCTAGGGGCGTTGTCAGCTTGGGGGTGGAGCTGACTTTCACCACCGGGGTCTTCGGCATCAGGTACTTCTGTGGACAGCAGCTCTTCCATGGGCATCGGCTGGTAATTCTGTAACAGAGGCTGATTAATAGAATGATTGGAAATTTTTTGCATTTGCCATTGGAGGAATGTAGGAACAAGATTAATGAGGCAGGGAGCAAACAATAGCACAAGGAAGATGACTAGAAAAGGCATCACAAAAGGCAGTATCCATTTCCAGATAGGGATGGAAATGGAGGTCTCAAAAATCCCAGAACTGGAGGTCTCACGATCTCTGACGTTCTTTATGTCTGACTGAAGCTCCTGGATTTTGTTTCTCACTATCCCGGACTGGTTGACATAGAAACAGCATTCTTCTTGAAGGAACAAGCAAAGACCACCTCTTTCGGCTGTGAAGACATCCAAGCCACATCAGTTCTGAAGCATCAATGTGCAAACTCCAGACCAGCTGGCAGGTAGGCGATAATATACCTGAGTGCCACAAAGAAATGACATGTTTGGATTGCAGGGCATTGTGGCAGAGATGATATATCAAGGCTGATGGTTTTATTACAGTCTAGGGACCTCTGGGAACATGTCCCAGAGGTCTTAAAACAGTTTTCCATGCCAAAAAGAGGGACAGAGGTAAGGTATGGAGCCATGGTGACATCCGAGTCAGGACAGCTGACAAAAGGTGAGGTAAGGATACTTGGCAATATCACGGGAGAAGCTGTAAGTGACAGTTTTGAAACATTTCCTGGGGGTACACATAACCAACATCCTTAAAGCGACCAGGCCTGGTGACATTAAGGAGATGGTATGCTGAAGTCAAGGTTTGAAGCAATAGACAAAATGACAAGTTGGTGCCATTTATGAGGGGTGCTGTCAAAGAATCAAGGACCTCGGAGGAATGTTTGATTATCTCCCCTACCTTTTCAGTACCTAGGGGTTGGGCGATTGAGATATACTTTCTCTGAATATGGATGGTACTTACTGGGGAGCTGGGCTGATTTTTACGATAGAGCTTACCAACAACTCCTGTCTCCCACCTGGAATTCCACGGATCTTGTATGTAGAAGAGTCTTGCAGTGTTGATAGAAGTAATGATTGACCGTGATCCTAGCATATGTACCTGACAAGACCAATATGGGCAGCCCCCATATTTGTCTGGCCATCTTCTACAATTATCTTTTGTCTGGTCAAAGAGAAAGCAAGTATAGAGATCATAATATTTAGATGGGATAACTGATATAGGAATCATAGTGATTTGGATCAGTTCTTGGCATCCAGATATGGAGCAGTTTCCTGACCCTACTTGGAAAGACTGTTTGTTATCTGTGGGGGTTTCTTGAACCTTGAATCTCCAGATTTAAGGACTGCTCTGGATGGAAACAAAGAAGAGCAGGGGTAGGACAAGAAACCAATGTCTAATCCAATGAGGTCGAGCTCAGATGCCAGAGTGGAGTCTCATGTTCTGAAATTGTGTTCAAGGTGGATGGTCTCGAAGTCTTCCAGAGCTCAATAGAGCACGGTCCTGTTAGGGTTGACGTGTATGAAGAAGCGTCATTTTTAGGTAGAGGAATGAAAGGTTTAAGGTGAGACAGGTGGATCCAATGAGAGAATTCTTCGAGTTTAGCAGCTGTGGGGGTCACGAGAATCACCTTAAAAGGGCCCTGCCATTTGGGTGAGAGGGGTGACGGCCGATTATCTGGAGGGGATAAGAGGACTTGGTCTCCAATGTTGATAGGCAGTGGATAGGAGAATGTCTGTGACCATGGTAGACGGTAGTCAGCAAAGTTCCATAGGAGGGAACGAAGGTGGCAAAGCAATTGGGTGAGTAGGTGGTCTGAGAGGGGAGAGCATTTAGGTGAAAGACCAGGAGTTAAACTGGATGTCCATACATAAGTTCAAAGGGTGAGATGAGAAGAGGTCACTGGGGGAGAGCTCATAGCCTGAAAAGAGCCAGAGGTATGAGTTTTATCCAGTCAAGGTGAAGTTCCTGTGACAGCTTAGCAAGGGTGGTTTTTAAAGAGCAATTAGTTCTTTCTACTTTACCTGAAGATTGAGGATGGTAGGGAATGTGAAAATGCCAAGGAAGCCGGGCGTGGTGGCGCACGCCTGTAAGCCCAGCACTTGGGAGGCAGAGGCAGGCGGATTTCTGAGTTCGAGACCAGCCTGGTCTACAAAGTGAGTTCCAGGACAGCCAGGACTACACAGAGAAACCCTGTCTCAAAAAAACCAAAAAAAAAAAAAAAAAAAAAAAAAAAAAAAGAAAATGCCAAGGGATGTTTAAGGCCTTAGAAAGAATTTGAGAAACCTGGAAAGTAAATTCAGGGCCATTGTCTGACTGAAGGGAAACTGGAACACCAAATCTGGGGATGATCTCTCAGAGGAGATCAGAAACTGTCTGAGCCCTTTGGTTAGTGGTGGAAAACGCTTCTACCCACCCCAAGAAGGTGTCCACCAAGACCAAGAGGTACTTGACATGCTTGACAGTCGGCATATGGGTAAAGTCAAGTTGCCAGTCAGTTCCAGGAAGGGAACCTCTAGCCTGATAGGTAGGGAAGGAGTGCTATGATATCTCGAGTTGGAATCTAACATCTGACAGACTTTACAAGAGGCAGTGATAGATTTTAAGAAACTTAAGTCCTTAGGAGTATGCTGCAAGTGGGTTTTAACAAAAGAAGATAATGCTCGTCTGTTAGGATGAAAGAGTTGGTGAAGATAGGATAGAGTTTGGCGAGTGTCAGGGGGTGAAGGTAAAGATGTAGGTTGTAGTGTGAGGATATCCCGGGGAAGGTAAGATGAGTTTAGCCCCCCAAGGGCTGCAGCTCTAGCTGCCTCATCAGCTCAGTTGTTTCCGTTGGAGACAATAGAGTCATCCATCTGGTGGGATCTGCAATGGACAATCCCAATAGCTGTGAGGAGATGGGGGGCCTTTAGCATGGCTAAAATGTGGCTTTGCTTAGTTACTGATCCTCCTGTTGTGGTAAGTAATCCACGCTCTTTCCAGATAGCAGCGTGGGACAGGAGGATATGGAAAGCATATTTAGAATCTGTATAGACACTGAGGGATTGTCCCTGTGCCAGATGAAAGGCACGGGTGAGAGCTATCAGCTCAACCTGCTGATTAGTGGTGTGTACAGGGAGGGCCTGTGCCTCTACCACCTCGGTATCTGACACTTTGGCATAGCCAGCTTTTCTAGTCCCTTCATATAGAAAGGAGCTTCCACCTGTGTACCAGGTATAAATGGCTTGAGGCAATGTGCCCTCCTGTATGTGTGAAGGTTGAGGTAGTAGTTGTTCTAAAGTCTCAGTGCAGGAATGAGAAAGGGAGTGGTTAGTATTAGGTCAGGGAAGATTAGAAATATTGAGATGAGGACATGATTGGAAGGTGAGCTTGGAATCCTCTATTAGCGCTACCTGAAGAGAAAGGACCCTGGAGAGAGGTAGAGTCTGTAAGCCTTTATAAGTTAGGAGCTGTGACAGGTTATAAGAAGAGAGCACAGTTATGGAGACCCCAAGGTTAGTTTCTTTGACTCTCGAATAAGGAGTTCAGCAGCTGCTAAGGTATGAATACAAGGTGCCCATCCTTGGATGGTTAAATCCAGTCTTTTGGACAGGTATGCTACAGGTGCAAAAGAAGGTCCTAGCTGGTAACCTAAGACTCCAAGAGCTCGTCCCTCCTTTTCAGTTACATAGAGGGAGAAAGGACGAATCAGGTCAGGGAGGTGTAATGCTGGGACCTTAAGGAGAGCCTGTTGGAGTATCTGAAAGGGCTTGGTAACAGGTTTGAGAAGAGGTTCATGGGTGGGGCCTAATGCTGCCTCATATAAGGGCCGAGAAAGGAGGGAAAAGGAAGGAACCCAGGAACTAAAAAAGCTAGCCATTCCTAGGAATGATAAAATCTCTTCCTTTGTAGAAGGAACAGTTAAAGACTGAATCAGATTTTTTCTATCTAAGGTAATAGCCTTGTGGGTTGGGGTAATTGTTAAACCCAAATAGGTAACCTGAGGAGTAGACAGTTGAACTTTAGAAGGTGAGACTCTGTAGCCTCGACTGGAAAGGAAATTTAGAAGAGCAGAGGTGACTGCTTGGCTAATCTCTAGAGATGGGCTACAGACAAGGACATCATCTACATAAAGAAGAATTTTAGATCTAGGGAGAGATAAAGAGAGTAAGTCAGAAGCCAGAGCCTGGCCAAATATGTGTGGGCTGTCTCAGAATTTCTGAGGCAGAACAGTCCAGGTAAGTTGTGTAGAAAAGTGGGTATCAGGATCCGTCCAGGTAAAAGCAAATATGTTTTGTGACTGAGTGTTGAGAGGGATAGAGAAAAAAAATCATCCTTTAGATCTAGGACTGAGAAATGAGAAGTTCCTGAGGGGATAGTAGAAAGAAGTGTGTAAGGATTAGCTATGACAGGATGAAGGGGTACCACTGCAGCATTAATGCACCTGAGATCTTGAACCAGGCGATAAGTACCATTAGGTATTTTACTGCTACTATAGGGGTGTTGAAAGTAGAAGAAGTGGGGTGAAGGAGTTTTTTTTTTTTTCTTAAGAGGTCAGAAATGATAGGCTTAAGTCCCCTGAGGCTTTGGAGAGAGAGAGGGTATTGAGCTTGGGTGATATACCTGGTAGGGTCCAGTAACTGGAAGACAACAAGAGAATGATGTCTAGCAACAGAGGGATTTTGGATGTCCCAAACTCTGGGGTCCACCTGAGAAGCTGGTAGAGGAAATAATGTGTTAGTGTTAGTAGGTTGACTGGCTAGAAGGAGAAGTAGGAGAACTGCTGGTGAGCTTGGGTTAAGGCGAGTGGGGGGAGCAAAGGAAATTGAAGCTCCCAACTTAACCTACCTAATAAGGGAATGGGAGAAGTTGGCACGACTATCGGGTCTAGGGTGCCATTAGGTGGCCATTTGGAGTTATTGTCTTGCTTATATTGAATCTAGACCTTATTACAGAGGTTTATTAGCTTTGATTGCCTCAAATTGGAAGCTAGTTTTAGAGACTTGAGATTCTCCAGGAGGCTTCCCAGTGGGGTGCCTGGAGGTACAGTCGAAGACAGTTTACTGCCCATTGGGTGGGTAAGGAAGTTACTAAATATTATCCCAGCATCCTGGAAAATATATTAGTAACACCGTCTAGCTAAGCTAGAAGGCCGGGCCGTCATGAGGACCTCTAGGAGCTCAAGTGTTCCTAGAACAGTGGGGGAAGTGCCCAGCCTGGGCCAGGGTTTCTGCGGCAGCTGTGAAAGCTAACGGGTTTGAGACACTTCCCAGTGAAGGGTAATACCCAAAGGGTTAACAATCCTATCACGAATGTTAGGTAGAGGCCAGTTGTGTGAGCTGGGCCTAGGAAGCAAATCTTAGCTTGAAATAAGCTGGACAGTTCTTATTTTTTGGCTAAGATTTCCCCTAGCTAACCGAGGTACCTTATCAATTTGCCGTTTCTGTTTGTAAGAACATGCAATCCAATAGCCAGGAGCGTGGAACTGTTTGGTCGGTTGACCAGGAGGTAACTCCATGTAGTGAGCAGTAGTGTGCTCACATGATGGAAGTTCGTGGGTCTCAGGCTGCAGCAGTCTGCCTGGTGGGGCAGAGAAGCCTGGGAGATGTGGGCTGCAATGAGGGACCAGACCACCACACCAGACAGTTCTACATGGCTTTATTTAAGATGGGTAAAGGTGCAGCGGGTGGGACGGAGGCAGGAAAGGAAGGAAAAAAGGAAGGGGGGAAAGGATTGCTACCCATTATATATGAGTGGTAATGTAAATTTCAGGTAAAAAGGTAGGCCAATTGAATTCTGGTTGTATGGCAGCCATTGCCTTGGTAACAGGCCTATACTTGCAGTGCTACCTGTCGCCTATATGATGTCACAGGTCTCGGAACTAACAGCCACAACAAAATGGTGCCCAGTGTATTGATTTGAACTCAACTAACCTGAGTTAAATAAATGTTCACTACCCCTCAATCCCTGAATAGGACTTGGGCAGCTATATACAGCCTGCAGCAGTGTGCATTGGAAACTGACTGGGTCTGAGGGGATGGCAGAGAGGTTCCCTCCCCTAAACCCCCAGACAGAGAGCTAAGGCCAGGGGCAGCACCTCAGCCTGGAGCTGCACTGTATAAGAACTGCATAGAGGGACAGGAGACCCTGGAGCACAACTGCTGGTGAGGTAGTTTTGGGCCAGACACAGTGAACTAATTAATAGGGGCATCTACCCCTGAGAGAGCCTTTCTGTGTTTGCTTCCAAGTATCCTTCACCCCCACCTTGCCTCCCCAACCCCCACTGTATAGCACAGCCAGACTGGATCTCTAGACTCCTTGCTTACGCTGTGGATTACCTGAGATCAGCACACAAGCACATGCTGCCAGCAACCCAAAGAGGGACAGAGAAGATTCAGGTCCTCTACACTCACCCCCGCCCTGTAAATAAAGAATCAGGAGACAAAGGTACAAAGCTCCGGACAGGTAATTCATGGATATAGTGAGAGATATTTAATCTTTTGACACTTAAAGATAAGAAACAATAAATATCTTTTTGACTTTATATGATGATATTTTGAATGGTTTGACAGGGATGAATTTAGAGGAAATAGATACTATCATTTACCGGTATTGCAATATTTATTCTCTTGGTTTACTTTTCTTCTCAAAAGACAGGGCCCTAGATAAAAAATTCCTTGCCTTGGAAACAAGAATACAAGTAACACTAGAACTAAAGTTTCTGTATTTTATTGGTCAAAATGAACTACAGAAAGGCAAGAATGGAGATTGCAGACAGGAGCTAGAAAAGACACTAGAAAAAAGAATTCTACAATTCACAGATCAGTCTGAACAGTAAGGAGATAGTGATAAAATTTGGAAGCAAAGTCTGGAGGATAAGTTACTAAAGCTAGCAAATCAGAATAAGGCAGATGTTCCAATATTAGAATTACAACATAGCAGGGCAGTGGTGGCGCACACCTTTAATCCCAGCACTTGGGAGGCAGAGGCAAGTGGATTTCTGAGTTCAAGGCCAGCCTGGTCTACAAAGTGAGTTCCAGGACAGCCCAGGCTACACGGAGAAACCCTGTCTCGAAAAACCAAAAAAAAAAAAAAAAAGAAAAAAAAAAGAAAGAATTCAACATAAAGAGAAGCTAAGATTATGGAAGCAGGGCTTAGAACAGAAGATACAGGAAATTATAGCATGAACAACAGAGAAATTTAAAGCTTGGCAACATGGCTTAGAGAAAACACTAGACAGGAAGGCACAGAAAAGTATAAAACAGAATAAGAGGCAGAAAGTTGAAAATGAAACTTTTGGAAGAGAAGGAGGAGGGGCAGGGAGAGAGGACTGCAGAGGAGGAGGTGGAGCTAAAGCAGAGCAGA
The DNA here is from genome assembly GCA_964023405.1 of Apodemus agrarius. Taxonomy (NCBI): domain Eukaryota; kingdom Metazoa; phylum Chordata; class Mammalia; order Rodentia; family Muridae; genus Apodemus; species Apodemus agrarius. The sequence continues at coordinate 96,424,333 of OZ030008.1, read as the reverse complement.
AGAACGTGGCATGGAGAAACTGCAAGCCATAAGGGGTCTCCTAGACGGGGAGGATGGTTGTGCAGTAGTAGATCTGCCCAATCTAGGTGTGCAGCATGTATTCATACTAATTGAGTTGTTTTCTTTGCCTTCCCCATTCCATTATTATTCCAACATTGTCAAACTTATTCTTCAGTATCTTTTGCCCACTGAGCAATGTTGGACCACCATATTTTTCTGAAAATCACCTAACAAAAAGAACAAAAAGTTTGGTGCATTCTTTTTTTTTTCTTTTTATATTGGATCTATACCATATTTACAATTCATTTCCCTTTTTCTGGTTCCCCACCCCCCAAAGGTCCCACATGACCTTTTCCCTCCCCCTGCTCCCTCATCCACCCCTTCCCACTTCCCTGTTCTGGTATTCCCCTACACTGATGCTTTGATCCTTTCCAGCACCAGTGTCCACTCCTTTCTTCTTGTCAGACATCATTTGGTATGTGAATTGTGTCTTTGGTGTCCCAAGATTCTAGGCTAATATCCACTTATCAGTGACTGGTGCATTCTTTATTGACACCTGATTATATACTTGCAAGGGGACCCAATGGCTAGACATAGGCACATCTATTGTGCAGTTCCTAGGACTGAATATGTACCACATGACTGCAGAACCAGAAGAGTGCAGAACACAGGGCAACCCTGGAAGTGGAATTACCGATATGAGCTTCCCTCTGAGTGCTGGTGCTTAAACTGGGTCTTCTACAAGAGCTACCAGTACTCTTAATCACTCAGCTCTCTCTAGAGCTCCCTAGGTCCCCAGATTTGAGCCAGTGTCTGGTGGTTCCCGAACTGACCTCAAACTCACAGTGCTGCCAAGGCAGATCTTGAACTTATGATCCTCATGCCTTTAGGTCCTGATTCCTGGAATTTCAACTGCGGGCCACCATACCCAGCATATGCATAGATTCTTACAGTAAATCAGACCCCTGGGCTTCCAGACTACTAACTGGAAATCAAACACAAGGGAGTTACAAACAGCTCTAAATTTTAGTTTTGTTTTTGTTTCTTGTGATAAGAAGATATCATGTATTCAACCTGTCTTCAGAAGCTTTTTTTGAGAGACAGGGTTTCTCTGTGTAGAAAGGATTTTTCTCTGTCCTAGAACTCACTTTTTAGACTAGGCTGGCCTTGAACTAAAAATCTGCCTGCCTCTGACTGTAAATGCTGGGATTAAAGGCGTATGCCACCATTGCCTGGCTGGCAATTCTTTTAGAGAAGACAGAGACTACTGGAGTCCTTAATGTGCAAGAGGCTGCTCAGAGGTTGGGATCCCTGAAGAAAATGGCCTCACAGTCAGGTGGTCTATAAGCTGGCATTGGAGGTTAACTGCCAGCAACCTCAATAATCTGAAAGTGGAGGAAGGATGGTTCCATTCAATTCAATTCAAGGCCAGCCTAAGCTACAATGCATCATTAGGGGGAAAAGGCATTTAAAAAGGTGGCTAAGGCTCTACTCCTTTGTTTTTCATTGTTTTCTTCTGTTTCAGCTATCTTTGCTACCCAGACTACTCCTACTAGCATGTATGGCAGTCTAGTACTCAGTCATAAAAACTCCCTTCTTCAAGATTTGGCTTTGCATACAATGCTACTTTGACCCACATGACCCACCTAAGAGGCAGATGCCATTAAGGGGGAATGTCAGAATAGCTTCATTGCACATTGAGAGGTCATGTGAAACAAGAGGATAGACAACACAGTATCTTTCCATTACTGCATACAGTGAAAGAACTGTTCTGACAATGATCTTGAGGACCAACTAATGACTGAGGAGTCCATCAGAGAGAATATCAGGTTTTCATGACCATAATTTAATAGATAGGAGAAAGCCAGTGAAGAGTCAGTCCTGACGGGAGTTTGGACAGTTGTTTTATCATGTAGAGGAATGTCCAAAACCATGTGTTTTTTGGGTCCACTGGATGAGAGACCAGTCCCTGGGTATTTCTTAGTACCCAGAAGGAATATTCCTGTTGTTACTCCTGACACAAGCAACGTATGACCTCATCACCTTCATAGAAATAACGTTCACCACAGTCATAACAGGCATTGGAACCAAAGCTGATTGACTTGGGCTGCCTTACAGACCTGAGCTCATCCATGAGTTCAGCACCATGCTGAGAAAAAGCCTCTACATCAACATAATCCACCTCATTATAGATCTCTTCTGGAGCAGGGTACTTTTCTGTGGTCAGCTTACTCAGATTGGCAGTGCTGAGCAGAAAGTCCCTCAGGACATCCATGGAGATGTCATTGTCATACAAATTGATGCTAGTGAGCTTGGAGCATTGGATCAGGGCAGGCAGAAGAGTACTGAGGTGAGAGTCTTTCATTCTACAGTCTTCTAATTCCAGAGTCTCCAGGTTATTTGCAACTTTCTCTAAGAAATCTCTTAGAGGCCTGACATTCAAGGAAGTTAAAGTGGCACCTCTCAAGCACAGATGTTTAAGCCGACTATAATTCCAATGCTGGGCAAATGACTCCAAGTCTGACTGAGAGAGACCACACAGGGTGACATTGAGGGACACCAACGGGGCCTCCAGACACCTAGGGAGAGATCACATGGCTAGGGTCAGAGTGAACATGGCATATTATGCAGTTTGGCCTGTTGACTTCCTCAAGTTACACCATTTTGACATGAGGGTATCATTGTCATGGGGTTTGGCTCATTCCATGACTAACTCTCCTAGTCTTCTCTGACAAGCAGAGAGCCAGAGTGACTCTTTAGGCTAATAGAGACCACAGAAAGAGGAAAGTTGGAATCCATGACAGTATATCAGGATGTCTTCTAAAAAATCAGATTCCCTGACATAACTCTCTTCAGCTCTTCCATCTTTACCCCTGACCCTCACCCAACCCTACCTTTGCATTCTCTGATCAACATACCCCAGTCCAGGTCTCCAAAGAGCCTTATACTGTTTAGGAATTAGGGGAAGAGGAGAGCCTGTTCTCTCAAGTCTAATTGAAACACAGAACTCACCAGAGAAGCTATACAGATCTGAGCCCTTCTGATGTAGTGGCTTTTCCCATTCCTTCAGATTAGATCAGATAGGGCTCTAATATGAAAGAGAGAATTGCTCTCGTAAAGGTGACAGCTCTGCACCCTTTCTTACCTGAATAACTCGTTCATGTGGTCTGTGAGAAAATAGACATCATCAATAGTGAGATTCTTGAGGCAACTGAGTTTGGGAAACAGAGAAATGAGCTTGGTTATGTTCTGCCTCTCCTCTTGTGTCAAAGTCCTTGTTCCAAAGATTCGTCGTAGTATGAGTTTCTCAAGATTTCTCATCTTGCTAATGTAAGATACATATTTTGTCAATTTGGACAGTTTCCCCACTGTATTCAGTTCCAACTCCTTGACGAACTCTGGCTGTAACAATTTTAATACATCCTTGACCTCGGACACTTCTATTTGTCCAATCTCTAACTTCTCACAGCACAGATGCAGGAAATCCTTTCTCTCCTTTGCCCACTGCAACAACTGTGTTTGGTTTTGATCTTCATGCAGAGAAGACATAAAGGAAAGGTCACTGAACACCTTCAAACGCTGCCTCCTTGGGTATCTTGAGTGGCCCTCCACTACAGGCTTCTTAAGCACAGTTTCTACTATGTGGACTCTACCCTCTCTTCCATCCCGCATATCTGTGGCAGCATGGTATCTATTCCTCAAGTCAACCAGTTGAAGCCTGCACAGCCTGTGGATAAAACAAGTTCCGTATCAGAAGGGAAATTATTGAGACCCAACACTGTTTTCATCATCTCTAGTGCTACTTGTTACTTGTTCTGCTGTCTTCTATATTCTCCTGGTTTCCAGGACTAGGTCTCCAGTACAGTCTCTAGTTACCAAGCACTTTGTTGCCTGAGCTGCCATCTGGAGACCTGTCCAACTCCCTCAGATTCAGTTTTCTTGGAATTCCGTCAGCTCTTATTTCTTTTTGTTAGTAGTTTTGCAGGACATAATTTTGTTGTGTATCCCTGACTCTGTAACTCTATAGACTAGGCTGTCCTAAAACTCAAGAGATGCACCTGCCTCTGCCTCCCAAGTGCTGGGATTATAGGTGACTGCTCCGCATATCAGATCCTATTTCTGTTAACTGGTGGAAACACAGGGATAGGGCTATTCTTCTGTGGCTACATCTGCACCAACCTGTATTTCATATTTAATTTACTATAAGGACTCACGGGCTTTCCAGGCACCTATAGCCCTCTAAGACACCAGTCAAAGCCTCTGATCCAACATTTTACCCTATTCTCCTAGGCACAGCTATTTCTTTTCCTGGTATTCAGCTTACCTTGGGCGATACTTCCGTTTCAGCCATGTATCTACTCCATTTAGTATAGCTTGGAAGATCTCAAAGTTGGGTTTATTACTCAGCAACCCAACATGAAAGAACGAGTAGGGCCAGTATTCTACCAGGATCTTAATCATCTTTGCTTTTCTTTGAGTGTTGGCCTCCTTTAACAGAGGTATGGATAATTCCCGTGGTAGGTACTCTGCATCAGACATGGTCAATACTTCATTCCTCACCAGGCTCTGTGAAGCCAGCTTCTCAAGACTGGGTGGAGTAGAGACCATTCTGATGGATCTTTTGGGAGATGATCCTGGAGAAAAATTTAGGAGAAAATATTTCAGGGTCTCTCTTATGAGGTTTTAACCCCTCATAGTAAGCATCTTTCCCATGAATAGCCATGTTGTAGACTTAAATTTTTCCTATTTCAATCACTCTTTGCTGTTCTCAAAAACAAACTCCTCATATGGACAGCATGTGCAGCCTCTCTGTCAATCATTTTCACCATTGTCCCATCCAGTTCCAACCTTTGCTATTCTGAATCCCATATTCCTTTGGAAGGGGGAATCCAGGAGGAACAAAAACAATATTAACCATATTTCATAGAATGGAAAGAGCTATACACCAAACTAACTTATATTCTGCTTTCAACACATTGATCCTGCCTGGCAAATGCAGAATCTATGAAATGGGACATTATTTTTATTTACTTATTTTCCTTACATTCTTCATCCTTCTGCTTTTTCTCTTTTGCTCTTTCTCTTTCTTCCTTCCTTCCTTCCTTCCTTCCTTCCTTCCTTCCTTCCTTCCTTCCTTTTTCTTTCTTTCTTTCTTTCTTTCTTTCTTTCTTTCTTTCTTTCTTTCTTTCTTCCTGTCTGTCTTTCTGTCTTTCTTTTTTGATTTATTTGTCAAGACTGTCTGTGGATAACAGGCCTAGCTGTCCTGGAAATCACCCTGTAGACCAGGCTACCCTTGAACTCAAGAGACCTACTTGGCTCTGCCTCCTTCTGTGCTGGGACTAAATGAGTTCACCACCACATCCAGTTTTGCTTTTATTTTCAAAGTTTTAGAGCCAGGTATGTGGAAACTTATCTATTTCATACTACTTTGTAGCACAGAACATACTGGATACGTGTAAGTGGGTCCTATCTGTCTTTTAACAGCTTATTTTTTCTTTTTTTTCTTTCTTTTTGTCACTTCTCTAGGACTTCATTAGAAAAAAAAATGTTTTTGTTTTCTGTTTTTCGAGACAGGGTTTGTCTGTGTAGCCTGGCTGTCCTGACACTCACTGTGTAGACCAGGTTGGCCTTGAACTCAGAAACCGCCTGTCTCTGCCTCCCAAGTGCTGGGATTAAAGGTGTGCCACCACTGCCCAGCTTTTTCTTGTTTGTTTGTTTATTCTATTGATGCAAGGTTTCACTGGGTAGTCCAGGCTGGACTCTGAACTCACGCTAAGATTCTATAATTGAACACAATATGATGCCTTTTGCATAGCCTGTTGTCTTTATTCAAACATTTGCCTTTCAACTACTGAATGGATGTTGAGCTTGTCAGCAAGACCTTACAGTTTCAGGCTGGAGAGATGGCTCAGAGCACTGACTTCTCTTCCAAAGGTCCTGAATTCAAATGCCAGCTACCACATGGCGGCTCACAACCACCTGTCACAAGATCTGACTTCCTCTTCTGGAGTGCCTGAAGACAGATACAGTGTACTTACATATAATAAATAAATCTTAAAAAACAAAAAAGAGAGCTTACAGTTTCAACTTTCATGTAGTCCATCTTTACTTTGAGCTTCAGGTCAAGTTTAAGAGCTTTTGAAAACAACAAAAACAAGTAAGAATATACATTGATGAGCCCCTTTGATTTTGGCTGTGGTTGTTTCATGCTGGATTTTGATCCTGGCTCAGGAATTGCAAATACTCAACCTCAGAACTGCATTCAACTCAACCCTTTCATTTTATATATAAAGGTCACTTCATGTACCTCAGGATTTCCTGGAACATGAGATTGGATCCCCTAGGAATACTAGGATACCAGGAATGTGTGGTCAGCCTTCCTGGCATCTTTTTATGTTTATTCGAGTAGTAAACTTGTCAATTTACCAAACTGAAGCAATTACATTCCTATAGTCACAATCCCCAGAATCACTGTGACTTGTGGACCTCCTAACAAAATTGTCTCCAGGCCTGCTTGCTTTCTTTCTTTCTTTTTTCTCTTTCTTTCTTTCTTTCTTTCTTTCTTTCTTTCTTTCTTTCTTTCTTTCTTTCTCTCTCTCTCTCTCTCTCTCTCTCTTTCTTCCTTCCTTCCTTCCTTCCTTCCTTCCTTCCTTCCTTCCTTCCTTCCTTTCTTTCTTTCTTTCTTTTGGTTTTTTGAGACAGGGTTTCCCTATGTAGCCCTGACTGTCCTGGAACTTACTCTGTAGACCAGGCTGGCCTCGAACTCAGAAATCTGCCTGCCTCTGCCTCTGCCTCCCAAGTGCTGGGATTAAAGGTGTGGTTTCCAGCTTCCAGGCCTGTTTTTTTTTTTTTTTTTTTTTTGGATTTGGTTTTTTTGAAACAGGGTTTCCCTATGTAGCCCTGGCTGTCCTGGAACTCACTCTGTAGACCAGGCTGGCCTCGAACTCAGAAATCCGCCTGCCTCTGTCTCCCAGAGTGCTGGGATTACAGGCGTGCACCATAAGGCTCCAGGCCCGTTTTTAAGATAACATTAAAAATAATTTCAGGTAGCTGGGTGGTGGTGTCACACACCTTTAATCCCAGCCTCTGGGAAAGATTGGTACGTGAATCTAAGTTTGATATTAGCCCAGTTTACAGAGTGATTTCCAGGACAACCTAGGCTGCAGAGAAACTTTCTCAAAAAACAATATCATTTCAATTAAATCACAAAACCTCAACCGATTTAGTATCATTTGTGAGATTACAAACAAGCTGTATTTTAATGAGACCATAATTGAAATCCCAACATAGCAAAGAAGTTGGGATAAAGCTAGAAGGAAGACAGAAGTACAAGATCAGCCTGTGCTCTGTGAAATCCTCTTTCAAAGCCCCCTCAAATAGTCTACCAGCATTTCTCATTAAACCCTATCTAAATGCCAGTGGTGGTGGCACACACCTTTAATCCCAGCACTTGAGAGGCAGAGGCAGGCAGATTTCTGAGTTCAAGGCCAGCCTGGTCTACAGAGTGAGTTCCAAGACGGCCAGGGCTACAGAATAACCCTGTCTCGAAACAAACAAACAAACAAACAAACAAAAAACAATAACTAAACAAAAACTAACAAAAAATTCCAACTTGCCTCTAGAAGAAAATTTATTTCAAAATTTAAAAATGCTATGTATTTTGTGTGTATGGGTATCAGGACTGCATGCATGTATGAGCACTATTTTCGTGCAGTGTCTAGGAAGTCAGCAGAGGGTGTTAGATGCATTACAGTTGTTTGTGATCCCTGACATGGGACTGGCAAAGAAAACCAGAACTCCTGAACCAGGGCTCCGGGGAGAGCAGACAGTATGGTTTCTCATCTGCTCATCCATCTCTCCAATCCTTGGAGAGAGTATTAAAGCCTGGGTCTAGACGTCTACCTGAGTGAGAGTACTTATCTGGAATGCAAGTGAGCCAGGCTTTCATCTCCATCACTATATTAACCTGGAAAATGCCTAGAATCAAACACTGAGGAGTTATAATTTAGAATATCATATTCAGGTCAACCTGGGTGACAAAGTGACATGGGAGCTGAAGAGATGGCTCAGCGGTTAAGAGCACTGACTCCTCTTCCAGGGGTTAAGTTCAATTCCCAGCAACCACAAGGTAGCTCACAACCATCTGTAATGAGATCTGATGTCCTCTCCTGGTGTGTCTAAAGACAGCTAAAGTGTACATACAATACAAAACAATATAATATATCATATATATGTTTTTTGAGACAGGGTTTCTCTGTGTAGCCCTGGCTGTCCTGGAACTCACTCTGTAGAACAGGCTGGCCTCGAACTCAGAAATCTGCCTGCCTCTGCCTCCCAAGTGCTCAGATTAAAGGCGTGCGCAAATTCTAAAAACTTTAAAAATGAACACATTTTACTCCAAGATAATAAAAATCAGGAAGTAGAGGCAGGGAAATAGTTCAAACTCATTCTGTGTCACATATGCTTTCTAGACACTGCATTCTATATTGTTACCCTGTCTCCAAACAGGAAGAGGAGGTATAAAATATATTTAGGAATTTAATCTTTAGACTCATGAGGATGAAGCCAGTAAATTCCTGTACACTTGAGGCTAATGTGTACTGTAGAACCAGACCATATTTCAAAAGGCAAAGAAAAAAGATTTTGGGCTGGAGAGATGGCTCAGTGGTTAAGAGCATGGACTGTTCTTCCTGAAGGCCCTTAGGTCAAATCTCAGCAACCACATTGTGGCACACAACCATCCCTAATGAGATCTGATGTCCTCCTCTGGTGCATCTGAAGAAAGCTACAGTGTACTTAGATATAATAATAAATAAATCTTTAGGCCAAAGTTGAGTGGAGCCAACCAAAGCGAGCAACCTTCCTTCACAGCACCACATGATGGCTCAAAACCATCAGTACAGCTACAATGTACCCATACATATTAAACACATAAATCTTTTTTTTTTCTGGTTTTGTTTTCAAGACAGGGTTTCTCTGTAGCCCTGCCTATTCTGGAACCCATTCTGTAGATCAGGCTGGCCTCGAACTCAGAAATCTGCCTGCCTCTGCCACTAAAGTGCTGGGATTAAAGGCGTGTGACACCCACAACCAGCTCTTTAAAAAAAGAAAGAAAGAAAGAAAGAAAGAAAGGAAGGAAGGAAGGAAGGAAGAAAGAAAGAAAGAAAGAAAGAAAGAAAGAAACAAGATTTTAATGCACATCAAGCAAATCATAATTCAGACACTTAAGTATCTCCCAACAGGAATCCCAGGTGTTGGGAGGCTGAAGCAGAAGCTCTGCCTGGAATTCAAAGGTTCATGATCTACAGAGTGAGGCTGTGTCTCAAAAACCAACCGAACAGAAGACAATAGTTGGATATGAACTGCAACATGGAAGAATTTCCAGGTCATCCCGGTGCTTAGGGGGTCAGACAAGAGGACCTTGATTCCCAACCCAGTGCAGCTACGTGGCCAGGTATAAGAGTGCCTGTTACAACACTGTGAGGCTCTGCCTCAATGCTTGAAATTCAACCATAGAAGCACAGAAGGCACTGGAGGTGAAAGCAGACCTGAATTTTGAACTGAGCCCAATGTCCATGTGAAGGGACAGATTCCAGGATGCCCTGTGCAGACTTATATCTAAAATTGTCTCTGAACCCAGTTAGGCTGTCCTGGCCTAGGTAAAGGACTTACCTGATTAGGATACAGGTGACAGAGTTCTGAGACTTGACTGTCTTCTCTGGTTCTTGTTTATTCTCGAAACAGGGTTTCTCTGAATAGCCCTGGCTGTCCTGGAACTCACTCTGTAGACCAGGCTGGCCTCGAACTCAGAAATCTGCCTGCCTCTGCCTCCCAGAGTGCTGGGATTTCAGGCGTGCACCACCATTGCCCCGCCTCTTCTCCGGTTATAATGACACCTTTACAGATGTTTTCTTCTTGCCCTTTCTGCAATCCACCCCTGATAAGTGCTGCTATCTGATTGGATGATTTTACCCCACCCATCTAATCTTAGATGGAATGATCTCTAAACCAAAGCTCTCAGAAAGAAAAGAGAAAGGAAGAAGCAAAATCCTTACTCTGGAATGTAGAATTCACTTCACAACTCTGAACTCACTTTTTTTAAATTCATTCAGTAATTTGCTTATTTATATACTTGGCTTGTAATTTACTAATATGACCGTATCTTACTCTCTAGCTAGACTTGATTTGGAATATCAGCAGTTCTTCTGCCTCATCCTTCCTCCTGAGAGGATTACTGTTTTGAACCAGCACAGGTGGCTGAATTATATTCATATGTGACCGACATTGTTCTGAGTATGAGTCAGGCCAGGGTTTAATCTGTGCCTGATGAAAGAGATATTTTTAGAAAAAAACAAAACAAAACAAACTTTTAGAAAAAAAAACCAAAAGTTATTATTTGCACAACTAGGGATATGTTCTGCAGTTCAAGGCTGAGTCTGGTGCTGTCAGTCATCAGCTATGGCAGCTTGAGAGGGCTGAGATGGGAGGTCCATTACAAATCAGCTTCAGCCTTTCTCTTGGGCCCGTGGTGCCGGCGAGATGGGCAAGTGTTGTGGTCTTCCTACTGCCCGGAAGCTCCCCAGTCAACGAAGGGACCAAAAGTGGCATGACAAACAGTACAAGAAAGCCCACTTGAGCACAGCCCTGAAGGCCAGTCCGTTTGGGGGAGCCTCTCATGCAAACGGAATTGTGCTGGAAAAAGTAGGGGTTGAGGCCAAGCAGCCTAATTCTGCATCAGGAAGTGTGTCCGGGTGCAGCTCATTAAGAAAGGCAAGAAGAGAACCGGGTGTGGTGGCGCACACCTGTAATCCCAGCACTCGGGAGGCAGAGGCAGGCGGATTTCTGAGTTCGAGGCCAGCCTGGTCTACAGAGTGAGTTCCAGGACAGCCAGGGCTATACAGAGAAACCCTGTCTCAAAAAAAAAAAAAAAACCAAAAAAAAAAAAAAAAAAAAAAAGAAAGGCAAGAAGAGCCAGGTGTGGTGGCTCACACCTGTAATCCCAGCACTTGGGAGGCAGAGGCAGGCGGATTTCTGAGATCGAGGCCAGCCTGGTGTACAGAGTGAGTTCCAGGACAGCCAGGACTACACAGAGAAACCCTGTCTCGAAAAATGAAAAACCAAAAAAAAAAAAAAAAAAGAAAGAAAGAAAGGAAGGAAGAAAGAAAGGAAGAAAGAAAAGAAAGAAAGGCAGAAAGGCAAGAAGATCACAGCATTTGTGCCCAATGATGGCTGCCTGAACTTCATGTTGGAAAACCATGAAGTTCTGGTTGCAGGATTTGGTCATGCTATAAGTGATATCCCTGGAGTCCGCTTTAAGGTGGTTAAAGTAGCCAATGTGTCTCTTTTGGCTCTATACAAAGGCAAGAAGGAAAGGCCAAAATCATAAAATTTGACAATGGAAACACAGTAATAAATTTTTATATTCTGAAAAACAAATCAGCTTCAGCTACCCAGCAAGATTTAGGACAGCCTGAGTTCATGGACATTATTTTTTCCAATTTCATGTAAGTCCAAACCAAACAAAGAAAGTGGGATTTGAGTGAGAAGAAGTCCTTGGTGCCCTAGAGGATAAAGGTGTTGGAGAAAGGATCAGTTTGCATACTGGCCAAAAAAAGAGGAAATTGTGATTGGGTGGTGTGCAGGGTGTACTGGCCACACCTTTAATCCCAGCATTTGGGAGGCTGGAAAAAAAAGAATCTGTGAATCTACAGAGAAAACTCTAGCTTAGCCAAGGCATCACATGATACTCAGTCTCAAATTTTAAAAACAACAAACAAGCAAGCAATCTTTTATTTATTTATTTATTTATTTATTTATTTATTTACGTTAACAAGGAAGCTGTGCAGCTAGTGAAAGTGCACAGTTGGCAATGGTGTTGACATTGAGCCTAACTAAGTTCATTTACAGGAACCCACATGCTTGAAGTTGAGAAAGTCGTCCCTGGATCTTCTCCCCCCTCACTTCTCCCTCTATCCCATGACTGTCCCCAAAAGAAATAAATAATAAATAGATAAGTAAAAAGATTTAAAAATATATATGGAAGCTAAGCGGTATTGTGGCATAAGCTTATGTCTCAGAAATAAGACACTGAAGAAGGATATAAGACTGAGTCCAGCCTAAACCACCTCAATGAAACTTTTATCTCACCAATGCAACAACCATGGAAGCTGGGACTCAAAGTAGAGAGGAAGCTCACATCCAGTCAGATAGAGATCCTCTCCACTCAAATATCTCTCTCTCTCTCTCTCTCTCTCTCTCTCTCTCTCTCTCTCTCTCTCTCTGTGTGTGTGTGTGTGTGTGTGTGTGTGTGTGTCTCTCTCTTTCTCTCTCTGTGTGTGTGTGTGTGTGTGTCTGTATGTCTTTCTCTGTCTCTGTCTCTGTTTCTCTGTCTCTCTGTCTCTCTCTCTCTCTAATAAGTAGAATTAAAAAGATTAAAAAAGACAGACAGACAGACGTTCTGTCTAAAGTTCTGAGCTAAATGCCATTGTGGTTATGTTCTGACATCCATAAAATGTGACAGTGTGGCAGACTTCAAAACCCACATACTCAACAGATGTTTAACTTAAAAACGTTGTGACTCCTAGAATACATTGACACTTTGGGTGCAGTGCCACTACAATGGACAGTTAATACAGTATTGGACATTTGATACAATTATGTCATGTCAGCACTGACAGAGCATAAAATGAGGCATAAAGGCATGCTGTGAGTACTAGATAGCCTTTAGAAGTATGTCCAATTAAATAAAATGCAAAGCTATTTAGTTGAGTCTCAGTGGATACATCCAAACAACACTGTATTACCCAAAACTCAGGAAACATAGAAGATGGGGTGGAGACAGTGTGAGAGCCAGAGGATCAAAAGATAACTGAGACTGTCTCCTGGGAGTGCAAGTAGTTACACTATTAAAGTCTCACAAACATGGCTACCTAAGCATGAGGTGAACAGGAACAATATACATGACAAAATGACCAGAAGAAAAACTAGACAAAGAACTAAGAATACAAAAAGTAGGACAAATAGTCTTTCCTAGTCGGGAACATACAGTATGGTTATATCAATACAAAGTGGTCACTAACAGAGCATGTTGGAACAAATATATATATTCACATATACATATATGCATGTAAAAGCAAGTAATAAAAAAAAGACTATGAATGTGAAATAGAGCAATGAGGGGGACATGGGAGTTTTGGATGGACATCACTTTCGACAGAAGGCCAGCACCTAGTTTATTGTGGAGCATCATAGTTTTGTCAAATTATGATATTTATTATATCTATTATTACTGTTATATAATTATGCTGTTATTATTAAAAATATATTATTGCCGGGCGGTGGTGGCACACGCCTGTAATCCCAGCACTCGGGAGGCAAAGCAGGCAGATTTCTGAATTCGAGGCCAGCCTGTTCTACAGAGTGAGTTCCAGGACAGCCAGGGCTACACAGAGAAAAATCAAATATATATATCGAAAAATAAAATCAAATATATATATATATATATATATATATATATATACACACACATAATTGTAGTCTTTTAAATTTTTATTTTAACAGTATGTGTGTGGGTGTATGCCTTCATTTTTGTTGTTGTTGTTGTTGTTGTTGTTGTTGTTGTTGTTTTTCGAGACAGGGCTTCCCTGTGTAGCCCTGGCTGTCCTGGAACACACTCTGTAGACAAGGCTGGCCTAGAATTCAGAAATCTGGCTGCCTCTGCCTCCCAAGTGCTGGGATTAAAGGCATGTACCACCAATGGGCTGGGTGTATACCTTCCTGTATGTTAGTGTACAAGGCCAGATAAACCCGGAATTGAATGGAGTTACTTATGAACTTCCATCTGAGCGCTGGAACTGAATCTGGGTCTTCTACAAGAGGTACCAGTACTCTTAGTCACTCAGCTCTCTCTAGAGCTCCCTAGTCCCCCTGATTTGAGCCAGTGTCTGGTGGTTCCTAAACTGACCTCAAACTCACAGTGCTGCCAAAGTGGATCTTGAACTTCTGAAACTCATGCCTTCAGGTCCTGATTCCTGGAATTTCAGCTGGGGGCCACCACACCCAGTGTATGCATTGCTTCTTACAGTAAATCGGACCCTGGGCTTCCAGAAGGCTAGCTAAGAAATCAAACACTAGGGAGCTACAAACAGTCCTAAATTTTTGTTTTTCTTGTTTCATGTAAAAAGATCTCATGTATTCAAGCTTTTTTTCAGAATCCTTACCCCACCCAACCCCTAGAAAGGGTTTCTCTCTGCAGCCCTGGCTGTGCTGGAACTCAGTATACCAGGTTGGCCTTGAACTCCGAAATCCACCTGCCTCCCAAGAGCTGGGATTAAAGGCACGCACCATTACTGCCCAGCTGGATTAATTTTTTTTTTTTTTTAAGATTTATTTGTGCCGGGCGTGGTGGCACACGCCTGTAATCCCAGCACTTGGGAGGCAGAGGCAGGCGGATTTCTGAGTTTGAGGTCAGCCTGGTCTACAGAGTGAGTTCCAGGACAGCCAGGACTACGCAGAAAAACCCTGTCTCGAAAAAAAAAAAACAAACAAAACAAAACAAAAAAACAACATCAAAAAAAGATTTATTTGTTATATGTGAGTACACTGTAGCTGCCCAGCTATCTTTAGAATTCTTATGCATCTGAAATTAGCCTAGGATTTTTGTTTTGTTTTGTTTTGTTTTGTTTTGTTTTGTTTTGTTTTGTTTTTCAAGACAGGGTTTCTCTGTGTATCTCTGGCTGTCCTGCAACTCACTCTGTAAACCAGGCTGGCCTTGAATTTAGAAATCTGCCATTCTCTGCCTCCCAAGTGCTGGCATTAAAGGCTTATGCCACCACTGCCTAGAGGCCTAGGACTCTTAATTATCCTGCCTTTAGCTTCCAAAATGCTGGTATTACAGGTGTGAGTTATCACATCCATCCCTAATTTTCCTTACATGGGAAAACCAGATGAACCTGTTATTATTACACTAGTCAAGCATTTTCTCTTTGATAGTATCACAGTTTTAATAAGAAAACCCTGGGGCTGGAGAGGAATTAAGGGCAGTAGTCACTCTTCTAGAGGATTCAAGTTCAGTTCCCAACACCTAAGTGGATAACTCACAATAACCTATAGCTCTCTAAAGGGGATCTGTTATCCTCTTTTGTCTGGCCTCTGCTGCCAACTGCACTCATGGGCACACCTTTACATTCAGGTAAACACTAGTACCTAAGGTAAAACTAAAACAGATCTTAACAAAATAGGAAAGGAGAGACTTTTACTGGTGATGCTGCTTTACCTTTAAAAACATCTTCATTGTTATTTTGCCCTATGAGGTTGAGTGTTTTCATCTCCGGTTCCTGGGGCTAGAGTAAGCAAACTTCTGTGGTTGTGAGTAACCACATGAATATAGTGAATGGGGATCCTTTGGAAGAATAGTCAGAGCTCTTAACCACTGGAAGCTCTCCAGCACCCAATAAGCATTTAGCTTTTTGTTTTCTTTTGTCTTTTGAGATGATTTGTGTGATCTGAAATTCTGCGGAGTTAGTAGTTTAGCCAGATGTTTGCCAGAAGCATGTAGTACGTCTCTAAGTTTGAAGCAGGAGAATTTCTAGAACCCAGCTGAACCTTGACATTCTTTGTACTTTTCCCTGTCAGTTTCTGCATTTTCCATTCCTGACGTTCTCTCAGAATATAGAGGAGCCAGCAGCATGCATACTATTCCTATTCAATACTCCAAACAGGAGCTTCACTTCCTCCATGGGATCTTTCTTTCCATCCTTTCCTTAGATCACTGTTTTACAGGGCTGAGGACATTATCCAGGGCTTCTAGCTTACTTCTAACTTCTCTTTCAGGCATGGCAACACACCCCCTTAATCTCAGCATGTAGCTGTTTCAGTAGGAATCCAGGTATTCTAGGCTGTCCTCAACTAGATAAGGAATTCCAGGATAGCCAGGGCCATAGTAAAGTCTTATCTTTCAAAAAAACCAACCAAACAACAAACACACCAAAACAAACAAAGAAAAATACAAATGGGTACTTCCCCAGTGAGATAGCCACAAAGTTGTCTTTTACTGCTCAGCATTCTTTATTCTATACAGATTGGATCCTCCCTCTTTCTTTCTTTCTTTCTTTCTTTCTTTCTTTCTTTCTTTCTTTCTTCCTTTTTTTTTGTTTTTTTTTTTTGGGGGGGGAGACAGGGTTTCTCTGTGGAGTCCTGCCTGTCCTGGGATTCACTCTGTAGACCAGGCTGACCTTGAACTCAGAAATCTGCCTGCCTCTGCCTCCCAAGTGCTGGGATTAAAGGCATGTGCCACCACCATCTGGCTTATTTAAAAACTTCAACATTTCTTTGGAGCAGTGCTTGGAATTGGGTGGGACATGGTGAGCCTAACCAGGTAGATGATTGAAAGGGCTCTATTTGCTGCAGTGAGTGGAATAGAGGTTTGAGAACAGAAGATGAAGAGTCAAGGTGTAAACTTCCCAATCCTTCAAGTCTCACTGCCAAGCTATTATCTGACAAAGGACCACAGTCTCAGTGTTGTTGGTTGGGTCCTGATTTCATTATTCAGTTCAGGCTAGAATTACTTGACTATCCTCCTGCCTCCTATAACAATGTGTGTGCATGCTAGAGATACCATGACAACTGAGTTGTATCCTTAGCATCAATGTCACAAGGTGAATACCTTCACACCATCCTTGTCCTTGGCATGCCACAGCATCCAGCACAGGTCTAAACCTCCTGAAGAGATTCATAATGGACACCATCCCAAAGGTCCTTTAACCCTGACATTCTCTGATTTATACTTCAGGTCAATCATGAGTCCTGTAAACCCTAAGCTGACTCACTCTCAGGACTATGCTGTTCACATAAGAAAACAAAATCACTCCAGGCGGTGGTGGTGCATGCCTTTAAACCCAGCACTTGGGAGGCAGAGGCAGGTGTGGCTAGCCTGGTCTACAGAATGAGTTCCAGGACAGTCAGGACTACACAGAGAAACCCTGCCTTGAAAAAACAACAAAACAAAACAAAACAAAACAAAACAAACAAACAAACAAAGAATAAAACTCACTCAGATGTGGCAGCTCACACTATATCATAGGGAAGTCTGAGGCAGGAGGCCTGTTAAGAGCACTGACTGCTCTTCAGAAGGTCCTGAGTTCAAATCTTAACAACTACGTGGTTGCTTTACAGCTCTTCACCAGTAAAGAGATCTGACACCTTCTTCTGGTGTTGGAGTGTCTGAAGACAGCTACAGTATACTTAGATATAACAGTAAATAAAATCTTAAAAAAATTAAAGAACAAACACACAAACAAAAAAACCAAGTCCCTAGATCCATAACTAACAATTCAAGTCAGCGTTCACTAATTGGGTCTAAGAATGGAGTTCATAACTACTTATTGCTCTAGTTTATGTTCTTTTCCTGGGCTGAGATTTTATCCAATCTCCCCTGACTTCATCTAAATTTCCAAATGAGAAAAGAGAGTGTGTTGTGATTCAACCATTAAATCAGACTGCAGATTTTGGTTGGGAGGGTGTGTCTACAAGAGGGTGTTTCAGAGGAAAGGTATAAATAGATTGGCTAGAGACACACTCAGGGTATTGGAGCCTAGAGCCACTTGGAGTCACTGTTTACCTGAGCTGGGATCTAGAGATTTTTAATCCTTTCTTGTTTGTTTGTTTTGTTTTGTTTTTTCGAGACAGGGTTTCTCTGTGTAGCCCTGGCTGTCCTGGAACTCACTCTGTAGACCAGGCAGGCCTCTGGTCTCAAACTCAGAAATCTGCCTGCCTCTGCCTCCCAGGGTGCTGGAATTACAGGCGTGCGCTGCCACCAGCAAGATCTAGAGATTTTTAAACGTGTTCAGATCAGGTAAAATTTCCTTACCTCTACTGGGGCACTCTATCTCACTCAGCAGAATCTAGCTTTAAATTCACCTCAATGTGTCATTTGTATATACTTTTAGTTAATTGATTATTTTTTTGAGATAAGGACGTGATTCACAGTGCTTCTTCTGTCTCAGCAACCCGAGTGCCAATGAACCATCAGACCAGTATGTGTTGCTTATAGCAAGTCATTTTTTTAAAGATTTATTTATTTTATGTATGTGAGTACATTGTTCTCAGACACAACAAAGGAGAGTGTCAGATCCTATCACAGATACTTGTGAGCCACCACGTGGTTGCTAGGAATTGAACTCAGGAACTCTGGAAGACCAGCAAGTGCTCTTAACTGCTGAACCATCTCTCCAGTCCACAAGTCATTTTTTTTTTGAGTCTGTAATTTCTGTGTTCATTTTTTGAGACAGTCTCACTCTGAATGTCAGGGTAACGCTGAACTCCAGGAAATTCTGTGGGGCGTTCCAGATATGAGTATTCAAATGTCTTGACTGTGCTGATCTTCTCTGGGGGTGCTAGGTGAATGTTTTGAGACAGGGTTTCTCTGTGTAGGCCTTGCTGTCCTAAAAAATGGCTCTATAGACCAGGCTTGTCTAGACATTGACTCCTGAGTGTGAGATCAAAATAATTAAAGGCTTGTGTCACCACCACACAATTTGTGCTGATATTTAGGCCAATTTAAGCCTGGGGTGGTTGCACAAGAGGCAGAATGATCTGCAGAGCAAGACTCAGGACAGCAAGGGCTGAGATACCATATCTGGTGGTGGATACATAGTCTCTCTGTGGAAACGAAGATGTCCTCAAACATGCATGATGCAGTTGGTTTCCCTTGTCTTAGTGTTCAATTCAAAAGTGTGAACCAAAATTTGACACATAAATTTAAATTCTTTCCTTTTTGGTGTTCCATTCGTTTTTTGGAGAGGTCAAGCAGGTTGTTCTAGAACTCTAGAAGTAACCTGCCATGATATAGCACTAGTAAGTTTCCTGACTTTAACATCAAAATTATCAACTCCATCTCAGTCCTGTCTTTGCCAATGTTTTACATACAGTTATAGGCCTTGGCAATGGCTAATAAAGGTTTGCAGACTCTGTTTAGTGTTTACCATCCTGTTATACTCTGTAGCTTGAAGAAGACAATCTTGCAGCCCACTTAACCTCTTCAGTTGACATTCCAGTACATGTGATAACCAATCATTGAAGTCAATAATTAATGATGCCTATTACACAGATTCCTTATGTTCCAGGCAGGGTCAGCTGAGAGGATACAGACTGTGGAAAGGTTGGGGAACTGGGTATATGCATCTCCAGTTGTCTCTCCAGGGCCTGGGATGTTAAACAGTCTATTTATCATCAAGATGTGAGTTTCCTTGTTGATCCCTTCTCAGTAGGGTGTATTCATCCGAGCTATGGTTGGAATTGGATGGGCATATTTGCAAAAGAGCCCACTTTGAAGAGGTTTTACACACCAAAGATAAGTATGGCTTTAAAACTAATATCCAGTGATCAAAATGTATAACCTGCAACCTCTACCATCATAGCAGTGATATTGGGAAGAGAAGTCTTTGTGTGGAAGACAGGCTTTCGAAGTTTTCTGAATGGTGTCTTTGCTTTTATGCTTCCCAGGATCATTTTCCTGAAAACCAGTCACAATGAGTGTTGACTCTGTGTCCACACTCTTTGAGTGGGCAAGACACACTCTATTAAAGGAGGAAGCTTTAGCCATTTCTGCTCTGGAGGAACTACCCAGTCAGCTATTCCCAGAGATGTTCAAGGGGGCCTTCACTGACAGGCGTACAAAGGTCCTGACAGCAATGGTGTCTGCCTGGCCCTTCCCATGGCTTCCTGTAGTAGCTCTGATAGATGACCCTCACCTGGAGACTTTGAAAGCACTGCTTGATGGGTTGAATGTCCTGGTAACAGGGAAGGTTCATTCCAGGTAAGCAAAATCCAGCTAGGGTGGAGGAAGGCTCTGTGTGTGCAGAGAAGGAACATCTCGGGACAGGGAGTATGTGTCCAAAGATGGATCAGAGGCTTCTGATAACATCAGGCTAGAGGGTTGTAGAATCTTGGGCTTGACCTCAGCCATCAGGGCAAATGATGGGATATATAGAGGACACAGCTCCTGAGGAATAAACCTGTCCCTGTTTGTCACACAAGCATAAGTGGAATGAGACTGGGATTAAATGGAATGTAATGAAGGGGAGACTGGTAGAGCTGCAGCTGATTCCTTTTTAAGAAAACATGTGACACAGGATGCTAGGCATAGGGAGAAAGGCATTGGGAAGGGATAGTTGAAGTGTGAGATGTGGACCAGGAATGGACCATAAGGTGTGTCTGATCTTCTGAGAATTCTACCCCTTTCATCTACAGTAGGTGCAAACTCAGAGTGCTTGATTTGAGAAGGAATGTGCACCATGACTTCTGGAACCTATGGACTGGGTCCCATGAAGATAACTACTCACCACAGATCTTGGCACAGAAGCAGCCAGTAGAGACCTGTCCTAACCCTAGAAGGAAGATACATTTTAAGGTGGTAACTGATGTTGAAGTCATGAAGGCCAGTTTTGATGAATGGACCATATACTTGTTGCAGTGGGTCCAACAGAGAAAAGCTTCCATTCATCTATGCTGTAGGAAGCTGCACATTTGTGCCTCACCAGTCTCTACTGTCATAAACATCTTTAAGTTGGTGGATTTAAACTGTATCCTGGAGCTACGGCTGAGTCAGTGGTGTCTTGAATTCCTGGAAGACCTTATTCCTTACCTGGAGCAGATGAGTAACCTTCGCACCCTCATGTTAGAGGGAATTAAGAAGTCCTTCAGTTTTATTGCTCGTGAAGACCACGAAGACGAGTGGCATAGCATGTTGCTTTCTCTGCTCTCCAACTTCAACTGTCTCCAGAATCTCTATTTGAATGATATCTACCTTCTAGAAGACTCCCTTGACAAGTGGCTCAGGTAAGGGAGGATGAAGAACATTCTGCATACCATAGAAAACACTACTCTTTTCCTTAGAAGTTAGTAAGACCTTGATGGTCTGACCACTGTAAACCTAGCAGTGTTAGAGACATACATAGCATATCTGAACATATGAGTTTTTTGCTCAGATATGTGTAACCATGTACCTGCATGCTTCTAGTTGCTCATGTGTGAAAGGTTAGTTTGAGTCCAGCTAGGAGTTGAGTAGGTGATAGGAAATGTGTGACACTGGATTTGAAGATGAAAGTGGACACAGTTGTGATAGGGAACAGATCAAGGGCCTCTTAGGTAGACTCCCTAGAATGAAACTGAACCCATCATATGGACAGACTAGATTTGGAACAAGTGTTACCTGGGGTGCTTTCAAGCCCACCAATTCTCTTGAATACCATTTTTCAAAAATAATCTCTTGCTTTCTCCCTAGCTGCCTGAAGATGCCTTTGGAGACCTTGTCAATTATGGACTGCCCTAGGCTCTTACAGTCAGACTTTGAGTACCTGCCCAATTGTCTGAATATTCATAAGCTCAGGCATCTGAACCTGAATGCTGTCTTTCTATGTAATGTAGGCTATGAGCTTCCTGGGCTCATCCTTGAGAAAGTCACAAGTACCCTGCAAATTCTGGAACTGGATCGGTGTGGAATGAATGACTATCATTTCAAAGCCCTCTTGCCTGCCCTGTGCAAATGCTCCAAGCTCCTCAAAGTCAGCTTCTCTCATAATAATATCTCTCTTCTTGTCCTGAAAAGCCTTCTTTGTCACACAGCCAAGCTGAGCAAGTTGACCCAGGAGCTGTACCCTGCCCCTCTGGAATGCTATGATGGTTTCAAGATACTTAAAGACAGATTTAAGCAACTTTGTCCAGAGCTGATAGACATACTTAGGGCCCAAAGGCAGCCCAAGAAAGTCTCCTTTGCTACAGGTATCTGTTGGGAGTGTTTTCATTCCTGTCATTATTATTATAACATGGAGGCCACAGAATGCCTTTGCCAATGTCATTGTTCATAAGTAGAATAAAGTTGCTTCTGGTACCAAGAATGGAGCGCTGTGTATGTGTATATCCTTGTTTGCAAATAATAAAGATGCTGAGCTTTTGGGGTGCTAGTGCATCTCCATCAGCACCCAGCCCATTTGTTTCCAGCTTTTCAATACCTGTTTATCCATCACCCTAATCATGTCAGTCTTAAAGTTGTGAAGATTGTGGCATCCTATGGGTAGGTATTTCATCAAGGAGACCCAGAAGACATGGCTTCACATTGCAAAGAAATTGGTGTGCAGTGGGTTCAGATCCTAGGGACTGAGATTGACATGGAAAATAATGCAATGAGGGTGCAAGAGACAGGGAAAGTCAGAAAGACAATTATACATTTTTCAATGATTATTTCGTATCAGGGGAAAGACAATTATAAGCTTGTAAATATTGTCTGCTGAAGTTCCAGTTAGTGAGCGTTTTCCTAGAATGGTAACTGTAAAGGTACAGTTGGATCCTGGAACCTGGAGGAGTACTGAGAACCTGGAGGAGGGCACAGAGGTCATGGTATTCTTAGAAGCTCTAAGAGAACCAGAAGCGCTAATCATGCAGGGTTGTTTCCACAAATTAGAAAAAAAAATACCCACATTTCATCCAGAAAGCTGAGTGGTGTTTTTAAAAGGACCTGGTGACCTTTTTGCTATCTATGGAGACAGACCTCACCTGCCTTGTTATCTATCTGTGGAGACTGAGCTCACTGATCTTTTGCAATAGAGGCAGGCCTCACCCAAACTCCCCAGAATGGTTATTCCAGACTCTTCCCTCCCTAGACCATTATCTATCCTTAAGGGAGATGTCAAGTGTACTTTATGGTCTGCTGACTTCTTAGCTCTCAGTCAGTTCACACCTTTCAGCTCAAGAAGTCATGCTTGTCGTCACGTGTACTTTGAAAAGTAGTTTTTATATAGCCTTACCTTAAGCTTTATTATACTCCGGGAATTGGACTGAATGGACTGACTATTTCCTGGAAACCTTTTCCCAAGTTGTACTTTATTTCAAATATTCTGACAATGAACTATCTGACAGACTTCCTGAAGACTGATCCAGATTGAAATAAAACAGCATTTTTATTATTATCCACCTACAGAAACATTACCACCCTCCCCAATAGGCACATAAGTATAGGGGACATGTACCTAGGAGAAGGTAAGAAAAGTTTTTTGGCTTAGGGGGTTCTTTCACTGAAAAGGGGTTATGACCTTAAAATGAGTAGAGCTAAATATGGGCCTTTCTCAGTCCTCTGAGACCAAGCATTTTGTATGATTAGTAAAACATGTGTTAAAAATCTAAAGTACAATCCGGGAAATGGTGACACATGCCTTTAATCCACAGAGGCGGGTGGATCATTGAGTTCAAGGCCAGCCTGATCTACAGAGCAAGTTCCAGGACAGCCAACACTACACAGAGAAAACATTTCAAAAAAAAAAAAATTCAGAGCAGAGCAACAGTCCTGCAACTTTATACACATAGGACTTAAAACAAGGAGAACCCATGAAAAGAGGGATAATAAAGTCCCTGTGTGTGTGTGTGTGTGTGTGTGTGTGTGTGTGTGTATGTGTGTGTGTGTGTGTGTGAGAGAGAGAGAGAGAGAGAGAGAGAGAGAGAGAGAGAGAGAGAGAGAAGAAGAAGGAGGAGGAGGAGGAGGAGGAGGAGGAGGAGGAGGAGGAGTGACAAAAAATCTTCCCAACAGACACATCTTGGCAAGGCAGGAGAAATGGATTTAGAAGTCTTTTGACTTACAGAGCATCGGCACAAGTTGTCTTCGCAGGATCTGATTGAATTTGCTCCTGTGCATGATCTGAAAGCTACCTGTCAGCCCTTTCTTCCTGTGGCTGCTCAGAGCAGAGCAGCATGTGAGGAATGGCAGGTGAGGCAGGGCTTCCCTGCTGCCTCAAGAGCTGGATTGAGCACCATTTATTAGATGGAGGATGCTATTTTCTCCTGATAGTCTAAGCAACATTTAAATGAATGTTTACTTTTTTTAGTAACTAAAAGCAAAATTCATAAATTTGAACTATACTATTGGTTACACTCTTATCTGTTTATCACTACTGAGAAATAGGGTCTGCTCTTGTTTATGCTGCTTTCAGGAAACTTGAATTCTATAACAATGTAATATCTGTAACTGTAGGTTATCAGCTTATTAAATAATACGACTGCTAGAGAGGTAGCTCATAGGAATAATCTATTATTGATAAGAAACTTACAGTTTTCAACTAAATACAATGCAGGTAAATTATTCCACCTTATTAATAATTGGCAAAACCCCATTTTTCACATCCTCATCCAAAATGGATAAAACCTAAGGAAGGTTGATGCTCAACATTAACTGACCTCATCTATAAATTAGTACATGATGGAGATAGACTAAGCATGGAAATCAACCGAAGGAGAGAAAAAGAATGCTGCAGATAGATGGTGAGCGGAGAAAGGGTATAGTGGAAGGAAGCATTGGCAGTGAGGTACTTGAGAAGAGAGTCTTGTTACAGTAGAGCTGGAATGGATGGGGCAGCAGTCCTTTGGAGATAGTGATGGAGAGGAGACACATCAGTGGGAAAAGGGTTTAATGGACTCCTGCAGCTCCAGTTTTTTGCTATAACAAATAATAAATAAATCCAATTTCATTGTAACACAACAGCAATACAGAGCTGCTTGTGCCTGTCTCTAGAAGATGCTAGTCTGGGAGGAAAGCCAGGAAGAGCTGTGGCTGTTTTAGCTAAAAGGCAGCAACTATAAAAGTTCTTAGACCCAATGAACCTTCTGTTGTATTTTCATTTGAGAGTGAAGAGGCAAAAGCAGCGAATCTCCAAGATATTTGAATTGGTATGGATTTGAGCATGACATGTTTCTAAGGTTATATACTCAGCGTAACAAAACTTAAGGTATAGTGAGGTATGTCTAAAAACTTTTGTTTTGTTTTGTTTTGTTTTTTTGAGACAGGGTTTCTCTGCGTGGCCCTGGCTGTCCTGGAACTCACTCTGTAGACCAGGCTGGCCTCAAACTCAGAAATCTGCCTGCCTCTGCCTCCCAAGTGCTGGGATTCCAGGCGTGTGCCACCACGCCCAGCTTGTCTAAAACTTAAAAATACCAAACTTAGAAAAGTTACTAACTTGTTAGAAACTGTTTAAGGATAATTAAGACATACAAGTTAATGGTCAGTCACCTTAAAAATATTCATTCTTTTGTTTTGTGACATACAAGTTAATGGTCAGTCTCCTTAAAAATATTCGTTCTTTTGTTAGTTGCTAAGTACAAATTTAATTCATTTACAAGGCCGAGCTTTTGCTTTCTTTATGCATGTTCAAGGTAAACCCTAAAGCAAGTAACTGAAAACAAGTAAAGTTTGTTAAAAATCTGTATGAGTTCTGCTAAATATGACATTTAAAATGTTTTTTTTGTTCTCTTTAGTTTTTTAATTAATTTTTATTGAATATTGTCTTCATTTACATTGCCAATGGCAAAACCTTTCCTGATATTCCCCCCTCCTAAGACCCCCCAGCCCCTCCCCTTCCTCCTTCCCTCTGCCTCCACATGTGCCTCTCTGCCCAACACACTCCCTCCTCCCCACATCCTCAGTTTCCTTTGTTCTGGCCTCTATTGAGCCTATTCCTCCCACTGATGCCCCACAAGGCCTTCCTCAGCCACATTTTTGGCTGGAACCATGTGTGCCCCTTGGTTGATGGTTCAGTCCCTGGGAGTCTTAAAAGACTTCCTATGCAGCTGGGCGTTGGTGGCACACGCCTTTAATCCCAGCACTTGGGAGGCAGAGGCAGGCGGATTTCTGAGTTCAAGGCCAGCCTGGTCTACAGAGTGAGTTCCAGGACAGCCAGGGCTACACAGAGAAACCCTGTTTCGAAAAACCAAAAAAAAAAAAAAAAGACTTCCTATGCTACTTGGATTATAGTTCCTGCCCCAATTTTACTGTGACTAAATCAGTTTGACAATGGCATTAGTAAAATCAGAATTTTATCATGTATTTTATTACTAGAAATCCATTTTTTAAAACTTTTTAAAATATTTTTATACAGCATAATGAAAAACTCTAATAATAACTTAAACTAACTTAAGGTGGAGTTACAAAGAAAACTGGGAATAAATTGAAAATTTCTTAGAAGATATTTCTGGATAATATAGCCAAAAAAAAATGCCAACATAATCTTAGGCTTTTTCTTTTTTCCTCAAGACAGTTTCACTGTGTAGTCTGCGCTGTCTTGAAACTCACTTTGTAGTCCTGGCTCGCTTCAGAGTTCAGCCTGCCTGAGTACTGGCTTTGTATGTGAACTCTGCCCAGAGTGCTTTTAAGTTCTTTGAATTATCCCTCTGGTAAATGAAGGTTTTTATTTCACCATGTTCTAAATAAACTGTCTAGCAGCCTGCTGTCTGTCTGTCTGTCTGTCTGTCAATCTATCTATCTAGGCTTTTCTAGGTTGCATCTAGGTTTTGTTTTGTTTTGTTTTGTTTTTTCGAGACAAGGTTTCTCTGTGTAGCCCTGGCTGTCCTGGAACTCACTCTGTAGACCAGGCTGGCATCGAAATCATAAATCGGCCTGCCTCTGCCTCCCAAGTGCTGGGATTAAAGGCGTGTGCCACCATTGCCCAGCTGTATCTAGG
The DNA here is from genome assembly GCA_964023405.1 of Apodemus agrarius. Lineage (NCBI taxonomy): Eukaryota > Metazoa > Chordata > Mammalia > Rodentia > Muridae > Apodemus > Apodemus agrarius. Next base: position 96,397,838 of record OZ030008.1, on the reverse strand, counting down.
TTTTTCAAGACTAGAGTTTTGCTGTGTAGTCATGGTTGGCCTGGAACTCTGTACTATGTTGACCAGGCTGGTCTCAAAGAGATCCTCCTCCTCAGCCTCTGGAGGGCTGGGATTAAAGGATCAAAATATGAATTTTGATTGCATGTATGCACCACATATATGCCTGGTATCTGTGGAAGGTAGAAGACATCAGACCTGGAGTTTTGTGAGCTACCTTGTGAGATTTGAGTATGGAACACAGGTCCAGTGAAAGAGCAGTACATGCACTCTTAAACACTGAACCATCTCTCCAACCCCCACCCATGCTCTTTCGACAAACTTTTACAAGATCAAATTCTACATTAAATCTTTTGTGACCTTGAAGGCTCCAGGAATTCTCAAGAGAACAATTAAATAAAAGAAGTCAAACTTTTTGTAATATAAGCTTGGTCAGAGAAGAAGTGATTCTCACAGGGTATGGCAGTTCTTGTCTTTATTCCCAGAATTTGGGAGGTTGGTGGGTCTCTGTAAGCTCTACCCTGAGATTCTACCATGCAGGTAAAGGGGAAACATAGAATTTGAAAGTAAGCACTTTAAAGGGCTTTTCATTCCAAGGTTCAGGACTTAATGTTTTTAGTGTGCTTCTAATTTTAAATTCAATTCTCTAGGAGGAAGCTCTTCTTCAGCTGTTTATCTATTCACATTCCAGATAACAGTCAACACCCTTTTAAATTATCTTTCTTGTTTTTAGAGCCCAAACCCAGAAAATATGCATGAGAATGGACTATCTTATGGTTGGGTTCTGCCTGACCTTGTAGCACAAGGATCACATTCTATTGTTTTTTTGTTTTGTTTTCTTGTTTTTTTTTCTTGTTTATTTTCGAGACAGGGTTTCTCTGTATAGTCCTGACTCACTCTGTCCTGGAACTCACTCTGTAGACCAGGCTGGCCTCAATCAGAAATCTGGCTGCCTCTGACTCCCAAGTGCTGGGATTACAGGTTTGCATCACCATGCCTGGCTTTTTTTTTTTTTTTTAAGAAAAAATTTTATTTATTTATTTATTTATTATATGTGAGTACACTGTAGCTATCTTCAGATGCACCAGAAGAGGGTGTCAGACCCCATTACAGATGGTTGTGAGCCACCATGTGGTTGCTGGGATTTGAACTCAGGACCTTCAGAAGAGTAGTCAGTGCTCTTAACTGCTGAGCCATCTCTCCAGTCCCCATTCTATTGTTTTTAACTGATTTTTTTTTTTTTTTTTTTTTTTTTTTTTTTTTGGTGACTAAGCCTCATTGTGTTGCCTTGGGCCTTAGCTGTGGATTTTAATCAAATGAGTAACTTCCAAATGCAAGGATGAACTGGGGAGCAGCATTAGAGCCTCACCTGTGCTGCTGCCTGTGCCCCCTCCCAGCGGTGCCTAATTCTGCCCCAGCTGTACCTGCTCTCTGGAGCTGCTAGAGAAGGTGGATGGTGGGATGGTGGCTGTTTGGAGGACACTGCCTTTCCACAACAGGGATGTCTCCTGTGTACTGTGAGACTGTTTTGTTTTGTTTTGTTTTGTTTTGTTTTGTTTTGTTTTATTTTTTTGAGACAGGGTTTCTCTGTGTAGCTCCGGCTGTCCTGGAACTCACTCTGTAGACCAGGCTGGCCTGGAACTCAGAAATCCGCCTGCCTTTGCCTCCCAAGTGCTGGGATTAAAGGCTTGTGCCACTACGCCCGGCTCGAGACTGTCTTTTGAGCAAACCCAATAAATAGTAATCCATCCAGCTCTATGTGGGTGGAAATGTAGTGCCAGGGAGCTGTTGGCGATTTCCCCCCCACACACACAAAAAATAAACCAGACAAGAGCTGATCTAATAATCCAATGCACACCAGTGTCTTTATTTGAGCCATCTTGGGAGCCCCAGTTGTTGGTTTTTCCCGCGAAGGCAGCCGGAGTGGAGCCGCCGGCCCGAACTGCCCGCTGCGGAAAGCCGGGAGCAGGCAGCGAAACCACCCGACCAGGCTCAGTCCGCAGCGCCTGCGGAGGAACCAGGAGGTGTGGGCTGGAACAGTTAGACTAGACCAAGTAGCTCCACGTGGCTTTATTTAAGATGGGGGTACAGGGGAACGGGGTAAGGGGAAGGCCGGGAGCGATGAGCAGAAAAAGAAAGAGGGGGAGCACGCTACTCCTTTTTATATGCATGATTATTCAAATTACAGGTAGGCTAGGTGGGCCTATTGAATTCTGGGTACATGGTGGCCGTTGCCTTGGTAACAGAAATAAACCTGCAGGGCTGCATTAATTGTCGCCTATATGAAGTCACAGGTCTCAGGACCAACACCAGTACAATGCTGACAAACAGGACATTTTTGGTGGTGGGGGAGCCCCGATTATCTATGGGGCAAGGCTTTATAGCAATGGGGGGGAGGGAAGAGGGAGGGGGAGTATAAGTGTGCAAGCATCAAATTGGAAAGGTACTGTGGCCTTTAATATAATTGGCTGGTGCTGGGAGCAATATCATAAACTTAATTTCTGTTCCTGTTTGCATTCGTGGTTATTAGACAGGGGCTTGTAACTTGGGTGTGCAGGTTCGATGCGAGAATAACTTGGAGACATTGATCTTGTTGAGGGTGCAACCAGGAGACACTGGTCTTGTTAGAGATTAGCCTAGAAACTGGAGCTTCGCTCTGATTTTGTTGGCACAGCTTGGAAACTAATGGTAGGTACCAGCCTGTTAGTTTACCTGAGTTCGAACTTGGGTCAGGTTCTCTAACATGGAGTCCTTAACTTTCTCTTGTTACTAGAAGGCCCAATCATGGGATTTCCTGAAGCTTCATGAAAACAGTAATGGGGTTGTGGGGTTAGGAAGGGGCCCATTAGTGGGAGACAGGAGGGGGGCCATGGGGCCTGAATTCTCCTCCTGCTGGCCAGGGTCTTCTTCAACTGCAAATAGATGTGTAGTGGATTCATGCTGTAACACAGCAGCACAAGGACACTTTCAGTGAATCTCTAGTGACCCCTGGCAATATCTCTTGACTAGGACCCAATTTCCAGGCTAAAATTGTCGCTCCAGAGGTGGATCTGTTGTAGGGAAAGCACTAAGTAGCCAGGCGGTGATGGCACACGCCTGTAATCCCAGCACTTGGGAGGCAGAGGTAGGCAGATATATGAGTTCGAGGCAGCCTGGTCTACAAAGTGAGTTCCAGGACAGCCAGGACTACACAGAGAAACCCTGTCTCAGAAAAACAAAGAACAAAAAACAAAAACAAAAACAAAAATCAAAACAACAACAACAACAAAAAGAAACCACTAAGTTTAAGACAAACCTGCTTGTGTAGCCTTGGAAATGTTTAATTTTTTTCGTTTGTTTGTTTTTGTTTTTGTTTTTCGAGACAGGGTTTCTCTGTGTAGCCCTGACTGCCACCCAAGTGCTGGGATTTACAGGTGTGCGCCACCACTGTCTGGCTGGAACTCACTCTTTAGACCAGGCTGGCCTCAAACTCAGAAATCTGCCTGCCTCTGCCTCGCGAGTACTGGGATTACAGACATGTGCCACCAATGCCCGGCGACTCTCGCATTTTAAAGTTATGTTTGGTTCACCTACTGACAGAAATTGTATATACAATCACACAATCTCACACATGTCCAAGGAGCAGGGCAGTGGTGGTGCATGCCTGTAATCCCAGCGCTTGAAGGCAGAGGCAGAGGCAGGCGGATTTCTCAGTTCCAGGCCAGCCTGGTCTACAGAGTGATTTCCAGGACAGCCAGGGCTACACAGAGACACCCTGTCTCTGGAAAAAAAAAAAAAGGAAAGAATAAAAAAGGCGTGAGTCCCATCTGGTATGGAGAATTCTGTATTCTGTATTCATAAAGGATGTAGGGAAGAATAATTCTCTAGTCACTGTGGAAGAAGAGTCATTGTCAGTCTCTAAGGTCTCTTTTAGGGTTCTTTTTATCTTTTCTACATATCCTGAACTCTGGGGGCTATAAGCACAATGAAGTTTCCAATCAATCCCTGAGTATTAACTAATCTCTTATGTCAGGAGCCATAATGGGACAAGCTAATATACTAGCAGATGTTCATCCTGAAATGCCTGCCTCGGATTATTATATAATCTGCGACAGGTGAGCCCCCATTCAGCAAGGCTGTGGGGGACTAATTTTAGGAAAGATTTCCTGCTATTTATATGCTTTTCCTGTTGTTATTATTATTATACATTTATAATAATCAATAGTAATAGCACATTCCTTTGGAGCAGATCCTTGCAGATCCATGAAGATGTCTTATAGTGATACTATGTAGACAAATAGATGACTTTAGTTTTAATGATGATCCTATAAGAATTCCTAAAATTATATCTGTGATTACTAAGCTCTTTTCTAATGGGACTGCTACTAGATCCCTCCTATAGCCAAACTGCAATGAGAACTCTGCCAGTCTCCCAAGTGTCACAAGTTAATTGCTCTTAGATGGCAACCAGACTTTCTCCTACTCAGAGCACATTCCAAGAGGTTGTAAAACAATTAACTAAAGGTCATAAAAAGGGAACTAGGATTTATTATAGGTGTTAGGACAGAAGGTAAAATATTGACTGGGTTTTTCTATACAAAACGTCACTTATAACTTAGTTATGGTTTTAAACTTTCTACGAACCTGTAGAGAAGACAAGTGATAGCTAGATAATTACTCCTAATGGATATGTATGTAAACATTCTCTGTTGTAAGCTTCTATTTCTAGGACTTGGTTTTCTGTGTGAACTTATGATGAACTTTGTAACATGTGATCATGCATTCTGAAAGACGTTTTAAGGGCTGAGGACAAAGAGAAGTCAGACCAGAAGAACTGAATGAGAGGGACAGAGCTGAGAGGAGAACTGAACTGAGGAGAAGTTTTTTTAGTCAGAAGAGAACAAGACTAGAAGGATAATGCAGAGTGGAATAACTTAGAAACTATAGGTAACATAAACTAACTAAGAGAATAACAATGTGCAGGAGGCAGAGAGAAAGAGGAAAAAAGAAGATGTTGCAGAGAGTAGAAGGAGCAAGCAGGCTTCTCCTTACCATTGGAAAGGACAGGTCCCATGGTAAGGACAAAGCAGGCTTAGTCTTATTAAGAGAAACAAAGTCTTTTTCTTACAAACATGGATTTAATTCATTTAGGATTGAAAGGGTGGAAGCTTTTTCTTTCTCCATGCAATAAATATTGTAGTCCATCTTTCATCCAGAATGAGTGAGTTCTTTCTGCACCGGTGCTTGGTCTTTGCTCCATATGCATATGTAAGTATGGATGTGTGTGTAAGTATGCAATTGTGGGAATGTGTGCATGTATGTGTGTAAGTATGAAATTGTGAGAATGCATGCAAGCTGGGCCCAGCTGACTGCGTGAAAGATGTATGTGTGAATCTATGTATGAAGATGTATGAAGATGTATGTGTGAATTTATGTGAGATTATGCATATTCACGTATGTAGAAATTTTTCTGTCTACAAGTGTTATTCTCTTCTCAGGGTTCATTAGAAGTTTATTGCTCCTAACTTCCCCCCTAGACTGACAAGCAAGAGGCATCTGGACAATAGGGAAAAGGCTCTAGCAATTAACCCTTTACTTAATCTCCTGCTGTTTTAGGATGAGGTGTTAAATACCTGAGACTGCAGTCTCTGGCTCCAGAGGAACACAGAAGGCAGGTCAGCTATGTTAGCCTAGTAACTTAGATTTAGATAAGTAAACCTTTTATTATACAGCAACCCTAAACTTTCCGTAAGACAAAGTCTTACCCCCGCCGACGCTCTTCCCCCCTCCGCTGCCTCAAGAAGGACCAAGAAGAAACACCTTTGCTGGGGCTGGCTCCTAGCACTCTTACTTACCTGGAACACAAATATAGGTCCATTGTCTGAATTCTAGAATCTTAGAAAAAGCATTCCCTGGAAGAATTTCTCGCAGTAATTTCTTTGTTGCCATCTGAAGTCTCATGCTTAGTTGGGAAAGTCTCAATCCATCCTAAAATGGTATTTATAAATATTAGCAAATATTTGTATCTGAATCTTCTTTGGTTTGAGCTTCGTGAAGTTCATTTCCTGATAGACTCCTGGCTTGCTGCTCTGGTACTGAGTACCAGGGTTTTTCTCATTGATACCCACATTAGTTATTTGGCAGGACTTATAGTTTTTTACTATTCCAGCTGTTCTCGAATTGGCATCTCTAATTCTGATGTGGGACTGGTGGACTAAGCCCTGCATTTTCTGGACTCCCAGGTGTGAAGAAAGATGGATCATTTTTTAGTATGTGTAGACCCATTTACTCTGGTACAATTAGTTTGAAGTCAGCAGTGCTCCATTATCTCTCTCTCTCTCTCTCTTTTATTTTTTTATTTTTTGGTTTTTCGAGACAGGGTTTCTCTCTGTAGTCCTGGCTGTCCTGGAACTCACTCTGTAGACCAGGCTGGCCTCGAACTCAGAAATCTGCCTGCCTCTGCTTCCCAAGTGCTGGGATTAATGGTGTGTGCCACTATACCCGGCACTCCATTATCTCTTATGACACTGAGACTTGGGCAGGATTTTGTCCCAGATCACACCTTCTGTCCTATCAGAGTGGGTGGGCTCTCCTGGGTCTAGGACAATCAAGGACATTAGGGGTTCAGTTTCCAAGGCCACCCACCAGGCTATCTTGTTGCCCTCTGGGATGGAGTTTAGTGCTTCCTTCTGCCTTCAGAAGGCCCCTCTCCCTAAAAATAGCCCCACAGATATGTGTGGTAGCAAAGGCACACCAGCCATCAGTGTCTCTTGTCCGTTTTTTAGCTCGGTAACTCCTTCGTCGGAGCTGTCAGTTTAGCTTTCTGGGCTCACATTCTGGTCAGAAATGGCTCTGACCATATGATCTTGGTGTTTGAGATGACCACTGCCCAGCATACATTTGTTCATCCTGAATGAGATTGTGACCACTGAACCACATTACCTTTGCATCTATCAAGCAGTTATTTTGGTCCCACAGATGTGGGCCAAAATGTTCCAGCAGTCCTGCAGAGGCCCATCAGTAAAGGTCATGTTGGGCGACAGAGCAGCTGAAAAGTTATCCTGAAGGCATTCAAAAGGAGAGGAAGATGATGAGTGCTGGCATCACCCGTAGCCAGGAGGTCCTTGCTGCACTGATATAAACAGGACAGGAGTCAGCTTCTGGTCATTGGTGACAGATGGGCCATTGACTGATGCCAGGGCTCAGAGTCTGAGTGTGTACCCCCTGGTTCTAGGGAGGTCACCTGTAGTTGGCAGAGTAAAACATTCTTAGTGGAGGCTTTAAGAGGTCCTGGGTTTTTGTTTAATTTCTGTTGCCACCTGGAAGTCATTTAAAAACTGATGACTGGTCTTTACCTACTGGTAGGTTCCCTGTGGGGCCAGGAGCCAGCAATCTGGCCTCTTGTGGTGAAGGGAACCTATAGAATGCGGTAGATATAACCTGTCTCACGTTAAGATGTCTCAAAATCACTGAGGCAATGTCACCTCATCAAAGTCATCTTGTAACAAGAAACACAAACACAAAATACGAAAACACAATTATAATCTTTCCTCTATCTGGCAGAAACAAGAAACAACCAGAAAGTGACACTCATGCAAAAGACCTCTCTATGACACCCAGAAGACAAGTCCAACCTTTTCTCTCAGGCACAAATGAGAAACAATCAGTGGTGCACACACACAAGAAGAGAACCAGATTGGTGGGCATCTCTCGGCATCCCTGAGCACATACCCACCCCAGACTGAGACTCAGGATGTCTTCTGGCCCTATCTTAACCACCATTCCTAGATATGTCTATCCTTACCTGCAGCACAGTGGAGACTTATGAACTGAACAGAGGCTGTCCTAGGAAGATGGGGCCCATCAAGCTCAAGGTTTGCACAGCAAGGGCAATATTCAAAGGCAAGATACTCATCTCTCAGTAACATAATAATTTGCAATTATTTTAGATTTGTATCCACAACAGTTTTTGTACTTTCTTCAAGCACTAAAGTATATATTTATGAACCTTAAATATTCCATGCTTTTCCCATTTATTCATTGCCAAGACAGGTTCTTGTGGTAACCAAACATAATGGATTTTACAAACATGTGTACCCACAGCAGACAACTATTGTCAGAGTCATAACACAGACTATTTCCCCTTCCCTGAAAGCATCTTTTTTTTTTCCTTCTGGAGAGACAGAGTATCTACCTCTTAAAAAATGGTATCTTAAAACTGGATTAGAGAGTTGGCTCTGGTGCTCAATCAATAGATTTATGCACATAGACATCTCTGATATCTATGTAAATTATGAGAATATTCATTAGTTATATATGTATGTATACATACACATACACACACATATATATCAATGTCAATTAAGCTACATAGATTTTTTTAAAAATCAAAATCTCCACAATTCAATGAATAATGCACTATGTCATATTAAATTTGACATTGAATTAAAGTACGGATCCATACAATTAGGGCACAATAGAAATTATTAGTTAAATTTCTACAAGAGAGAATATAATGTTTGTTAAAAGCTAGGCATAGACAGAAGCAATATTTTACTAATATTAGATGATAGGCTTGTTGATATATTATTATTAATTATCACAATAATTAATTAATTAATAATAATTAATATAATTAATTATTATGCAATGTTTTGTGATGGAGAATGACTTAAAAGCAAACATGTACGGTCATATCTGAAATTAATATAAATTCACCTTTTCTTCTTCAACTTTTCAAAAGCTGTTTTACATCCTTGTTCCTCGGGCTGTAAATCAGAGGATTCAACATTGGATTCATGAGGGTGTAGAATAAGGATGACATTTTATCTTGATCCAGAGAGTAGGAAGAACTTGAACGAAAATACATAAAGAGCAGTATTCCCTGAAAAGTTGCAACTGCAGTCAGATGGGAGGCACAGGTGGAGAAAGCTTTGGACCTTCCATTAGCAGAGCAGATCTTCAAGACTGATGAGATGATATAACAGTAAGAGACAAGAAATCCAGAAATTGTGCTTAGTTCAATAAGCCCAAAAACTGTGAATGAAACTAACTCGTTTGCCTCCGTATCTTAGCAAGATATTAATAGAAGAGGAGGAACATCACAATAAAAGTGGTTGATCTCATTGGACCCACAGAAACACAAAGTGAAGGCCAAGGTGCTATGTATCAAAGCATCTGCTGTTCCCACCAGGTAAACCCCAGCCATCAGGAGGGAGCATAGCTGGCTGGACATGTTCACTGTGTAAAGCAATGGGATACAGATGGCCTGGTATCTATCATAGGCCATCACTGCCAGCAGTAGACACTCAGAATCTACAAAGGCACAGAGGGTAAAGAACTGCAGTGCACATCCAACTGTGGAAATTGATTTATCCTCACCTAAAAAATCCACCAGCATCTTGGGTCCAATTGCTGTAGAATAGCAGAGGTCACAGAAAGAGAGCTGGCTGAGGAAGAAGTACATGGGTGTGTGCAGCTGAGTGTCCACTCTAATTAAGGCGATCATCCCAAGATTGGCAAGAACATTAATGAGATAAACAAGGAGGAATATGGTAAAGAGGGCCACTTTCATTTCAGGGTTATTGGCAATTCCCAACAAAATGAATTTATCCAGAGAGGAGCAATTTGTTCTGTACATGTTTCTTGGCAACTTTAAAAATTAAAAGGCATATTTTCAAAATACATTTATTGTGCAGAAAATTATTTTAGTTTTAATTTATTTTATCCTCAAATAAACATATAATTATATTTCAATCTTCCAATAAGATTGATTCATTTTAATAATCTCTCTCACATAACAATAAACTCTGGGATCTAAAAAATGGTCCTTTCCAAATATCACCCACACATTAGTGTTTCTGAATTAGCTTTCCTTAACAGGAATAATATATTCACCAGTATATCATCTTATAATCTTAAATAATATGTGTGTATATATATATATATATATATATATATATATATATATATATAATATATATCCACCTCCTAAGTTAGTGAGAATAAGTGAAAACATATTGAAGTTTCAAATTCACTGTACTTAATATTCAGATATATGTAAAATTATTCCCCAAGCATCAAGATTCTATGAAAAACTCAGTTTTAAAAGTGAGACCCATATTCCTAACCAAAAGAACAGCTCACATTTTTCCACTGTTTCTCAGCAAAACTTCTGTTTATTAGTATATGATAAGCAACAAATAATTCCTAAATACTTTTGTTTCCAGATATGTTTACTGGTTATCATACTTGTATAATATTTGGAGCGAGTGTCATTTGGAACCAATAGAAATATCAATGGAAAAGGCTAAAAACGGGGTAATTAACATGAAGTCACACATATATATGCATAGATGAAAATATTATGTATTTCATATTAGAAACACTGAAAAAAATATAAGGCTAAATGAAGAGTAATGAGATATATGTCCTGTTTATGTGCAATTATGTGAATTTTTATGATTTTTCTAAGTGTTTGTGATTTAGAAAACATGAAAATTAGAACATAGGAATGTGTCTTTATAGGAGAATTTGCCTATCTATATATAGAGAGAGCTAAAATTTAAAATTTATTATTTTAATAGAATATTTCCATAATCTTTATCTTAAGAAAGTTTTAGAAAAAAGTAATCAAAAATGCTGATAAACAATACACAGTCCTTGAATTCACACATATATGTACACACAAATTGAAATGATCTATTAATAATCTATTAAAATTATTAAAATATATTTAATAGATGCTAATCATAGATACTAATAAGATGCCAATCTTCATTATTGAAGATAAAATAGCATTTCAAATATTACTTCCTTGGTAATAGTTGGTAGGATTGCTAGCAATCTCAGTCCTTTTTTCTTCAGCATATTTTAAGTGAGGCTATCTCTTAATTTTGTCCCATTTCTCAGTGTGTGTCTCTTGCAGACCCACAACCATTATAGGCTCCTGTATATTCATTCTTGGAGCCATTTGCTCTGCTGGGCTAGTGCCCATTGAGTCTTTTCCCTTTTGACGTCCAGGGCAGTGGGTAATACTTATGGTTACTGGCTTCATTAGGGCATCTAAGAGGTCCAAGATTTCCTGTTGGTTTCCTCTGATGTGAGCAGTCCTCTTGGCATATACACCTGTGGGCGTGGGCTGTAGCAAAGGCATACCTGTCATCCATGTATGTTGATTTTCTTGCTGTCTCCAAGTTCCAAGGTCTTGGTTAGGACAATTAGCTCCACTTTCTGCGTTGATATGCCAGGGGGTGAAGATTCTTCTACCCAGATGCCATTTGTGCTGTCCACCATAGCAGCACCTGCTTGTCTCTGTCCTTCATGAAGAAATTGCTGTAGTGACTTTCAGCAGGGGTCAGTCTCTTTTTGGGCCAGTTGCTGCAGCCCATTGGACAGGAAGTATATCTGTCCTCCTTGCCATTTTGGAGAGTATGCTTTGCTCTAACAGAGAGGGTAGGAACAGCCTGGGGTGACTTCAAATGAATGGGTTACCCATCTCATCCCTAGGTCCATTGTTCTTAGGGTAGTCCATGAACATATTTTGGTGCCAGTGGCTTCTTGGAACCAAGATCTTTACTTGTAAACAGGGCCATTGGGTTGGAAGACAGAGTGTTAAGCCCCTGTGTCCATCAAGAACTGAGTGGGTTTCTCTTTCCCTCTCACAGTTATCCAGGGTTGGGGGAGGTGGTCAGAACACCCATCTCCCCTAGTCATTGTCTTCACCCAGGGAAAACACCTTTGCCATTTGGGGGCACTTCTCTCAAAACCTGGGAGCTCCTGTTCCCAGCTTGTTAGGGCACACTCTGGCCATGGCCTCTCTCCATATAGTATGCACATTGATTCCTTTCTGTCTTTTAGCCAGGATTTTCTGTAGCTTCCTTCTCGGTCATTTTTTTCTTTCTCCTCTGTCTCCCTATCTCAGCAAACTATACTAAATCTCTCTATAAACTTTTCTAATAACCTGAACCACCAAATCTCTCCACAGACCTTTTAAATAACCTGCACCAAATCTCTCTACATATTTTCTCAGCAAACTACATTAAAGTCCCTCTCATCTGGGGTCATGGAGTGTATAGCAAAATGCTTCTATGAGCTCCTCTAGAAAGGCTGCCAGTGACTCATCTGGTCCCTGCTTAACCTCACATACCTTTGTCAAATCTGAGGGCTGCCATGCCCTCGAGACCTGCCAATGGAGTCTGGTGTTGGTCCTTCAGGTGCCTCTTACCTTTCGTCTGAGGGGGTATTCTTTTCTGGCTTCCTGTATTACAAATAAAACAGTCTCAAAGAGATTATTCAGTCTCTTGGGAAATATGTTCTTAGTAAGAGAGTCACCGTGGAATCAGGATAGGTAGTCTCAGATCTTGTCCTGCTCCACTCTGTGCTCTTCTCTAAATATAAATTGAGTATACTATTATCATTTTGTAAATTATAAACTATAAGATAGGCCTAACAGCCAATCTCTGTCAATCAAACAGAACCTTTGTCATCTTTACTATCTTAAAAGACTATAAGAATTAACAACTGACTCATGTTTTGGCTATAAATTTTATGTCACCTGAAAATCATTTATTTAAATGTATATCAGCTTTTTCAAGATTAAAGAGCTTGGGCTGACTATGAAACTAATAGTTTTCATCCCGGTCAGAAATCCAAGAAGGACCAACATTAACTGAAGATATATAGAAAGCTTAACCCAGCTTCTAAGACTTAGCCTAATGATAGAGACTGCTAAACACCTGAACAGTTTATACTTTAAAATGTTGGAGCATTGGTCTTCAGCCTTCTGGCACAAGAACATGACAGACTTAAAGAATCAGGAACTATTAAGCCATATAATAATCTATAGACACATTGAGTTTGTCTGTAAATGAAGAGAGGCAATCACGTGGCGCTCTCTCTCTCTCTCTCTCTCTCTCTCTCTCTCTCTAACAGAAGCAACTGTACACATGTTGTTTCTTCAAGAAAGGAAAGCTGTCAGGAGCAGACTAGTCTCTACAACAAAAAAAATAAGTTAAACATCATATTACATGGATTTCTGATATTTTTAAAAACCAATTATCTATGTAAAGTAACGTGGGCTGTTGTCTGTTAAACGATCTTCAGCTATATCTGATTAAAACATAGAAAACACCCTAATAATAAACTCAGAGCCTTATATTTTTGCATGGCCCCAAACTCACAGGCTTAAACATCTCAGATCTATAAGAATAACAGCAAAGAAGGACTGGGTGTAAATCCTCCACTTTTACATTTTTAGTATTTATACCAATGAAAACCTTGATTTTGTATTAAAATAAAATCTGTATCAAATAAGAATTTATGCCTTGAACATAATAACAATTTCTATAATATAAATCTCAAAACAAGATTTTACTATCACCGAGACAGATTTTTCACTTAATGTTTCAGAATCTAGTCTTTTGGAGGTCTCCCTTATTTTGACCTCTTTCCCAGAGGAACAATAAAACCATAAAGCTTAACATCATATCTATTATAATAATCTAAACAATTTAAAATAAATGAAATAATCCATCTGTGACTTAAACTCAGATTTCCCATATCCACCATTTTGAGTGTCTTGTTAAAACTTATTTTCCCCACCAGGGGGCCTCAGAACTCAAATATTTCGTCTCTTTTTTTTTGTTCTAACATGGCGGACTTGAGTTACGTGACCTGATCATGGTCTTAAACTTCTATCTGCTTCTGCATTTCTTTTCTTTTTTTTCTTTTCTTTTCATTTTTTTTCTGTTTTTTTTTTTGTTGTTGTTGTTTTGTTTGGTTTTTTTTTGTTGTTTGTTTGTTTGTTTGTTTGTTTTTTTCAAGACAGGGTTTCTCTCTGTAGCCCTGGCTGTCCTGGAACTCACTCTGTAGACCAGTCTGGCCTCGAAATCAAAAATCCCCCTGCCTCTGCCTCCCAAGTGCTGGGATTAAAGGCTTGCGCCACCACACCCAACTTCTTTTCTTTTCTTTTCTTTTCTTTTCTTTTCTTTTCTTTTCTTTTCTTTTCTTTTCTTTTCTTTTCTTTTCCTTTCTTTTCTTTTCTATTCTTTTCTTTTCTTTTCTTTTCTTTTTTAACTAGGACCTTCCTTCCTCTTCCTTTCTTTCTTTCGTTCTTTCGTTCTTTCTTTTATGTAAGTACACTGTAGCTGACTTCAGACACTCCAGAAGAGGGGGCATCAGATCTCATTACAGATGGTTGTGAGCTACCCTATGGTTGGTTGCTAGGATTTGAACTCAGAACCTTCGGAAGAGCAGTCAGTGCTCTTAACCACTGAGCCATCTCACCAGCTTTTTTTTTTTTGTTTTTTTGCTTTGAATTTCAATTGCCATGTTTCTATGTCTCAAAGTCGCCCTTTAAAGACCCATTATCAGCATATAGGGTTAAATTAATATCATCTTAATAGAGCAAATAAAACTAATAAAATTCGATGGTCATTTAGAGAAATATTTTTGAAAGACTAGTTTTTTTGCTTTTTCTTTTTGTTTTTATTTTTGTTTTTGAGACAGGGTTTCTCTGTGTAGCACTGGCTGACCTGGAACTCACTCTGTAGACCAGGCTGGCCTTGAACTCAGAAATCTACCTGCCTCTGCCTCCCAAGTGCTGGGATTACAGGCGTGTGCCACCACGCCCGGCTTTGAAAGATTAGTTATTGAGGGAATGATCATCAGCACAACAAAGGTCACACATTCAATGGGAACACTAGTTATTATCAGAACCCACCAAAAAGCTGTGTGGTTTCCATGACAGTTCACAGTCAGCACAACAATGTTCTCTCCCTTGACACTTTATTACAAAACGAGCTCCTAAAAATTCATTCACTGTATTAATTATAAATGATGAAGTGAAAGTATGTCTGATTATTAAAAATGTGATGAAAAATGTTCCGGAATTAGATAGTGGCAGGAGATATGGATGCACTTATGGATATTCTGAAAAGATACATAAATTTTGAAGTGTCATTTTTAAAGGATAGATATTATAGGGCTGGATAGATATTGTTTGTATATCTTGCAAAAGGTAAGAACTAACTGGTTTTGGGTCTACCACTCACAGGACAGCTGACAACCTCTTGTAATTTTGGATGTTAAGAGATCCAATGTTCTCTTCTGCCCTCTGTTGGCATTACTCGCTTCTGCAGGATATGTAAACTCATTCAGGAAAACACACACACACACACACACACACACACACACACACACGAAATGAAAATGAAGATATCTTTTTTTTAAAGTAAAGTGTTTCTTCAGTCAGATAATAAAGCAAATAATTCAATGCTAATGAAGAAATGTACAAGAAAAGAGAGTTGGGATTGCTTAAGTATGGCTGTTTAAAGTTTGAGTTACTAGATTTTGACTTTGGAGAGAAAAGTTTAGTCATCTAATATACCATAAAGTGAGTGTAAGTATCTGTGTGTATGTTGTAGTATCCATATTGAAATAGAATAATGAAAATAGTAAACTCTTCATGCTACATCTTTGCTAAAGATAATGATGGATTTACAGAGACCAATATAGAAGGAACTAATTACTCATGACAAATCCTGGGGGAAGTGATTTCACAACCTTCAGTCCCAAATGACAGCTGGAACAATAAAACATCACCTTCACTGTGTTCAGACACCTAAGAGCTACTCTCATTAAGGTGGGTTACTATATCTCTGTATCTTTAGAAACAGAGTAAAGCAAAACAATTTCAATTTATTTTTTTTTGTTTTTGTTTTTGTGTTTTTTTTGTTTTTCAAGACAGGGTTTCTATGTGTAGTCCTGGCTGTCCTGGAACTCACTCTGTAGACCAGGCTGGCCTCGAACTCAGAAATCCGCCTGCCTCTGCCTCCCAAGTGCTGGGATTAAAGGCATGCACCACCATGCCCGGCCTTCAATTTACTTTTTATAAACATGTTTTTTCATGATGATGTTCTGTCTGCTCAACTTAAAATATTACAAGGCATAAAAATTACTAGGAGTAATAGATGAAAATAATTTTTAAGCAAATTCATGTCTCAAATATTTTTAGAGTAATAGAAACATAACGTTTGAACTATTTTATTTATTTATTTATTTATTTATTTATTTATTTTGGTTTTTTGTTTGTTTGTTTTCGAGACAGGGTTTCTCTGTATAGCCCTAGCTGTCCTGGAACTCACTCTGTAGACCAGGCTCGCCTCGAACTCAGAAATCTGCCTGCCTCTGCCTCCCAAGTGCTGGAATTACAGGTGTGCCCCACCATGCCCGGCTTCTTTATTTTGTTTCTTTGAGAAAGGATTTCTCTGTGTAGTCCTGGCTTCCCTGGAACTCACTTTGTAGACCAGGCTGGCCTTGAACTCAGAAATCCACCTGTCTCTGCCTTCCAAGGGCTGGGATTACAGGTGTGCACCACCACCACCCAGCTAAATTGAGTTATTATACTTATCAATCACTATCTCTAAACTAATAAAATTATTTTAAGTTCATGTGTTCTTTCAAGAATAAAATAACTAAACTGATTTGAATAATTTACATCTTAAAGAAAAAAAATAATATTCTCTAAAACTACAACCTGAGTCTAACATTTGTATTTATTTCATATTGTACAAAGGTCAAGTGAGAATTATATCTAAATCTATCTAAATGTAGTAACTAACTTAAACCTTATGTACATTAGAGAATATGAATAAAGTCCTAGACCTCTAATGGTGGATAGTTTCAGTTTCTTGACTGTCTATCTCAGATATTGCTCAGTTATTGAAAAATAGGTTAAGAAAATGTTGCAGAAAAAACAGGACTCAGAATTTTTATAGTATACATTAGATGAGAAATTAATGAATTAAATTCTACCTTATAACCACATAGTTGATATCCAGCAGTAAAATGAATTTTTTACTAATAATTTTTTATTAATATTTTTATTTATAGAGTGGAAGAAAGAATGGATATAGGAAACTGTTCCTTGAATGAATTCATTTTTGTGGGAGTTACCAATAACCCAGAGATGAAAAGGACGATGTTTACCATATTTCTCCTCATCTATGTCATCAATCTTCTGGGGAATCTTGGTATGATCATTTTGATCAGAATGGATCCCCAGCTGCACACACCCATGTACTTTTTTCTGAGCCACCTATCTTTCTGTGATCTCTGCTATTCCACAGCAATTGGTCCCAAGATGCTGGTAGATATGTTTGGCAAGAACAAGCCAATTCCCTTCTGAGGCTGTGCTCTGCAGTTCTTCATTTCCTGTACCTTTGCAGATTCTGAGTGTGTGCTGCTGGCAGTCATGGCCTTTGATAGATACCAGGCCATTAGCAACCCCTTGCTCTACACAGCAAACATGTCCAGCAGGAAGTGTTTCATGCTCATCGCTGGAGTTTACCTGGTGGGAACATCAGATACTTTGATACATACAACTTTGGCATTCCGTTTGTGTTTCTGTGGGTCTAATGAGATCAACCACTTCTTCTGTGATCTACCTCCACTTTACCTTCTCTCCTGCTCAGATACTCAAGTAAATTACCTGGCATTATTTACTATTTATGGTTTCCTTGAACTGAGCACCATCTCAGGAGTCCTTGTTTCTTACTGTTACATCATCTCATCAGTTTTAAAAATCCGTTCAGCCGGGCGTGGTGGCGCACGCCTGTAACCCCAGCACTTGGGAGGCAGAGGCAGGCAGATTTCTGAGTTCGAGGCCAGCCTGGTGTACAGAGTGAGTTCCAGGACAGCCAGGACTACACAGAGAAACCCTGTCTCAAAACAAAACAAAACAAAACAAAAACAAAAACAAAAAACAAACAAACAAAAAAATCCGTTCAACTGAAGGGAGGTTCAAAACTTTCTCTACCTGCACCTCTTGCTTGACTGCAGTGGCTATTTTTCAGGGAACTTTTCTCTTCACATATTTTTGACTAAGTTCTTCTTATTTCCTTGATCAAAACAAAATGACATCTCTATTTTATACCCTTGTGATCCCTATGCTGAACCCGCTGATTTACAGCTTAAGGAACAAGGATGTGAAGGAGGCCTTGCAGAAAATGAAAAGCAAAAGATGGTTTTAAGTATTTATTCAGAGTGCATACCACATTTCTTTATTCACATAAAAGTTTTAGTTGTTCACTATGTTTTTCAGGCTGGATTTCAAATTGGGAATTTTTTTTTTTTTTTTTTTTTTTTGGTTTTTCGAGACAGGGTTTCTCTGTGTGGTCCTGGCTGTCCTGGAACTCACTCTGTAGACCAAGTTGACCTCAAACTCAGAAATCCGCCTGCCTCTGCCTCCCAAGTGCTG
Source organism: Apodemus agrarius (assembly GCA_964023405.1). Taxonomy (NCBI): domain Eukaryota; kingdom Metazoa; phylum Chordata; class Mammalia; order Rodentia; family Muridae; genus Apodemus; species Apodemus agrarius. The sequence goes on along the minus strand of OZ030008.1, from coordinate 96,379,603 downwards.
GGATTACAGGCGTGCACCACCATGCCCGGCGACAAATTATGAATTCTTGCCTCAGTCTTCTGCATTTATTTATCTTTAATTGATTAAATTAAATGTAATAGATTTATACAAGTACTTATTTGTTTTCTCTTCTCATTTCAACAGCTTTTGCAAGTGTCTCGTTTAGACATTGTTTACAGCATCTAAACTAATGAACACATACCAGTAAGCATAGATTAACAGAGCAAATTGTAGTCTACCAAGGTGAAGGCAGGCTACAAAATTTTGTTCTGGATAAAAATTTTGACTATTATATAGGTACTTTATTTTGAATTTTTCTTTCATAGTGAGCCTTCTTTCTTTCTTTTCCTTTTTTTGTTCTGTTTTTTTGTTTTGTTTTTTTCTTTTTTTGTTTTGTTTTGGGTTTTTTTTGGATTTGGATTTGTTTTTTTTTTTTTTTTTTTTTTAGACAGGGTTTCTCAGTATAGCCCTGGCTGTCCTGGAACTCACTCTGTAGACCAGGCTGGCCTAGAACTCAGAAATCTGCCTGACTCTGCCTCCCAAGTGCTGGGATTAAAGGCATGTGCCACTACTTCCTGGCTGTGAATCATCTTACATCTATAGTCATAAAGGCAATGATATAATGTAAGTCATGGATAAAAAGAGCAAGCTAATAGCTCTTAATCAGCTTCTAAACTGTCAGAGAATAAAATCTGTATGGAAATATGTTTCTTGAGTTAATATACAAGTCTGGTTTTCAAAAAATCAGCAATGTTGACAAGGATACCCTGTAACATATCTAAAGGTATCCTCACCTGTACAGAACCATGGAGCTGGTTTGGCCTACCTACCTTGGAAGGAATCAACTTTTCACATAAGAGTCCATGACTTCCAAGGAACAATGTGTCTTCCACTTCCTGAGAGATTGACACACTTCCTCAGGCAATGGAACATTCTGCGTGCTTTATGTTTCTCCGTGTGTTACCTTGGAAGTCAAAGAAGCATAGAAGTTGGACAGGACAATCGGTTTTAGATACTAATCTTTAGTATTACATATCACTTGCAAATATCACTGAGTCCTGGCAATTATAACTCTATTGATCCTGCCAATTTCCATTATATTATTTCTGATAAAGGTATAAAAAATGTCTGATTGCTCTCAATAACATTGCCACAGCTTATATTTTTCTATGGAGCCTCCAACTGTCCTGTTTTCATTTCTGTCCCTCATATCAGATGACCTTGACCAGGCAAGTAAGGGCAGACACTATCATTAGAAGAAATGAACAATTTTAGGCAGAGTATCTTGAAACTGTCAAAGTCTTTCGGGCTACTTACCTATTTCACTTTTAGATTTGCAGATGTTCAAAGTAGCTTAAGAACCAAGAAAAGAGTCCTCATAAAGGGCATGGTTACACAGACTGTAATGGATGTCAAGTTTCTCAGTGGCTTCTGTTCCCTTCCCTGTCTACTTTGTCTGAATTACAAGATCTACTTGTTAAGTCATAAACAATTATCTTGCAAATGCTTTGTAACACAAATTTGTGTCAGATATTTTTTCTATGTGATTTATGTTCTTTACTTAAGGACTGATTGTTCAATTCATATTATAAACAACTGAAATGTGGAAAGAAAGAAAATATCAATTATATGCTAAAGTAATGATTATGTCTGTCTAAATATACAAACAAACAAATGATTCGCACTGGTAATACCTGCAGCAGTAAAATTAAAAATGCTTATTAATTCATAACTCCAGAACTGCTTAAAGATTTTTTTGAAATCAAACTATGTGAGACTAATATAAGAAATTAATAATGATTTTCTCCATATCCAGCGGATATGGCTATGGCAGATCATCAAAAATTTTCACACCAACTCATTTCTTTTTGGATGGCTTTCAGCTTTCTCTTAATCTTATGTGCACTATGTTTAGTGTCTGATCTAAATGTAACATATATCATGCCAAGCAAATAAACTGTTCAGATTAATAAGTCGAACTCAATAGTAGTTACATATATTCATCAAATAATATTTAAAAAGAAGTGTGTGGTTCAGAAAAGCTGAAAATAGAAAGTAGCTATGAACAGTTAAGTAGATTTCTCACTCACTATGACAAAGCCTCTGAAGTTGTGGTCCACAGTATCGTGCTACCATCAGACTGAAGAGTAATCTCATCAAGCTTCAGTTTGAGTCAGTGTTCTTTAAATAAGTGCAAGGAACAAATTTTCAACATTATTTTGTCACTCATCTTAAAAATTGTGAATCAGCTCAAAGTATTTTAAGACATTAATGGCTTTTAATTTTCCTTTTCTTTTTTTTTTTTTTTTTTTTTTTTTTTGGTTTGTTGAGACAGGGTTTCTCTGTGTAGCCCTGGCTGTCCTGGAACTCACTCTGTAGACCAGGCTGGCCTCGAACTCAGAAATCTTCCTACCTCTGCCTCCCAAGTGCTGGGATTAAAGGCGTGTGCTACCATGCCTGGCCTTTCCTTTTCTTTTGATCACATTTTGTACATAACAAAATAGGATAATGTAGCATAAATTAGTGTTTAAATGCAATGAAATTCAAATGTCCTTTAAAAAGGATAAAAGCTAATCAGTGATCTACTTACCAATTTTAATTTATTATCAAGTAACTTTCACCACATTTTATATAATTTTTGACATAACTAAAACAGTTTGTAACCATGTTGTTGTTTTTTAACTTTTTGAGTTGTTATTACAAAATATCACATACTGGCAAACCTCAGAGTACAAAAGCAGGCAATAATTGAAGTTAAGTGTGGTGAGTGCTTACAGCAGTCATTCTTGCTTGTTTGTTTTTTGTTTTGCTTTGTTTTTTTGGATTTGGTTTTTCTGAGACAGGGTTTCTCTGTTTATCCCTGGCTGTCATGGAACTCACTCTGTATATCAGGTTGGCCTCAAACTCAGAAATCTGCCTGCCTCGGCTTCCCAGAGTCATAGGATTACAGGCGTGCACCACCACCGCCCGGCTTCATTCTTGATCATAGATATTTGAACCTTTACTTCACTTCAGTGGCATAAGGGGAGAGGGAGTTATTAGGCCCTATATTGTAAGGTCTGTAATCCAATCTCTGCAGGCTCTGTCTTATGTAATTTTCATTGCCCAAAGACTATGCATTATATTAATAGTTTTATCATCACACTTTATTGAAAAAATATTTCATATGTATCCAAGTCACTTTTTTTCCTCTCCCCATTGTCACAAAGCATTTCAACTTCTCTACCCAACCAACTCTATGTCCTTTCTTTCTTTCTTTCTCCTTAGAAAATAAGGAAACAAACATAAAATGACCAAATAAAATACCCAAAGTAAATAACTAGTATTTAAGCATTTGAGTAAAAACATGACAGCTCTGGCCATAGTACACAATTCAGAAAAAAAAAAAAAAGATAAAGGATTTGACTGAGAAGTTATTTCACCAATCTTATTTTACCTAAATGACAAAAGCCTTTTAAGTAATTTATGTCATCTCATAGTCTGTCACACGGAAAAATTAAGCAGAGGAGCATCAGGTTTTCAATTCTGAAATAGTTTTACATAGAATTTTTTTTTTCAAGACAGGGCTTCTCTGTGTAGCCCTGGCTGTCCTAGAACTCACTCTGTAGACCAGGCTGGCCTTGAACTCAGAAATCTGCATGCCTCTGCCTCCCAAGTGCTAGAATTAAAGGCGTGTAAAACCATTGCCCGGCCTCATGCAGAATTCTTGACACTGGAACAGTCAAACTGAAAAGTGCTCAGGAAAATTCAGTTTCTATGATTGTGATTAACAACAAAAAGAGTCTTTACATGACTTTCAAACGCAGGTCCATATCCTAATATATAAAGGGTTTTCAAAATTAAATCATGAGAAATATGGGTGAATAATATTGGAAAAAGACAAACAGGACATACTGATAGGCAAAATGCTATCTCTCAGTAACTTAATTATTAGCATACTTTAGGTTTGAATCCACAACCACGTTTTGTACTTTTTTCAAAGGCTAAGGTGTCTAATTGTGTATAAAATATGCCATATGCAAGTTGGGTTATCTTAACAATGCTTAATGACATTCCTAAATTTCATGTTATACAGAATTTTGTTATTCTTTTGTTGTCTCATTCTGTTCCCACATATGATTCTGAAGTTTTCATAGTTAGGATGATTCGGTGTTTGAATATATATACATATACATACATATGTATATATACATACATATGTATATATTTATATGCTGTATATATATATATACTGTCATCTCATATAGCTATTTAAGAAATAGATGCAAATTAATTAATGTTTGAAGAAGTAATGGAAGACAATTATTTAACTAGGGCTGAGTGAGGAAAGCAAAAATAATTAGAAGAAAATAGGGGAAATTATTGAAGAATTGACGGTTCTAGCCCCCAGTTACACAATGACAGAATATGCTACTTATGATAGCCAACATGGTTCATCATCTAAATGTGTCACTATTTATTCATAATTCTGATTGTAAGAATCACTACACAGACATCTTTTCCCCAATGAAAATCTCTTCTGTAATAGAAGCTGAGAATCTAGCTTCCTGGAAGATGTCATCTGAAAACCACACTAGACGAATTGCTGTGGAATTGAGTTAACAGGCTTGAAGATCAAGACTGCCATGAAATCTTGTGGAAAATGCGCCAGGACTAGACATGCAAACTAATACTCCTCAAACTATTCCACAAGACAGAAAAGAATGGAAAACTACCTGATTCATTCTATGAAGCCTCAGTCACTCCAATATATAAACCACACAGAGACCCAACAATGAAAGAGAATTTTAGGTCTATTTTACTTATGAATATTGATAGAAAGATAATAAAATTCTCCAAACTCGACTCAAGAACACATGAAAACCATCACTCATCAATATCAAGTAGGCTTTATTCCAGGGAAACTAGGATGGTTCAATATAGAACAATCCAACAGAGTAATACACTATATAATCAAACTCAAAGAAAAAACTCACATGAACATCTCATTAGATGCTGAAAAAATATTTAACAAACTACAACACCCCTTCAGATTAAAAGTCTTGGAAAGACCAGGAATTCATGGCATATACCTAAACCTAATGAAAGCAATAGATAGCAAACCAACAACTAACACCAAATCAAGTTAGAAGTAACCCCATTAAAATCAAGTACAAACCAAGGCTGCCCACTCTCTCCCTATTTACTCAATAAAGTACTTAAAATTCTAGTTAGAGCAATTAGACAACAAAAGTTCAAGGAAGTACACATTGGAAATGAGGAAGTCAAAGTATCACTGTTTGTGGATGATGTGATAGTAAACATAATTCCACCCAAAATTCCACCATAGCTGATAATCAATTTCAGTGAAGTGGTGGGATATAAAATTAACTCAAAGAAATCAGTGGCTTTCTGTCATAAATATGATAAAGAGGCTATAAAAGAAATTAGGAACAGAACACTTTTCACAATAGCCACAAATAATATAAAATATCTTGTTGTAAAGCTTACCCAGCAAGTGAAAGTCCTGTTTGACAAGATCTTCAGGTCCCTGAAGAAAGAAGTCAAAGAAGATTTCAGAAGATAGAAGGATCTCCCCTGCTCATGCATTAGTAGGATTAATGTAGTGAAAATTTCTATTTTCAAAAAACAATCTACAGATTTAAAGCAATGTCAATCCAAATTCCAAAAAAATATTCACAGAAATGGAAAGAGCAATTCTCAACTTCATATGAAAAAAAAAAACCACAAAATCTCAGGATAGCAAAAATGATTCTCAACAATAAAATATCTTTTTGGGGAAACACCACCCTGATCTTACTTTTTCCTAAAAAACAATAGTGATAAAGATCAAATGGTATTAGTATAGGCCTATCAGTGAAACAGAATCAAATACACAGAAATAATCCTTCACACCTATGATCATTTGATCTTCGACAAAGAAGCAAAATCATACAGTGGACAAAAAGAAAGTATCTTTAACAAATGGTGCTGTTCTAACTGGTGGTCTTCCTATAGAATTAAAATAGATTCATATTTATCATCTTCCATAAAGCTTGACTGGACTAAGGACCTCAACATAAAACTAGATACACTGAATATAATAGAGGAGAAGATGAAAAAGACTCAAACTCATTGGCACAGGGCAATATTTCCTGAACAGAAAACAACAGTGGCTTAAGCTATAAGAACAACAATTGATAACATAAAACTGAAAAGCTTCTGTAAGCCAAAGGACACCATTAATAGGACAAATAGGGCAACATACAGATTGGGAAAAAAATCTTCATTCACCATACATCAGATAGAGAGCTAATATCTAAAATATATATATTAAAAATGCAAGAATTTAACTTCCCAAAATCCAAATAACCAAATTAAAACCTGGGGTATAGAGCTAAACAGATAATTCTCAACAGAAAAATCATGAATGGCCAAGAAGCATTTAATTAAGTGTTCAACTTGCTTAGTCTTCAGGGAAATCCAAGTCAAAAACGACCCTGAGATTCCACCTTAGAGCAATCAAAATGGCTAATATCAAAAACTCAAAGGACAGCACATGCTGGCAAGAATGTGGAGAAAGAGAAAAACATCTCCATTACTGATGGGATGGCAAAGTGGTCCAAGCACTCTGGAAATCAATCAGGCAAGTGCTTAGAAAATTGGAAATAGTTCTACCTGAAGACCCAGCTATATCACTCCTGGACATATAAGCAAAAGATTCTTAACCATACAACAAGCACAAGTGTTCTACTCTTTTTTTAGCAGTCTTATTTGTAACACTCGGAAGCAGGAAACGACTCAGATATACCTCAACTGAATATACAGAAATTGTAGTTCATTTACATAATGGACTATTACAAGGATAATGTGAATTTTTCAGGGTAATGGATGGAACTAGAAAATTTCATCCTAAGTGAGGTAACCCAAACCCAAAATTATGTGTGCGGTATACTGTTTAAGTGGATATTAGCCAAAAAGTACAGCATACCCTCAAAACAACTCACAGACCATAAGAAATTTAACAAGCAGGCAGGTCCAAGTGAGGATGCTTCAATCCCACTTAAAAGGGGAAATGAAACAATCAGGGAGGCAGAGAGAGGGAGGAACCTGGGTGGGAAATGGGAGGAGGGGAAAAGAGAAACAGGGTCAGGTTGGGGTGGTGGTGGGAGGAGAGAAGCCCAGAGGGCCAGGAGAAGGGATGGAAATATACAGCCTGTAGGGTTGGGAAGCGAGGTGGAGGGACCCTCTCGAACATCCCAGAAACCTAGGATGTTAGAGATTTTCCTGACTCTATATGGGTGACCTCAGTCAAAACTCCCAACAGTGGGGAGAGAGAAGAGTCCTCCTCCAGCTGATAAACAGGCCCCAAGTAGAGGGATAGTTCACTAACTGACAGGCAAAATTCCTGACCCAGATTTGTTCCTGGGTAAAAGATCTGAAGGAAGTTCCTCTTTCTCCACATCCTTGCCAACACCTGTTGTCTCTTGAGTTTTTAAGCTTAACCATTCTGACTGGTGTGAGGTGGAATCTCAGGGTTGTTTTGATTTGCATTTCCCTGATGACTAATGATGAACATCTCTTAAGGTGCTTCTCAGCCATCTGAATTTCTTCAGGTGAAAATTCTTTGTTTAGCTCTGTACCCTGTTTTTTAATAGGGTTATTTGGTTCTTTGGGGTCTAACTTCTTGAGTTCTTTGTATATATTGGATATTAGCCCTCTGTCGGATGTGGGGTTGGTGAACACACCTTCACTGTTGGTGGGAATGCAAGATGGTACAACTGCTCTGGAAATCAGTCTGGCGGTTCCTCAGAAAATTGGGCATGACACTTCCAGAGGACCCTGTCATACCACTCCTGGGCCTATACCCAGAGGATTCCCCTGCATGCAATAAAGACACATGCTCCACTATGTTCATAGCAGCCTTATTTATAATAGCCAGAAGTTGGAAAGAGTCCAGATGTCCCTCAAAGGAGTAATGGATACAGAAAATGTATTTTATACATTGGAATACTGCTCAGCAATTAAAAATAATGAATTCATGCAATTTGTAGGCAAATGGTTGGATCTGGAAAATATCCTAAGTGAGCTAATCCAATCACAAAAGAATACACATGAAATGCAATTACTGCTAAGTGGATATTAATGAGCTCAGAAGCTCAGAATACTCAAGGCACAATTAGCAAATCAAAAGATTCCCAAGAAGAAGGAAGGAGAAGACCCTGGTGCTGAAAAGTTTGGATACAGTTTTGTAGGAGAGTATCAGAACAGAGAAATGGTGGTGGTGGTGGTGGGGTGATTGGGGAATGGGGGAATGGGCGGAGGGAAGAGGACTTATGGGACATATGGTGAGGGGGAACTGGGAAAGGGGAAAGCCTTTGGAATGTAAACAAAGAATATAGAAAAAAACAGAACTGAGGGACAAAGAAGGAGAAGAGACTGAAGGAAAGGTTGTCCAATGACAATGTCCAACTTGTAATCCATCTCACAGCAGGAGAAGAGGGGGCGGGACAAGGCCTGACATTATTACTGATACTTGATATGTTTACAGATAGGAGCCTAGCATGGCTGTCTTCTGAGGCTCTACCAGCAACTGACTGAGACAGATGCAATTACTCCTAACCATTGGACTGTCGTTGGGGACCCCTCTGGAGGAGGGGGAAAGCTTGAAGGAGATAAAGGAGAAATCAACCACATAACAAGACCAGCAGTGTCAAACAACCTGGAACTCTTGGAGATGCCCTGAGACTGAGCTACCTACCAGGCAGCATACATGAGATGGTCTGAGGTCTTTGACACATATAAAGCTTATGACTGCCTGGTTGGTTCTCAGTGAAAGAAGATGCACCTAACCCTCAACATATTTAAGGCACCAGGGAAGGAGGATATGGGGGAGGGGAGGCAAGAGGAGGAATATGGTGAGGAACTGTAGGGGTACCAGGAGGGAGGCAATGAATGGAATGTAGATAAATAAAATAATTAATTTTAAAAAAGATGTTAGCAGAGCAGTGGTGGCACATGCCTGTAATCCCAGCACTCTGGGAGGCAGAGGCAGGGGGATTTCTGAGTTCGAGGCCAGCCTGGTCTACAGAGTGAGTTCCAGGACAGCCAGGGCTACACAGAGAAACCCTGTCTCCAAAAAACCAAATCCAAAAAAATAAAAAATAAAAAAAAGATGTTGGGGGTGGAGAGATGGGTTAGCAAAGCAGGTAAGAGTACTGGCTGCTCTTGCATAGATCCTGAGTTCAATTCCCAGCAACCACATGGTGGCCACAATCATCTGTAGCAGGATCTGCTGCCCTCTTCTGGTTTGTTTGAAGACAGCAACAGTATACTCACATACATAAAGTAAATAAATAATTCTCAAAAAAAAAAAAAAGTACAAACACCATTTCTTAAATGAATGTAACCTGTTCCCTTTGGGCTGAAAATGATGACAATCAATTAAGTCAAACAGCCTAGACCATAGCAGGAAATCTGTATCCAAATAATTGTGCCTACAATTCATTCCTTGGTGCAGAAGAACTGTCAACTCTTAGCTCAGTTACTATGGAGGTAAGATCCTTAAGTGATCTGAGGGACTTTGAAGTGCAGCCTTATTACAATGAATTCCAATGTCTAAAAATTGTTCTTATTTTGGGTTTGTACCACAGTAAGAGCTAAGAGCTCTACTAAAAACAAAACGAAACAAACAAAAAGGTTTTATCATTTTATGTTTATTTAATAACATGTCTATCATTTTGTTGATTGGTATAAAAATATATATTGTGTTTCTATAATAAAAAATAAAAAAATTAAAAAGGTTTTTCAGGGAAAAATGGAAAGGTATAAATATGTTCATAATGCTTTTATTATGCAGAACGTTATTTTCTCCCTTAGCTTATTTTCATCCTCAAAATACACATTATACTTCAATCATCAAAGGAAACTATTTTATATTTGATTTTATATAGTTAAATAACATGTTTTAAAATTTTAGTAATATTTAAATGGAAATAATTAAAATGATAGTATTTAATATAAAATAGAATAATTGAAGGCATAATAAATGTAATATGGCATTATATATTAATTAATTTTAATAATCCACCTGACATAGTAGTTTATATACTCTGGAGTAGAGATATTCTTATCAAATTCTACCCTTGACACGTCAGTTTCCCTGCATTAGCCTTCCTAAAATAGAAATTATATATTTACTGCACTGTCATATGATAGACTTATAAAATAATATAAGTTGACTAAGGGGCAAAGCATTGAAGTTTTAAATTCACTGTACTTAATATTCAATTATACATGAATTATTTTCAAATTAGCAAGGTTCAATGAAGAATGTGAATTTAAAAATGATAGCCACATTCCTATTCAAAATACCTATCATTTCTTTCTACTATTTGTAAGCAAAATGTCTGTTAGTTTATGGTAGGTAACAAATAACTCCTGATTACATTTTTTTCTGAATTTATATGAAGTTTTAGCCACCATACTTTCTGAATATTTTTTAGGAGCCTTTGGAACCAAAAGAAAAATATTATAATCATTCAAAACAAAAGGTTAAAAATTAGTCTAAGCAGCATCAAATCACAAGTATATATGTACAGCTTCAGATGTTGTATATTGACTATTAAAAAAAAACATGAGGACAAATTAAGACATTAAGATATACTGTCCTCTTGAGTATGTGCAGGTATTTTAAGTTTTATTATATATACAATAAAATTTCATATATTTATAAATATATATGTAAGAATTTGCCTAATTAACACTTTATGATATGCAATTCAGTAAGTTTCAATTTACTAATTATTATTTTAATGTATTTCCATAATCTGTAGCTTAATGAAGTTTCATTAAAAGCTAATCAAAATATGGATTAAACAAGATGCATTCTTCTAAATCCCACAGGTATCTACATACATTTTGAAATTAATAGACTATTTTCCAAAAATCTATTTTTTTAGATTTATTTATTTCTTTATTTTATGTATATGAATACACTGTAGCTGTCTCCAGACACACTAGAAGAGAGCATCAGATCCTATTGCAAATCATTGTGAGCCACCATGTGGCTGCTGAGAATTGAACTCAGGACCTCTGGAAGTGCAGTGAGTGCTCTTAACCACTGAGACATCTCTATAGCCCCTATAAATCTATTAAAGAATTTTAATATATGTAGCATAATACATAATATAATACATTAATATATTATAAATATATAATATGTATTTAATATAATAAATCTATTAAATATGGTTCTATAGCTACAAAGAAGTTCTGTCAGAGTATTACTATTATGAGTATGGAATAGTACTATTAATAGATTTTAAATATTCTTACCCAAATAGCCTATATAGTTGATTAATTTAAAAACTGTTTATGTCTTCTCTGAAAGGGTAATTTGTAATCTTATATTATTGGATTTGTAATTTCAGGCACCTACCTGAGGTGAGTTGGTCTTTGGTGTCAGAATATAAGACAGCATTACATTATTTCATGTTCCACTTGGGACTCATGTCTCTGCAGCCTCTTCCCTTTAGGCCGTGCTGCTGTAAAAACCTGTGATTAATTTTCCTCAAGGTCTTTGAATCCCCTGTGAGTGCATGAAGCTCCTAATTAAAGTAGGAACTAATATTTCTTACTATTGTCATCAGCATGATATATCAGAATAAAAATTTCAAATTGATTTAAATAGAAAATATATAGAATATATATGTACATATTTTATAAAGTAAAATATAACTTGTATTATTGTAATTTAACAGAACCAGAAACTTATAAAATTAAATTTCTACCACTATGTAATTAATTACAAGACATTTGTGTTCAGTTCATTTTCCAATTTTGGAATAGTTCATTGCTTTGGTGAATATAACTTAAATATTTCATTGATATACAGTTCATATACTACATAAGTGACACTTGACAGTGAGTCAATTGCAAATGCTTGATTCTTGATTTTTAGTATATATTTTAGTTTTTATATTTTTATTTTATTTTTTATATTTTTAAAATATTTTAGTATATATTTTTAGTATATTTAGTATATACAGATTTTATTTCAGTCATTCCTTTTTTCCTTTTCTTTTTTCTTTCTTCCTTTTTTTGGGGGAGGTATTAAATATTTTTACTAGAACAAAAGTGCAGGCTGAAGACAGGTGCATCTGAGGTCACCCTTTCTCTTGGACAGGCTGTGGCATGCTGGCAAATCCATTTAACTTAAAGCTAGAGGTAAAAAGTGACAGACCAGCATCTGCAGTGCAATTGCAAGGCTAGAGCTACAGTGACAAGCTGTGTGTGGCTGGCGAGTCCAAGTTCAGCAATGCTCCGAGAGCTCCAGGAAGCTCGTCTGTTTATAGGCATGCACTTTTAAAACCCAACTCTTCAGTCCCTTTTAAACAGAGACAGGATGATAGAAACCTACCACCATGACTTCTGGAAGGGGCTAGCTTATGTTATGTGAGTAAACGTTTGGGCCTAGGGAAATTACTGTATTAACACAACTTGGATTAATTCATAATATTCATAATTATAAGTCAAACATATTTACAGAAAGACAAGTTCACTAGGAGCTCCTAGGCAGACTGTCTTTCTTCGTGACCTGTCTGCTGGTTGCTAATGTATTTAGCTTTTTAAAAAAATGGGCTGAATTTTAAAATACAGCACTTGACAGGGAGAGTTAATATATATGTATGTGCAGAAGACGCTCACTGCACTCAGTTGTATTCAACAGTCTACTCAGCAGGAGTGGAGCGGTACACTGTGCTCCCCAGGCTGGAGGGCGAACATGGAGTTAGAAAAGGAACACAGTGGCATAGGTGCAGCTGAATCTGCCTTCCTTAAGATCTTGTTGGCAAGGCGTCCAATATCCAACTTAATATGCATAATCTATTTGACTATTCTAACCAGACACATAACAGGACAATGCCCTCGTTCCCTCCAGCCAGTGGGTGGCATGAGGTAGCTCAAGGAGTTCCCATCCCCCTGGTTTCCTGGGGAGCAGCTCTTGAGAAGCCTACCTTGACCCTAGTTATGGAGTAGCCCAGCTTGTCCTCATTGTTAATGAAGGACATGAGCCCCATGTAGGTCTCGATGAGGAGGGGGCACTCTAGCACCGCACAATACTGCCCTGGCAGTGGGCTTTCCTTCTGGACTTTCTTGACAGCTTGGATTAGGAGAGACTTGAAGCTTTCAAATGGCACCAAGACTCTGTGCCAGTCATCGGGTGTTCTATGAAGGTGGCATAGGGCATGTTTGTAGACCAGGGATTCCATCTCTTGATGAAAGAAATGCAGCTCTGCTGGTCCCACTGAATGTGACCCCCAAAGACTTCTCGCTCTTTGAGAGACTTAGAGGAAACTGGAATTCTCCACAGGAGATGGTGTTTACCGCTCTGCCTGCCACCCTAATCACCTGCTGACACTAAAGGCTGATGAAATCATATTTGCAGATAAGCAATGACTGGTTGGGCATCAGCACCAGACACTCCTTCTTGGTGTTCCAGTGGTCCACCTCGGTCAGCAGCCACACGCCCTGGCTCTCGCTGTCTTCCACGGGCCCTACTCTCCTCCACCACCTGCTCCTTGAAGCAGGTGCAGCAGGTAGGGTTGTGGATGTTCAGAGGCCTCAGAGCCTGGCACAGCTGCATGCCCGAGCCCTCATCCTCGCAGGCTGCTAGCAGCGCTATGGGACTCGTGACCAGTCCACCATTTCCCCCAGCTGCAGCATTGCGCCACCACCGGCAGCCAGCCCCTTTTTCTTTTTCTTTAAGTGAAAATTAAAAGCCAGCCATAAATATGACTTTTCACCATCTGCACAAGGGTCAGAAAGTGTTGTGCAAGAAATAGTGTAATGAATGAGAAATATTAGCTGGAAAAGAGGTGTATGTGTGTGTGTGATGTGTGTGTGTGTGTGTGTGTGTGTGTGTGTGTGAAATGTCATCACGTGGACAATAACCACTATCACCATAACCACCAAAATGACCATCCAAAACAGTTAGAAATGACTGCTCTCAGCCTGCACAGGAATGGACACTGATCAGATAGGCAAGGCTCCTAAGGATTCATAGAGTCCTACCTCTCAAAGCAGAACTGTTTCTTCTGAGTAAATTAATAGAAAGTGGAATCATTTCCTTCACTTATATACCTACTGCTGATCCTCCAGCGTCAGCTAGCCTCAGTCCTACTGTTTACACAGATGACCCTGATGAATCCAAATGAAGCAAAGAAATCAAATATCAGTCTGGGGAAGAGACAGTTGTGTAGATGGGAAAATACTTGACAGAGATAGAACAAACCAAAGAATGTAGGACAGAGAGAAAAAAAAAACAAACCTAATGTAGACCTGTATATAGTTATCAAATAATTAATTTAATTTAAAAATACCACCAAACCAGTGGATTTTCAACAAAATGATGATAAATCAGCCACTTTAAAAGAAATCATAAAATTATATCTGAATGACAGAAATGTAATTTCAATTTTTAATTCATTTAAAAGATATATCTATTTTATTTTATATGTATAAGCATTTTTATTGAATATTTGTGTGTGAAATTTCTGGTGCCTATGGAGCTCAGAAAAGGGCATCAGATTCCCAGTAACTATATTATATAGATGCTTGTAAACCAAAATGTTAGTGCCAAAAATAATATTGGTAACAGTATAACAAAATGTTTTCAGTGTGAACAAAATAAGGGAACTCCAGAGATGAAAGGTCAAAGTTTAGATGCAAGAAAACCTGGAGTTGCTGTTGGTTATGTGTCGTTTTAAAAATCAATCCATACTAAACAAATATGGCACCATCACCGGGTGCCCACCCTGATAGTTCCAGAAGCTAGTTTGTTGCCAAGCCACTAGCATCCCCTGTGGCTAGCCTGCAGAAAGCCAGCTGCTGCTCCCTCAGATTCCTTTATCCCTGTAAAATGATAAATTACCAGAGAATTGTAATATGCCAGCCAGATTTGTAACAGTAAATCTTCAACCCCAAAATGTCCAGACAAAGAACACAAAACTCAGTTGATATAAATACAAGCTGCACACCTAGATTGGGCAAATGTACCCCATACCGCCTATTGCCCATCTATGAAATCCCTAGTTACTTGAGGCTTCTCCAGACCTCGTGGGTCAGCTCCATCTTCTTCTTCTAGCATCATCTTGTCTTTCTCTCTGTCTCTGTCTACTTCCCTCCATCTATCTCTCTCTGTCCCCTCACTAAAACTTTTCAGCTCCACATTTCCCCTCCACTGCCCAATCTCAGGCTCTAGCCTTATCTGAACAATTAAGATTTTATATGACCTCACCTGAGTATGGACAACCTTCTGAGAGAGCTGAAAAAATAAGCAGCAATCCACAAGAGCTGATCGTGGGACCTTTACTGATGCAAGTAAGACAACTGAGTAGAAACTGATACCAAGCTACACTTTACCCAATCATTTCTGGGCCAAACACAAAAGAAATGTTTAACTCAAGATAAAATATACAATATTGAAATGAATAGAAAATTTTGTTAACATTTACATTAACCATGATATATTACTTTTAAATGTATGCACCCTTATTTATTCAATAGCTGTCTTTTAATGAAAACCCTTTATCCAAAGATGAGAATAACAAACTAAATGACATAATAATAGCAAAACAGGCTAAGAGTCTAAAGCAGGGATCTGTTGTTTGCTTGTGTTTATTCATTTAGATACTAATTATTGACTGGAATGTTCTGGACATAAATTGGATGACCTTAATATACTTGATTATTGCAAAACAACACAGAACTTATTTTAACTCTCCAACATTCACTTTGAAATTATCAACTTTATTTACGGACCCTTTTATTGAATCTAGAGGGAAAGTTGTGGGATTTTAGATGTGAAGAGTTTGCTGAGACATTAAAGATGTGTTAAGGGCCTTCTCTTCAAAACTCTAAAACTGGCTTCTTTATTGTTCATTAGTTAGACTGAAAAATAAGAAGGATGGATTGCTTTCATTATACACAATTCTCAGTAGGAAGTATTTTAAAAGTTGTACACAAGGGAATCTATGTTAATAAACTTAAACACAATCTCAGAATATTCTATTCATTTTGTGATGTGACACAGAATTTCACCCAGGCCACAAGTTAATATTGATTGCCTTCTTCAGAGCCACTTTCACATCCTTATTTCTTAAACTGTAGATCAGTGGGTTTAACATAGGAATCACAACTGTGTAGAAAACAGAGGCCATTTTGTCTGTGTCCATGGAGTAACTTGAGCTGGGTCGGAAATACATGAAAAGCAGAGTTCCATGAAGAATGGCCACAGCCATGAGGTGTGAGGCACATGTGGAAAATGCTTTGTGTCTGCCCTCAGCAGAGTTCATCCTGCAGATGGTAGCAATGATGTAGCAGTAGGACATAAGGACAGTGACAATGCTGCACTCGAGCAAGAAGGTACCAAATGTGAACAGCAGTATTTCATTGATGGATGTATCTGAGCAGGAGAGGGCCAGCAAGGGTGGAATGTCACAGAAAAAATGATTGATGACATTTGAGTTGCAGAAGGACAGTCGGAATGTACAGGATGTGTGGATTGATGAATCCACCAAGCCTACTGCATAGGTAACAGCCACAAGCTGGATGCAGACCTTCTTGGACATTGCAATTGTATAGAGCAGGGGGTTGCAGATGGCAACATAACGATCATAGGCCATGACAGCTAGCATGAGACATTCTACATCTACAAAGGCACTGAAGAAATACATTTGAACAGCACATAAATTATAAGGAATCCTCTTCTCTTTAGACAAGAAATCAACCAGCATCTTTGGAGAGACAGTGGAGGAGTAGCAGATGTCACAGAAGGACAGATTGCTTAGGAAGTAGTACATAGGTGTGTGCAGCCTGATGTCCAGTTTAATCAATATGACCATCCCTACATTAGCAATTACAGTTACGCTATAAACAAGGAAGAAGAAAGCAGAGAGGCCCTGTTGAACATCCTGTCTGTCAGAAAGTCCTAACAAGACAAAATCGGTAAAAACAGTGAAGTTTTCAAACTTCATTCTTTGGATCTGGATATACCCTGTATTTCAATAAAGAAGAAAAGTTGACAGTTATAATTTTTCTTTGTTCATAGTCAGACTGATAGTCTTTGCTATTGACAGAAGGAAAATTGACAAAATCACCAGTGCATGAATTAGACTATTAGAAATATATTTGACTCAATTTCCGTTAGTGGGAAAATTAGAGCATTTCTCATATCTGCATAGCTCCTTTTAGAATATATACCACACACACTATATAGCATACATTCATAACATAATGTCCAAAAACATGTCACTATATGAATGTTGCCCTTTATTCTTATAGGTTAGATGTTTATATTCTCAGAAACACAGACAATGTTTCTCCTATCAGCTTATGAACAAAACTGACATCTTCAGATAAGAATTGTTATATTTGATCTATAAAAAGCATCACTATGTCCTCTAAAATGAATATGCATAATTAAGTATGGGTACTGAAAGGAACCATTCTTATCCCTTCATTCTCTAAACCCATGGAGCATCCAACACGTGGCATAGGTAAATTCACATACTATACTGAAAACATCTCAAGGTGATCTCTGGTTTCAAAAATTGAGATACATTTACTATGACTTGGATCTAAGAATTGAGATCCATTGAAATAAACAGACTCTGGTTACATAGACAAAAAAAATAGGTGCAAAAATACTGAGCACAAAGACAAGAGTCTGTCAGAAACAGCATTCTACCCTATTCATGCTGCTAGTAGAGGTGGTCAAACAACCAATAAAACAGATGACCTGACAACTGAGTTATAAAAAAGAAGAATCTTCACACTCTGCATACCTGTATGTCATGTGTAAACTGACATGAGAAAACTAGCTGCTGTTCATTGTCTCAGAATCCAGGTTTGTGTCTGAACATTGTGCCTTAATAAGTCTACAGATGTTGTTACACTACTTTACTTTGTCCTTATTTCCTTTTGCCTTTCATGAAGACTTTTTTTTTTTTCTGAGACAGAGTTTCTCTGTGTAGCTCTGGCTGTCCTGGGACTCACTCTGTAGATCAGGCTGGCCTTGAACTAGAAATCTGCCTGCCTCTGCCTCCCAAGTGCTGTGATTAAAGGTATGTGCCACCACCGCCCGGCTCATGAAGACTTTTAACGAACTGATCTGATTTTATAGTCAATAGTTCCTGCGAAGTTCTTACAATTGAAGTCCATGTCATATTGTTTCATTGTTGCACTCTAACAAACCAAACCTCAGCCGGGCATGGTGGTGCATGCCTATAATCCCAGCACTTGGGAGGCAGAGGCAGGTGGATTTCTGAGTTCGAGGCCAGCCTGGTCTACAGAGTGAGTTCCAGGACAGCCAGGACTACACAGAGAAACCCTGTCTCGAAAAACCAAAAAAAAAAAAAAAAAAAAAAAAACAAAAACCAAACCTCTACATATATATTGGAAAGTGGAGATATATCATTTAGTTTGTTTATAGTTACACAAAGGCAGAAAGTTCATATATATATTTATATATATACATAAACATATAATTGAAGCATGATTAGGAAAATACATGCATATGAGATCTGAAAATGTTTATTTATCTCACCAATTTCTAAAACTTAAATAAATTATTTGAAATATCTTTCTCAGTATACAGATCTTTAAATAATTATTTCTTTCAGTGTATCTATAATATTTAAGATACATAAAACCACATGTCTAGAGCGAGCATAGTCCAGCACAGACAACTCAGCCAGAAGGGATCAGCAGAGCCAGGTACCAGCAGCTCAGCCAAGGTCACTCGGTGCCTTCAGCTGGGGCAGCCATCTTGCCCCAGACCCCCGCGCACGCGCAAACAGCGGGCACACTGGATGCAGTGAGCGACTGGAATCAGGTGCGTGGCCAGAGTTATAGCTTAGCTTAGCTCTGCAGGAGATCCGGGCACAGAAAGCTCAGCTGTGGGTGCAGACTACCGGCCAGGACCAGCTGTCTGAGCGGACTAGCAGCGAGGGGCCACCGGGCCGCCTCCGGGCACAGCTCGGAACTCTAGCAGCTGGAGTCAGGGGCCTGGACTCAGAGCGAGCATAGTCCAGCACAGACAATGCAGCCAGAAGGGATCAGCAGAGCCGGGAACCAGCAGCTCAGCCAAGGTCACGTGGTGCCTTCAGCTGGGGCAGCCATCTTGCCCCAGACCCCCATGCGCAAACAGCGGGCACACTGGACGCAGTGAGCGGCTGGAATCAGGTGCGTGGCCAGAGTTATAGCTTAGCTTAGCTCTGCAGGAGATCTGGGCACAGAAAGCTCAGATACAGGTGCAGACTACCAGCCGGGACCAGCTCTCTGAGCGGACTAGCAGCAGGGGCCACCTGGCCACCTCGGGGCACAGCTCGGAACTCTAGCAGCTGGAGTCAGGGGCCTGGACTCAGAGCGAACATAGACCAGCATAGACAACTCAGCCAGAAGGGATCAGCAGAGCTGGGTACCAGCAGCTCAGCCAAGGCCACACTGTGCTTTCAGCGGGGGCAGCCATCTTGCCTCAGATCCCCACGTGCAAACAGCGGGCACACTGGACGCAGTGAGCAGCTGGAATCAGGTACGTGGCCAGAGATATAGCTTAGCTTAGCTCTGCAGGAGATCCGGGCACAGAAAGCTCAGCTGCGGGTGCAGACTACCACAGCCAGGACCAGCTCTCTGAGCTGACTAGCAGCGAGGGGCCAACTTGCCACCTCGGGGCACAGCTCGGAACTCTAGCAGCTTGAGTCAGGGGCCTGGACTCAGAGCGAGCATAGTCCAGCACAGACAAGCTGCCAGAAGGGATCTGTCTCCTGGGGACAGGCGTGCTGTGCTTTCAGCAGAGTGCCATCTACAATAAGACCAACTAACGCCAGAGATAAAGAGATGGCAAAAGGCAAGCGTAGGAACATTATTAACAGAAATCAAGGCAATATGGTACCATCTGAACCCAATTCGCCAACCACAGCAAGTCCAGGATACCCCAGAACACCAGAAAAACAAGAGTTAGATATAAAAGCACAGGTCATGATGCTCCTAGAGGAACACAAAAAAGACATAAACAAATCTCTTAAAGAAATGCAGGGGAACATCAATAGGGTAGAAGCTCTTACAATCCAAACACAAAAAACACTTAAAGAACTCCAGGAGAATATGGGCCATCAGACAGAAACCAATAAAGAGGAAATGAGAAAATCAGTTAAAGAAATGCAGGAGAACTTGAAACAACAGGCAGAAGTCATGAAAGAGGGAGCACAAAAATATATTAAAGAATTACATGAAAACACAAACAAACAAATGATGGAACTGAGCAAAACCATCCAAGATCTGAACACAGAGGTAGAAACAACTAAGAAATCACAAAAGGAGGCAACCTTGGAGATAGAAAACCTTGGGAAGAAATCAGGGGTCATAGATGCAAACATAAACAACAGAATACAAGAGACAGAAATAAGAATCTCTGATGCTGAAGATAACATAGTAACCATTGACTCCACAGTCAAAGAAAATGCAAAATCCAAAAGGCTTGTAACCCAAAACATCCAGGAAATCCAGGACACAATGAGAAGACCACACCTAAAGATTATAGGGATAGATGAGAGTGAAGATCTACAACTTAAAGGGCCAGCAAATATCTTTAACAAAATTATGGAAGAAAACTTTCCTAACTTAAAGAGAGAGATGCCCGTGAATATACAAGAAGCCTACAGAACTCCAAACAGACTGGACCAGAACAGAAACACCTCCCGTCACATAATAATCAAAACCCCAAATGTACTAAACAAAGAAAGAATATTAAAGGCAGTAAGAGAAAAGGGCCAAGTAACATATAAAGGAAGACCTATCAGAATCACACCAGACTTCTCTCCAGAAACCATGAAAGCTAGAAGATCCTGGGCAGACCTCATGCAGACCCTAAGAGAAAACAAATGTCAGCCAAGACTACTATACCCAGCACAACTCTCAATCAACATAGATGGAGAAATCAAAATATTTCATGACAGGACCAAATTTACACAATATCTTTCCACTAACCCAGCTCTACAAAGGATAATAGGAGGAAAATTCCAACACAAGGAAGGGAATGGCACCCAAGAAACAGCAAGACAGTAAACTTCTTCCATCAAACTCAAAGGAAGATAACTACTCAAAAACAAAAATAACATCAAAAATGTCAGGAAGTAATAATCTCTATTCCTTAATATCTCTTAACATCAATGGACTCAACTCCCCAATAAAAAGACATAGACTAACAGACTGGATGCGGAAACAGGATCCTACATTTTGCTGCTTACAGGAAACACACCTCAGAGTCAAAGACAAACACTACCTTAGAGTAAAAGGATGGAAGACAATTTTGTAAGCAAATGGTCACAGAAAGCAAGCTGGAGTAGCCATTTTAATATCAGATAAAATTGACTTTCAACCCAAAGTCAGCAAAAGAGACACAGAAGGTCACTTCCTGCTAGTCAAAGGAAGAATCCACCAAGAGGAACTCACAATTCTAAACATCTATGCTCCAAATGTAAGGGCACCCTCATTTGTAAAAGAAACCTTACTAAAGCTCAAAGCACACATTGCACCTAACACAATGATTGTGGGGGACCTCAATACTCCACTATCTACAGTGGACCGACCAGGAAAACAGAAACTAAACAGAGATACAGAGAAACTCATCGAAACTTTGGAGCAATTGGATTTAACAGATATATAGAGAACATTTCACCCTAAAGCAAAAGACTATACCTTTTTCTCAGCCCCTCATGGTACCTTCTCCAAAATCGACCATATAATTGGACACAAGACAGATCTCAACAAATATAAAAAGATCAAACTAATCCCATGCCTCTTATCAGATCACCATGGAGTAAGAGTGTTATTCAATAGCAACAAAAACAACAGAAAATCCCCATACGCTTGGAGGCTGAACAATATTCTACTCAATGATACCTTAGTCCAGGAAGAAATAAAGAAAGAAATCAAAGAATTCTTAGAACTTAATGAAAATGAAGGCACAACATACCCAAATCTATGGGACACAATGAAAGCAGTGCTTAGAGGAAAACTCATAGCCCTGAGTGTCTCCAAAAAGAAACAAGAGAGAGCATATACTAGCAACTTAATGGCGCACTTGAAAGCTCTGGAACAAAAAGAAGCAATTTCACCCAGGAGGAGTAGAAGACAGGAAATCATCAAACTCAGGGCTGAAATCAATCAAGTTGAAACAAAGGGAACCATACAAAGAATCAACAAAACCAGGAGCTGGTTCTTTGAGAAGATCAACAAGATAGATAAACCCCTAGCCAGACTTACTAAAGGGCACAGAGACAGTATTCAAATTATCAAAATTAGAAATGAAAAGGGAGATATAACAACAGAAACTGAGGAAATTCAAAAAATCATCAGATCCTACTACAAAAACCTATACTCAACACAACTGGAGAATCTGGAGGAAATGGACAATTTCCTCGACAGTTACCAAATACCAAAATTAAACCAGGATCAAATAGATCGTCTAAACAGACCCATAACCCCCAAAGAAATAGAATGGGTCATAGACAGTCTTCCAACCAAAAAGAGCACAGGACCAGACGGTTTTAGTGCAGAATTCTATCAGACCTTCAAAGAAGTCCTGATACCGATACTCTTCAAATTATTCCACAAAATAGAAACAGAAGGAACACTACCCAACTCATTCTATGAAGCCACAATTACCCTGATACCAAAACCACACAAAGATCCAACTAAGAAAGAGAACTACAGGCCAATTTCTCTTATGAATATCGATGCAAAAATACTAAACAAAATACTTGCCAACCGAATCCAAGAACACATCAAAATGATCATTCACCATGATCAAGTTGGCTTCTTCCCAGGGATGCAGGGATGGTTCAATATAAGGAAATCCATCAATGTAATCCACTACATAAAAAAACTCAAAGAAAAAAACCACGTGGTCATCTCATTGGATGCTGAAAAAGCATTTGACAAAATTCAGCATCCTTTCATGCTAAAGGTCCTAGAAAGAACAGGAATTCAACGCCCATATCTAAACATAGTAAAAGCAATATACAGCAGACGAGTAGCCAACATCACGGTAAACTGAGAAAAACTTGAAACAATCCCTCTAAAATCAGGGACTAGACAAGGCTGTCCCCTCTCGCCATATCTCTTCAATATAGTACTTGAGGTACTAGCTAGAGCAATTAGACAACAGAGGGAAGTCAAAGGGATACAAATCGGAAAGGAAGAAGTCAAACTATCACTATTTGCAGATGATATGATAGTTTACTTAAGTGACCCAAAAACCTCCACCAGAGAACTCCTGCATCTGATAAACAACTTCAGCATAGTGGCTGGCTATAAAATCAACTCAAGTAAATCAGTAGCCTTCCTATATGCGAAGGATAAGCAGGCCGAGAAAGAAATTAGGGAAATGACACCCTTCACAATAGCCACAAATGATATAAAGTATCTTGGAGTGACGCTAACCAAACATGTGAAAGATTTATATGACAAAAACTTCAGGTCTCTGAAGAGGGAAATTGAAGAAGACATCAGAAAATGGGAAAATCTTCCATGCTCGTGGGTTGGCAGGACTAATATAGTCAAAATGGCAATCTTGCCCAAAGCAATATACAGATTCAATGCAATCCCCATCAAAATCCCAACTCAGTTCTTCATAGAGCTAGAAAGAGCAATTCTCAAATTCATCTGGAATAACAAAAAACCCAGGATAGCTAAAACTATCATCAACAGCAAAAGAACTTCTGGGGGAATCAATATCCCGGACCTCAAGCAATATTACAGAGCAGTGGTATTAAAAACTGCATGGTATTGGTTCAGTGACAGGGAAGCGGATCAATGGAATAGGATTGAAGGCCCAGAATTGAACCCACACATCTATGGCCAATTGATCTTCGACAAAGGAGGTGAAAACATCCATTGGAAAAAAGATAGCCTTTTCAACAGATGGTGCTGGCTCAACTGGAAGTCAACATGCAGAAGAATGAGAATTTATCCACTCTTATCTCCTTGCACTAAACTCAACTCCAAATGGATCAAGGATCTCCACATAAAACCAGACACACTAAAACTAATAGAAAAGAAACTGGGGAAGACCCTTGAAGACATCGGCTCAGGGGAAAAATTCCTGAACAGAACACCAATTGCTTATACTCTAAGAACAAGAATAGACAAATGGGACCTCATAAAACTACAAAGTTTCTGTAAGGCAAATGACAATGTCAAAAGGATAAATCGGCAACCAACAAATTGGGAAAAAATGTTCACGAACCCCACATCCGACAGAGGGCTAATCTCCAATGTATACAAAGAACTCCAGAGGTTAGACCCCAGAAAACCAAATAACCCTATTCAAAAATGGGGTACAGAGCTAAACAGAGACTTTTCACCTGAAGAAATTCGGATGGCTGAGAAACACCTTAAAAAATGTTCAACATCACTAGTCATTAGGGAAATGCAAATTAAAACAACCCTGAGATTTCACCTCACACCAGTCAGAATGGCTAAGATTAAAAACTCAGAAGACATCAGGTGTTGGCGAGGATGTGGAGAAAGAGGAACACTCCTCCACTGCTGGTGGGAATGCAAGCTGGTACAACCACTCTGGAAATCAGTATGGCGGTTCCTCAGAAAACTGGGCGTGATACTTCAGGAGGACCCAGCCATACCACTCCTGGGAATATACCCAGAAGATTCACCAGCATGCAATAAGGATACATGCTCCACTATGTTCATAGCAGCCTTATATATAATAGCCAGAAGCTGGAAAGAACCCAGATGTCCCTCAACAGAGGAATGGATACAAAAAATGTGGTATATATACACAATGGAGTACTATTCAGCCATTAGAAACAATGAATTCATGAAATTCTTAGAGAAATGGATGGAGCTGGAGAACGTCATACTAAGTGAGGTGACCCAGTCTCAAAAGAATACCCATGGTATACAGTCACTGATAAGTGGATATTAGCCTAGAAGCTTGGAACACCAAAGACACAAATCACATATCAAGTGATGTCTCACAAGAAGAAAGGAGTGGACACTGGTGCTAGAATGGACCAAAACATCATTGTGGGAGAGTACAAGAACAGTAAAGTGGGAGGAGATGGATGCAGGAGCAGGGGGAGGGAAAAGGACATGTGGGACCTTTGGGGGTGGGGAACCAGAAAAAGGGAAATGATTTGTAAATATAGAATATATACAATAAAAAAAAAGAAAAAAATGTGTAAACAAATTTGAGCCTTACCTAGGTGTGAAACTAACTCTTATGCCTTACCCAGATATGTAAATAATGTGTGCCTTACTTAGGTGTGTAATTATACCATTTGCCTTGCCTATGTGTGCAAATATACCATGTGCTTTACCTAGGTGCATAAATAACCTTGTATCTTACCTGGGTATGTAAAAACCTCTGTACCTTGCCTAAATGTGTAAATAAATGTGTGCCTAACAAAAAAAAAAAATAAAACCACATGTCTAATATGAGAGTACTAAATGAAATTTTCCAACTCCCCTTTCAATCTCATTACATTTGTCTCCCCACATTATTTTCTTAAACATTAAAATGCTTATTATATAAAGCAGACATGCCTTGTCTCATACCTGCCTTCATATGTATATTTGTTACAACTAAAAAAGAGAAAAATAAAGAAATTTATAATGAACATATGAAAAACAGCAAATAAGTCTGTACCTGATCCAGGACAAGAGATGTTAGTGGATAAAGTTCTGTCCACACATAGATTCAACACTCTCTGGAATCACCTGAGTTATGTACCCGTCTGCCTGTCCCTGAGTGCTTAATACTTTGTCTCTTAGGAATAAGAGGAAGTTATAATAAGAGTTTAATGTTATGATTTAAAAAATAAGGTTGATTGAAGAGCATTCCTGTTATCAATTTTAAAACATTCCTATGTAGTTAATTCCCCAAATTAGATTAACAAATTGTATTCAATACTTATTGATCATCACTCATAATATATATTTTAATGTTATAAATTAGGGAATTATTACATATCCATATGCCTGTAGAGATTTGCATTCACCCATAAAATATAATAAATTCATGCAATTCCACAAATGAATTCATATTTACTTAGTGAAGAAAGGAAACATTATTAGCTAATTGCCTAAACCCTCTGTGTAAAATTAAATAATGTGATTAGAAACAAAGTGTTGCTTCTTTCAGTTTATTAAAATAATTTCCTCTGTTTTCAGTAGGGTTTGATTGTCTTAATATCAAAAACTTTTCAAGTGATTTTTTTTTGTTTTGTTTTTCGAGACAGGGTTTCTCTGTGTAGCCCTGGCTGTCCTGGAACTCACTCTGTAGATCAGGCTGGCCTCGAACTCAGAAATCCGCCTGCCTCTGCCCCCCAAGTGCTGGGATTACAGGAGTGCGCCACCACACCCGGCCCCTTTTCAAGTGATTTTTAAAAATTTAGTTAATTCATTTTTTTTGATTCTTTTCCTCATACACTGTATACTCTGTTCATGCTCACTGTCTCCCTCCTGATCATCTCCTCCCACAATCCTTCGCCCCTCCCCTTCTCTTCCATGAGAGTGGCCCCCCCTAGTTTTTTCCTCTACCCTTATATTTCATGTCTCAGCAATGCTAGACATGCATTGATTGATGCAGCCCAGCTAGTAGAACATAACCCACTGACAGGCAACAACATTTGTGATTGCTCTGGTTCCAGTTGTTCAACACTCAAATATATGTGAAACTGAACATCTGCTACATATGAGTGGGCAGAACTAGGTCCAGTCCATGTATGTTCTTGGTTGGTGGTTAAGATTCTGAGAGCCCCAAGGGTCCAGGTTGATTGGCTTTGTTGGTCTTTTTTATTAAAGATTGATTTATTTGTTATATGTGAATACACTTTAGCTCTCTTCAGACACTCCAGAAGAAAGTGTCAGATCTCATTACAGATGGTTGTGAATCACCATTTGGTTGCTGGGATTTGAACTCAGGACCTTTGGAAGAGCAGTCAGTGCTCTTAACCACTTAGCCATCTCTCCAGCCCTTTGTTGGTCTTCGTCTGGAGTTCCCATCCCCTCTGGGCCCTGCAATCCTTCATTGTATTCTTCTGTAAAAATCCCCAAGTTCCATACATTGTCTGGCTGTGGGTGTCTGTATCTCTCACATTCAAGTTCTGGGTGGAGCCTCTCACAGGACAACAGGCTCCTCTCTCAAAGCATAACAGACTATCATTGACAATGTTAGGAAATGGTGGTTGCCCATAGGATGGGTCTCAATTTGGCCTGGTTATTGATTGGCCATCCCCTCATTCTCTGCTCCTTTCCTCATACCTGCATTATTTGTAGATAAATTGGGGATTGAAAATTTTATGGATGGGTCAGTGTCTCTATCTCTCCATTGGGATTCCTGTCTGGATAGAGGAGGTTGCCTTTTCTGGTTCCATATCCATAATGCAGTGAGTCATAACTAAGGTAAGCCCCATTGATTCTTAGGCCCCTCCCTTTTCTCAGGCCTTGTATCTACCTGGAGCTGCCCCCAAATCCTCACCCCCATGAGCTGCAGTTTTCCCTTCATTTCTCCTGTCCTTCCCCACACATGATCCTGAATCCCCCCATTCCCATCCCCATCCTCCTTCCTTCCCAGTTCCCCCTCTCCATCTCTTATGTCTCTTTTATGTCCCCTTCTAAGTGAGATGACAACTTCCTCACTTGGGCCTTCTTTCTTGTTTAGCCTCTTTCAGTCTATAGAGTGTAAAATGATACCTGTATTTTATGACTAATATCTACATATAATTGTGCACACACCATGCATGTCCTTTTGGGATTAGCTTACCTCACTCAAGATGATACGTTCAAGTTCCATCCATTACCTGGAAAATTCATGGTTTCTTGGTTTTAATGGCTGAATAGTAAGTATTCTATTGTGTAGAGTACCACATTTTCTTTCCCTACTCTTCAGTTGAGGGATATCTAGGTTGTTTTCAGTTTCTGTTGAATACAAATAAAGGTACTATGAACATAATTGAGCAATTGTCTTTGTGAAATGGTGGAGCACCTTTTGGGTATATGCCCGTTAGCACACCAAGGTCTTGAGGGAGAACTATCCAAAGTTTTCTGGAAAAAAAAAGCCAAATTGGTTTCTAAAGTTGTTGTGCAAGTTTTCACTCCCAGCAACAGTGAAGCTGTCTTCCCCTTATTCCACATCCTCCCCAGCAAGTACTGTCACTTGTGTGTGTTTGTGTGTGTGTGTGTGTGTGTGTGTGTGTGTTTTCGAGATAGGGTTTCTCTGTGTAGCCCTGGATGTGTTAGAATTCACTCTGTAGACAAGGCTAGCCTCAAATGCAGAAATCTGCCTGCCTCTGTCTCTGAAGTGCTGGGATTAAAGGCATGCGCCACTACTGCCTGGCTGTGTTTTTTATCTTACCCATTCTCATGGGTGTAAGTTGGTACCTCAGAGTTGTTTTGATTTGCATTTCCTTGATGAATAAGGACTTTGAACCTTTCCCTAAGAGCTTCTTGGCCATTCAAGATTCCTCTGTTGAATATTCTGTTTATTTCTGTATCTCACATTTTTTTAGGTTATTTGGTTTGTTGATGTCTAACTTCTTGAGCTCTTTGTACAATTTGGATTAATCCTATGGTAGCTTTACTGTTGGTGTAGAATTTTTTGAAATCTGTGGGCTGCTGATTTGTCCTATTTTTTTTTCAAGACAGGGTTTCTCTGTGTAGCCATGGCTGTCCTGGAACTCACTCTGTAGACGAGGCTGGCCACGAACTCAGAAATCTGCCTGCCTCTGTCTCACTAGCGCTGGAATTAAAGATGTGTGCCACCATCACCTGGCTTGATTTGTCCTATTAATATGTCCTATTAAGAGTGTTTTAATAGGTTATTAATAGCCTTGCAGTTTCATGAGTTGCCATTATTAATTGCTGACCTTAGAGCCTGAGCCATTGGTGTTCTGTTCGGGAACTTTTCTCCTGGAGCAATGCATTCAAAGGTATCTCACACTTCCTCTTCTATTAGATTTAGTGTATCTTGCATTATGTTGAAGTCACTGATCCACTTGGATCTGAGTTTTGTGCAGGTTAATAAGTATGGACCTATTTTCATTCTTCTACATGTAGACATCCATTCTATTTGCTGACGATTCTTTGATTTTTCCATTGTATGGTTTTGGCTTCTGTGTGTGATTTTATTTATAGGTTTCAAAACTTAAATCACACATACCTCAATTTGCAGTAATGTGTCTTAATTGATCCCTTTGGGTCTTATTTTGTTTTATTGTTATGAAATTCCCTGGCTTCTATAAAGCAACAATAAATATGATGTGAGACTGTGTGATATTTTAGTTTAAGAAAAAGTAAGCCATTGTAATATTTCAAAGCATTTTGTTGAGTTATTTATATATTTTGAATATTAGCACTCCACTAGATGTGAGGCTAGTGAAGATTTTTCCAATGCGTAGATTGTGGTTTTGTCCTATTAACTATGTCCTTTGTCTTACAGAAGATTTTCAGTTTCATGAGGTCCTATTTATCAATTTTTGGTCTGAGATCCTGAGCCATTGGAGTTCTACTTAGGAAATTTCCAACCAATGAGTTCGAGGTTCTTTTCCAAATTCTCTTCTATTAGGTTCAGTGTATCCGGTTTTATGTTGTGGTCCTTGATATACTTGTTCTTGAGTTTTGTGCAAGGTGACAAATATAGTTTTATTTTCATATTTCTATATACTGACAGCCAGTTAGACCAGTACCATTTGCTAGAGATGCTTTCATTTTCTGTTGTATATTTTTGGCTTCTTTGTCAAAGATCAAGTTTCCACAAGTGTGTGGTTTTATTTGTGGCCTTCAATTCTATTCCTTTGATCAACCTGTCTGTTTCTGCACCAACACCATACAGTTTTTATCACTATTTCTCTGTAGTACATCTTGACAACAGGGATGGCGATTACCCCAGAAGTTCTTTTATTGTTAAGAATTGTGTTTGCTAATCTGGTTTTTTGTTTTTCCATCAGAAATTGAGAATTGTTCTATCCATGTATTTAAAGAACTGTATTGGAATTTTGATGGGGATTGCATTGAATATGAAGATTGTTTTTGGTAGGATACATATTTTTACTGTGTTAATCATACCAATCCTTGAGCATGTGAGATCTGTCTTTTTCTTTTTTTTTTCTTTTTTTTTTTTGAGATCTTCATTTCTTTCTTTCTCTAGAGATTTGAAGTTCTTGTCACACAGGTCTTTTACTTGTTTTGTTAAAGTTATATGAAGAAGCCAACATCAATAAAAACAACACTATAAAATGGGATATAGAGCTAAACAGAACTCAAAACAGAGGACTCTTGAATGGGGAAGAAGCACTTAGGGATATTTCAAAGTCTTTAGTCATTCTTTAGTCATTAGGAAAGTGCAAATCAAAAGGACCCTGAGGAAGCCTGGCATGGTGGTGCACGCCTAAAATCTCAGCACTTGGGAGGCAGAGGCAGGAGGATTTCTGAGTTCGAGGCCAGCCTGGTATACAGAGTGAGTTCCAGGACAGCCAGGACCACACAAAGAAACCCTGTCTCAAAAAACCAAACCAAACCAAACCAAACCAAACCAAACCAAACCAAACCAAAACAAAACAAAACAAAACAAAACAAAACAAAAAAAGGACCCAGAGATTCCACCTCATGAGAATCAGAATGGCTACTCAATGAATGAATCAGAATCAAAAACTCAGTTGACAGTATATGTTGGTGAGCATGAAAACAAAGAAGATCACCCCTGTGTCAGGTGTGATTGCAAACTGGTACAACCATTATGGAGATCAATTTTGATGTTCCTTGGAAAATCATGAATAGATCTACTGAAGACCCAGGAATACTACTCTTGGATATATACCTAAATGATTCCTACCATACCACAGGGGCATGTGCTCTACTATGTTTATATGGGCTTCATCTGTGATAGCGAGAAACTGGAAACAACCCAGGT
Organism: Apodemus agrarius; assembly: GCA_964023405.1. Taxonomy (NCBI): domain Eukaryota; kingdom Metazoa; phylum Chordata; class Mammalia; order Rodentia; family Muridae; genus Apodemus; species Apodemus agrarius. Next base: position 96,348,630 of record OZ030008.1, on the reverse strand, counting down.
GTTCCACAACAGAAGAATGGATACAGAAGATGTGGTTCATTTACACAATGGAATACTACTCAACTATTAAGAATAAGAACATCCTGATTTTTGCAGGTAAATGGATGGAACTAGAAAATATCATTCTGAGTAATTCCAACCCCAAAGGACATGTGTGGTATGTATTCACTAATGAATAGATATTAGCCAAACAAGTAAAACATATCCAGGATACAACCCACAGAACTCAAGAAGGTTAACAAGCTGACGTGCCAAAAGGAGGATGCTTCAGTCCCACTTGGGAGGGAGAAGAAAGCAATCATTGGGAGTTGGGAGGATAGAGATTGAGAGGGACCTGGATAGGTACAAGGGGAAGGGGGAGCATGGGGGATAGGGAAGGAAACAGGACAGAAGCTTTGAAAACCAGTAGAATGAATGGAAATATAAAATCTTGGTTGGGGGAGCCGTGGTGAGGGTGGAAGGTAGGGGAGAACCTATAGAATGTACGAGATAACTGGGAGGTGAATGACTCCCAGGACTCAAAGGTAGGGGCCTTAGATTAAATGCCCAACAGTGAGGAGAGGAAATTTGTAGAGTCTACTTCTAGTAGAAAGACAGGGCATTAGATGCAAGGATGGGGTTGCCACCTGCCTTAGTTAGGGTTTCACAGCTGTGAACAGACACCATGACCAATGCAAGTTTATAAAAGGCAACATTTAATGGGGCTGGCTTAGAGGCTCAGATGTTCAGTCCATTGTCATCAAGACAGAAACATGGCAGCATCAAGGCAGATATGGAGCAGCTTCCTGTTGAGAGTTCTACATCTTCCTCTGAAGGGTACTAGTAGAAGACTGATTTCAAGGCAACTAAGGTGAGGGTCTTAAGCCCACACCCACAGTGACACACCTACTCAAACAAGGCCACACCTCCTAATAAGGTCACTTCTTGGGCCAATCATATACAAAGGATCACATTCCACTACCTGGCCCCCATAGGCTTGTTCAAACATGAGTCTATGGGGGCCGAACTTAAAAGTAGCATAATGCAAAATACATTTAATCCAACTACAAAAGTCCCTGTAGTCTATAGCAGCAATCTCAACAAGTCCAAAGTTCAAGGTCTCTTTTGAGATTCATCCAATCACTTAACTGTAATCCCCCAAGCAATATAGGAAAACATCTGGGCAAAGTCCAAACTCTGCATCTCCATGTCTGATGGCAAAGCAGTCTTCAGATATCCAACTCCTTTTTCATCTTTGTTGACTTCAACAATTCTTTCTCCCTGTTAGCAGCTTTCCTTGGCAGGCATCCTGTGGCTCTGGCATCTTTAACATCTTGGGGTCCCCAATTTAATTTCAGCATCACAGCTTCTTGTTCCAATGTCTGAGATCCACACATGATCTTCTGTGCTTCTCCAAAGAGCTGGAGTCACTTCTCCTGCTCTGCCCTCTGTAGCACTCTAAGTTCAGGTTGATCCACTCTACTGCTACTGCTGTTCTTGGTGGTCATCCAATGGTACTGGCATCTCCAATATGCTAGGGTCTTCCACTGAAACTACGCTTCACCAAAGCCTCTCAACGACTCTCTTCATGATACCAAGCCTCAACTCCTTTGCATGACACCTTTAGTCCTGTGCTGCCAATTACAACTGAGGGTACACTTTCACCAATGGCCTTTCATGGCCTCTCATAGTACCAAGCCTCAGCTGTTCTTCATGATGCCTTCATGCCTTCAAAACGAGTACCACCTGGATGATTCTTACACGTTACCAAGTACAGCATTAGAATATTGTCTGGGGAAAAAAAGCTGGGCGGTGGTGGCGCACACCTGTGATCCCAGCACTTTGGGAGGCAGAGGCAGGCAGATTTTTGAGTTCGCGGCCAGTGTGGTCTACAGAGTGAATTCCAGGACAACCAGGGCTATACAGAGAAACCCTGTCTATACAGAGAAACCAAATCCCCCAAAAAAGAATATTGTCTGGGATTGGTGTCTGAAGATTGGGCGGATCCAGAGAGGGGCAGTTTCTGGATGGCTTTTCCTTCAGTCTCTGTTCCACTTTTTGTCAGGGGATATTCCTTTCTTTATTGGATATTTTATTTTATTTACATTTCAAATCTTATCCCCTCTCCTGGGATTCCCCTCTGCAACAACACCCCTCTCCCATTTCTCCTCCCCCTGCTTCTGGATGTTCTCTCTCCCATCCACTAACTCCCACCTCACCACCCTGGCATCCACCTACACCGAGGAATTCCACCTTCACAGGAACAAGGACTTCTCCTATTGATGCCAGACAATGCCATCCTCTGCTACATATGCTGCTGGAGCCATGCCTCCCTCCATGTGTACTCTTTGGCTGGTGTTTTAGTCTCTGGGAGCTCTAGGGGAGTCTGATTGGTTAATATTGTTGTTCTTCCTAAGGGGTTTCAAAAACCTCCAGCTTCTTCCATTCTGGGTCCCTCCAGTCTCTCTTTCATTGAAGATTCTGTGCTCAGTCTAATGAAAATTTTAAAGACATGGACAGTTAGAAAATAACTTGACAGAAATGTCAAATAATTATTCACAAATGTTCAAGAGATAAATGTAAGTGATTAATAAATGAGTAAAAGAAAAATAAAACAAACCAAATAAGACATCTTTGGAGCTAAAAGAATGAAATAAGTAAAGTAGTAACAGGCTTAATGTTTTCTACGATTGATCTACTTGTACTTTTGACCTTGTCTTGGCAAAATGGAATTTTCACTTACATGTAGTATGATCTATATGCATTCCTTACATTATCTATCATGTCTGAGTTTTTTGATTGACAGCATAAGTTTTTCTTTTTTATTTATATTTTTCATTATTTTCTATATTTTTTGTTTATGTTCCAAATGATTTTCCCTTTCCCAGTTCCCTCCTCCCCATAAGTCCCATAAGCCCTCTTCTCTCTGCTGGTTCTCCAGTCAAACCCCTCCCACTTCCAGCCTAAGTTTTTCATTTCCAGTTTTATATTGGTTTTGGTTTTCTTTAGTGAGTGTACTCTTTTGTTTTGGTCAAATTCAACTTTTATGTCTTGAAAGCTTTTGTAATTGATGTGTGTTAGAAAAAGAACTATCAATTTTCTACTAAGGAGTGTCACACTCCAGGGAAGGCCTGGTACCCAGAAGTAGTAGACATACTTTTTTACCCCATGGTCAGTATTTTGGGGGAAGGGCTTTATTATACTTTTATTTGTTTATTTTGACTTTACTTGTTTGTTTGTTTTGTTTTTTGAGGTAGAGGAGAATGAAAGACAAGGACAGGGAAATAGAGAGTGATCGGAAAGTTTGGTAAAGGGGAGGTGAAGAGAAGAGGACTTAGGAGAGAAAAAATCATCAAACTTTATTTTCTGAAAACATTTCAATTGAATGAATCAGTATTAATAGACTGACCAGACTACATCCATAGAAAATGGGAAACATTGGATTTCCCTATGCAGTACTAGCATGGGAAATGAGGCACCACTTTAACAAATAGCCTGACCTCATCTAAACTAGCTGTATTAGGCTATTATAAAACAATTTATAAAACCACTCCTATGAGTGGCAAACAGTAAAATGTTCATCCTAGTATGATTCAAGTAGCCATGGAAAGCATTTATTTAGAATTTATAAAGCAATTATAACTCCACAAATGGAACACTAGATTACCTGATGAATAAACAAGTAAAATACAAGATGAATCTGGTACAACCATTCTTGAAATCAATCTGGAGATTCCTCAGAAAATTGGAAGAAAGATCTAACACAAGTCCCAGCTATACCACTCTTGGGCATATACCCTAAAAATGCCCCACCACACCATAGGGACACATATTCCACTATGTTCATAGAGGTCTTATTTTTAATAGACAAAAGCTGGAAGCAACTTAGATGTCCCACAAAAGGAGAATGAATACAGAAAATATGGTATACAGTGGCATACTTCTTAGCTACTAAAAACAACGACTCCTTGAAATTCACAGGCAAATGGATGGAACTAAAAAATATGATCCTGATTGAGGTAACCCAGTCACAAAAGAACATACATGGTGTGTACTCACTAATAAGTGGATCTTAGCCCAAAAGCTCAGAACACATAAGATACAATTCACAGACCACATGAAGCTCAAGAAAAAGGAATACCAAAATGTAGATGCTTTAGTCCTACTTGAGGGATGGGGCTACCTACCCATCTCAAAAATTTGAATGCAGAATTGCTCCTGTGTAAAGTAAATACAGGGATAACAAGTAGAGTGTATTAGTCTGGGTTCAAGGGACTGAAGGAAAGGCCATCCAGAGACTACCCCACCTGGGGATCCATTCCATATGCAGCTACCAAGACCAGACACTATTGCAGATGCCAAGAAGTACTTGTTGACAGGAGCCTGATGTAGCTGTCTCCTGAGAGGTTCTGCCAGAGCCTGATCAGTACAGATGTGGTTGCCAGCATCCAAACATCTGACTGGGCATAGGGATACCAATGAAGGAGTTAAGGCAAGGACTGAAGGAGCTGAAGGGGTTTGCAACTCCATAGGAAGAACAACAATATTAACCAACCAAACCCCTAAGAGCTCCAAGGGACTAAACCAACAACAAAAGAATACACATGGAGGGACCCATGACTCCAAGTGCATATGGACGTTATTTGGCATCAATGGAAAGGGAGGCCCTTGGTCCTGTGGATGCTAGATGCCCCAGCATAGAGTAATATTTGGGCAGTGAGGCAGGAGTGGGTCGTTGGGTGGGGAAGCACCCTCATAGAAGTTTTCAGGAGGTGGATGTGATAGATAGTTTGCAGAAGAAAGACTGGAACGGTGTATAACATCTGAAATGTAAATAAATAAAATATCCAATAAAAAATGAGAGGCCGGGGCCCCCTGGGAGTAGGGAGGCCTAGCAGGGGCTATGGGAACATCCTCTTGGAGACTTGAGGAGAAGCAAAGAATGGGATGACAAACTGTGGGAGGGCCAACTGGAACGGTGACAATGGTTGAACTGTGAAAATTGAAAGTAACATAAAAGTATAAGATGAATAAACTTTCTATAGGAAAACAAACTAATTAAACATTATGAAGCTCTATAATCCTATTGTGTGCATATTTTCTGTTTAAAAGACAAATGTCTAGGATTTTATAAATAGCTAAACATGTAGTATAAATATGGATATATAGATATAATATAGATAGTAGAAATATAAATCCTTGCTCTTAGTATAGAAAAGAATGCAGTTGGTTATTTTGCCATCTACTATTGTGCATTGAAGCTAAGTATATTAATGTATTGGGAAATTACTTTTAAAAGATGTAATAATTAATAACTTTAATAAAAATGGCTCTAAGCAAATGATACTAAAAAACTAGAATTTTCAAAAACTGCTTTCTATTGAAGGACATGCTACTCTGATTGTTTAGAAAAGAAGGCAAGATAAAATATATTTTAAAAATTGTCATAGACAGTCAACTTTATGATGTCTCACTTTACAAAATTAGAGAAAAGCTCTCTTGATATTGAGAAGACTCCCATTTATGTACAGATTCATCATTGACTCAATCATAATACCTTTGTATCCTCATGTAGCATTTATAGAAGTAATATAAGAAGTTTTAGGTTATTGATGAGTCCTTAAATTTTCTTATTTATATAATTCTGTTATTAATGCTGTTAGGCATTAATAACAGAATTATATAAATCAGAAAATCTGATTTATATAATTATATAAATCAAAATTTATATAATTAAAAAATCTGATTTATATAATTTTATATAAATTATATAAATTTATATATATTTATATATATTTATATAAATATATATAAATTTATATATTATAAAAATTATATAAATTTATATAATATATAAAAATTATATAAATTTATATAATTTATATAATCAAAAATCTGATTTATATAATTCTGTTATTAATGCTGTTAGGCATCTGTCCCAACACTTACACGATTTATCCCCCTTCATTTCTGTGATTTAAAAATAAGTTAGTTTCATTTTAGACTTTGCTTTTATATGTAAAGATCTATTTATAGAAATGTAAATAAAGAATATATCTAATAATTTAACAATAAATTAAAAAATAAAAGATCTATTACTAGGGGAAGTAGCTCTTTATTTGAGACATGAATTTAAGTGTTTTCTTATGTATCAACAGTGTTTTGCACAATGTAAAACTTATTTATGTTTTCCATACAGAATTAATTTAATTTACTTTTTTTCTTTTTTCTTTTTTTCAAAACAGGGTTTCTCTGTATAGTCCTGGCTGTCCTGGAACTCAGTCTGTAGACCAGGTTGGCCTCAAACACAGAAATCCGCCTTCCTCTGCCTCCCAAGTAATGAGATTAAAGGTGTGCGCTACCACAGCCTGGCAGAATTATTTTATTTTATAGTTTAAGTTTTTTTGTGTTTTATAAAAATTTAGGTATAGCTAGATTAGTAAACATTTAAAAAATAAAAAATAGGTAATTTAATTCTACATTTTAAAGACTACTATACATAATTTAAGATGAAGTTTACTACAATTTGAATTATTAATGACATCTAATTTCTTTCCTTAAAATGATTGTTTTCTGAATTATTTTGTTTAAGAATCCCATGTTATGAATTTGGCTTACTGTGTTTCATATAATTTTCATTTATATGTGTGTGGTTTTCAGGATATACTCTTTAGTATCATCAGAAGGCCTCTCTGTCCATTCTTTTGAGGGGTTAGGTCCTTACCTAAACTTTCATCTCACCCTTCACCTAGCTAAGGTTTGGATCTACATCTAAAAGAGCTTATTCTTGTTTGGCATCTCACTCTCACCCTGAGCAAGTCCTTCCCTGGTCCCACATGAGGCCTCACTGCTTGCTCCTCTCACCCTTTCCTTGTTTATTTTTTTTATGCCTTCTCCACTTCTAATGAACTTTACCAAATATTCTTTGCTCTCAATACTAAGATATAGGAGGAATCATTTTCTGATAATCATCAGAATTATTAAAGACACTATTTAATGAATAATATATCAGTGTTATATTAGAGCCATAATAATTCGTCCCCAGTGAGATCCTTTTATAAATTTTACAAATTCTTTTTTATTTAAATATTTTCTTGCAATATACTTTGACTATATTGTTTCCTCTAATCATTGAGGAATATTCTTATGTTACCTAAAAGGTTAGGAGTGATTGTCATTCTTGAAAGCTCAGAAGCTTGGATCTACAGACTTTGTTCTTCATGGACTTTTTATTATTGCAGCTGGACTTAGTCTACATTAGGCATGTCCTCTCAGCAAAGCTTGCTTTTCTTGTTCTTTTAAAAACCATAGCACAGACTTTCCTGTGAATACAGGACACAGAATCCATTATAGTATACTGACTGTAGAAAGATATAAAATAAATGCTTACAGAGTCAATGTACTGTGAACCAAGACAATACCTAGTGCCTTCATAATAGAGAGCATCACAGTTGTCAATTTGCCAAAATAGATAATTAATGTCAAGGTGTCAGTTTTGGACTATAAGTCCTAGTGTTGCTCAGTAAACTGTCAGTGTCAAAGAAAGAAACCACACTGTGTTTTCAATTCCACTGGGGGCCAACTTATAGGTCAAGGTAGAGTAAATACAATCTGGGAAAAAATAATACGTAAATAGGTAAATATAAAAGACATTCCCTGATGTAGAAATTTGTATCTATAGACAGATAGCTAATAGAGAACAGAGCTACATTTATTTTATAGTCTTCAGAAACAAAATTACTTAACACAAGATTACAAACCTTTGATGATACAAATGGTTCCACTTAATGAACTGTCTAAATTATGGTAACAAATAGTCAAAATTATTTTTGTAAGAAAGGTAAATATGAGTTATTTTATACTGATATCCATTGTAGATCAATATCAAGTCATTCCATATTTTGCAATTCTACTTTTAATATTCTACCTATTATAGGAAACATTAATTTAAAAATTAACAAATGTTTAATTACATAAATATAATTTATATTGTGTTTGGTATAGTAAGTAAAGATGTTGAAATATCTTAAAATAGAAAAAAACGTACTTATGATAATTTTATTAAGTGTAATTTTAGAGAAAACTTTAAAGTAGCTAATTTTAATGATTTAAAAGAAGTGGCAAATTCCTTTGCTTGGTTTAATTATATTTTAATAGGAGGCTAAGAACTAAACAACCAATGGGATAGATTTATAAAACTGAATAATTAAAAGAATAATTATTTTGAAAGAAAGATCACAGAAATAGAATGTTCTAAAATAATGAAAATTATTTTAAGTTCAATGTAGTAATGTAAATTCATTAAAGCATTTATATTCCTTATGCATAGCAAAATACACTCAGAAAAATGGAACTTCTGACCTGTGCATGACTTAGAATACTATTAGAAATTCTTTTAAGTCTTTGGATTTATTCTGAAAAGAGAGGCTTAAAACAGAAATAATGTGGCATCATTTTTATTATTGTAAACCTATTAGGAATTAAGCATTTACTACAAAGAAGAGTGCTACTTGAGAAGAGCACACTGGGTAATTTATACAGTTTGTAGCTTCTTCTTCTCTGGAGAAGATATATCGGTGGTCTGAATGTCATTTTAATAAAAAAAATTTGTATTACACAACTTTAAACGGTAGTAAAAAAAGTCAGGAAATATAGGAATTTACTATATTAATCATTGAGATGTAAAAACATAAAGTTATTTTATTTTTTTTCTCTCCATATTAATTATCATCTTCTGCTTGAAAGTGAATTTTTTCTTTAAATAGAGCCACATTACTTCAAATCAGAATAATTAGCAACAAATGAAGCAGTGGACCATTAATTGAACAAAAATCAGACTAAAGAAGGAAAATAGTCATAGCTTTCTCTGACATATCACTTAAGATTTTTGTGATACATTTTCATTATACTATGGCACTTATTTTCATTGAGGTTCTTAGCACAGTGTAACTGTTACTTAGTATATATCTAGGCAGCAACACTAACAAATTTATCTGTGTCTAAGAAACATTCCCTTGTCCTGCTTTGCATTTATATGAATGGCATATTCTGAAGTCTGCTGTGCTGTGTGTGTGTGTGTGTGTGTGTGTGTGTGTGTGTGTGAGAGAGAGAGAGAGAGAGAGAGAGAGACTTACAATATTCTCACTATTTTGTAGTAATGTTGTGTTATTTACAATATAAACAGTGAAACTATGTACATAGTTTCATGTGGTGGGTTCTTTTTTGGAAACTCAATTTAACTATTATTTATTGATATATCATTGCCTTTGAAAGCCTCTACTGGCACAATTTATTATTAAAACTTTAAACCCACTCCCTCCCCCAAAGATTTGTGTGATAAATGCCATAGTTAACCATAAAGATAATTTCACCAAAAGGTTCTCATGTGGAGTCCTGATATTTGAGTCACATTAAGGAGAGGTAAAATAAAGAAAAAGTATAAAAACATATTCCTGGGTATGCCACTTTCCGAAAAGCTTTATTACCTTCTTTAAGATTTTATCATTCTAGAGTGATGACACTCATTTTTAAAATAAATGTCAAGCAAAGGGATAGATTGGTTGAAATTCTTTTGGACTAAGTTTTGATTAAATCATTTGGACTAAGCCAATTTCAAACTGTAGAAGAATCAAAGGTAATATTTAAAAACAAATATAGATAATGTTTGAAGAAACATATGTACCATGGCTATCTCCAGGGTGTTTTGGTTTGGTTTGGTTGTCTGTATTAAAATGTGTGATTCACACAATAATCTTAAGTAATTTTAGAATTATTAAGTCATTGGATAGCTTAATAAATTATGCTACATTAGAATACTTGTTACACAGTAGAAGAAAATTAAAAACAATTCAGCTATATAACATTGTAGCAGAACTTTGTCCTATATTGCTAATTCTGTTACTGTACTTTTTTTTCAGGACAAGGTGCAAACCATGGTATTGAAGAGATGAAAGGCAAATAGGTGCACATGAAGAGTCAGAGGTCATCTTGGATGAAATATCTTACAAAGCATCCTCTTCAGGATTAGAGAGGTACCAATTGATTCCTCACCATGGATAGCACCTCTTTGTCTTTATATAAAAATACTTCCTTTGAATATTGTCCTCAGCCAGAATAAAATGTTTGAAAGAAAACTATTTTTAGTAAAGTAAATCAATAAGGCCATTAGATGAAATTTAATAAGTAATGTGATACATTCCTAGAAGATAACAACCAAGTTCTACAAAATATCTAGAAGTTTAGGTAAGTGGAAAACCCTGACAAGAATCACTTTGTGTGACTAAATTATATTTTAATATTGCTTTATTTAGCTCTTACAAAAATGATCAAAGTTTTTTGTTTTATTTCATTTTATCTTATTTTATGTTATTAATCATTCCATTAATTTACATCTCAAATGACACCCACTTCCTGGTTGCACCTCCACAAAGCCCCCATCCCACCATCTGCCCTTTCCTCTCTCCCCGTTGCATCTATGAAGATTTTAGAATGAAACTCTAGGCTAATGGAGACAATTTACTATAAGGAACAGCCATAAAGCTCTAGTAAAAATTATTGCATTTTCCATTTTTTCTATCATGAAAATTCTTTTAAAAAGCAAAGCTAAAATGATTAACTAAATTTTTGGTTATGGGTTAAGTAAAACGTTGTGGTGGTTCACAGAGTCCTGAGAGTTTAAGGAGGTCTGCCCCTTTCCCTCAACACACAGTGCACTGCTTCTCCTCCATAAGCCTCCTACTTACATTCAGATAAGAAATGGATTCCTAAGTTTGTTTAAATGAGTGAAATTTCCTTAAATCCCTACTTAACATAACTCAGAAAGACACTTCTTTTAACCATGCTATTCATTTTTTTGTAATTTTTAAATTGCCTATAATTATGAACTGAAAAACTAGAAAAATATCTGCAAATCTTAAGTCATAAAACAAAAGGAGACCTTGGAATAAACATGTTGCCATTTTCAAATAAGCTAAGAGAAAACCTTTGAAATTTTTAACCATAAAATAGGAACCCTTGAAATAAATAAGTAAAATATGTTGTAATTCTCAAACAAGCTAAAAGAAAATTAAAAAATTTAATCATAAAATTATAATGAAATCTTTGAAGAAATAAATAAATAATAGCATGCATTTTTTTCCATAGATGGAAAACACTAACACAAGGAGGGAAACTATACCCTAGAAAAAGCAAGACCATAATTTCTTCCAACAAACCTAAAAGAAGGTAACCACACAAGGATAACATCAATAATAACAGGAAGCAGCAATCACTATTCCTTAATATCTCTTAACATCAATGGGCTTAATTTCGCAGTAAAAAGATACAGACAGCCGGGCGGTGGTGGAGCACGCCTTTAATCCCAGCACTTGGGAGGCAGAGACAGGTGGATTTCAGAGTTCAAGGCCAGCCTCGTCTACAAAGTGAGTTCCAGGACAGCCAAGAGCTACAGAGCTACACAGAGAAACCCTGTCTTGAAAAACCAAAAAAAAAAAAAAAAAAAAAAGACAGACTAACAGAAATATTCTTCCTGTAAATCATCAATTTTATCAGAAAATGATTATAATTCCTCTTTCAATTAATTTAGTAATTTTTTTTTGTTTTTTTGAGACAGTTTCTCTGTATAGCCCTGGCTGTCCTGGAACTCACTCTGTAGACCAGGTTGGCCTCGAACTCAGGGATCCACCTGCCTCTGCCTCCCAAGTGCTGGGATTAAAGGAGTGCACCACCACCGCCCAGCCATAATTTAGTAATTTTTTTTATGTCTACCATTTTGTCTATATTATTTTCCATGATAATATTCAATTTTAACATGTTTTTCTATAGATTTCTTCTATTTTATCAAAAATATTTCCATGTAAATCTCTAATTTTGTCACAAAATGTTTTTAATTTCACTTTCAATTAATTTAGAAATGTTTTTTATGTCTACCATTTTATCTGTACAATTTTCCATGAAATAGTCAATTTCAACGTGTTTTCTATATATTTCTTCAATTTTATTAGAAATATGATAAAATGGAAGATTTATAAGGAAAATAAATCAATATATAAAATGTTAAAAAAAGAAATCGCCCAAGCATAAAACTAGAAATCATAATAAATATGCAAAACACTTTTAATGTGAAAAAATAATGACCTGACAAAACTTTATGAGACAAAGGAGCTTTCAAAATGCCATTAAAATTGTTAGCCATCTACTCCTAGGTATAGGGTCTGTACTTTAAGAGAGACTTGTATACCCTGTGAGATAAAATAAAGTTGGGCTAATATCACTAACAGTAAAATTTGTAATCAGCGTACTTTTTAGTAGATGAAATTTATCAGATACTTAAAGTTTATCAGGATGATTGTATATTAGAATAAAAGCCTCTTACAATAAAAACAAAGTAAAACCCCATGTTGACTAAATCTGCTTCACAGATGAACCATCAACAAAAATCACAAGAAGGAAACCTAACCAATCTGAAGGAATTTGTTCTTCTTGGATTTTCAGATGTTCCTGATCTCCAGTGGTTTCTCTTTGGACTGTTGATAGCCATGTATTCCTTCATCCTATTAGGCAATGGCACCATTTTACTAATCACAAAGGTAGACTCTGCACTTCAGACCCCTATGTACTTTTTTCTTGGTAACTTTTCCTTTTCAGAGATATGTTATGTATCAATTACTCTTCCCAGAATGGTCTTCAACCTTGGAACACAGAAAAGGGCCATCTCTTTCATTGCCTGTGCTACACAAATGTGCTGCACTCTTATTCTGGGGGCCACAGAGTGCTTCTTGCTAGCTGTGATGGCCTATGACCGTTATGTTGCCATCTGTAACCCGCTGCACTATCCTCTAGTCATGAACCAAAAGGTGTGTTCTCAACTGGTGATTGGCTCCTGGATTAGTGGAATCCCGGTACAGATAGGGCAGACATCACAGATCTTTTCTCTATCATTTTGTGGTTCCCACCAAATCAACCACTTCTTCTGTGACATTCCCCCAATTCTTCACCTGGCCTGTGGGAATATTTTTATCAATGAGATGATGGTTTTCCTAGGTGCTCTCTTATTTGTCTTGTTTCCATTCCTGTTAATAGTATTTTCCTACAGTAAAGTCATCTCTACAGTCTTGAAGCTGTCATCAGCCAAAAGTCGAGCCAAAGCCTTCTCTACTTGTTCTTCTCATCTTGCAGTTGTGATGATATTTTTTGGATCAGGTATGATTACATATTTCAGGTCCAGTACTAGGCATTCAGGTGAGACAGATAAAGTGCTTTCTCTTTTCTATACTGTTGTGACTCCTATGTTTAATCCTGTGGTATACACTCTAAGAAATAAGGATGTCACAATAGCACTGAAAAAATTCTTATGCAAACAATTTGTGAAAATATAATATGACTTATATTAGAGATATACCTTTTATTTGTCTAATTTTGCAGAAATAGCTCTAATTATGCATCTTTCCTGTTTCTATATGTAATATAAGAAAATCAAATTTATATGTGATGTTGAGATATATATATCTTAGTAATGTTAAGTAATATATATTAGCAAATTAAGATATTTCAATTTTATGTAACAGATTTATTATAAAACATCATTGTCAAGCAAAATATTTGATACTGTTGACTATTGTAACACATATTATGATATACTAACTACTGAAAATCCTATATATTTCATTTCCACATTTAGTTAGAATGATTGATTTTAATTATATAGTAAAATTAGTTTCTCTTGTGTCTCTAAGATTATTTCATGTATAAAGACTCTTGCTGTCAAATCTGTTGATTTGTATCTTATCCCCAGAACCCACATTATGGCAGAAGAATCTACCCTTTCAATTAGTCCTCCGACCTCCAGACATGTGCTAGAGGATACATATTCTCACAAATGCACGAACACACACACACACACACAATGAGAGAGAGAGAGAGAGAGAGAGAGAGAGAGAGAGAGAGAGAGAGAGAAACAGAGAGACAGAGAAACAGAGACATACATACATACTGTTTCAGAAAAAGCCCCATGATGTCATGGTATGCTGTGAGGAAGTTATTTTCTTTGGTGTTTAGGTAAATGTTTTATAATTATCATTTAAGTATACTTGGTTTATGAGATGATTTGTTTCCAGCATTTCCCTGTTTAAATTTGGTCTGGGTGATCTGCATCTTGGCAAATGTGAAGTATTGACATCACTACTCTTGCTGTAATAAGGTCATTATATAATTGTACCTGTATTAGTGAATCAGGATGACCTGTAATTCTTGCACAGTTGGTTAGAGTTAGAATATATTTGTGTGGATTTCTCTTTGATTAACATATACTATATAGTATATAATTTCAGATTAATTTTGGTTTGAAGTCTATTTGTCAGATATTAAAATGGCTATGTGAGTTTGTTTCTTGTGTCCGTTATTACATATAGTTTAAATAAAAGCAATTAGTATGGAACTGGTGAGATGGCTCAGCAGTTAAGAACACTGATCTTTCTTCTTGAGGTCCTGGGTTCAAATCCCAGCAACCACATGTTGGCTCACCAACATCCATAATGAGATCCAGCACCTCTTCTGGTGTGTCTAAAGATAGCTACAATAAACTTATGTATAATAATAAAGAAATAAATCTTTGAAAAGTTAAAGCAATTAGTAAATCTGCACTCATTGTAACAATCATTTTAAATATTTTATTTGAAATTGGAACACATTTGCACCATGTTCCCTTCTAAGCACTCCCTGCTGTCCTCCCTCCAACCATTCCTTTTTATTAATTTATTTATTGCAAAGGGAAGTAAAGGGAAATAAAAACACTTTTTGATAAAATTAAAGATTTACATGGAAAATATTTCAGATAAACACGTTAAAAATGACAATTTTCACGGAAAATTAAAGAGTAAAGTGGTAGACATGTAAAACATTGCTAAATTTATTGAGATATGGGATAGAAACATTTTACAACAGAATTGAAGATTTATGTGGAAAATGTTTCTGATAATTGTAGGAAAATGTAGAAAAGCTGTTAGAATTGAAGATTATCAAGGAAAATATTATGTATATATAATAATGGTAGCTGTAAAAGTATTCCTAAGTTGATTGAAAGTGGAATTATAAACATTTCCTGATAAATGTGAAGATTTACATGAAATATATGTTTTTAGCTTTTCATCTTTTTATTTTATTTTATTTGATATATTCTTAATTTATATTTCATATGATTTCCCCCTTTCCAGGATCCCCACCTCCCAAAAGTCCCATAAGCCCTCTTCCCAATCCATGTTCCCCAATCCACCCCTTCCCTCTTCTCTGTTCTGGTATTTCCCTACACTGCTGCATTAAGCCTTTCCAGAATCAGGGGCCATTCCTTCCTTCTTCTTGGACATCATTTGATATGTGGATTGCATCTTAGATATTCCAGTCTTCTAGGCTAATATCCGCTCATCAGTGAGTGCATACCATGAGTGTTCTATTGAGATTGGGTTACCTCACTTAGGATGATGTTCTCCAGCTCCACCCATTTGTATAAGTTCATGAACTCATTGTTTCTAATGGCTGAATAGTACTCCATTGTGTATATATACCATATTTTTTGTATCCATTCCTCCATTGAGGGACATCTGGGTTCTTTCCAGCTTCTAGCTATTATAAATAGGGCTGCTATAAACATAGTGGAACATGTATCCTTATTACATGCTGGGGAATCCTCTGGGTATATGCCCAAGAGCGGTATAGAAGGGGCCTCTGGAAGTGTCATGCCCAGTTTTCTGAAGAACAACCAACTGATTTCCACAGTGGTTGTACCAACTTGCAATCCCACCAGCAGTGGAGGAGTGTTGCTTTTTCTCCACATCCTTGCCTGCTGTCTCCTGAGTTTTTAATCTTAGTAGTTCTGACTGGTATGAGGTTGAATCTCAGGGTTGTTTTGATTTGCATTTCCCTAGTGACTAATGATGTTGAACATTTCTTTTTTTATTTTTTATTATTTATTTATTTATTTATTTATTTATTTATTTGAGACAGGGTTTCACTGTGTATCCCTGGCTGTCCTGGAACTCACTCTGTATACAAGGCTGGACTCGAACTAGAAATCTGCCTGCCTCTGCCTCCCAGAGTGCTGGGATTACAGGTGTGCACCACCATGCCCAGTGATGTTGAACATTTCTTAAGAGGCTTCTCAGCCATCCAAAGTTCTTCAGGTGAAAATTCTTTCCTTAGCTCTGTACCCCATTTGTAATAGAGTTGTTTGGCTCTCTGGAGTCCAAATTCTTGAGTTCTTTGTATATATTGGATTTTAGCCCACTGTCAGATGTAGGATTGGTGAAGATCCTTTCCCAATTTTTTGCTTGCCATTTTGTCTGCTTGACAGTGTCCTTTACCTTACAGAAACTTTGTAATTTTATGAGGTCCCATTTGTCAATTCTTGATCTTAGAGCATAAGCTATTGGTGTTCTATTCAGGAACTTTCTCCCTGTGCCCATGTCATCAGGGGTCTTCCAAGTTTCTTTTCTATTAGTTTCAGTGTGTCTTGTTCTATGTGGAGGTCCTTGACCCACTTGGAGTTGAGCGTAGTACAAGGAGATAAGAATGGATCTATGTGCATTCTTCTGCAAGCTGACCTCCAGTTGAGCCAGCACCATTTGTTGAAAAGGCTCTTTTTCCACTGCATGGTTTGAGCTCCTTTGTCAAAGATCAAGTGACCATAGGTGTATGGGTTCATTTCTGGGTCTTCAATCCTATTCTATTGATCTACCTGCCTGTCACTGTACTAATACCATGCAGTTTTTAACACTATTGCTCCATAGTACTGCTTGAGGTCTGGGATACTGCTCCCCCTGCAAGTTCTTTTACTGTAGAGAATAGTTTTAGCACTCCTGGGTTTTTTGTTATTCCAGATGAATTTGATAATTGTTCTTTCTAACTCTATGAAGAACTGAGTTGGGATTTTGATGGGGATTGCATTGAATATGTAGATTGCTTTTGGTAAGATGGCCATTTTTACTATATTAGTCCTGCCAGTCCATGAGTATGGAAGATTTTTCCATTTTCTGAGGTCTTCTTCGATTTCCTTCTTCAGAGTCCTGAAGTTCTTTTCATACAAATCTTTCACTTGTTTGGTTAGAGTGACCCCAAGATATTTTATATTGTTTGTAGCTATTGTGAAGGGTGACATTTTCCTAATTTCTTTCTCAGCTTGCTTATCCTTTGAGTATAGGAAGGCTACTGATTTGCTTGAGTTGATTTTATAACCAGCCACTTTGCTGAAAATGTGTATCAGCTGTAGGAGTTCTCAGGTGGAGTTTTTTGGGTCACTTAAGTATACTATCATATCATCTGCAAATAGTGATAGTTTGACTTCTTCCTTTCCAATTTGTATCCCTTTACCTGGATATGTTGTCTAATTGCTCTAGATAGAACTTCAAGCGCTATATTAAAAAGACATGGAGAGAGGGGCAGCCTTGCCTAGTCCCTGATTTTAGTAGGAGTGCTTCAAGTTTCTCTCCATTTACTTTGATGTTGGATAAGGGTTTGCTGCATACTGCTTTTACTATGTTTTGGTATGGGCATTGGATTCCTGTTCTTTCCAAGACTTTTAGCATGAACAGATGCTGAATTTTGTCAAATGCTTTTTCAGCATCTAATGAAATAACCATGTGTTTTTTTTTCTTTAAGTTAGTTTATGTAGTGGATTTCATTGATGGATTTCCATATATTGAACCATCCCTGCATCCCTGGGATGAAGCCTACTTGATCATGGTGAATAATCGTTTTGATGTGTTCCTGGATTTGATTGGCAAGAATTTTATTGAAAGTATTCCTCAGTTGATTGAAAGTGGAATTATAAACAATTTCTGATAAACTTAAAGATTTACATGGAAAATATTTCTGATAAAATTGTAGAAATGTATAGAAAAAACATGTAAAAATTAAAGATTATCATGGAAATTGTGTAGATAAAATGATAGGCATAAAGGTAATTCTAAGTAGATTCGAAGTGAAATTATAAACATTTTCAGATAACATTGAAGATTTACATAGAAAGTGTTTCTGGTAAAATTAAAGAAATAAATAGAAAAAACACGTTAAAATTGACTATTTCATGGAAAATTGTACATATAAAATGGTAGATATAAAAACTCTAAATTAATTGAATGTGGAATTAGAAACATTTCTGATGAAATCAATGATTTAAATTAAAAATATTTTTGAAAAAATAGAAGAAGTGGCCAGGTGGTGTTGGCACACACCTTTAATCCCAGCACCTGGGAGGCAGAGGCAGGCAGATTTCTGAATTTGAGTCCAGCCTGGTCTACAGAGTAAGTTCCAGGACAGCCAGAGCTACACAGAGAAACTCTGTCTCGAAAAACAAAAACAAAAACAAAAATAGAAGAAAAAGAAGAAGTATATAGAAAGATATATTAAAATTGAAGATTATCATGAAAAATAAAGCAGATAAAATAGTAGACATAAAATATTACTAAATTCTAGATCTATGAAGAATTGAGTTGGGATTTTGATGGGGATTGCATTGAATCTATAGATTGCTTTTGGCAAGATGACCATTTTTACTATATTGATCCTGCCAATCCAAGAGCAAGAAATATTTTTCCATCTTCTGAGGTCTTCTTCGATTTCTTTCTTCAAGGACTTGAAGTTACTGTCATACAGATCTTTCACTTGTTTGGTTAGAGTTACGCCAAGGTACTTTATGTTGTTCGTGGCTGTTGTGAAGGGTGTTATTTCCCTAACTTCTTTCTCAGCCTGCTTGTCCTTTGAGTACAGGAAGGCTACTGATTTGCTTGAGTTGATTTTATAACCAGCCACTTTGCTGAAGTTATCAGCTGCAGAAGCTCTCTGGTGGAGGTTTTTTTTTTTTTTTTTTTTTTTTTTTTTTTGGGCTGGGGGTCACTCAAGTAAACTATCATATCATCTGCAAATAATGATAGTTTGACTTCTTCATTTCCAATTTGTATCCCTTTGACTTCCTTATGTTGTCTAATTGCTCACACTAGAACTTCAAGTACTATATCAAAAAGATATGGAGCGAGGGCAGCCTTGTCTAGACCCTGATTTTAGTAGGATTGCTTCAAGTTTCTCTCCATTTAGTTTGATGTTGTCTACTGGTTTGCTTTAGATTGCTTTTACTATGTTTGGGTATGAGAAATTCTCAAATTCATCTGGAGTAACAAAAAACCCAGGTTAGTTAAAACTATTCTCATCAATAAAAGGACTTCTGGGGGAATCAATATCCCTCATCTCAAGCAGTACTACAGAGCAATTGTGTTAAAAACTGCATGGTATTGGTACAACAACAGGCAAGTAGATCAGTGGAATAGGATTGAAGACCCAGAAATGAGCCCACAAACTTATGGTCCCTTGATCTTTGATAAAGGAGCTACAACCATCCAGTGGAAAAAAGATAGCCTTTTCAAGAAATGGTGCTGGTTCTACTGGAGGTCAACGTGCAGAAGAATGTGAATTGACCCACTCTTATCTCCTTGTACTAAATCAACTCCAAGTGGATCAAGGACCACCACATAAAACCAGACACACTGAAACTAATAGAAAAGAAACTTGGGAAGACCCCGGGGGACATGGGCACAGGGGGAAAGTTCCTGAACAGAACACCAATAGCTTATGCTCTAAGATCAAGAATTGACAAATGGGCCCTCATAAAATTACAAAGTTTCTGTAAGGCAAAGACACTGTCAGAAGGACAAAACGGCAACCAACGAAGTGGGAAAAGATCTTCACCACATCCGACAGAGGGCTAATATTCAATGTATACAAAGAACTCAAGAAGTTAGGCCCCAAAGAACCAAATAACCCTAATAAAAAATGGGGTACAGAGCTAAACAAAGAATTGTCACCAGAAGAAATTTGGATGGCTGAACACCTTAAGAGATGTTCAACATCATTAGTCATCAGGGAAATGTAAATCAAAACAACCCTGAGATTCCATCTCACACCAGTCAGAATGGCTAAGATTAAAAATTCAGGAGACAACAGGTGCTGGTGAGGATGTGGAGAAAGAGGAACACTCCTCCACTGTTGGTGGGATTGCAAGACGATACAACCACTCTGGAAATCAGTCTGGCGGTTACTCTGAAATTTGGGCAAGGCACTTCCAGAGGACCCTGTCATACCACTCCTGGGCATATACCCAGAGGATTCCCCTGCATACAATATAGACACATGCTCCACTATGTTCATAGCAGCCTTTTTTATAATAGCCAGAAGTTGGAAGGAACCCAGATATCCCTCAAAGGAGGAATGGATACAGAAAATGTGGTATATATATATATATATATATATATATATATATACACACACACACACACACACACACACACACACACATATATATATATATATATGTATATATATCTATCTATCTATATATATATATATATATACACACACACACACAATGGAATACTACTCAGCAATTAAAAAAATGAATTTATGCAATTTGTAGGCAAATGGTAGATCTGGAAAATATCATCCTAAGTGAGTTAACCCAATCACAAAAGAACACATGAAATGCAATCACTGATAAGTGGATATTAATGAGCCCAGAAGCCCTAAATACTCAAGGCACAATTAGCAAGTCAAATGATTCCCAAAAAGAAGAAAGGAGAGGACCCTGGGCCTGAAAAGATTGGATTCAATTTTTTAGGAGAGTACCAGAACAGAGAAATGGTGGGGGTGGGCAGGGGGATTGGGGAATAGTTGGGGGGAGGGGAAGAGGACTTATGGGACATATGGTGGGTGGGGACTGGAAAAGGGGAAAGGGTTTGGAATGTAAAGAAAGAATATAGAATAAAAAAAATTTAAAAATTACTAAATTAATTAAAAGGGGAATTATAAATATTTTCTGATAAAATTTAAGAATTACATGAGAGATATTTTGTTAGTCTATGTCTTTTTATTGGAGAGTTGAGTCCATTGTTGTTAAGAGATATTAGGGAATAGTGATTGTTGCTTCCTGTCATTTTTGATGCTATTTTTTTGTTTGTGTGGTTATCTTCTGGGTTTGTTGGAAGAAAATTACTTTCTTGCTTTTTCTCGGTGTAGTTTCCCCTCCTTGTGTTGGCATTTTCCATCAATTATCCTTTGTAGGGCTGGGTTTGTGGAAAGATATTGCACAAATTTGGTTTTGTCATGGAATATCTTGGTTTCTCTATTTATGATGATTGAGAGTTTTGCTGGGTATAGTAGACTGGGCTGGCATTTGTGTTCTCTTAGGGTCTGTATGAGGTCTGCCCAGGATCTTCTAGCTTTCATCATCTCTGGTGAGAAGTCTGGTGTGATTTTGATAGGTCTGCCTTTATAAGTTACTTGCCCTTTTTCCCTTATTGCTTTTGATATTCTTTCTTTGTTTAGTGAATTTGGTGTTTTGATTATTACATGCTGGGAGGACTTTCTGTTCTGGTCCAGTTTGCTTGGAGTTCTGTATGCTTCTTGTATGTTCATGGATATCTCTTTCTCTACGTTAGGTAAGTTTTCATCTACAATTTTTTTTAACGTATTTACTGGGCCTTTAAGATGTAAATCCTTAAGCTGGGCATGGTGGCACACGCCTGTAATCCCAGCACTTGGGAGGCAGAGGCAGGCGGATTTCTGAGTTGGAGGCCAGCCTGGTCTACAGAGTGAGTTCCAGGACAGCCAGGACAACACAGAGAAACCCTGTCTCGAAAAACAAAACAAAACAAAACAAAACAAAACAAAACAAAACAAAACAAAACAAAACAAACAAAAAAAAAGAAAAAGAAAAAAGATGTAAATCCTTGCTCTCATCTATACCTATAATTCTTAGGTTTGGTCTTCTAATTGTGTCCTGGAGTTCCTGGATGTTTGGGTTACCAGCTTTATGCATTTTGCATTTTCTTTGACTGTTGAGTCAATGTTTTCTATGGTATCTTCAGCACCTTAGGTTCTTTCTTCTATCTCTTGTATTCTGCTGTTGATGCTTGCATCTATGACTCCAGAATTCTTTCCAAGGTTTTCTATCTCAAGAGATGTCTCACTTTGTGATTTCTTTGTTGTTTCTACTTCCACTTTTAGGTTCTGGATGGTTTTGTTCAGTTCCTTCACTTGATTATTTGTGTTTTCCTGTAATTCTTTAAGGGATTTTTCTGTTTCTTCTTTAAGGGCTTCTGCCTGTTGACCCATGATCTCCTGTTTTTCTTTAAGGGATTTTTATGTTTCCTCTTTAAGGGCTTTTACCTGTTGACTGATGTTCTCCTGTATTTTTTTAAGGGAGTTATTTAAGTCTTTCTTGACGCGCTCTATCAGCATCATGAGGTACGATTTTAAATCCAATTCTTGTTTTTCTGGTGTGTTGGGGTATCTGGGACTTGTTGTGGTGGGAGAACTGGGTTCTGATGTCGCCATGTAGCCTTGGTTTCTGTAGGTAGGGTTCTTGGGCTTGCCTTTTGCCATCTGGTTATCTCTGATGCTAGTTGGTATTTTTGTCCCTGGCTGGAGTTTGTTCCTCCTGTGGGCCTGTAAGCCCGTGTCCTCATTCCTCTGAGTTCAAAAGTGAAAGCACTGTTGAGAGATCTCTCTTGCTCTCCTGGTGGGCTTTGCGCAGAAGGCTGTGGAATCTCCTTGCTCCCTGGTACAAATGGCAGCAGAAAGCCCACCAACTATTCCTATATATGCCAATTATTCTCACTCATCTATATCCTATACATATACATATGTGCAAGTTGTTCAGATCATATAAACTTACTTGTACAATTTCAGGACTGTCCACATGGTATTAGAAAATGATGTGATTACCCTTCATCCAAGGAGACTACTACTTGTGCTTTTAGCATTCCTTAGCTCTTTGTCTACGCACGAAGCTCCATGAGGTTATCCACTTCCATGTTACCTTGTCTATTTGTGTGTCTCTGTTTAGGCTGAAATTTTTCTAAGATTCTAGAGGTGTAATATCTTTGATTATTTTTCATGAAATTTTTAATGATATTTCCATCTTATTTATACAATTAAACCTGAATTTTTAGTAATTTGTTTTTATCTAAAATATACTTTGCATAGAGATTAGGTAAATTAAGACATGTGATAACCTATCAGTGAGATGTAGGTATCCAACATATTGTGAAATTTGTATGTACTTTGAAAAGGTTTTGCCATTCCATGAAATCAGCCAGTTCTAAACACATTTATTTGTAGATTCCTAAGTTAGACTAGAGAACACAATGCGCTGGTGCTTTTATGAGTAAAGAGCAGAAATATGGGTGAATTGCCCAAATAACAAATGTTACAAAATCTACCCCAATTGATATCAAAGTTAACAATGAATAAATAATCAATAATTTCAGACAAAGCAGTAGCAGGTATTACTAAAATGTAGTACATTGATTAACACCATGAAGCAAATACAACTGAAAAATATCAGGGTGAAGATATTAGAGACCTTCTAGCCCCAGCTTGGACAGGGAAGCACCACTAAGGTGAATAAGTGTGTGGTGGAGAGATGGGAGAGAAAGAGGAGAGATTTGGCTTCTACATCATAAACAGAGGTTCTGAAGAGCAGCCTAATGTGAGTACTATGCACTATCATCTGAGGCCATCCTTCCGTGCTGGTGTGAAGGGTCACATCTGGGTCCTTAAGCTTGCTCTAGCAAAAAAAAGAAAAAAAAAGAAAAAAAAAGAAAAAAGAAAAAAAATTGCCAATTTCCTTCCATGGTCCATGTTATTATCAAAGGACATGTGAACACCTGTGGTCTGGGCTGCAACCTGGATCCATGTTCAAGTCAGAGGGCTGAGATAAGCTAACCCTTCCTCTTCCCCCATGCTTAGGAATGTGGGAGAGTAGTCTTACACCTTACAGGCTGCCATAGGCTGCACAGATGTCCTGGCCCCTCACCTAGGAAGCATGGGAGAGAAGGGCCCTATGGCTTGAAGGTGGTAGAGCTAGTAAGTTGACCAACTCAGCTACCAGCCAGGCCCAGATAGAGGTTTTGAGGTGGCCCATCTCAACAAGACCCCATCTGTTAACTGCTAGAGTGGATAATGAGGCTGGTATTGCAAAGCCAAAGCAAC
Source organism: Apodemus agrarius (assembly GCA_964023405.1). Lineage (NCBI taxonomy): Eukaryota > Metazoa > Chordata > Mammalia > Rodentia > Muridae > Apodemus > Apodemus agrarius. The sequence goes on along the minus strand of OZ030008.1, from coordinate 96,324,621 downwards.
AATATTTACATGACACAGGACAACCAACAAGAAATATCAGAAAAATTCTAGTAGGGATCCAGTATTGGGGGTGTAGCAGAAGCCAGAGGACTCAGAACAATGACTCATTGAAATGTAGATTTGCATGTAAGTAGGTGTGTGGACAGACAATAGGGTATACCTTGTTAAGTACTGCTGCTTCCCAGCAGGTGAGATATTTTTGTTTTTTTGTTTTTGTTTTTCTGTTTCTTTGGTTGTTTCCATTGAAGAGGGAGTTTGCAGTGGTGAAGGGAGGATATTGAGGGACTGAAATATGGATGATATTGGGTGTGCAATTCACAAAAAAAAAGTCTACTAACAGAGAGCTAAAAAGGACTATAGAAATTGATGCAAAAGGTAGGGTTTGGCATTTGCTGTTTCAAAAAGACTGGCAATTTACAAGTCATTCCTAGCAATCTGAGAGTTGTAATGGGAAGTTGTCTTATACTTGCATAACCTTGTTTTTTTTTTTTAATTTTTTTTTTATTTTCTATATTCTATGTTTACATTCCAAAGGCTTTCCCCTGTCCCAGTTCCCACCCACCATAGTTCCCATAGTTCCTCTCCCCCCCAACTGTTCCCCAATCATTCCCCCTCCCCCCTCGGTTTCTTTACTAAACTGGATGCAATCTTTACAGGCCCAGGGTCCTCTCCTTTCTTCTTCTTGGGAATCATTTGACTTGCTATTTGTGTCTTGAGTATTTAGGGCTTCTGGGCTCATTAATATCCACTTATCAGTGATTGCATTTCATGTGCATTCTTTTGTGATTGGGTTAATTCACTCAGGATGATATTTTCCAGGTCTAACCATTTACCTACAAATTGCATGAATTCATTATTTTTAATTGCTGAGTAGCATTCCATTGTATAAATATACCACATTTTCTGTATCCATTCCTCCTTTGAGGGATATTTGGGCTCCTTCCAATTTCTGGCTATTATAAACAAGGCTGCTATAAACATAGTGGAGCATGTGTCCTTATTGCATGCAGAGGAATCCTCTGGGTATATGCCCAGGAGTGGTATGCCAGGGTCCTCTGGAAGTGACATGCCCAATTTTCTGAGGAACCGCCAAACTGATTTCCAGAGTGGTTTTACCATTTTGCAATCCCACCAACAGTGGAGGAGTGCTCCTCTTTCTCCACATCCTCGCCAGCACTTGTTGTCTCTTGAGTTTTTAATCTTAGCCATTCTCACTGGTGTGAGGTGGAATCTCAGGGTTGTTTTGATTTGCATTTCCCTGATGACTAATGATGTTGAACATCTCATAAGGTGTTTCTCAGCCATCTGAATTTCTTCTGGTGAAAATTCTTTGTTTAGCTCTGTACCCCATTTTTTGATAGGGTTATTTGTTTCTTTACGGTCCAACTTCTTGAGTTCTTTGTATATATTGGATATTAGCCCTCTGTCGGATGTGGAGTTGGTGAAGATCTTTTCCCACTTTGTTGGTTGCCGTTTTGTCCTTCTGACAGTGTCCTTTGCTTTGCAGAAACTTTGTAATTTTATGAGGTCCCATTTGTCGATTCTTGATCTTAGAGCATAAGCTATTGCTGTTCTGTTCAGGAACTTTTCCCCTGTGCCCAAGTCCTCCAGGGTCTTCCCAAGTTTCTTTTCTAATAGTTTCAGTGTGTCTGGTTTTATGTGTAGGTCCTTGATCCACTTGGAGTTCATCTTAGTGCAAAGAGATAAGAGTGGGTCAATTCGCATTCTTCTGCATGTTGACTTCCAGTTGAACCAGCACCATTTGTTGAAAAGGCTATCTTTATTCCACCGGATGGTTGTGGCTCCTTTATCAAAGATCAAGTGACCATAAGTCTGTGGGTTAATTTCTGGGTCTTCAATCCTGTTCCATTGATCTGCTTGCCTGTTGCTATACCAATACCATGCAGTTTTTAACACAATTGCTCTGTAGTACTGCTTGAGGTCAGGGATATTGATGCCCCCAGAAGTCCTTTTATTGGCACAACCTTGTTTTAACTTACTACACAGGCATTCTCTCTAAGAGTCAATATGATTATATAAATTATTTATTACTATTAAAATGATAACACTTTATGGGTTTTAGAAGTCAATATAATCTAAATAGCTTATTTATTGTTACAAAATTATGTGAAATCACCTTTATTGTACTATTATATAAAATATTATGCCATATATTATATATAATATACTAGTCTAATATATATATTATACTATATATAGTATAATATAAATGTTATAAATATCTAACATTTACTAGTTGTGATTTCTCTTTTTTGCCCTGTTATTGTCCTAAATATAAATATTATTTTGAATATTGCAAAGAACTTTTTGTCATATGAGCCTCTAGTTTATCTGCTCCATGTAACTCAAAACAAATAATGCGAAATTCATCAAATCAATAATGCTTTTATGTAGGCTAGCTCAATTTTCTTTTTCTTTTCTTTTCTTTTTTTTTTTTTTTTTCGAGACAGGGTTTCTCTGTGTAGTTCGGGCTGTCCTGGAACTCACTTTGTAGACCAGGCTGGCCTTGAACTCAGAAATTCGCCTGCTTCTGCCTCCCAAGTGCTGGGATTAAAGGAGTGCGCCACCACTGCTGGCTAGCTCAATTTTCTTTTCCAGCTTCCTTTATGTGTTTTAGCCCTTTAAAGAATTTGGGGAAAATTAAAGTTCAATGATTCCTTTTACATTTCTTCTTCTAGTTTTATTATTACTCTTATAATATTAATGATAACTACTATTATTAATTTGTGGAAGTTTATCAGAAGTTGAAGAGATGCATTAGCAGCCAACAGTTCTTGTTGCTTTTCAAGATTATAGGTGTTTATTTCACTAACTCACATGAGGTTTCTCACAACTACCTGTATCTCCAGCTCCAGAACCTCAAGTGTCCTCTTCTGGCCTCTATGGCACCATATGCATGCATACATAAACCTTTTTCTAAAAGACGAAGATGTTTATTATCATTATATAATAGTTTGAATATAAATTATAATAATTGTTAAAGTAACTTTTATTAGCCTATTTTAACTGTCTTCTCAGAGGCATACTACTAAAAGTGCTCATGTTTTCTAGTTATTTATGGACCCTGACTGGTGTGTTCATCTCAGCTGCTCTAGATCATACTGTGTCCAAGCTGTCTGATTCCATCTGACTTCTCTCAGTTTCTCACTGAATTGCTCAGCTTGTCCTCAAACTAACTCTGGTAATTTGGTCCAATTTTCTGGCTCCTTATTCTCTGGCTTCAACTGCCTCTGCTGAATTGCACTGGACTATATGAACTCGTGAACAAATTGAACTCCACTGCACTACAGTACTGCACTGATTACAAACTGACTGAACTGAACTCCATTGCAGAGAACTCAACTGACTGAGTCTCTCTGCCTTTACTTCTCTTTAATAGATTTTGTTTCATAGGTTGGCCTAATCAGGATTGTGCATATTGTATCTCTGACTCATGCTATCAACTATGTCTCTGATTCATCACTTTGTCTGTTCTTCAATTAAATACCACTTTGAAACATGACTACTTCCTTCTACAACTAACCTTACCTTAATGGTTCTCTATGGGTTTAGTTGTATTCCAGACAGAGAGATTAAAGGTATATGGTCCCTCACCAAAGTAACTTTCTCTTGCTACATTAAAATTCCTCTACAAATAATAATTATTTAGTATTCTATAAACTATTAATTAATGCACTAGAGTAAAAAATATTACAACTATTATTTAATATAAGATACTTCAAGCAACATGTTGGCTCATATATCTGAAGTACGTATTCCATTTCTCTTTTCTAAAAATTTTCATCTACATTAACCTTATAGATTATTGTGTATTGTTCTAGTTTTCTTCTCCACCATATTTTGACAAAAACAGGTATTTGAACTGGAGCAGTTGTGAATCTACAGAAATTAGGTATATAACTTTATGGTCTATCTTTTTTAATTTAATACTGTTTATTATATAAATTTTCTTCTATATTCTTTGTTTACATTCCAAATGATTTCCCCTCTCCTGGTTCCCCCCTACCCAAAAGTCCCATAAGCCCTCTATTCTCTGCCCATACCCCATTCACCCCCTTCCCATTTCTCTGTCCTGGTAATTCCCTAGAATACTGCATCAAGCCTTTTCAAGACCAGGACCTTCTCCTTCCTTCTTGTTGGGAATCATTTAATATGTTAATTGTGTCTTGAGTATTCAGAGCTTCTGGGCTAATATCCACTTATCAGAGACTGATATGTGTATTCTTTTGTGATTGGGCTACCTCACTTAAGATAATGTTTTACATTTACATAGCCTAAAAAATTCATGAATTCATTGTTTTTAATTGCTGAGTAGTATTCCGTTGTGTAAATATACCACATTTTCTGTATCCATTGCTCTATTGAAGGATATCTGGGTTCTTTCCAGCTTCTGACTATTATAAATAAGGCTGGTATGAACATAGTAGAGCATGTGTCTTTATTGCATGCCAGAGAATCCTCTGAGTATATGCCCATGAGTGGTATAACAGGGGGAAGACCCTTGAGTACATGGGCACAGGGGAAAAGTTCCTGAAAAGAACCCCAATAACTTATGCTCTAAGATCAAGAATTGACAAATGCGACCTCATAAAATTACAAAGTTTCTGTAAGGCAAAAGACACTGTCAAAAGGACAAATCGGCAACCAACAAATTGGGAAAAGATCTTCACCAACCCCACATCTGACAGAGGGCTAATATCCAATATATACAAAGAATTCAAGAAGTTAGACTCCAGAGAGCCAAGTAACCCTATTAAAAATGGGGTACAGAGCTAAACAAAGGATTTTCACATGAAGAATTTTGAATGGCTGAGAAGCGACCTAAGAAATGTTCAACATCAGCAGGGCAGTGGTGGCACACCCCCGTAATCCCAGTACTCTGTGAAGCAGAGGCAGGCAGATTTCTGAGTTCGAGGCCAGCCTGGTCTACAGAGTGAGTTCCAGGACAGCCAGGGCTATACAGAGAAGCCCTGTCTCCAAAAAACCAAACCCCCCCCAAAAAAAAGAAAAAAAAAAGAAAAGAAAAGGAATATTCAACATCATTAATCATTAGGGAAATGCAAATCAAAACAACCCAGAGATTTCACCTCACACCAGTCAGAATGGCTGAGATGAAAAACTCAGGAGACAGCAGGTATTGGCAAACTCCGGAGACAGCAGGTACTGGAAAGGATGTGGAGAAAGAGGAACACTCCTCCACTGCAGGTGGGAAGGTGGGATTGCAAGCTGGTACAACCACTCTGGAAATCAGTCTGGTAGTTTCTCAGAAAACTGGGCATGACACTTCCGGAGGAGCCTTTATGATCTATCTTAAGAGGCCCTTGGGGACAGGAGACTTCTGGCCACCATTTGTACCAGGGAGCCAGGAAGCTCAACAACTTTCTGTCCAAGGTTGCCAGGAAAGAGTGATCTCCCAGCAGTGCCTCCACTTCTGAGCATGGAGGTGAGATCTCCACCTTTTCTCTAGTGGGGAACAGCTAGGCGAACACAAGGCATGTGATCACTGGAGCAGCTGGAACAGGAGATTTCTGGTCACATTTGCACTAGGAAGGCAGGTGGAACCACAGCCTTCTGGGCACAGCCAACCAGGAGAGAGTGATCTCCCAGCAGTGCCTCCACTTCTGAGTACAAAGGCAAGATCTCCAGCTTCTCTCCAATAACTTCTCTCCAATAACTCTCTGGAGGAGTGCATAGGGCATATAATCAGTGGAGCCCATAGAACAGGAACCATCTAGATGCCATTTACACAAGGGAGCCTTCTGTTCACAGACCCTACCAGAAGACAGTTGATCTCCCAGGAGTACAGACACAGGCTTACAGGCCCACAGGAGGGACAAGCTCCACCCAAACAAAGCAACTAACACCAGAGATAACCCGATGGCAAAAGGCAAGTGCAAGAACCCTTCCAACAGAATCCAAAGCTACTTGGCAATAACAGAACCCAGTTTTCCCACCACAACATGTCCTGGATACCCCAACACAGGAAAAGAAAGAGTTGGATTTAAAATCGCATCTCATGAGCCTGGCATGGTGGCACACTCCTGTAATCCCAGCACTTGGGAGGCAGAGGCAGGCAGATTTCTGAGTTCGAGGCCAGCCTGGTCTACAGAGTGAGGACAGCCAGGACTACACTGAGAAACCCTGTCTCGAAAAAAAATCGCATCTCATGATGCTGATACAGGACTTCAAGAAGGACATAAATAACTCCCTTAAAGAAATACAGGAGAACATGGCTCAACTGGTAGAAACACTTAAAAAAGAAAAACAAAAATCCCTTCAAGAATTACAGGAAAATGCAACCAGACAGGAGTTGAACAAAACCATCTAAGATGTAAAAATGGAACTAGAAACAATAAAGAAATCACAATGGGAGACAACTCTGGAGATAGAAAAACTTAGAAAGCAATCAGGCGTCACAGATGCAAGCATCAACAACAGAATACAAGAGGTAGAAGAATCTCATGTGCTAAAGATACCATAGAAAACATTGACTCAACAGTCAAAGAAAATGCAAAATGCAAAAAGCTTATAACCCAAAACATCCAGGAAATCCAGGACACAATGAGAAGAACAAACCTAAGGATTATAGGTATAGAAGAGAGAGACAATTTAGAACTTAAAGGGCCAGTAAATATCTTCAGCAAAATTATAGAAGAAAATTCCCTAATCTAAAGAAAGAGATGCCCATAAACATACAAAAAGCCTACAGAACTCCAAACAGACTGGACAAGAACAGAAAGTCCTCCCAGCACATAATAATCAAAACACCAAATGCACTAATCAAAGAAAGAATATTAAGAGTAGTAAGGGGAAAAGGGCAAGTAATTTATAAAGGCAGACCTATCAGAATTACACCAGATGTCTCACCAGAAATGATGAAAGCTAGAAGATCTTGGGCAGATCTCTTACAGACCTTAAGAGAACACAAATGCCAAACCAGACTACTATACACAGCAAAACTCTCAATCACCATAGATGGAGAAACCAAGATATTCCATGATAAAACCATATTTACTCAATTTCTTTCCACAAATCTAACTTTACAAAGGAAAGTAGATGGAAAACACCAACACAAGGAAGGAAACTTCATCCTAGAAAAAGCAAGAGAATAATCTACTTCCAAAAAATCAAAAAAGGTAACCATACAAACAAAAATAACAGGAAGCAAAATCACTATTCCTTAATATCTCAACATCAATGGACTCATTTCCCCAATAAAAAGACATAAACTAACAGAGATATTTTTCATGTAAATCTTCAATTTTATCATAAAATGTTTATATTTCCTTTTTCAATTAAAAAAATAAAGTGGCCTTTGGAAAAAAAAACAAAACCTGAAAGTAAGTGGAATACTGGGTTGGGAAGGATAAGCACAATTGCTGATTAATAAATTAGAAGTCTTAGATGTCTATATATAGTAAAGGTAAAAAAAAATGAGTTTCCATTCTAATGTTCACTGCTGCCATTATGTATCTACATTTTAGATGAATAGTTCTTCCTGGGAATTCTGCATAATGTCACCAGTTTTCCCACACAAGAAAGAAAGGTGAGTCTTTCCTTTCTCTTCCTCCTAGAACTTTTAGAATAATAAGGTGAATGAGATGACTGAGGATTTAGAACAAGGACATATATTAACAATTTCATTCTTTTCCAATGACACAAGGATCTATTGTGCATTTAGTGTTATCTAGTAGACTGTATGATAAACCTGAAAATTTTTTGGTTTTGTTTGGATTGTTTTTTTGAGACACGGTTTCTCTGTATAGCCCTGGCTGTCCTGGAACTCACTCTGTAGATCAAGCTGGCCTCAAACTCAGAAATCTGCCTGCCTCTGCCTCCCAATAGCTGAGATTAAAGGCGTGTGCCATCACTGCCCAAAACCTGAACTTTTGTTTGTATTCCTTAATATAATATGCAAAATGTGGGTAGAGTGAGGTGCATTGGTGCTTGGCACTTGTCTCAAAGACTGGGAGGCAAAAACAAGCAAATTAAAACAGTTCTGAAACCTGACACATCTATATTCCCATCCGTCCAGACTGCATTAAAAAAAAAAAAAAAAGCTCAGCCTTCCAAATAGATTAAATGAATTGGTTACCAATTTCTGATGTTTTAATTCTAATTCTTTTTTTAAAAGTGAAATCATTCTCTCATCTTTTTTATTCATTTATGTTTGCTTAGAGACAAAGTCTTACTATGAAGCCCTAGGAGGCTTCAAGCTAACAATTCTTTTGCCTCAGCTTGCCATATCTGAGATACCAGGGTTGCAACTTTTATCATCTCATAATCACAAAATCGGAAAAAAAACCTAGACTATAAAATGTAGTAGCTTACTCAAGTAATCCTCTTTGTTGTTTTCTTTTGTTTTGCTTTGTTCAGCTTCTTGATTCATGAAGAAAGGTATTCCCTTTAGTTAAAAAAGTGACTTGGGAAAGAATTTATTCCCAGAGCAGAGACAGTATCCTACTTAAGCAGCACACTGTGAAATATGTGTGAGAATGTGACTAACCTGTATTTAAATCTTAATACTTAGGCTTAGAAATTCCCACTTCCTTGTCATCTATATTCTGGTAATTTATAAAGGTAGGTAAGGATCATGTTTAACATAATTTGACTTTGGATATATATCAAATTTGTATTTCCCTGTGGTGTTTTATGTTAGCTGTAGGATAATTTTATTAGGTTAGTTGAGAACAAAATATGAAATCCCATTAAGTAGCAAATGTAATGGACCAGAAAACATTCTTAAATTCATTAAAGAAACTTACATTTTATGTGCTAACACCAGTCAATTAATAATTGAATTTTTATTAATTATATTGAGTATAATGATTTTATCTTGTATATGTATTTAATATTTTACAAATATAAGATCTAGATTTCATATCTCATTAAAATCTAACTATGAAAATAAGTGATCAAAATGTTGAATGAACATCACTGAAATGTACCTGTTGCTTATAGTTATCAAAAGTGTTCATGGTTGTCAAAAATTAACATCTCTTTTTTTTTGAAAAGCATGTTCTTTTATTGAACAAAGAAGTAAAATTGAAGATTTACATGGAAAATATTTCTGATAAAATAGAAGAGGTAATAGAAAAATATGAAAAATTAGCATCTCTGATAATAGATTTTAAAAGTATTAGGGACATATTAGCATATTTTCCACTGGAGGTTTTTTTGTTTTTTGTTTTTTATTTTTTTTTTTTTTTTTTTTTGCTTTTTGTTTTTGTTTTTTTTTTCCCAATCAGGACTTTTTTTTTTCAGGTTTCTTTTTTTTATTGGATATATTCTATATTTACAATTCATTTGCCTTCTTCTGGTTCCCCACCCGCAAGGGTCCCACATGCCCTTTTCCCTCCCCCCTGCTCCCTCATCCACCCCCTCCCACCTCCCTGTTCTTTTACTCCCCCACAATGATGCTTTGGTCCATTCTAGCTCCAGTGTCCACTCCTTTCTTCTTGTCAGACCTCATTTGGTATGTGATTTCTGTCTTTGGTGTTCCAAGATTCTAGGCTACTATCCACTTATCAGTGACTGCATACCATGGGTATTCTTTTGAGACTGGGTCACCTCACTTAGTATGACGTTCTCCAGCTCCATCCATTTCTCTAAGAATTTCATGAATTCATTGTTTCTAATGGCTTAATAGTACTCCATTGTGTATATATACCACATTTTTTGTATCCATTGCTCTGTTGAGGGACATCTGGGTTCTTTCCAGCTTCTGGCTATTATATATAAAGCTGCTATGAACATAGTGGAACATGTATCCTTATTGCATGCTGGGGAATCTTCTGGATATATTCCCAGGAGTGGTATGGCTGGGTCCTCCAGAAGTATCACGTCCAGTTTTCTGAGGAAACGCCATACTGATTTCCAGAGTGGTTGTACCAGCTTGCATTCCCACCAGCAGTGGAGGAGTGTTCCTCTTTCTCCACATCCTCGCCAACACCTGATGTCTTCTGAGTTTTTAAGCTTAGCCATTCTGACTGGTGTGAGGTGAAATCTCAGGGTTGTTTTGATTTGCATTTCCCTAATGACTAATGATGTTGAACATTTTTTGAGGTGTTTCTCAGCCATCTGAATTTCTTCAGGTGAAAAGTCTCTGTTTAACACTGTACCCCATTTTTGGATAGGGTTATTTGGTTTTCTGGGGTCTAACCTCTTGAGTTCTTTGTATACATTGGATATTAGCCCTCTGTCGGATGTGGGGTTGGTGAAGATCTTTTCCCAATTTGTTGGTTGCCGATTTATCCTTTTGACAGTGTCTTTTGCCTTACAGAAACTTTGTAATTTTATGAGGTCCCATTTGTCTATTCTTGCTCTTAGAGCATAAGCAATTGGTGTTCTGTTCAGGAATTTTTCCCCTGAGGCAATGTCCTCAAGGGTCTTCCCCAGTTTCTTTTCTATTAGTTTTAGTGTGTCTGGTTTTATGTGGAGGTCCTTGATCCACTTGGAGTTGAGCTTAGTGCAAGGAGATAAGAGTGGATCAATTCTCATTCTCTGCATGTTGACCTCCAGTTGAGCCAGCACCATCTGTTGAAAAGGCTATCTTTTTTCCACTGGATGTTTTCAGCTCCTTTGTCGAAGATCAATTAGCCATAGATGTGTGGGTTCAGTTCTGGGTCTTCGATCCTATTCCATTGATCTGCCTCCCTGTCATTGAACCAATACCATGCAGTTTTTAAAACTACTGCTCTGTAATATTGCTTGAGGTCCGGGATATTGATTCCCCCAGAAGTTCTTTTGCTGTTGATGATAGTTTTAGCTATCTTGGGTTTTTTGTTATTCCAGATGAATTTGAGAATTGCTCTTTCTAACTCTATGAAGAACTGAGTTGGGATTTTGATGGGGATTGCGTTGAATCTGTATATTGCTTTGGGCAAGATTGCCACTTTTTTTCCCAATCAGGACTTTTTTTTTTTTTTTTTTGGTGTTTTCGAGACAGGGTTTCTCTGTGTAGTTCGGGCTGTCCTGGAACTCACTTTGTAGACCAGGCTGGCTTTGAACTCAGAAATCTGCCTGCCTCTGCCTCCCAAGTGCTGGGATTAAAAGTATGTGCCAACACTGCCCAGCTACAATCAGAACATTTATAGATTCAAATCTAGACTTAATTTCTTACCTTGATTTTATTTTATGTATTTGCTCTGTAGAGTTTGTGTATGCATTACTATATTGGGATATTACATTATTTGATATTGTAGTATTGACTTTCAAGAACTTTCATTGTTTCATAGAATATGTGATTTAAATAACCAGAAATAACCATAAATAACCAAGATGACTATATTTTACTTCAGCCAAAAAGAGCTTTTCAATTTATTTTTTATTTATGTAATTATATTACATAATTTCCATATATATCATTAACTCTATTTCTTAGTAACAATTAGTTGTTGTAAAGTTTTCCAATAGAAAATTAGGAGAAATAGTAAAATATTTGATAACTCTTTGAGGGAAAAGATGCTTATTATGCAGAAATTGATTGTGTGGTACATTGATGGACCAGTTTGCTAGGATGCACAAGGCCAGGGATTTAGATGCTAAACATTTTATAAGAAAGGCAGAAGATTGTTTTCTATATAATGTAAATTTACAATTGCTCATTATAAACCTGTAGATTAAAATAGAAAACTAAATAAATGTGAGTAAAATGGATGGCTTTTTCATTGAAATTTTTATTTATTTATACCATTTATTAGTTATTTTTAAAAATCATATTTGAATACAACATATATTGATGACTTTTTCTTCTTAATAAAATATTGATACTTACCATTGAGACAGAAAAAAAAACAGAAAAAGGTTTCTGTATAAGTAAAGAAAGCAAAACATCTACTAATATCATTTTTATCTAAGTGTTTTTAAGAAAGATATCACAGTTCTATATAGAATCAAACAGTTTTATTGACATTTGGTTTAAATGCAAACCAATTGAGACCACAATATAGAAAGTCCCTGCTGTTCTACTCCTTAAACAAATACAGTAAAACCAAACTGAAAGGCATGTTTTATATTATTTATCCTTTTAGGAGATCATTAAACAAGCCTATATAATGCATCCTGGTCATCAGGAAAATTAACTTGTTGAGGGGTTTGTCAATGCCTGGGAATTTATTTCTATACTGAGTCAAATAGGTGAAGAAATATGTGTAAACGCATTGTGTAGTGTAATCAAGAAAGGAGAAATTTTTGGAATGTTTTATGATCTTGAGATGACACTGTAGATCTGCCATTTATATTAAAAGTATTTGTAACTTTTGAGTTTCTGTTATAGTAATTTTACATTTATCATATTAAGTTTTTATTAAGGGAAGTGTAATTTTTAGAATTAGAAATAAACTCTATTTACAGAACTGGATCCAATGTTTACAGGACCAGGGTCCTCTCCTTTCTTCTTCTTGGGAATCATTTGACTTGCTAATTGTGCCTTGAGTATTTAGGGCTTCTGGGCTCATTAATATCCACTTATCAGTGATTGCATTTCATGTGTATTCTTTTGTGATTGGGTTAACTCACTCAGGATGATATTTTCCAGGTCTAACCATTTACCTACAAATTGCATGAATTCATTATTTTTAATTGCTGAGTAGTATTCCATTGTATAAATATACCACATTTTCTGTATTCATTCCTCCTTTGAGGGATATCTGGGCTCCTTCCAATTTCTGGCTATTATAAACAAGGCTGCTATAAACATAGTGGAGCATGTGTCTTTATTGTATGCAGGGGAATCCTCTGGGTATATGCCCAGGAGTGGTATGCCAGGGTCCTCTGGAAGTGACATGCCCAATTTTCTGAGGAACCGCCAAACTGATTTCCAGAGTGGTTTTACCATTTTGCAATCCCACCAACAGTGGAGGAGTGTTCCTCTTTCTCCACATCCTCGCCAGCATTTGTTGTCTCTTGAGTTTTTAATCTTAGCCATTCTGACTGGTGTGAGGTGGAATCTCAGGGTTGTTTTGATTTGCATTTCCCTGATGACTAATGATGTTGAACATCTCATAAGGTGTTTCTCGGCCATCTGAATTTCTTCTGGTGAAAATTCTTTGTTTAGCTCTGTACCCCATTTTTTGATGGTTATTTGGTTCTTTGGGGTCTAATTTCTTGAGTTCTTTGTATATATTGGATATTAGCCCTCTGTCGGATGTGGGGTTGGTGAAGATCTTTTCCCACTTTGTTGGTTGCTGTTTTGTCCTTCTGACAGTGTCCTTTGCCTTGCAGAAACTTTGTAATTTTATGAGGTCCCATTTGTCAATTCTTGATCATAGTGCATAAGCTATTGGTGTTCTGTTCAGGAACTTTTCCCCTGTGCCCATGTCCTCCAGGGTCTTGGGGAATGATTGCGGAATAGTTGGGGGCAGAGGAACTATGGGACTTATGGTGAGGGGGAACTGGAAAAGGGGAAAGCCTTTGGAATGTAAACATAGAATATAGTAAATAAAAATTAAAAAAAATGAATGGATAAACAAAAAAAAGAAATAAGCTCTATTACTACTTTAACACTATTTTTACATATGAAATAGAACAGGGAGAAAACATTTTTTCACTTACCGTTCTTATTCTTGTCATAAAATTTTTGAATGTCCAAGTTAGTCTCAAGCCCTCCATGTACCCAATTTGAATCTTTGTTTTGACACTAAAATTTTAAACACCAACTATACATAACACTGTCAAAACTTAGTTGAAAGCTAAACTGTTCTTTAAAGTGACTTAGCTGATTACTCCTTAAGTGAATATCACTGAACTTAATTACTTTGAATATTGAGTAAAAGACAGTCAGGTTTTTCTCATAGAGCAGATGATCATTGTAAATTCAACATATTATTCAAATGCTACTCAGCTAAAGAAAATGTATCTACTGCAGAACAGAGGTAAATGTGTAGGTTGAGGATATACACATGGAAGAAAATGGGTAAAATAATAGATTATTTGATAATTCTTGGATAAAGGTGTGTTTTGGTTTGCTTTTTATGAAATACTTTCAAAAGTTTCTAAATTTTGGAAAATTTTATAATCAATATTAAAAAGCAAAAATATAAGGTTAAGGAGTTTTAAATGGAAGTTATAATTATAGAAGTATATAAAGCCTAAGAAAAATGAGTGAGAACTTGTCAGCGTTCCTAATCATAAAACCCAACAAAGTCCATACAATGAAGAATGGAACAAGTGAAGGAGATGAGAAAGCACAATAAGGATGCATGTGGAGAGCTGAGAGGAGCATGAAGAGAGCTCTGATGGCCTAGATTCTGCTACAATAGATGCATCTTCAGAATAGAGAGATGTCAACCTTACGTATACTTCCTTGAACATGTGTGCAGATGAGAAAGGGAACATAGCTTCAGATACTTGAACACACTGAGCTAGAAAGATCTTAATATTCTTTATTTCATTCTAAGTTTCTACTTTAAGGACAGTTACTTTAATATGTGCATAAAAATTAAGACACTGATTTTTCACAGTCTGTATCCTGAAAACAATAATACACAGATATAAATTCCATGCAATATTTGGTGGACAGTTATTGAATAATTGTATACTGTGTGTAAATCTTTTAGACATGAAAGAAGAAGGTTTAAATGTTAATGTTTACTATTCCTGAAACTTTTAAGGTCTTTTTGAATATTTACTCATATATTATTTACTAATTTATGAAAATGATCTTGAGCTAATAAAACAATTGATTGGGCAAAGAGAAAAAAATCTACTACAAGATTGAATCATTGCTTTATTAAATATTAGTTCAAATTTTGCATTTAAAATACTGAGAATAAAATTTAAAATGGCTTGCATAATAATGCCAGACAGCCAAAAACTGCAACAGTACAAACAAAAATTTAAATAAAATAAACATTTTCACTGCATACCCTGACTGCCATATAATACACTTCACAACATTTAAGAACATAACAAAGATACGTGTATTTGTTTTCATTCTTTTAGGAATGTTAAAAAGTTGTGAAGTGTGGAACCTGTAGCTTATATGTAAGATAAAAAAACGAAATGCAGTAAAACTAGCAGTTGTGACTGAATCAACTTGAAGCATGGAACGCAATCAGATCAGGGCAAAGCTCAATGCCTCCACAGTTACCCAATTTATCCTTCTGAGATTTTCTGAAATTCCCAACCTCCAGGGGTTTCTGTTTGGAATGTTCCTCATAATTATCTTTGATTATCCTAATTGGAAGTAGCCTCATTACTGTGATAACTAGAATTGATCCTGCACTACAGAAGCCCATGTATTTTTTCCTGGCAAATTTTTCTACTCTGAAAATCTGTTATGTATCAGTCACTCTTCCTAGGATTCTGTTCAACATTGCTGCTCAAGACAGACACATTTCTGTCCTCAGCTGTGCCACTCAGATGTGTTTCTTCCTTATGCTGGGCGCCACTGAGTGCTTCCTGCTGACTGTGATGTCCTATGACCGCTATGTGGCAATCTGTAACCCTCTGAACTATCCTCTGGTCATGAACCCAACAAAGTGCACTCAGCTGGCAGCAGGCTCCTGACTTGGAGGCATCCCAGTCCAGATAGGACAAACATGTCAGATATTCTCTCTACATTTCTGCAATTCTAACAAAATAGACCACTTCTTCTGTGACATACCACCCATTCTCAAGCTGGCCTGTGGAGACACTTCAATTAATGAATGTCTATTTAGTAGCCATTCTGTTTGCTGCAGTCCCTTTTATGATGATAATTGCCTCTTATAGCAAAATTATCGCCACCATTCTGAGGTTGCCAACAGCTACAGGACAGACAAAAGCATTCTCAACATGTTCTTCCCATTTGCTTGTGGTGTTTTTGCTTTTTGGATCAGCTTCTGTTACATACTCAAGGCCAAAATCTACCCATTCTCCAGGAATTGACAAAGTCTTCTCTCTATTCTACACCATTGTGATGCCTATGTTCAACCCCCTGATATACAGCTTCAGAAAAAATTGATTGGTGCCCTGAGAAAACTGTTATGTAGAAAACGATGTCAGAATGTGTGCCCTAAAGTCTAAAGTACTCTATAAACTTCTTGTGACACAGGGACACTCTTCTCTTGTCTGTCATGGAATGCTTTTTTTTTTTTTTTCGAGACAGGGTTTCTCTGTATAGCCCTGGCTGTCCTGGAACTCACTTTGTAGACAAGGCTGGCCTTGAAATCAGAAATTCGCCTGCCTCTGCCTCCCAAATGCTGGGATCAAAGGCATGTGCTACCACCGCCTGGCTGGAATGCTACTTCTTTTCTAATTCTAAGTGGTCATCTGTAGACCTATTTGCTAATCTATATTAACTAGCATCTAGTCTATGCCTCCAGATAGTAGTGTGCTCTGAGTTCAGAAGATGTATCATTTACATAGGGTGGAATTGAAAATGTTTTCTTTTTCCTTTTTTCTTTTTATGATTCCTATCTAATCAAGCACTTTTCCTGTGATATCTCACCTGATGCTTATCTTTGTTGTATGAACATTTTTGTGAATATTTGGATGATTTTTTTCGGTTATGTTTATTTGCCTTTTTTCCCTTTATGTTAATAATCTTTTCCTAGTGTATAATTGTCTCATAATCTTGAAATTGCCATCAATCATATTAGGCTAAAGCAGCTTTCTGCTCATTGTGTTTACTAGTTGTAATGTTTTATGCTTTTGTATACTTTTGTAATTTTCATAACTATTTCCAAGTAAGAAGCACATCATATGACAATGAATATTTAACTATATGGATATATATATATCCATATATATATATATATATATATATATCACTTTGTATTTCATTGTATTGAAATCATAGAGCTCTAATTATAAGATATCTGATATTATAATGGTAATGATTTCCAAATAAGATTTAATTTGTATATGTTAAGGCAAAGTTCTGTATGCACTATCAAATAAACAGCTATTCCATTTTAATACATATATTTTTGTGTAATATTTACCTTCCAAAGTGCATGATCTTGTAAATGAAAAAAACATTTAATTTGATTTACTACCCAAGGTGGTTGGAGTCTGTATTGCAAAGCAAAGGGTGGCTACCAGAAGAACTGAGAGTTCTGGTTTTCTTTAAGATTTATTTATTTAGTATATGTAAATACACTGTATCTGTCTTCACACATACCAGAAGAGGGTACTAGATCCCATTACAGATGGTTGTGAGCCACCATGTGGTTGCTGGGATTTGAACTCAGGACCTCTGGAAGAGCAGTCAGTGTTCTTAACTGCTGAGCCATCTATCTAGCCCTGAACTGAGAGTTCTAATCCCAAACCTCAGGCAGCAGGGAGAATGCATACTGGGAATGTACTGAGCCTTTGAGCAGATATTCTGATATACTATCACAAAGTAATTATCTTTTACCAACTTTTAAGTTAGTGATTTTGTTTTGTTTTGTTTCTGTTTTAGAATATATATAAACTGGTTAGTTTTTGTAAACTACTCAGAAACAAAAGTCACATGAAAAGTTGCAGGCTTCATCAAGGAATACTTTCCAGAGTCTTGGATTGGACTTTGGGCATGCCAATGAGGAGATGATTTCTTAATTTTCTCTTGCTATAGGAGGCCCACACCCTTTGAGTAGTGTTATCCCTAGAAAAGCAGACATGAGCTTTACAAAAGTTGTTGATCAAGACAAATGGAGTAAACCCTTGATCAGTACTTCCTCTCTCCAGCTTCCTGCTTAAACCTACATACTAACTTTCTTTATTGACAGAGTATTAGGTGAACTGTTAGCCAGAAAAAAGAAAGAAAGAAAGAAAGAAACACACATAGAAAGAGAGAGACACACAAAATAAAAACAAAAGACAAACAGAACAAAAACAAAACAAAACAAAACAAAACAAAACAAAACAAAACAAGACAAAACATCCCAAAACTTTTCCTCCTGCAAGTTGCTTTGGATCATAGTCACTAAGATATCAACAGAAAGCAAATGGAAAGCGTAGGCAATAGATATTAGAGGAAAATATCAGCAAATAGATATAGGTATGTGCATTGTTTGGTTTAAAAATGGGTCTCCAAACAACTCAGTCCATTAATATAGCCCAAGGTCTTCTTGTTTGCATTTGTAGTGTTGAGAATCTTACTGTTGGGGTGTGGGAGTTGCCACAAACCATTTGTACAACAATCTCAGTTAAGCACAAATGGTTTATTGAATGTACACAGTAATACTGGATGCCCAAGACCACAAGAGGAAAACCTAATTGTGACAACAGTTCGTCCTCAGAGGAGACTTTGTATAGGAGAAAAACATGGTTAAAGGTATAAAAGTAAACTGTGAAGTGGTATAATATTTTTGGATAACTATATAAAGTGTTATTAGCTAACCTTTGCTCATTGACCCTGAGTGAGGTAAGAAGGGTGATGGACAAATAGAAAACAGGGAAATTTCGGAACATTGAGATGACAGGGTGATCCAACTGTAGCTATTTTGCTTATGAGTAATATTTTTTTAGTGTCAGCTATGGATAATTATTTCTGGGAAGTAGAGCCTGAGAACCTGAACTTCTTTGCAAATGTAAGTATGCATTTGTTAAAAAGTTGGCATATCACATGTAAATTTTACATGCATATAATATTAAAAATGAATGAAGATTATAAATATGTATTATAGATATATCATAATCATCTTCTTACTATTTCTTCATTTCACAGAAAAAATATTTTGTTATTACTTTAGGTATGGCATAAATACTATAATACCTAAGAGAGAAAGAACGTTTAAGGCCAGCAATGACTGTACTGTGAGTTCCAGATCTAGTACTATACAAGCTGACTCTCACACACATACACTACATAAGTAGTTGCCAGTTTCTGATGGTTTAAGTGTTCACCTTTTCATAATCATCACATTACAAAGTAAAACAATTTGTGCAAAACACAAGGAATTTACCTTGGTTTCTATTTTACATGCTAAAATCCTTAAGTGGGAGGAAACATGAATTTTCTTCCAGTAGAATGTACCAAGGGGATGGAACTTATTCCCAAAGTAGAAACCATTTCCTACTTAAACATCACCGTGTGTTCTGACAGCACACTAAATACTTATTGGGTTGTTTCAAGTAATTGAAGTATTTAAGGCTTAAAAACAAAACATATTTATTGTTAATTTAATCTAAACAATAAGGGTAAGGATTATGATTGACTCAATACTACACAGATAAATTCTAATTCAAACTACATTTTCCAAATAACTAATGTATGCATAGCTAGAATCTTCTTTTTCAATATCAGCATTAGGAAGAAGATTTTTTTTTCAAAAAATATTTTTTGGATATATTCTATATTTACATTTCATTTCCCTTTTTTTGTTTCCCCACCCCCCTAAGGTCACACATCTCCTTTTCCCTCCCCCTGCTCCCTTACCCACCCCTTCCCACTTCCCTGTTCTGGTATTCCCCTACACTGATGCTTTCATCGTTTCCAGCACTAGTGTCCATTCCTTTCTTCTTGTCAGACATCATTTAGTATGTGAAGTGTGTCTTTGGTGTCCCAAGATTCTAGGCTAATATCCACTTATCAGTGACTGCATACCATGGGTATTCTTTTGAGACTGGGTTACCCCACTTAGAATGATGTTCTCCAGCTCCATCCATTTCTCTAAGAATTTCATGAATTCATTGTTTCTAATGGCTGAATAGTATTCCATCGTGTGTGTGTGTGTGTGTGTGTGTGTGTGTGTGTGTATGTATATATATATATATATATATATATATATATATATCACATTTTTTTGTATCCATTCCTCCGTTGAGGGACATCTGGGTTCTTTCCAGCTTCTGGCTATTATATATAAGGCTGCTATGAACATAGTGGAGCATGTGTCCTTATTGCATGCTGAGGAATCTTCTGGGTATATTCCCAGGAGTGGTATGGCTGGATCCTCCGGAAGTATCATGTCCAGTTTTCTGAGGAACCGCCATACTGATTTCCAGAGTGGTTGTACCAGCTTGCAGTCCCACCAGCAGTGGAGGAGTGTTCCTCTTTCTCCACATCCTCGCCAACACCTGATGTCTTCTGAGTTTTTAATCCTAGCCATTCTGACAGGTGTGAGGTGAAATCTCAGGGTTGTTTGGATTTGCATTTCTCTATTGACTAATGATGTTGAACATTTTTAAGGCATTTCTCAGCCATCTGAATTTCTTCAGGTGAAAAGTCTTTGTTTAGCTCTGTACCCCATTTTTGGATAGGGTTTTCTGGGGTCTAACTTCTTGAGTTCTTTGTATACATTGGATATTAGCCCTCTGTCGGATGTGGGGTTAGTGAAGATCTTTTCCCAATTTGCTGGTTGCCAATTTGTCCTTTTGACAGTGTCTTTTGCCTTACAGAAACTTTGTAATTTTATGAGGTCCCCTTTGTCTATTCTTGATCTTAAGTGAAAATAATTTAGTATGTAATTTTTATTAATTACAAATATTGTTCCAAATTTCTTTTTAAGGTTCTGACATTTTAAGATTTAAAGAAAAGAATGAACTATGAAATATGTTTTAGGAATAAAACATATAAAATATGTTCAAATAAAATAAAGAACAATAATAGCAATATCGACAAAATATTATGTGTTAATTTATATCTCAATGCTAGCATATTTTATTCATTTAAAAGTATTATTTATCTAACAATCTCTCTTTTCTGTTATATATGTACTTGTCTGTTTTATATGAATAGGTTGGCGTTCATAGCTCTTAAAGAATATACATTTTAACTTAGTAAAAAATGAGTGTCATTAAAGTAGGTCAGCCTCCTGTTACAGTCAAGGGTGTTCCTGGTAGTTAATTATTAAATCTGTAAGTGAATATAAAAATATTATACAATAATTAGCACATGTGTATATGTTTTAGTGATTTTTGCTCAAAGAAAAAACTTTTTATTAAATTCATGTAACTTCAAATGACTTTCAACCTTTATCTCCTCTGTTCATAAATTTTTTCAGAGAAGAATAAGCCCTGAGTACACTTCCACGTTAAATACATTAGTTAAGATTAGAGTAACTATAGGCAAAAATATCATTCTGTTGAATATGTCAAATAGATAAGCATAAAGTACTTGAATAAACAAAAGTGCCTATTTCCAAAAGTACTGGTGGCTCTCTTTTCTTGCCAAAAGCAATCTACAGATTCAATGCAATCCCCATCAAAATCCCAAATCAATTCTTCATAGATCTAGAAAGAGCAATTCTCAAATTCATCTGGAGCAACAAAAAACCCAGGATAGCTAAAACTATTCTCAAAAGGGACTTCTGGGAGAATCAATATCCCTGACCTCAAGCAGTACTACAGAGCAATTGTGTTAAAAACTGCATGGTATTGGTACAGCAACAGGCAGGTAGATCAATGGAATAGGATTGAAGACCCAGAAATGAACCCACAGACTTATGGTCTCTTGATCTTTGATAAAGGAGCCACAACCATCCAGTGGAAAAAAGATAGCCTTTTCAACAAATGGTGCTGGTTCAACTGGAGGTCAACATGCAGAAGAATGCGAATTGACCCACTCTTATCTCCTTGTACTAAGATCAACTCCAAGTGGATTAAGGACCTCCACATAAAACACACTGAAACTATTAGAAAAGAAACTTGGGAAGACCCTGGAGGACATGGGCACAGGGGGAAAGTTCCTGAACAGAACACCAATAGCTTATGCTCTAAGATCAAGAATTGACAAATGGGACCTCATAAAATTACAAAGTTTCTGTAAGGCAAAGGACACTGTCAGAAGGACAAAACAGCAACCAACAAAGTGGGAAATGATCTTCACCAACCCCACATCTGACAGAGGGCTAATACCCAATATATACAAAGAACTCAAGAAGTTAGACCCCAAAGAACAAAATAACCCTATCAAAAAATGGGGTACAGAGCTAAACAAAGAATTTTCACCAGAAGAAATTCGGATGGCTGAGAAACACCTTAAGAGATGTTCAACATCATTAGTCATCAGAGAAATGCAAATCAAAACAACCCTGAGATTCCACCTCACACCAGTCAGAATGGCTAAGATTAAAAACTCAAGAGACAACAGGTGCTGGCGAGAATGTGGAGAAAGAGGAACACTCCTCCACTGTTGGTGGGATTGCAAAATGGTAAAACCACTCTGGAGATCAGTGTGGCGGTTCCTCAGAAAATTGGGCATGTCACTTCCAGAGGACCCTGGCATACCATTCCTGGGCATATACCCATAGGACTCCTCTGCATACAATAAAGACACATGCTCCACTATGTTTATAGCAGCCTTGTTTATAATAGCCAGAAATTGGAAGGAGCCCAGATATCCCTCAAAAGAGGAATGGATACAGAAAATGTGGTATATTTATACAATGGAGTACTACTCAGCAATTAAAAATAATGAATTCATGCAATTTGTAGGTAAATGGTTAGATCTGGAAAATATCATCCTAAGTGAGCTAACCCAGTCACAAAAGAATACACATGAAATGCAATCACTGATAAGTGGATATTAATGAGCCCAGAAGCCCTAAATACTCAAGGCACAATTAGCAAGTCAAATGACTGCCAAGAAGAAGAATGGAGAGGACCCTGGGCCTGTAAAGATTGGATCCAGTATAAAGTAGACCCAGAACAGAGAAATCGTGTGTGGGGGGAGGGGATGAGTGGGGAATAGCAGGGGGCGTAGAGGAATTATGGGACATATGGTGGGGGGTAATTGGGAAAGGGGAAAACCTTTGGAATGTAAACATAGAATATAGAAAATAAAAAAAAATAACTAAAAAAAAAATTACACACCGAAAAAAAAATAAAGTATTGATTGTGTTTTTCAAAGGCTTACAATAGTCAGAAACAATAGCTATAAGGGTCATTATTTTAGAGGTACTAAGTATTATAGGCACAGAAGCTCAAGAAGTAAAATAGGAGCAGGATACTTGCCTAGTGTTTTTCAGATGCTTCATGGTACCATCACAGGAAAACTAAGTGCAATTTGAATATTTTACTACAGATCCAACAACTTTCCAACATGCAGATCTAAATGATCAATTACTAAAATGTAAATACAATTTTGGATGATATTACAAATAAAAAATTGAAATATTGCCATCCAAACCTAGAAAACAAAACAAAAATAAAAGAACACATGTTTTTCAGATATCAAAAAAATAAAACACTTGCTCATTCTTCATCCCCTTTAGGCATTTTGGAATGTGATTAGATTTTATTTAAAAATCTATTACATCAGAGATTTTAAATTTTAACTTTTCTGTCTTCTGGGATGGGAATCTTTGACAGCAATATTTATCCAATGAAATACAACATGCATAATGCTTAAGAATATAACATGAAATAAGTTAAAAGAACAATTTTTTTCTTTTCCAGTTTTTACTTTGTGATAAGTCCAAGATTTAATTAAGGAGGTTAAAAAGAAATGTAAAATTTTTAATGTATGTAAAAAATTAAAATTGTAGGGTACCCATAGTTTAGAAATTTTAGGTTTTACCTTGAATTTTCTATTTATTGTATATATTCAATTATAATATTTTATATGTTAATTAACATCAGGAGTCTATCTCTTTCCTTGAAAGTATTTTATAGTTTTGATGAAATAGTACCTATTTTGTATAGTACTTTAATATTAAAATGAAAATTTGGAAATAGAAAAGAAATACTTTTTAACATTTGAACATTATAAAATTATTGGGAAATGAAAGTTTGTGCAAGATCAGTACTCATTGAAACACTTGGCATCAAGGTTTTGATTGTCAACTCTTGAAAACAAACCATGCACATTCCTAAAATCATGATTAGTGGTCTGAGTCCTCTTTGTTGCCAGTTTCTTGCTTTGTCTATAGATAATTAAAACTGTGGCAATTGGTCAAGAAGTATCAAAAAGAATATTATAATGGAAATATTTTAAAAATTGAAATGTATAATTCTTACATGCTCAACAGTGACTGAAGTCACTCAACAGTGACTTCAGAGTCACATACATTATGAAGAAAAATACATGTGCTACAAAATGAAGTTAAATATGGTTATGGGAATACAGAGTATAAATATAGGGATATAGACAAGCAAAATGTTGGGAAAATTGAAATATTAGTTTCAAGATAAAAGGTGAATGTATTCATAACCTTTCAAGAAACAGTTAATGTTTATCCATTTTCAGACAATTCATAATGAATTTTATAAAATTTAAAAAATTATTTAAAATTTAAATTATATAAAATTATATAAAATTTAAAAATTATAAATTATTAAATAAAAATTTAATAGTTATAAATTCAGAGACTAATAGAATATAATGAAAATGAAAAGAAACACACTTATTAATCATTTTTCCCCACATGAATGTATAGAAGAAAGTTGACTGAGATAATGCAAATACTTGGAACACGTTCAGGATGAGCTGCAGAAAAGCTGGTTTCCTATAGTAGAAGTATGCAAGGAATAAAATAGCATCTCCTCCACTTATCTCAATTTCTTGGCCAGAGATGTTAATGAGACCCCTGTTAACAAGGGTGACTTGATAGTGTTTAATTAATGACCTAAGAGTACAAACTGAAGTAGAAACATGCAATCTGAAAGAAAATTTAATTATTAAAGTAGGATATGTAAATTTGGATAGAGAGAAGAAAATTAATATAGTATAGCTTTCCATCCACGCACAAAATACAAAACTCTTAGTGAATTAGAAAATATGTATGATTGTTTTGTATGCTTTAGCAAAAATAAATCTTTTCATTTTAAACATTTGGAGCATATACAAGACATAATTTTTTTTAAAGCACTGGAAATTTTAAATAAGTGTTATCACTGCTTTATATACGAGAAGAGGAATCCACGTAAAAGTAAATATTTTTCATTTGTGCTTGAATCATTCCTAGAGATGGAATTTATTGCATTCTGGAATGAGGAAAATACTTCGACTGTGACAGACTTTGTCCTCCTGGGATTTTCAGATCTTCCCAAACTTCAAGGTTTTCTGTTTGGGATGTTCTCCATAATTTACTTGATTATCATGACTGGAAACAGCTTCATAATTGTGATAACTAGAATTGATCCTTCATTACAAAAGCCCATGTATTTTTTTTCCTGACAAATTTTTCTTCTCTTGAAATCTGTTATGTATCAGTCACTCTTCCGAGAATTCTGTTCAACATTGCTACTCAAGATCGAAGCATTTCTATGCTGAGCTGCACCATACAGATGTGGTTTTTCATTATGCTGGGGGCAACTGAGTGTTTCCTGCTGGCTTTGATGTCCTATGACCACTATGTGACCATCTGTAACCCTCTGCACTATCCTCTGGTCATGAACACAACAAAGTGCACTCAACTGGCAGCAGGCTTCTGGCTTGGAGGCATCCCAGTCCAGATAGGACAAACCTGTCAGATATCCTCTCTACATTTTTGCAATTCTAACCAAATAGACCACTTCTTTTGTGACTTAACACCCATTCTCAAGCTGGCATGTGGGGACACTTCAATGCATGAACTGTCTGTCCACCTAGTGGTTATGCTCTTTATAGTTTTCCCTTTTATGCTGATACTTGCCTCTTACAGCAAAATCATTGCCACTATCCTGAGGTTGCCAACAGCCACAGGATGGGCAAAAGCCTTCTCAACTTGTTCTTCCCATTTACTTGTGGTGTTTTTGATTTTTGGATCAGCTTCTGTTACATACTTGAGGCCAAAGTCCACCCATTCTCCAGGAACTGACAAACTGCTCTCTCTGTTCTATACCATTGTGAATCCCATCTTCAATCCTCTGATATACAGACTTAGGAACAAGGACATGATTGCTGCACTGAGAAAATTGTTATTTAGTAAATAGTGCTTGGAGCTCTGCAATAAATGATTGAATTGCTTCTTACACAGTTCCTAAGTAGGTCAATTTTTATTCAGTTTTTGACATATAATCCCTTTATGCTTCTCAAGTGCTATTTTATTTTGAATAATAGCTTGAAATTTGTTGTTTTAAATACAAATATTAATCTGTCTTTATTCATAAAAGGCCATTTAATGTAAATTATATATGATGTAAATAAGTTCTTATGGGAAACCTTTGAACAGAATTCAAAATTTTGAAACATGACATATTATTTATCTAAAGTTTAACAAATATTCATCCCAATGTTCTCTCATTCACCATTATGCATACATAAAGGATGTATTTTAATATCAATGTGTTTTGAGTGAATTGCTAAATCAGTTGATAAAATAGTTAACATTAATATCTTGTTTCTGTGTGTTCTGATATCTCGTATATATGTCACAGTATAAATAAAAATGAAAAATATTTAAACCTACTATTAAATTGTGTATCATGTCTCCATAACTATATGACAAAAAGCTACTTTTGTGCTCCCATCTGGTTTTTGTCAGTGCAGAAAATCTTGATAATGTATTTATTACATTTAATTTCTAACAGTTGTGTCAAATTTTCTGACATTTCAACAGATATTGTTTTCTACAAAATTCACGCTACAGAATCTTATAATTAAGTACATAAAAATAAGAGGTTTAATGGTAGTTGATGAAATTGTTCAATGGTAAGACAGCTTTCTTTGCAGTTATATAACCTTAGTTTAAATACAAATCACCTATGTTAAAATATGTGTATGTCAATACATGTACCTGCATTCTCATTACTGTAGGAGGATTGCTTAACCTTGTTTGTGTCTAGACTAGTTTCAATTAAATTAATACTACTATCCTAAAAATTTAGTGTGGAGGTCTAGGCAGAAGGTTACCACATGATCTCTTATGGTCTCTGTGAGAGCACAGGCATGCACTTGTATAGGTACACATTTGTACAGCACACATGTGTATGGATATATGCATGTGCATGTACACATGCATCACATACACACATTCAACACATTCAAACACACACACACACACACATACATTCTTAATGTTATGATTTTTTAGACCACATTTATAACTACCCTGTGGCACACGTGCCCCTTACAGGTTTGAGCTTCTGGAACACACCTATTATTAGCAGAATATAATTTGACTAATAAATGACTGATTTTATCTGAAATATAGGGCTGGATAGATCATCAGGAAATATTTATGACAGTTTAAAACAAAGAAAATGAAGCACATTGAATATATTCAGAATGCTTCTCTGGAACATTTTATAAACCCTTTCAAGTTCCTTAAAACTCCAGTCCTTTCATAGAATATGTGAGTAAAATAGTTACTTGTGAAATTGGATAATTGTACTGATGAATAAAACATAATTCAAACATCCTAAGTAATTATCAGGACATTTAAAGTAGGAAGCAAAGAGGTATAGACTGCTAAGAGACAATATGATATGAGAATGGAAAATGAGACATAGGATTTATGTTATACTTTTTGATTGAGGAAACTGATTAAGCAGTAATTTCATATAGTAAATACAATTCTTTGAAAAAACAGCGAAGTCACTCCTTATTCTGAAAGCAGCAAAAATCTAATAACAATAATGAGGGTATAATTTAAATGTGCATGATAGCCTCCAGAAGGAAGTCCTTTTCTGACGATATTTATATTTTTGCTCGAGGAGACATGTACTTTCATCATGATCAATCAATGCACAATGTTATCCAACACCTTTGACTTCAAACCTACATGTGTGAAAGCCCATTCTAAAGATAAAGAGCAATTGCAACCAGGACACAGCTGGAAAGGTGCAGGTACACAGACTCCATCTGGGGCTAGAGCAGGGAAATCTGCTAAGCTCTCGCCCCCAGGCAGGCCCATTGGTGGGCGCCTAGGCTCTGCCGCACCTCCCTGCGAGCTTAGGCCATGCACCGAGGCAGCCGGAGCCACCCAACTCCCCAGGACCCCGGACCAGAGATAGCAGCAGGCCTCCATATTGCAACCAGGACACAGCTGAAAAGATGCGGGTACACAGAATTCATCTGGGGCTAGAGCAGGGAGATCTGCTAAGCGCTCGCCCCCAGGCGGGCCCAGGGGTGGGCACCTAGGCTCTGCCACACATCCCGGCGAGCTTAGGCCATGCACCAAGGCAGCCGGAGGCACCCAGCTCCCCAGGACCCCGGACCAGCGATAGCGGCAGGCCTCCATATTGCAACGAGGACACAGCTGGAAAGGTGCAGGTGCACAGACTCCATCAGGGGCTACCACGTGGGGATATCTGCTAGGCTCTTGCTACTAGGCAGGCCCAGCTGCACCTGCTGAGGCTCTGCTACACTCCCCCACACTTCCCCAAGACCTCAGGCCATGCACAAAGTCAGCAGGTGGCAGCCAGCTCGTGATCCTGTTGAGCTGCAATCACAAATAACCACCAGTAGAGAAACAACAGGTAAGCCCAGCCTCACAGGAGATTCAAACACCAGCCAGTGACAACAAGGTCAACTAACACCAGAAATAACCAGATGGCAAAAGGTAAACAAAGGAAGGTCACTAACAGAAATCAAGGCAACATGACAGCATCTGAACCCAGTTCACCAACAACAGGAAGCCCTGGATACCCCAAAACACCAGAAAAACAAGACTTGGATATAAAATCACTGGTCAGGATGCTGGTAGCTGAACACATGGAAAAATCTCGTAAAGAAATAGAGGAGAAAATGGATCAAAAGTTAGAAGACTTTACAAGGCAAATACAAAAATCACTTCAAGAAATGCAGGAGAAGATGGATCAAAAAGAAGAAGACAATAAGGAAGAAAGACAAAAATCACTTAAAGAAATACAGAAGAACGTGGGCCAACAAGTAGAAGCTATGAAAGAGGAAACACAAAAATCTATTAAAGAAATACACGAAAACACAATCAAGCAAGCAAAAGATTTGAGCATATCCATCCAGGTACTAAAAACAGAAGTAGAAACAACTAAAAATTCGCAGAGGGAGACAACATTGGAGATAGAAAACCTTGGGAAGAAATCAGGGGCCATAGATGCAAATATCAACAATAGAATACAAGAGATAGAAGACAGAATATCAGAAGCCGAAGATACCATAGGAACCATTGATTCAGCAGTGAAAGAAAATACTAAATGCAAAAAGGCTGTAACCCAAAACATCCAGGAAATCCAGGACACAATGAGAAGACCAAACCTAAGGATTATAGGTATAGATGAGAGTGAAGATTTACAAGTTAAAGGGCCAGCAAATATCTTCTACAAAATTATGGAAGAAAACTTCCCCAACCTAAAGAGAGAGATGCCCATGAATATACAAGAAGCATATAGAACCCCAAACAGACTGGATCAGAGCAGAAATACATCCTGTCACATAATAATCAAAACTCCAAATGTACTAAACAAAGAAAGAATATTAAAGGCAGCAAGAGAAAAAGGCCAAGTAACTTATAAAGGAAGACCTATCAGAATAACACCAGACTTCTCACCTGAGACCATGAAAGCTAGAAGATCCTGGGCAGATATAATGCAAACTCTAAGAGAACACAAACTTCAGCCAAAACTACTTTACCCAGCAAAACTCTCAATCGCCATAGATGGAGACATCTATGACAAAACCAAATTTGCACGATATCTTTCCACAAATCCAGCCCTACAAAGGATAATAGGGGGAAAACACCAAGACAAGGACGGAAACTACACCCGGGAAGAAGCAAGATAGAAACCTCCTCTCATCAAACCCAAAAGAAGGTAACCTCTCGAATATAAAAAATAAATAAAATAAATAAATATAATTTTAAAAAATGTCTGGAGGTAATAATTACTATTCCTTAATATCTCTTAACATCAATGGACTCAATTCCCCAATAAAAAGACATAGATTAACTGAATGGATATGGAAGCAGGACCATACATTTTGCTGCATACAGGAAACACATCTCAGTGTTAAAGACAAACACTGCCTTAGAGTAAAAGGCTGGAAGACAATTTTACAAGCAAATGGTCTCAGGAAACAAGCTGGAGTAGCCACTCTAATATCAGATAAAATTGACTTCCAACCTAAAATCATCAAATGAGACTCAGAAGGTCACTTCTTGCTGGCCAAAGGGAAAATCCACCAAGAAAAGCTCTCAATACTGAACATCTATGCTCCAAATGCAAGGGCACCCTCATTCATAAAAGAAACCTTACTAAAGCTTAAAGCACACATTACACCTAACACAATAATTGTGGGTGACTTCAACACTCCACTCTCCTCAATGGACCGATCAAGAAAGCAGAAACTAAACAGGGACACAGTGAAAGTAATTGAAACTCTGGACCAATTGGTTTTAACATATATATATATATATATATATATATATATATATATATATATATATATATAACATTTCATCCTAAAGCTAAAGAATATACCTTTTTCTCAGCACCACATGGTACCTTCTCCAAAATAGACCATATGATTGGTCACAATACAGATGTCAACAAATACAAGAAAATCGAGCTAATCCCATGCCTCCTATCAGATCACCATGGAGTAAGAGTGGTCTTTAATAGCAACAAAAACAACAGAAAGCACACATACACATGGAAACTGAACAATACTCTACTCAATGATACCTTGGTCAAGGAAGAGATAAAAAAAGAAATCAAAGACTTTTTAGAATTCAATGAAAATGAAGGTACAACCTACCCAAATCTATGGGACACAATGAAAGCAGTGCTAAGAGGAAAACTCATAGCTCTAAGTGCATCCAAAAAGAACCTGGAGAGAGCATACACTAGGAGCTTAATGGCACACCTTAAAGCCCTGGAAGAAAAACAAGTTAATTTACCCAGGAGGAGTAGAAGACAAGAAATCAAACTCAGGGCTGAAATCAATCAAATAGAAACAAAGAGAACCATACAAAGAATCAACAAGACCAGGAGCTGGTTCTTTGAGAAAATCAACAAGATAGAAAACCCCTAGCCAGACTAACCAAAGGACACAGAGACAGTATCCAAATTAACAAAATTAGAAATGAAAAGGGAGACATAACAACAGAAACTGAGGAAATTCAAAAGATTATCAGATCCTACTACAAAGGTCTATACTCAAAACAACTGGAGAATCTAGAGGAAATGGACAATTTCCTAGACAGATACCAAATACCAAAATTAAATCAGCATCAAATAGATCAGCTAAATAGTCCCATAACCCCTAAAGAAATAGAAGGGGTTATAGAAAGCCTCCCAACCAAGAAAAGTACGGGACCAGATGGTTTTAGTGCAGAATTCTACCAGACCTTCAAAGAAGAATTAACACCAATACTTTTCAAACTATTCCACAAAATAGAGACAGAAGGGATACTGCCCAACTCATTCTTTGAAGCCACAATCATGCTAATACCTAAACCACAAAAAGATCCAACAAAGAAAGAGAACTACAGGCCAATTTCTCTTATGAATATCAATGCAAAAATACTAAATAAAATTCTTGCATACACTAGCAACTTAACAGCACACCTGAAGGCCCTGGAACAAAAAGAAGCTAACTCACCCAGGAGGAGTAGAAGAGAGGAAATCATCAAACTAAGGGCTGAAATCAATCAAGCAGAAACAAAGAGAACCATACGAAGAATCAACAAAACCAAGAGCTGGTTCTTTGAGAAAATCAACAAGATAGATAAACCCTTAGCTAGACTAACCAAAGGGAACAGAGATAGTATCCAAATTAACAAAATTAAAAATAAAAAGGGGGATATAACAACAGAAACTGAGGAAATTCAAAAGATCATCAGATCCTACTACAAAGGCCTATACTCAAAACAACTGGAGAATCTGGAGGAAATGGACAATTTCCTAGACAGATACCAAATACCAAAATTAAATCAGCATCAAGTAGATCAACTAAACAGTCCCATAACCCTTAAAGAAATAAAAGGGGTTATAGAAAGCCTCCCAACCAAAAAAAGTACGGGGCCAGATGGTTTTAGTGCAGAATTCTACCAGACCTTCAAAGAAGACTTAACACCAATACTCTTCAAACTATTCCACAAAATAGAGACAGAAGGGACACTGCCCAACTCGTTCTTCGAAACCACAATTACGGTGATACCTAAACCACAAAAAGATCCAACAAAGAAAGAAAACTACAGGCCAATTTCTCTTATGAATATTGATGCAAAAATACTAAATAAAATTCTTGCCAACCGAATCCAAGAGCATATCAAAACGATCATTCACCATGATCAAGTAGGCTTCATTCCAGGGATGCAGGGATGGTTCAATATACGGAAATCCATCAATGTAATCCACTACATAAACAAACTAAAGGAAAAAAACCACATGGTCATCTCATTAGATGCTGAAAAAGCATTCGACAAAATTCAGCATCCTTTCATGCTAAAAGTCTTGGAAAGAGCAGGAATTCAAGGCCCATACCTAAACATAGTAAAAGCAATCTACAGCAAACCAGTAGCCAACATCAAAATAAATGGAGAGAAACTTGAAGCAATCCCACTAAAATCAGGGACTAGACAAGGCTGCCCTCTCTCTCCATATCTTTTCAACATAGTACTTGAAGTTCTAGCAAGAGCAATTAGACAACATAAGGAAGTCAAAGGGATAAAAATTGGAAAGGAAGAAGTCAAAGTATCATTATTTGCAGATGATATGATAGTCTACTTAAGCGATCCAAAAAACTCCACCAGAGAACTTCTACAGCTGATAAACAACTTCAGCAAAGTGGCTGGTTATAAAATTAACTCAAGCAAATCAGTAGCCTTCTTGTACTCAAAGGACAAGCAGGCTGAGAAAGAAGTTAGGGAAATAACACCCTTCACAAGAGCCACAAACAACATAAAGTACTTTGGCGTAACTCTAACCAAACAAGTGAAAGATCTGTATGACAGGAACTTCAAGTCCTTGAAGAAAGAAATCGAAGAAGACCTCAGAAGATGGAAAAATATTTCTTGCTCCTGGATTGGCAGGATCAATATAGTAAAAATGGCCATCTTACCAAAAGCAATATACAGATTCAATGCGATCCCCATCAAAATCCCAACACAATTCTTCATAGATCTACAAAGAGCAATTCTCAAATTCATCTGAGCAACAAAAAACCCAGGATAGCTAAAACTATTCTCAACAATAAAAGGACTTCTGGGGGAATCAATATCCCTGACCTTAAACAGTACTACAGAGCAATTGTGTTAAAAACTGCATGGTATTGGTACAGCAACAGGCAAGTGGATCAATGGAATAGGATTGAAGACCCAGAAATTAACCCACAGACTTATGGTCACTTGATCTTTGATAAAGGAGCCACAACCATCCAGTGGAAAAAAGATAGTCTTTTCAACAAATGGTGCTGTTTCAACTGGAGGTCAACATGCAGAAGAATGCAAATTGGCCCACTCTTATCTCCTTGCACTAAAATCAACTCCAAGTGGATCAAGGACCTCCACATAAAACCAGACACACTGAAACTATTAGGAAAGAAACTTGGGAAGACCCTGGAGGACATAGGCACAGGGGGAAAGTTCCTGAACAGAACACCAATAGCTTATGCACTAACATCAAGAATTGACAAATGGGACCTCATAAAATTACAAAGTTTCTGCAAGGCAAAGGACACTGTCAGAAGGACAAAACGGCAACCAACAAAGTTGGAAAAGATCTTCACCAACCCCACATCCGACAGAGGGCTAATATCCAATATATACAAAGAACTCAAGAAGTTAGACCCCAAAGAACCAAATAACCCTATCAAAAAATGGGGTACAGAGCTAAACAAAGAATTCTCACCAGAAGAAATTCGGATGGCTGAGAAACACCTTAAGAGATGTTCAACATCATTAATCATCAGAGAAATGCAAATCAAAACAACCTTGAGATTCCACCTCACACCAGTCAGAATGGCTAAGATTAAAAACTCAAGAGACAACAAATGCTGGTGAGGATGTGGAGAAAGAGGAACACTCCTCCACTGTTGGTGGGATTGCAAAATGGTAAAACCACTCTGGAAATCATTGTGGCGGTTCCTCAGAAAATTAGGCATGTTCCTTCCAGAGGACCCTGGCATACCACTCCTGGGCATATACCCAGAGGATTCCCCTGCATACAATAAAGACACATGCTCCACTATGTTTATAGCAGCCTTGTTTATAATAGCCAGAAATTGGAAGAAGCCCAAATATCCCTCAAAGGAGGAATGGATACAGAAAATGTGGTATATTTATACAATGGAATACTGCTCAGCAACTAAAAATAATGAATTCATGCAATTTGTAGGTAAATGGTTAGACCTGGAAAATATCATCCTGTGCGAGCTAACCCAATCACAAAAGAATACACATGAAATGCAATCACTGATAAGTGGATATTAATGAGCCCAGAAGCCCTAAATACTGAAGGCACAATTAGCAAGTCAAATGATTCCCAAGAAGAAAGGAGAGGACCCTGGGCCTGGAAAGATTGGATCCAGTTTTGTAGAGAAACTGTGGGGGGAGTGGGAATAATTGGGGAATAGTTGGGGGGAGAGGAACTATGGGACATATGGAGGGGGGAACTGGGAAAGGGGAAAGCCTTTGGAATGTAAACATTGAATATAGAAAAATTAAAAAAATGATGTTCCTAAAAAAAAAAAAGATAAAGAGCACTCAACAATTCAATACTAAGACTACAAATAACTAATAAAATTGTGAGAAGCTCATGTAAAGATGTGCTTATAGTATTAAAATGTCTTACCAATGCATGAAAACTGTTAAGCACTTTAGTCATTAAAGAAAACTATATATAATATATTGTGTTGTTGCTTTTTACCAGTTGAAATGACTACCATCTAAAAGATAAAAGACAGGCTTTTAGTGTTGTGGAGAGACAGTATAACAACTAAGAACATATATTATTCTTCTAGACACATGAGATTAAGATAGACCACTGTGGCCAGGCAGTGGTGGCGCATGCCTTTAATCCCAGTACTTGGGAGGCAGAGGCAGGTGGATTTCTGAGTTCGAGGCCAGCCTGGTCTACAGAGCTAGTTCCAGGACAGCCAGGGCTATACAGAGAAACCCTGTCTTGAAAAACCAAAAAAACAAAAAACAAAAAAAAAAGATAGACCACTGACAATTGCCTTTAATTCCAGATGCAAGCAGATCTTGTTGCTTCTAGCTTTTGTTTGCTGTGATACTCATGTTTACATAACCACATACAACCATACATGCGTACACATATAATAACTGAGATGACTATGCCTGGTTGTCAAATTGACTATATCTGGAATGAACTACAATCCAGAAATGAAGAGTACACCTTTGATCCAGATCTTGAAGCTGGAAGACACAGGCTTCTCACCTGTATGTTGACATAGAGATCTTGAAGCTTTACGATCATGAAAAGCTTAGGCCCAGACAAGGTAGTACATGCCTTTAATCCCAGAAGACTGAGAGATCTCTAATTCAGTGTCAGCCTGAAATAAAGCAACTTCAAAATCCAGTTGTGTTGGTACACATCTTTAATCTAAGCCACACTTTCTGCTGCAGTTCTGTATAAGGACATTGGAAAAAGCAAGACTCACTGATCTTTGACTGCTTGTAATTATTAGCCAGCACATTTGTTGGAATCTAATTTTTCTGGATGCCAGCTTATACAGAAGACAAGATGAAACAACTAGCCCCATGAACTGAGCAACTTCTAGATTATTTGACTTCCCATTCACAGCTTCCCAGTGCTAAGTTAGTTGGACTACAGACCGTAAATCATTAAAATAAATTCCCTTAATATATATATAGATATATTCCATATGTTTTTGGGCTCGAGAGTACCCTAATACAATAACATAAAAAATAACCAGTGTGGCTATGACCCAGCAGATAAAGATACATACTGTGCAATCATCATGACTTGAGTTCCTAGAAATTATATGAATGTGAACGAGAATCATCTCCAAAAAATTATAATCTGACTTCCATGTGCACGACACACACATCATATAAAGAATAATAGTATCTTTTAATTTTAAAGAGAGTAAGACAGGGCACACCAGTCAAAAGAAGGGGTGAATGGACAATGTGCTATCTGGTTGGTCACATTCCCTATACCCTCCAACGTACTACCAAGCCACACCTGTCAGAAAATTAGTTGAGTGACCAGCCTGAACGCAATACCGCCCACTCTTTGACTAGGTTCCCAATGACACATTCTATAGCTGACTTCCTACCTCACCAACTGCACCAAGTCAGAAACCTGCCCCTAATTTTGGCAGACTCCTGTTACTCATGTGCAGTCCACACTTGATCAAAGAACAGATGCAGGCTATACCATTCAGAGGAAAAGAGATCC
Source organism: Apodemus agrarius (assembly GCA_964023405.1). Classification (NCBI taxonomy): domain Eukaryota; kingdom Metazoa; phylum Chordata; class Mammalia; order Rodentia; family Muridae; genus Apodemus; species Apodemus agrarius. Next base: position 96,288,462 of record OZ030008.1, on the reverse strand, counting down.
CTTGCTGCACCAAAGGCCAACTAGTTGTCAGAACTTTGGCTTCCGACCTGGTCAGAGATTTCATCTAGGATCCCAGCCTAAAGACCAGATTACCAAAGAGAAAAGTAAACCAAGGACCAAAACACCCATCTAACAAAGACAAACTAAAAAATCAACACTAAGACCTATAATGATCACAAACCTGAATTCTTAAATACCAGTTGAACATGATCAACAGCCAAAGCAATATACAACCATCAGAATAGGTGGGCTCAGGCACCTATTCTATGACAGCAAGATCTGACTGTTTCCATGCAGCTGAAGAACTAGAATACATTGAAACAACTTTATGAAGATCATAGAGTTCCTTAAGGAATAAAGTAAATATTCCATTAATGAAATCAAGGAAAAGACAAAAGTTGGAAAAAATCAATAAACCCCTTAAATTATGCCAAGACAGCAAGCAAAACATAATAAAATAAAACAAAGCAAATAAATAGATGAAGGAAATTGTTTAAGACATGAGAATGGTTGAATCCCCAGGTAGGGCAGTCTCTGGGTGGCCTTTACTTCAGTCTCTGAACCAGACATTGTCTCCCTTATTGCTAATGTGGGTATTTTACTCCCTTTCTTAGAGGAATTGAAGCACCTTTACTTAAGTCCTCCTCCTTCTTGAGCTTGGTGAACTGTAACTTGTTTATTTTAGCTTTTGGGCTAACATCCGGTTATTAATGAGTCCATATCATGTATGTTCTTTTGTGATTGGGTTATCTCGCTCAGGATGACACTTTCTATTTCCATCCATTTGCCTAACAATTTCATGAATTCGTTGTTTTTAATAACTGAATAGCACTCACTTGTGTATATATACCATAGTTTCTGTACCCATTCCTCTGTTGAGGGCCATCTGAGTTCTTTCTGGCTATTATAAATAAGGCAGCTATGAGCATAGTGGAGCATGTGTCCTTATTACATGTAGGACCATATTCTGGGATACCCAGGAGTGGTATAGCTGGGTCTGCTGGTAGTACTATGTCTAATTTTCTGAGGAATTGCCAAGCTGATTTCCAGAGTGCTTTTACCAGCTTGCAATCCCACCAACAATGGAGAAGTGTTCCTTTTCCCCACATCCTCTCCAGCATCTGCTGTCCCCTGAGTTTTTCATCTTAGCCATTCTGACTGATGTAAAGTGGAATGTCAGTGTTGTTTTGATTTGCATTTCCCTGATAACTAAGGATGCTGAACATTTTTATTTTTTTATTTTTTATTTTTTGGTTTGTTTTTTCGAGACAGGGTTTCTCTGTGTAGTCCTGGCTGTCCTGGAACTCACTCTGTAGACCAGGTTGGCCTCGAACTCAGAAATCCACCTGCCTCTGCCTCCCAAGTGCTGGGATTACAGGTGTGCACCACCACGCCCGGCTTGAACATTTCTTTAGGTGCTTTAGAGACATTTGAGTTTCCTCAGTTGTGAATTCCCTGTTTAGCTCTGTACCCCATTTTAATAGGGTTATTTGACTTTCTCGAGCATAATATCTTAAGTTCTTAGTATACATTGGCTATTAGCCCTCTATCAGATGAAGGGTTGGTAAAGATCTTTTCCCAATTTGTTGGTTGCTGTTTTGTCCTATTGATGGTGTCTTTTGCTTTACAGAATCTTTGCAGTTTTATGAGGTACCATTTGTTTATTCTTGTTCTAAGAGCATAAACCATTGCTGTTCTGTTCAGGAATTTTCCCCTGTGCCCATGTGTTCAAGATTTATCCCCGATAGGCACGCTGTGCTTTCAGCGGGCCACCATCTTGCCTCGGGACACCACCAGGTGTGTGGAGAGAGACCTAGCTTAGCTTAGCCCTGCAGGAGATCTGGGCACAGACAGCTCAGCTGTGGTCGCAGACCACTGTGGACCATCTCTCCGGGCAGGCTGGCAGTGAGGTGCCATCTTGCCTTGGGACACCACGCAGAATTCTAGCAGCTGGAGTCAGGGGCTTGGACTGAGACCTAGCTTTGTCTAGCACAGACAACGCTGCCAGGCTCTGGCCTACACCCAGAGCCAGAAGAGATCAGCGGATCTGGGCACCAACAGTTCAGCAAAGGTCACTGACCCCTGGGGACAGGCACACTGTGCTATCAGCTGGGCTGCCATCTACAATAAGACCAACTAACTCCAGAGATAAACAGATGGCAAAAGGCAAATGTAGGAACATTATTAACAGAAATCAAGGCAATATGGCACCATCTGAACCCAATTCGCCAACCACAGCAAGTCCTGGATACCACAGCACACCAGAAAAACAAGAGTTAGATATAAAAGCACAGGTCATGAGGCTCCTAGAGGAACACAAAAAAGACATAAACAAATCTCTTAAAGAAATGCAGGGGAACATCAATAGGGTAGAAGCTCTTACAATGCAAACACAAAAAAACACTTAAAGAACTCCAGGAGTATATGGGCCAACAGACAGAAACCAATAAAGAGGACATGAGAAAATCAGTTAAAGGAATGCAGGAGAACTTGAAACAACATGCAGAAATTATGAAAGAGGGAGCACAAAAATATATTAAAGAATTACATGAAAACACAAACAAACAAATGAAGGAACTGAGCAAAACCATCCAAGATCTGAACACAGAAGTAGAAACAACTAAGAAACCACAAAAGGAGGCAACTTTGGAGATAGAAAACTTTGGAAAGAAATCAGGGGTCATAGATGCAAACATCAACAACAGAAAACAAGAGATAGAGATAAGAATCTAAGATGCTGAAGATAACATAGTAACCATTGACTCCACAGTCAAAGAAAACACAAAATCCAAAAGGCTTGTAAACCAAAACATCCAGGAAATCCAGGACACAATGAGACCAAACCTAAGGATTTTAGGAATTGATGAGAGTGAAGATCTACAACTTAAAGGGCCAGCAAATATCTTTAACAAAATTATGGAAGAAAACTTCCCTAACTTAAAGAGGGAGATGCCCATGAATATACAAGAAGCCTACAGAACTCCAAACAGACTGGACCAGAACAGAAACACCTCCTGTCACATAATAATCAAAACCTTAAATGTACTAAACAAAGAAAGAATATTAAAGGCAGTAAGAGAAAAAGGCCAAGTAACATATAAAGGAAGACCTATCAGAATCACACCAGACTTCTCTCTAGAAACCATGAAAGCTAGAAGATCCTGGGCAGAACTCATGCAGACCCTAAGAGAACACAAATGTCAGCCAAGACTACTATACCCAGCAAAACTCTCAATCAACATAGATGGAGAATTCAAAATATTCCATGAGAGGACCAAATTTACACAATATCTTGACACTAACCCAGCTCTACAAAGGATAATAGGAGTAAAACTCCAATACAAAGAAGAAACTGCACCCAAGAAAAAGCAAGACAGTAACCTTCTTCCATCAAACTCAAAGGAAGATAACTACTCAAAAACAAAAATAATATCAAAAATGTCAGGAAGTAATAATCCCTATTCCTTAATATCTCTTAACATCAATGGACTCAATTCCCCAATAAAAAGACAAAGACTAACAGACTGGATACAGAAACAGGACCCTACATTTTTCGGCTTACAGGAAACACACCTCAGAGTCAAAGACAAACACTACCTTAGAGTAAAAGGATGGAAGACAATTTTGCAAGCAAATGGTCACAGGAAGCAAGCTGGAGTAGCCATTTTAATATCAGATAAAATTGACTTTCAACCCAAAGTAATCAAAAGAGACACAGTAAGTCACTTCTTGCTAGTCAAAGGAAGAATACACCAAGAAGAACTCACAATTCTAAACATCTACGCTCCAAATGTAAGGGTACCTTCATTCGTAAAAGAAATTTTACTAAAGCTCAGGCACACATTGCACCTAACACAGTGATTGTGGGGGACCTCAATACTCCACTATCCTCAGTGGACTGATCAGGAAAACAGAAACTAAACAGGGACACAGAGAAACTCACCAAAACTTTGGACCAATCGGATGTAACAGATATATATATATATATATATCCCTAAAGAAAAAGACTATACCTTTTTCTGAGCTCCTCATGGTACCTTCTCCAAAATCAACCAAATAATTGGACACAAGACAGACCTCAACAAATATAAAAAGATCGAACTAATCCCATGCCTCCTATCAGATCACCATAAAGTAAGAGTGTTCTTCAATAGCAACAAAAACAACAGAAAATCCTCATACACGTGGAGGCTGAACAATATTCTACTCAATGATAACTTTGTCCAGGAAGAAATAAAGAAAGAAATCAAAGATTTCTTAGAATTTAATGAAAATGAAGGTACAACATACCCAAATCTATGGGACACAATGAAAGCAGTGCTAAGAGGAAAACTCATAGCCCTGAGTGTCTCCAAAAAGAAACAGGAGAGAGCATATACTAGCAACTTAATGGCGCACTTGAAAGCTCTGGAACAAAAAGAAGCAATTTCACCCAGGAGGAGTAGAAGACAGGAAATCATCAAACTCAGGACTGAAATCAATCAAGTTGAAACAAAGAGAACCATACAAAGAATCAACAAAACCAGGAGCTGGTTCTTTGAGAAAAGCAACAAGATAGATAAACCCCTAGCCAGACTTACCAAAGGGCACAGAGACAGTATTCAAATTATCAAAATTAGAAATGAAAAGGGAGATATAACAACAGAAACTGAGGAAATTCAAAAAATCATCAGATCCTACTACAAAAACCTATACTCAACACAACTGTAGAATCTGGAGGAAATGGACAATTTCCTAGACAGTTACCAAATACCAAAATTAAACCAGGATCAAATAGATCATCTAAACAGACCCATAACCCCCAAAGAAATAGAAGGGGTCATAGAAAGTCTTCCAACCAAAAAAAAGCACAGGACCAGATGGTTTTAGTGCAGAATTCTATCAGACCTTCAAAGAAGTCATGATACTGATACTCTTCAAACTATTCCACAAAATAGAAACAGAAGGAACACTACCCAACTCATTCTATGAAGCCACAATTACCCTGATACCAAAACCACACAAAGATCCAACTAAGAAAGAGAACTACAGGCCAATTTCTCTTATGAATATCGATGCAAAAATACTAAACAAAATACTTGCCAACCGAATCCAAGAACACATCAAAATGATCATTCACCATGATCAAGTTGGCTTCATCCCAGGGATGCAGGGATGGTCCAATATACGGAAATCCATCAACGTAATCCACTACATAAACAAACTCAAAGAAAAAAAAACACATGGTCATCTCATTGGATGCTGAAAAAGCATTTGACAAAATTCAGCATCCTTTCATGCTAAAGGTCTTGGAAAGAGCAGGAATTCAAGGCTTATATCTAAACATAGTAAAAGCAACATTCAGCAGACCAGTAGCCAACATCAAGGTAAACGGAGAAAAACTTGAAGCAATCCCACTAAAATCAGGGACTAGACAAGGCTCTCCCCTCTCACCATATCTCTTCAATATAGTACTTTCGGTACTAGCTAGAGCAATTCGACAACATAAGAAAGTCAAAGGGATACAAATTGGAAAGGAAGAAGTCAAACTATCACTATTTGCAGATGATATGATAGTATACTTAAGTGACCCAAAAAACTCCACCAGAGAACTCCTACAGCTGATAAACAACTTCAGCAAAGTGACTGGTTATAAAGTTAACTCAAGCAAATCAGTAACCTTCTTATATGCAAAGGATAAGCAGGCCGAGAAAGAAATTAGGGAAATGACAGCCTTCACAATAGCCACAAACAATATAAAGTATCTTGGTGTGACTCTAAACAAACAAGTGAAAGATTTATATGACAAAAACTTCAGGTCTCTGAAGAAGGAAATTGAAGAAGACCTCAGAAAATGGAAAATAATCTTCCATGCTCGTGGGCTGGCAGGATTAATATAGTTAAAATGGCAATCTTCCCCCAAGCAATATACAGATTCAATGCAATCCCCATCAAAATCCCAACTAGAAAGAGCAATTCTCGAATTCATCTGGAATAACAAAAAACCAAGGATAGCTAAAACTATCATCAACAGCACACGAACTTCTGGGGTAATCAATATCCTGGACATCAAGCAATACTACAGAGCAGTAGTGTTAAAAAAACTTCATGGTATTGGTACAGTGACAGGGCAGTGGATCAATGGAATAGGATCAAAGACCCAGAATTGAACCCACACATCTATGGCCAATTGATCTTCGAAAAAGGAGCGGAAAACATCCAGTGGAAAAAAGATAGCCTTTTCAACAAATGGTGATGGCTCAACTGGAGGTCAACATGAAGAAGAATGAGAATTGATCCACTCTTATCTCCTTGCACTAAGCTCAACTCCAAGTGAATCAAGGACCTCCACATAAAACCAGACACACTAAAACTAATAGAAAAGAAACTGGTGAAGACCCTTGAGGACATTGGCTCAGGGGGAAATTCCTGAACAGAACACCAATCACTTATGCTTTAAGATCAAGAATAGACAAATGGGACCTCATAAAATTACAAAGTTTCTGTAAGGCAAAAGACTCTGTCAAAAGGACAAATCGGCAACCAGCAAATTGAGAAAAGATCTTCACCAACCCCACATCCGACAGAGGGCTAATATCCAATGTATACAGAGAACTCAAGAAGTTAGACCCCAGAAAACCAAATAACCCTATCCAAAAATGGGGTACAGAGCTAAACAAAGACTTTTCACCTGAAGAAATTTGGATGGCTGAGAAACACCTTAAAAAATGTTCAACATCATTAGTCATTAGAGAAATGCAAATCAAAACAACCCTGAGATTTCACCTCACACCTGTCAGAATGGCTAGGATTAAAAACTCAGAAGACATCAGGTGTTGGCGAGGATGTGGAGAAAGAGGAACACTCCTCCACTGCTGGTGGGAGTGCAAGCTGGTACAACCACTCTGGAAATCAGTCGGGCGGTTCCTCAGAAAACTGCACATCATACTTCCGGAGGACCCAGCCATACCACTCCTGGGAATATATCCAGAAGACTCCCCAGCATGCAATAAGGATACATGCTCCACTATGTTCATAGCAGCCTTATTTATAATAGCCAGAAGCTGGAAAGAACCCAGATGTCCCTCAATGGAGGAATGGATACAAAAAATGTGGTATATATACACAATGGAATACTATTCAGCCATTAGAAACAATGAATTCATGAAATTCTTAGAGAAATGGATGGAGCTGGAGACATCATACTAATTGAGGTATCCCAGTCTCAAAAGAATACCCATGGTATGCAGTCACTGATAATTGGATATTAGTCTAGAATCTTGGGACACCAAAGACACAATTCACATACTAAATGATGTCTGACAAGAAGAAAGGAATGGACACTAGTGCTGGAAAGGATCAAAGCATCAGTGTAGGGGAATACCAGAACAAAGAAGTGGGAAGGGGTGGATGAGGGAGCAGGGGGAGGGAAAAAGGCATGTGGGACCTTAGGGGGGTGGGGAAACAAAAAAAGGAAATGAAATGTAAATATAGAATATATCCAATAAAAAAAAGAAAAGCAAAGACTCAAAGGGAGGAAATTTAGATGAAATGCCCAACAGTCGAGAGAGGGAACTTGTAGAGTCTACCTCCAGTAAAAAGACAGGGTATCAAGAGGAGGGATGGGATTGCCATCCCACAGTCAAAAACTTTGATCTAGAATTGTTCCTGTCTAAAAGAACTGCAGGGACAAAAATGGAGAACAGCCCGAGGAAAGGAAGTTCAGTGACTGGGCCAAATAGGGATCCAATTCAAGAGGAGGCTTGAAGGCCTGACACTATTACTGATGCTATAGTGTGCTTTAGATAGGAACCTAGCAAGGCTGTCCTCCATGCGTCCCAACAAGCAACTGAAAGTGTCAGATGTAGATACTTTCCCCTGGGGCCTCTGTGGTTGAATTACGGAAAGACTCTAAGAAGCTGAGGAGGAGGACAACCCATTAGAAGATCAGCAGTCTCAACTAGCCTGGACCTATAGGACCTGAATGAGAGAAGATGTGCCTAACCCTGTGGAGACTTGCTTCAAGGAGTGGGGAGGTCTGGTGGAGTGGTGAAGGAGATATCCTCCTGAAGGTGAGGGAGGAGGAATAGGGTGAGAAACTTTCAGAAAGCAGAACTAAAGAGTTATAATGACTGTAAAAAGGAGATTAACGTATAATTGTTTAGCTGGGTGGTGGTGGCACACGCCTTTAATCCCAGCACTTGGGAAGCAGAGGCAGGTGGATCTCTGAGTTCAAGGTCAGCCTGGTCTACAAAGTGAGTTCCAGGACAGGCAGGGCTACACAAAGAAACCCTGCCACGAAAAACAAAAACAAAAACAAAAAACAAAAAACAAAAAACAAAAAACAACAAAAAAAGAATAATTTTTTTAAAAAAAGAACATGCCCATCAATTTACAAGAAGCTTACAAAATTTGAACCAGAAAAGATGCATCCATGACACATAATAATCAAAACTCTAAGCATACAGAACCAAAATAGCATATTAAAGACTGTATGGAAAAGGACCAAGGAACATATTTAGGTAGACTTATTAGAATTACTTCTAACTTCTTAATGGAGACTCCAAGATACTGATGGGACTGAACATATGTGTTGTGATTAGATGAGGTCATGGATGCCAATTCTGACTTCTATACTCAGCAAAACTTTCAATTACCATAGATATTATCAGGACAGAGTCAAATTGCAACTTATTTATCATAAATATAGCCTTATCGAAAGCACTAGGAGAAATATTCCATCTCAAGGAAGTTCACCACATCCAGGAAAACTCAGGAAGTATATATTCTCACAGCAGCAAAACACAAAGAATGAACACACACACACACACACACACACACACACACACACCATACCATCATCATCAACAACAAAATACCAGGAATTATTAACTCCATTAATAATGGTCAATAAAATCTCTTCATATCGTTATACTCAATTTCTCTAGAGAAAGATACAGGCTATCAAAATTCTATAGATTCTCCATCTTTCTGCAGAAGAAGATAGACATTACCTCAGAGATAAGGGCTTGATAATGATTCTCTAGGCAAGTGGACCCAAGTTTAGAGGGATTTTAATTTAGCAACATGGCAGCTCTGGCAAGGGATCACATCCAAAGATATGATCAGGACAGAATACACACACACTGTTGCTATGCACCTTTATGTTTTAATAATGAAGATAAAGTTAGTTTGTAGACAGAAGGAGCCATGTTGAAAGTCACATCTAAGTATGAAAGGTAATAGTGCAGAAGACATTATCAAAATCACTAAAAACATTATCATCTTAGGTACTATCATGAATCAATTAGCAATTGATTTTGACATAGTTTTGAGTAATGGTTTCTGGTATATATGTTTATAAAAGTATGCTGTTAGTATGTTCTGGATAGATACGGAAATTTACAATCTTTCCCACTTACCCTGTAGTTGAAAATAGAAAATAAAATAAATATGAATAAAACAAATGGCTTTTCTTATTGATAAAGTTATTTATTTATTAGTTATTTGATAATTGTACATATTAATAAAACATTAATTTTCTCTTCCTGTTGACAGTGATAATCTGATTAAAACAGAAAACAAACAGAAACATGTATCTGTAGAAGTAGAAAAAGGGAAACACCTTATATTGCTTTATCTAGTCTTATAAAACATATCATAGATATATTGGAAACATACAGTTTTATTGAAATGGTTGAAATGTCATTCAATGGAGTTAACAATAAAGGAATACTCTGCTTCCCTGTCACAAAATTAAACAGTAAAAACAAATCAAAAGGCCTGCCTTGTGCAGAACTATTTTTATATTGTGACAATGGAAACTTTTCAGCAGAATATCTAATAAGCAGATGCAGTCCACTTAATCCACTTAATACATTGATCAGAAAAACAATCTGGCTGAAGGGTTTTGCCATTGCATAGCTCTATACCACTAGACTGAGTTAAACAGGTAAGGAAACATGTTTAAATCCACAGTGTGCTGCTATAAAGAAGCAAAGAACTTTGTGGAATACTTTTCATCATCTTGAAATAACAGTTTAGGTCTGTTCCTATTTACTAAAATTATCTGTACAGTTTGAGTTTCACTTAAAGTATGTTTACATTTCCATGCTAAAGTTTTTAACTATTATATTTTTAATGTTTCATTTATTTTACTTTGGTTATTTATGTAGTTCTGCTCTGCTGCACATACACTTGCATGCCAGAAGAGAGCATCAGGTTCTTTTATAGATGGTTGTGAACCACCTTGTGGGTGTTAGCAATAGACCTCAAGTCATCTCAAAGAGTAGCCAATGCTCTCAACTGCTGAGCCATCTTCCTAGACACTTTCATATGAAATTTTTATAAAGTTAATTCTAACTTTTAAATGTAATGTTAAGTTCTATCACTACATTAACACTGAACTTGAAAATTTGTTAACACATTGAGAATAAGACAATGAGGTTTTGCTGATGTTTATAAGTTCCGCATGCTGCCCAATTGTCAAACACAGTAAAAGAAAATGTATCTATCACTAACAGAGTTGAACTGACTGATGAATGAGTAGGTTGAGGGATAAATAGTAGATAAATGTAGGTTGAGTAGAGTTTGTGGTAATTTTTTAATGTAGGAGTGTTTTGATTTATTTTTATTGAAATACTTTCAAAGGTTTCTAAATGTTGAGAAGTTTTATAATGAAGTTGGAGTGGAAAGAAATATAAGACAAAGGAGTTTAAAGGGAAATTATAGTTCTAGAGATGACCAAAGCAGCTCAGTCAGTCAATGGGGTGGAGGGAAGGGAAGAGCCCTGAAGGGGGGAGGATTAAAATGATAAAGACAATTAGACAACACTGTAGCAGTACCCCAGCCAGTTCTGAGGATGAAGCAGTTTACTTTTTCCCAGACTGCTTTTACACCATTTTTAATGACAGGTAGATAAGAAGGTGAATTCTCAGTTAAGGAACAAACAGGGTACTAAAATCACTGTTTCTAGGGGCTTATCAGGATAACCAAGATTTCTAAGCCTACTTCCCTGTCCTGATCCAAAGTCAAATCCTTGCCTGAAGCCTACTTCTTAGTATCCCAAATTCAGATTCCTGCCTAAGCTTGTTTCTGTGTCCTAGCCTAATATCAAATTCCTTACAAGTTTCTCTCCATATGGAGGCATATAAAATGTAAGAAAATGAATGAGATTTTGGTATCTTTTGCAAGCAGAAAACCCCCCAAAATGCATGTAACTGAAGAATTAAAGAATTGAGCTAGTTGAAAAGCACAAATGAGGGGCTTACTTCTTCTACCCTGCGCGGGGAGGCTGTAATCCCCCAGAGCTCTGGATATTAAAATCCTCTTGCAAATTGCATCAGGTCTGTCTCTCGTGAGTGTTTCGGGGTGCCGGTTTCTGAGGCATGGGGTGCAGGAGTACCCCTGTTTTATTCTTTCAGATCTTACATTTGGTGCATTGGGCCGGGAAATGCAGACACTCCTACACACTTGAGAAACAATGTGGAGGTAAGGGGACCCCCTCTGAAGTGTGTGTGTGCGCTGGTCGGCCGATGTGATGTTGTTCGTTTGTCCTGAGTGTTCTGTTCTGTTCTGTTATTGGGATCTGAGTCTGATGAGATGCACGCGCTTTTAGATATGCAGCTGTCTCCTCGGACCGTGATGGCCAGGAGACCATGGTATAGGCAGACGTGCTAGTGAAGGCCACAAGCTGTAACTCAGGGAGATGTCCCATGAGTGAGAGGAAAATCCAGGGATGCCTGGAAAATTCCCATCTGGGTGTTGGGGAGGATACGGTAGTTCTAAACTGGAGAACTTACACGCCCTCCCGGCCGTCTGGTTTTCTGATCTGGTTCTGTTTTCTGTTTGTCTCACTGTTTTGTCAAAAGCCTGATTGGTGCGGAGAGTTCCGACTGGCAGTTGAAACTTCAGGGGTCTGGAGGAAGCTGGAGAAGGCCGAATAAGGTTCTTCTCTTCTCTGTATTTGTTTCCTGCAACTGGCGGGAACATTTGGTATCTGAAACTGGGTTGTCTAGAGGCAAACTATCTTGAACTGAGACACCTGATGGTGGCAGGGTCAGGCTGTCTATGTGGTGATTGTTTCTGTTTTGTATAATCTTGTGTTCTCGACTTAGATGACTGACGAATAGGGATTTAGACCGACTGATAATTTTGTTAAGAATTTAAACTGACTGAAAGGCCCGCCATGGTGGAGTCTGTGGCGGCAAGATCAGGTCCCATGTTGAGGTTTTGGCGCCAAGATCAGGTCCCGTGACTCAGGCCCACCATGTTAGAGTCTGGTGGCAAGATCTGGTCACGTGACTCCAGCCCACCATGTTGAGGTTTTGGAGCCAAGATCAGGTCCCGTTACTCAGGCCCGCCATGTTAGGGTCTGGTGGCAAGATTGGGTCCCATGACTCAAGCCCGCCATATTAGAACAAGAAAGAGACAAAATATTTAAGCTGTGAGGCCCCCTAGTGGGGGAAATAATTTTTAACTAGACACTCAAAGTGATGGATGTAGGAATTCTGAGTTTAAGTTACAGATGGCTTATTTCATTTATTTTAAATTGTTTAAATTATTATAATAGATATAATGTTAAGCTGTGGTTTTATTGTTTCTCTGGGGAAGAGGTCAAAAATAAGGGGGACCTCCAGAAGACTAGATTCTGAAACATTAAGCAAAAAATCTGTCTCAGTGATACTAAAATCTTGTTTTGAGAATTATAGTATGTTCTTGGCATAAACTCTTATTTGATACTGATTTTATTTTGATACAAAATCAAGGTTTTCACTGGTATAAATACTAAAAATGTAAACATGCAGGATTTACACCCGGTCCTTTCTTGCTGTTATTATTATAGATCTGAAATGTTTAAGCCTATGAGTTTGGGGCCATACAAAAATATAAGGCTCTGAGTTTATTATTAGTGTGTTTTCAATGTTTTAATTAGAGTTGCTTCTGTTATGGAGAGAGAGAGAGAGAGAGAGAGAGAGAGAGAGAGAGAGAGAGAGAGAGAAGAGAGAGCACAACGAGATTGCCTCTCTTCATTTACAGACAAACTCAATGTGTCTATAGATTATTATATGACTTAATAATTCCTGATTCTTTAAGTCTGTCAGATGTTCTTGTGCCAGAAGGCTGAAGATCAATGTTTCAACATTTTAAAGTATAAACTGTTCAGGTGTTTAGCAGTCTTATCATTTGGCTAAGTCTTAAAAGGTGTATTAAGCTTTCTATATTTTCAGTTAATATTGGTCACTCTTGGATTTCTGACGGGGATAAAAACTGTTAGTCTCATAGTCAGCTCAAGCTCTTTAATCTTGAAAGCTGATATAGATTTACAGAAATGATTTTCAGGTGATATAAAATTTATAGCCAAAACATGAGTCAGGTGTTAATTCTTATAGTCTTTCAAGATAGTAAAGATGACAAAGGTTCTGTTTGACAGAGATTGGATGTTAGGCCTATCTTATAGTTTATAATTTACAAAATGATAATAGTATGCTCAATTTATATTTAGAGAAGACCACAGAATGGAGCAGAAGATCTGAGACCACCTATCCTGATTCACGGTGACTCTCTCACTAAAGACATATTTCCAAGAGACTGATTAATCTCTTTGAGACTGTTTTATTTGTAATACAGGAAGCCAAAAAGAATACCCCCTCAGACGAAAGGTAAGAGGCACCTGAAGGACCGACACCAGACTCCATTGGAAGGTCTTGAGGGCATGATAGCCCACAGATTTGGCGAAGGTATGTGAAGCAGGGACCAGAGGAGTCACTGGCAGCCTTTCTAGTGCAGCTCAGAAGCATTTTGCTATACACCCCAGACTAGAAGGACTTTAGTTTGCTGAGAAAGTATGTAGAGGGATTTGGTACAAGTTATTTAGAAGGTCTGTAGAGAGATTTGGTGGTGCAGGTTGTTAGAAAAGTCTATAGAGAGATTTAGTATAGTTTGCTGAGACAGGGAGAAAGAGGAGAAAGAAAATATGAGAGAAGGAAGCTGATTAAAATCCTGGCTAAAAGGCAGAAAGGAATCAATGTGCATACTATATGGAGAGGCCACTGAGCCAGAGTGTGCCCTAACAAGCTGGGAGTAAGAACTCACAGGTCTTGGGAGAAGTGCCCCCCAAATGGCAAAGGTATTATCCCTGGATAAAGACAATGACTAGGGGAGATGGGTGTTCTAACCACCTCCCCCAACCCTGGATAACTGTGAGAGGGAAAGAGAAACCCACTCAGTTCTTGATGGACACAGGGGCTTAACACATGGTCTTCCTACCCAATGGCCCTGTTTCCAAGAAAAGATCTAGGGTCCAAAAAGCCACTGGCACCAAAATATGTTCATGGACTACCCGAAGAACAATGGACCTAGGGATGGGATGGGTAACCCATTCATTTAAGGTCTCCCCAGGATGTTCCTAACTTTTGGAGCAAGGCATACTCTCCAAAATGGTGGGGAGGACAGATATACTTACTGTCCAAAGGGCTGCAGCAACTGGCCCAAAAAGAGAGACTGACCCCTGCTGAAAGTTGCTACAGACAGGAGCAATTTTCTCCGTGAAGGACAGGGACAAGCAGGTGCTGCTATGATGGGCAGCACAAATGGCATCTGGGTAGAAGAATCTTTACCCCCTCGCATGTCAACACAGAAAGTGGAGCTAATGGCCCTTACCAAGACTTTGGAACTTGGAGATAGCAAGAAAATCAACATCCACATGGATAAAAGGTATGCCTTTGCCACAGCCCACGTCCACACGTGTATATGCCAAAAGGACTGCTCACATCAGAGAAAACCAACAGGAAATCTTGGACCTCTTAGATGCCCTAATGAAGCCAAGAACCGTGAGTATCACCCTCTGCCCAGGATGTCAAAAGGGAAAAGACTCAGTGGGCAATAGCCCGGCAGAGCAAACGGCTCCAAGGATAGATATACAGGAGCCTATACTGGTTGTGGGTCTGCGAGAGACACCCACTGAAAAATGGGACAAAGTGAGATAGCCTCACTTAAAATATGCTGAAGAAAAAAAGGATTGAGATTGGTAGCCATCTGACCAACTATTACCAAGGAAAGGTGCACACAAGAAGGGAGAATTATACTCCCCAGAAAGTAAGCCAAGGACTTGCCAGGGCAAATGCACACATGAACTCATTTAAGGGATCAATAAAACAGTGTAAGGTATGCCAGCGAGTGAATGTTTATGCAGCAAAGAGTAAATAGGGCAGAAGACCTAGAAGAGAACAACCTAGAGTATATAGAGGTTTTATAAAAGATAAGGCAGGAAAGTATGGTTATGAATATCTTCTAGCACTTGTAGATACTTAATCTAGATAGATTGAGACTTCCCCTAGCAGGCAGGAAACAGCAGCCAGGGTTAAAAGAAATTTTCCCGAGTTTCAGAGTGCCCAAGGTAATTGGATCAGACAATAGTTCTGTTTTTGTTTCTAAGGTAAGTCAGAAATTGACAGATATTGGGGACTAATTGGAAACGTTATTGGATGTACTGGCCCCAGGGCTCAAGACAGCTAGAGAAAATAAACAGAACCCTATGAGAGACCTTAACTAAATTGACCTTGGAGACTGGTTTAGGCTGGGTGGTGCCTCTCCCCTTGTTTCTGAATAGTCCTTGCCATTTTAATCCTCTTTGTTACCCCAATTTCTTTGTCATCTACTGGGTCCTTCCGAGAGGTGTACCACAACATGAGATTTGGCTCAAACTGTCTGCTTTAATGCTCTAGGCATGTCACAGACTCCTCGCTGTTTCCAGACAGGTTACTGGATCTGTCAAAGAAGGCTTCAGAAACAGTTGCTGGAACCCTGGTGAAAGAGATCCTCACCAAATTGATCACAGAGACTGGACCTTTGCTCTCTAGGCTTGAGGAGCTCCAATGGATAAGGCATTGAGGTCCAGGAGGCCTACTCAGGAGGAGATCCGCAAGTCCCACATCGCTTCCAAGTTGGAGATATGGTCTACATTAGATGCCACCACGCGGGAAACTAAGACTCAGTGAAAAGACCCTTATCTTGTACTCTTGACCACCTTGTTTTCTGCCCTGATAGGACCCCTAATGGTAATGCTCCTGTTTCTTACAGTTAGACTTATACAGTCAATAGATTAGTTGCCTTCATCAGGGACCAGGTGAGTGCAGTCCAGATTATGGTACTTAGGCAGCAGTATAAGAGCCTTCTGAGACAAGAAGAGGCTGACCTTTAATTCTCCTAGTTCTAAGGTTAGAACTATTAACAAGACAGGAAGTGGGGAATGAAAGGATAAGGTTATAAGCTAGGAAGCCCCCGTGCCTGGGCACGTGGGGGGCACTTAGATCCCCAACGCCAGTGGGGGAGGGTGGGCGCAACACTGCGTTGAGGCCACGTAAGTGGAAATGACTTAACTAGTTCTTCCAGCCTCTGTGAGAGGCTGATAGGTTATCAGAGCGTGGGTTCGGATGGTTTGAACTGATTGGCTTAGAAGCTTGTGGTAGGCGGGTTCTGTTATAAGTCTATAAAAGGCCAAGGCAAGCCAGTCCTCGCTGGGCTTACTTCTTCTAGCCTGCGCAGGGAGGCTGTAACCCCCCAGAGCTCTGGATATTAAAATCCTTTTGCAAATTGAAAAAAAGAAGAAAGAAAAGCACAAATGAGGGAAAATATGAAGGGTTTAGAGATGCATGAATTGAGCTCTGGTGTACAAAGTTTTGCCATAACACACATTTGTTCTAAGTAGAATCATGTACCCTTAGCTACATTTCCCTGACCATGTATGCAGATTACTAAGGATAGGCTTCTGACCCTTGACCACAGAAAAAGTGAAATATTATTTATTTCACTGTAGGTTTCTTCTCTAAGGACAAAATCTTTAAACTTTACATTAAAATTAAAATTTGTTTTCATAGTCTGTATATTAAAATAAAAATCACTCTTCCATATTTTAATTTTCATATATATTTGGTGGGCAGCTGTACTAAAATAGTATAAACTATCAGATCTAAAAGAGCAATAAGGTTTAAATAACAATATATCACATTCCTGAATCACTTTAACACATTTTGAATATTTAGTCATTCATTACTTACTAATTTATGAACGTAATCTCAAGCTAGTAATCATAAATACAAAATATAGAGCAAAGAGAAAAGTTAATTATGGGAACAAACCATTGTTTTATGTTTGTTTGTTTGTTTTCGAAACAGGGTTTCTCTGTGTAGCCCTGGCTGTCCTGGAATTCACTTTGTAGACCAGGCTGGCCTTGAACTCAGTAAACCTCCTACCTCTGCCTCCCAAGTGCTGGGATTAAAGGTGTGTGCCACCACCACCCAGCAGAACAAACCATTGTTAAACTGAAAACTTACTCAAATTTTGCAGTTAGAATATTGAGAATAAAACCATAAATGGCATTCATAATAATCCAAAATAATCAAAACTGATGGCAGTACAAATTGATGAAGCCTGCTAGCTTAGCTGTATGTAACTCCTTTGTTTTATGCGTGTCAGCCATCCCATATAGCTGACAAAAAAAGCATCTTGATTATAGCTACAGAAAAAAGTTTGGTCTACAGAGAGGTCAGACTAACCATATATCCAGTTTTGTAGAATAATATTCTGATTATTCTGATTATTATTCTGATTATTATTATTCTGATTATTATTATTCTGATTATTATTCTGATTATTATTCTGATTATTATTATTATTATTATTATTATTATTATTACTGTTATTATTACTGGAATTCCTCAATCATGGTCTTCATTCAGAGGCAGTCTAGATTGAGAGCTTAGTTTGAGCTGCCTAGACTATTAAATAACCTTGAAAAAAGGCTGACCACACTATAGCTTACCTTGTATCTGCTTAGGAGATTATTTTGTTTGTTTTTGTTTTTTTATATATAAACAGATTCTGGACAAGGCTCCAAGTTGTTACTTTTGGTTTCTGAGTCTGAGCTATGGCCCTGATTGACAAGTTTGGTGTATTTATTCAATAAGCCAGTCCTGGTTAACTGAGACTGTACTCTCCATACCCTTACCTTTCAGTTATTGATAGTAAATGCCACCCTGAGAAGGTAAGTTCTTCTGTTCCTGTGCAGTTTTATTTCTGATTTGTTGTTACTTCTGGTTTTGATCTAGACATTTTGGCAAGAAGAGTATCTGGATGCAAAATGTTCTTGAGTCAGGAGACTTCTGCTCTTGGGGAATGGGGTACAGTCCACACTTTTGGACTTGGACTTAGCTGGGACTCTGGTCTGAGAACCCCAATGCACAGCACTGTGTCTATCTTTGAAACTCATTTGTGTTTGTGTGTGTGTGTGTGTGTGTGTGTCTGTGTGTTGTTTCTTCCTCTTTTTTTTGTGGTTCCTCTATCTAAATTTAACTCTTTCACTGTGGGTGGGTTATCTGAGTCCCTTTGGTGGAATAGCTGGATATTTTTGGTGGGGCATCTTGATTTCTTGGTTTTCAATCCTCCCTCAACCCCCTCAACTCAATTGTTTGTCCTGTTTAATAGTCCTGTTGGTATTGACAGCAACAGGATATCATGTTTGATATTCTGATTGTTCATACTGGTCAGTTTATGTCTGTAGTTTCATTTAGCTGCTTGATTGTTGCTCTGTGTTTCACATTCCAAGATGAAATGGTTAAAACTTCATCTGCTGGCCATTTACTCCTTGACTTAATTTTAACTCATTTCAAGAATTTTCAGGAAAAAAAATGGCTCATTTGGGAGACTGAGAGGTTTGTGTGTCAATTTCTGAACACAACACAAATAAATAAATAAAAATAAATAAATAAAACTGAAAATTATCACCACATATTCTGACTGGCAAGAAATAGATTTCACATTGAGAGAATATATATATTCTGTGGTTTGTTTTCTGTTTTTGTTTTTGTCATTCTTTTAGAAATTTTAGGAACTTCTGATCTGTAGTACCTGTAGCCTATATGCAACATAAAAAACTAAATACAGGAAAGTGACTTGTACTACTGACTGAATCAGCTTCAAGCATGGAACACACAGAGCAGAAGAAAAGGCCTCTATAGTCACATAACTCATCCTTCTGGGATTTTCTGAACTTCCCAACCTCCAGGGGCTTAGGTTGAAAAGCTCTGTATAATTGACTTAATTACCATAATTGGAATCAGCTTCACTACTCTCTTTACGAATATTGATCCTGCACTACAGAATATTTTTATGCCCGTGTATATTTTTATGCAAAGCTTTTCTTCTCTGGAAATCTATTTTATATCAATCACTCCTTCCAGGATTCTGTTCAACATTGGTAGTCACTCTAGAAGTATATCCAACCTAGCCTGTGCCATACAAACCTGCTTCTTACTTCTAGAGGGAACCATTGAATGTTTCCTTCTGGTTGTGAAGTCCTACAACCATTATGACGCAATCTGCATCCCTTAGTCATGAACCCAATAGAGTACATATAGCTTGCACCAGGCTCGTGGCTCAGTAGCATTCCATTCCTGTTTGGACAAAATTATCAGATTTTCTCTCTATATTTCTGCAACTCTAACCAAATCCAAACTTTTTTCTGTAATTCTCAAGCTGGCCTCTGGAGATATTTCCCTTAATGTCTGCTATCATGATCCTCTTTGTGGCAGGCCATTGTATGTTGATAGTTGCTTCTTATAGCAAAATCATTACCACCATCCTGAAGTGGCCAAGAGCTGCATGGCAGGCACAAGCTTTCTCAATATGATCTTTAATTGAAGTGTGTTGTTTTTGCGGTTTTAGATCAGCCACTATTACTTCTTTGAGGCTAAAGTCCACCAATTCTCCAGGACCTAACAAACTGCTTTCTCGCTCTATACCATTGTGATATGCAAGTTCAACTTTTTTTAAAAGATATTTTCTTTATTTACATTTCAAATGTTATCCCCTTTCCTGGTTTCACTTCCAAAAATACACTATCCCACTGCCACTCCCCCTGCTCAACAACCCACCCACTCTTGCTTCACTGTCTTGGCATTTCCCTATAGCTGGGGCATTGATCTTCTCAGGACCAAGGGCTCTCCTCTCTCTGATGTCACACATGTCCATCCTCTGCTACATATAGAGCTGGAGCCATGGGTCACTCTGGTTGTTGGTTTAGTCCCTGGGAGCTCTTAGGGGTACTGGTTGGTTCATATTGTTGTTCGTCTTAAGGCGCTGCAAGTTCTTAATATACAGGTTTAGTAGCAGTGATTGCTGCATTAAGAATTGTTACATAAGAAATAACAGCATACTCGTGTGTATTAATATCTAAAATAATTTCTTTAACTACCTGTAATGTAGGGAGACTTTTATCCTGGGTGTCACAGAGTGCTGCTACTTTCTAGCTACTGCCACTGAGCCTGCTGTAGGCCTCTATGCTAATGCCTAATCTATGCATCCATCTAGTGTTGGGCTTTTAAATAAGTAGAATCCTTCTTTGCATAGGGAAGATTTGCAGACTTTTGATAATTTTTGTGAGTAATATAGTGGTCTTTCTTGGTGCTTTGTTATTACTCCTGTTCCATTTATATTAATAATTTTCTACTAAAGTAAAACCATGTGTATAATCTTAAAATTGTCATCAGCCATTTGTTGCCATGAAAATTAAAACCTGCTGTTTCTCTTCATTGTGTCTTGTAGGTGTGGTTTTAGGAATGTGACTCTGATAATTATTCTCAAGTAAAAAGAATACCATATCAACACTGAGGAAGTAATAATATAAAGAATATCCTGGAATTTACCATGGCAGATTGGCAAACAGGATTTTTTATTTGTTCACAGTAACATTTTAGGACTCATATTGTTTAAATATGTAACATCTGTTTTTTAAATTGTAAATATATCCAAATAAAATCGTATTTATATATGTTGAAGGATGGTATTTTATGCATTATCAAATAACTAGAAATTCAATTTTCATACATACAACTTTGCATAATATTCACTTCCAAATTGCATTGTTTTTTAAAGAAAACATTTAATTCGGCTTACTAGTCCAATGGGCTGGAGTACATGATAGCAAAGCTCCTGGAAGATCTGAGAATTCTAATCTCAAACCTCAAGCATTAGGCAAGAATGCATACTGGGAATAGATTGAATTATCTAGCAGAGATGCTATCTACCACAAATCATGTAATTATAAGAAATAGTGTTGTTAGGGTGGTTTTGTTGTTGGTGGTTTGTTTTGTTTTGTTTTGTTTTAAGAATATAGGTATATGGACTGGAGAGATACTCTTCCATAGGTCCTGAGTTCAAATCCCAGCAACCACAGGTTGGCCCATAACCATCCGCAATGAGATCTGGTGCCCTCTTCTGGAGTGTCTGAAGATAGCTTCAATGTACTCACATATTATAAATAAATAAATATTTTTTTTTAAGAAAAAGAATATAGGTATGTTTCTCAGTTTTTGTCAACTTGCTATAAACTAGTGTCTGTCCTATGGCAAGGGGAAACTTTATTGAGGAATTGCCTATATCAGGTTGGACCCAGGAAATTTTTATGGGCCATTTTCTTAATTTCTGAATTTAGGATACTCTGTCATGCTGTCACCAGTGCTACCTTTCCCTGGTATGTGTGTGTGTGTGTGTGTGTGTGTGTGTGTGTGTGTGTATGTGTGTGTGTGGTTGTGTTTCTGCTTCCTTTGGTTGAACAAATCAGTGGAGTTAAATCAGCAAGGATCATGGCCTTTATCACATCAACAGAAAGCAAATGTACACTAAATGGTGGGTATTAGATGAACGATATGCTCAAAAACACACACTCATGTACCTAGATTGGATTAGAAATGACTCTCCAAAGAACTCAGTTTAAACATAAGATCCTCAGGTTTCGTTATTCATTTGTTTTTATAGTATTGAGAATAATACTTAGAACCTCATACATCCTAAAGAAGAGTTTATGTTATTTAACTACATGCATAAGGACTTAAAATATTATTTAGATGTCTGTAGCTCTAATTCTCATGACTATATGTATTAAGTACAATACAAGTTTGATTATACATGAAGTGTTATATATGACAAATATTGCTATTAAATAAAAATGTTATTAAGATGTTAATATGAGATATCATCCTCTGGAATCCATAGTCTACTTCATAACTCTTTCCATTAGTCCTGCTTTCCCTTAAGTCACACAAGTAAGAGAGATCCCATGAAAGACCCTGCACTATGCCCTATCCCTATACCTACCAACTTTGCTTAAAGCACATCGAGGAGCTATAAACTGCAACCCATCCCATGGGTCAGAAACCAAGGTGTGTGTGTGGGGGGAACCAGCAAAAAATACCCATTTAACAAAATCTGAATCTGGGCTGGAGAGGTGGCTCAGCAGTTAAGAGCACTGACTGCTTTTCCAAAGGTCCTGAGTTCAAATCCCAGCAACCACATGGTGGCTCACAACCATCCCTAATGAGATCTGACGCCCTCTTCTGGGGTGTCTGAAAACAGCTACAGTGTACTGTATTCATAATAATAAATAAACCTTAAAAAAAGAAAATCAGAACCTAAACATATAATAACCTGAAAATACAAATAGCTATACCATCATAAAAAAATCAATAACCAAGACAATATAAACTACCAGTGCCCTGCTACCCTGCTGCAGCAAGCCCTGCATAAACATTAAATGCAGTTAAATAGTTGAAAGAAATGAGTAAAACTGTTCAAGTCCTAAAAATGAAAAAGGAAGCATAAATACAGACAAACACACATGCACACACAGACATGAATTATGGAAATCCTGGAAGCAGAAAATCTAGGTAAACCAACAGAAAATACAATTGCAAGCATCATTAATAGACTACAAGTGATGGAAGAAAGAATCTCAGCCATAGACAATACTGTGAATGAAATTGATATATCAGAATGAGAAGGTGTTAAGTCTAAAAAGTTCCTGACACAAAACATCCAGGAAATAAGGGAAGGATTATGAGAAGGACAAACCTAAAACTAATTGGAATAGAAGAATGAGAACATTCCTAGCTGAAAGGCCCATAACACACTTTCAACAAAATCAGGGGAGAAAATTTTCCTAACTTAAAGAATGAGATGCTTATAAATGTATAAGAAGCTTACAGAACACCAAATAGATTGGACAAGAAAAAAATCCTCCAACCACATAATAATCAAAACACTAAATGTACAAAACAAACTAAGAATCTTGAAAGCAGCAAGGGAAAATGATCAATTGCTATATAATGGCAGACCTGTAAGATTACAATTGACTTCTCATCAGAGAATCTTGCAGACTCTAAGAGACCACAGATGTCAGTTCAGATTACTATAATCAGAAAAACTTTCACTTACTATAAATCGAGAAAAGAAGATATTCCATGACAAAACCAAATTTAAACAGTATTTATTCAATATTCCAGCTCTACAGAAAGTACTAGAAGAAAAACTCAAACCCAAGAAGGTTAAATATTCCCAAAACACCCACAGGAAATTATTTAATACCAGCCAAACCAAAAATGGAGAAACACAAAGAGATACACAGAGAAACAAACACCTGATACCCACCAATATCAAAGTAACAAGAATTGACAATCATAGGTCATTAATACCCTTTAACATCAATGGATGCTATCTCCAGTAAAAAGACAAAAAAAATAAATGGAAAACAGATCCAGCATTCTGTTGCATACAAGAAAAACATCTTGACATCAAATCTAGGCATTATCTCAGAGTTAAGGGATGGAAAAATTTTTCCCAAGCAAACTGACCCAAGAAGCAATCTGGGATAACCATCCTAATATCTACCAAATAGTCTTTCAACCAAAATTAATCAAAAAAGAAAAAGAGTAAAGATACTTCACACTCATCAAAGAAAAAAATTCCACCACAATGATATCTCAGTTAAAATATCTATGCGCCAAATGCAAGGACACACACATTTGTAAAATAAATATTACTAAAGTTTAAATGATGCATCAAACTTCACCTGTTTAATTATAGTTTCTAATGTTCCTTTAAGGGATTTAGCCATTTCCTTTTTAAAGGCCTCTGTTTGATAGCTTTCAGGATCCAGCCTCAACACAGGATCAGTGTTCTCCACTGGAAGCAGGGATATCTGGAAGGCACATAATGAATATACAGAGACTACTTTTTAGGTACAAACTGACAGGTAATTTTTCAAGGCTTAAAGTTACTCTCTTCTCTCCCACTCTGTTCTTTTTCTCTCTCATTCACTCACTTGCAGTTTGAGGCTGTACACACTCTGCATTCTCCTGTGCACTGTGTTTTTCTCTTGTGTGCTTTTCTTTTCTTGAGCTCTCACACTCCTACACACACATCTCACACACACCACAGTACTCTCCTTTCGCTCACACACACACTCTCCATTCATAACTCAATTCTCTCCTCACCCACTCTACATTCTCCCTTCACTCACCCTTCACATGTTCTTCTCATGCTCTCTCTTTCTCTTTCTCTTTCTCTCTCTCTCTCTCTCTCTCTCTCTCTCTTCTCACACTCTTTCCACTCACTATCTCCCCACTCACCTCACACACACCTCATGTACATTGCACTCTCCACTCGCTCTCCACTCACTCTTTACTTGCTCTTCTCATGTTCTCCACATTTACCTCTCATGTTCTCTCACTCGCACTCTCATTTGCTCTTTTACTCACTTACTTGCTCTTTTTCTTGTCTCAGTCTTTCATTGATGTTCCAAGAGCAGGTAGAAAAAAAAGATATTGTATAATAATTGCCAAATCGAATTTAAATAGAACAACCACATCTCACAAAGGATCAAGAATTACAATTGTTCCCCAAAGTGTCAAGCTTCCCCTATTCTTAGGCCTGTGGTCAAAATAATAATTGTAAACCTAACATTATTTAAGCTTTAACTTTTGACTTATTATACTTCAGAGCTCAGAGATCCAAGGTCAGCTATTTACATTTTCCTATGAAGCTCTAATGACAAATGACATGGGCAAAGCTGCCACACAATAGCCAGAAAGAATGAAGTTAACCCTTAATTCAGTAGCTCCACTAGATTTTTGCTTCTGTGTATTGTACACAATGACTCTCTTAAGAGTCACAGTGTTCAGACTTAGTTTTCCTAGTATAAGATTTTTATTTATCCAGGAACAACTTTAAATCTTGTGTAAAACTTATTTTTTAACTTCAATATTTTTTTTCTTTCTCAGGGTCCCAATGTTGGCTTTAATAATTTTCTAATTTCTTCAAATGATCTTTACAAGTCAATCATTAATCTGGAATTACCATTATGCAGTTATTGCATTGTTTCCAAGATGAGAGCAAACAGCATGTGCCTGGGTCATTGGGACTGTGCTGTGTTGTGCTCCTATGCCTATGCCTCTTTTGTTGTTGTTGTTGTTGTTGTTTGTTTTTTGTGTTTTGTTTTGTTTTGTTTTTTTTCGAGACAGGGTTTCTCTGTGTAGCCCTGGCTGTCTGGAACTCACTCTGTAGAGCAGGCTGGCCTCGAACTCAGAAATATGCCTGCCTCTGCCTCCCAAGTGCTGGGATTAAAGGCATGTGCCACCAACGCCCAGCTAGCCTCAATTTTAATTGTTTAAGAATCATTACATCAAAGAACATCTACTTGCACAGAATTTACCAGGGCAAAAGTAGAAAGAAGTAAGAAAGTTAGATATAACTGGATAATTATGTACACCAAGGCCAACTGAAAAATAGTCACACACAAGTGAAATCTATACAGCCATTGTCCAGGGCTAAGGTTAGAGAAATGGGAACAACTCTTTTTGTTTTTTAAACAAAGAATTGCCGGGCTGGAGAGATGGAGAGATGGCTCAGTGGTTAAGAGCACCTACTGCTCTTCCAGAGGTCCTGAGTTCAATTACCAGCAACCACATGGTGGCTCACAACCATCTGTAATGATATCTGATACCCTCTTCTGGTGTATCTGCTAAACAGAGCAACCATGTGCTCATAACTAATACATAAATAAAACTATAAAAAAATTACATAAAAGAAAAAAAAAAGAATTGGCGAGGTTTACTGAGATGTCTCCATCCAGGCCTACTGCAGATAGTCCCTGTCATTGTATGCTGTCCCAAACATAGCATTTTTCCTGTATTTCTCTGGTGGATTTATTCATTTCTTCTTTAAAGGTATCTATCATCTTTTTAAAGTTGTATTATGGCCATTTTATTGCACTTCATCTGTGTTAGGTTATTCAGGGCTTGCTGTAGAGCTTGATTTGCTCTGACTGGGCAGTGTTGGCCTTGATCTTATTGTTTATGTTTCTTACACTAGCCTTTAGCCATGTGGTTTTCCTTTGATATTGCTGGTGTAGCAGGTATCTAGAAGGAAGGCCTACTTTGATGTTCCTCTGTCCCCGTTCAGCAACACTCCTGTGGCAGCCTTAGAATAAAGGTACTCAGTGAGCAGATCCTAGATCTTCTTGTTCATTGGAACTTATGGAGGCCAGCAGAGCAGTGGCCAGACAATGGAGCTCAGGAGAGAAGCTGCAGCTGGCTCTGGGCAGTTGGCCATGCCCCTGCAAATAGACCCATTCTATCACCCTGCATAAAGCTCATGTCCAAGTGGTCTATAACTACAATATAATTCCAGACACAGTCAACCTGAGAGAAGACTGTGGACTAACCTTGAATGCATTGGCACAGGAGAAAACTTCCTGAACAGAACACCAGTAGCACTGGCAGTAAGATCAATAAATAAATGGGGCCTGGTAGAAATAAAAAGCCTCTGTAATCAAAGGTGCAAAAGAGCAGCATACAAAAGTGGAAAAATATTCACCAATCCCACATCTGACAGAGGGTATGTATACAAAATATATAAAAAGTGAAAGAATCTGGATAGCAAAAACAAATAAGCCAGTTTAAAAATGGAGTACAATAGATGGTGAGATGGCTTAGTGGTTAAGAGCACTGACTGCTCTTATGAAGGTCCTGAGTTCAAATCCCAGCAATCACACGGTGGCTCAAAATCATCCTTAATGAGATCTGACACCCTCTTCTGGTGTGTCTGGAAATAGCTACAGTGTAATGATATATTAATCTTTAAAAAAATAAAATAAAAATAAGATACAATAAAAATGGGATACAAGAGAATTCTCAATAGAGGAATCTTGAATGCCTGAAAGATGCACTTAAATAAATGTCCAACAGCTCAGCAGTGGTGGATCACATCTTTAATCCCAGCACTTGGTAGGCAGAGGCAGTCAGATTTCTGAGTTTGAGGACAGCCAGGGCTACACAAAGAAAGCCTATCTCGAAAAGCAATATATATATATTTCATGGGAGATATAAATATGTTAAATCAGTGATTAAGACTGAACTTTAAATAAAAGCATGCATTTATTTATCTTATAAATGCATTACATGCATATTTAAAATGCATAAAAATGGAAGTAGCAATGAGGATGTAATCATCAATGTGTATTGTGTCTATGTCAGCACCAATTATCTTCTTACTCTTTCTTTTTTTTCCCTGACAGAGGGGTCTATTTGTGGGCCTAGACCGGACCAAGTGTCAAACACAAACACTTCTTTCTGGACACACACACTCTTGCCAATTTCTGATACTCCTTTCAATGTTCATTTTTCTTAATAATGACAAAACTGAAAATAAAACCAAAATGTACAAAGGGAGTAGTTTACTTCAGTTTTATTTTACTTTTCTCACTTAACATATATATTCTTTTGCTTAATTTCTTGAGTGGGAGGAGAAAGAATTTTCTTGAATTAGACCATAGCATGGGGAAGGACCATATCCCCAGAGTGGATATCATTTCCTACTTAAACAGCACTGTGTTTGACAATACATTAAATGCTTGAAAGTGTTTTGCTGGAACAGATATTTTAAAAAATTATTTAAGCCTTAAAACCTAAAGTTACTTACTATTTTCTTTCCCAAATCAATAAAGGTAAGATGTATATTTAACTTAATATGAGCTCAAACGACATTTGACTTATGCTTAGTATATATTAAACTTGTCTCTTCTTTTAAATACAGTATGAGATGGAATTGTAAAAGAAAATTAGAACAAATCTTGTTATCTTATATTTTTGTCACATATACTGTTTATTTTTTACTCTTCTGTATGATTATGATATAGATCAAAGAAGAACAAGATGAAGAATATAATTTTGTATAAAAGGCCAATGTATTAAAGAAAAATAATAATATGGACACCATCTTATATGGTAACTTGTATTAACTTGTTAATATAATTTATTCAATAATAGGTATTATATATCTTTTAACAAGTTGTAATTTCAGCTATTCACATATTAATCTGCTTTATAGGAATAAGTTGGTGATAATAGCCATTAAAATGTCTTACATTTTAAGATGATAATAAATGAATGTCATTAAACATATCTGCCTCCTATTACAGTCAAAAGCGTTCCTAAGAGTTAAGGAGTAAATCTTGTAAATGAGTATAAAATATTATACAGCTATTAGAGTGTACATACATGTGTGTGCATGTGTCTTCTGTGTATTTTACAAAGAGAAAAACCTTTTTGAATTCATGTGACCATACAAAACGTTCAACATGTATCTCCTCTTTTTATGAATTTGGTGGGAGAAATATAAGCCCTGTGCATGCTCCATGTTACGTGCATCAGTGAAGAACAGAGTAACCGTAGGATCATCCATTCAAAGATGACAGCTAACTGAGCATGAAGTACTGGAATAAAACAGAAGTGCCTGTATTTCGAAAATGCTAGTGGCTTTCTTTGTTAGAGTATTAACTGTATTTTCTAAATGTTTTCCACAGTCAGAAACAGTTGGAACTAGGGCAAACATCCAAAAACATCATGTTTTATAGGCAGAAAAGCTCAAGGTATAGTTTTGTCCCAGACTGCTTGCCTAGTGTGTGTCAGTCTTGGGATGAAACTGCCATGTCACAGAAAAACTACATAAGTCCCATTTGAATATGTCAGTATAGTTCCAATGTCATGTTACTCTGTAACATTAAAAGTCCAAGTTGCAGAATGTGAATAAAACTGAATGAAAAATTGAGATGTTCCCTTCCCAAACTAGAAAACAAAACAAAATTAAGAGAAGATTTTGCACAGTTAGAGGAATAAAATTCAGGCTAATGCTACTTTCCATTTAGTAGTTTGGAGGTAGTATTAGACCTTGATTTAGAAATCAATTACACCATTGCTTTTAAAGTAGTACTTTTCAAACTTCTGGAATGATAATTGTGAGGGCAATAATTATCTACCAAAATACAACATGCATAACACTTAGGAATATGCCATGAAATAATTTAAACAAATGATTTTCTTTTCTATTTCAATCATTGTCTTTACAAATTATAGAGTTAATTAAGTAGATGAAAAAGAAATTTAACTATTTTGTTATTTATTTTAAGAAAAAATAACCTTGTACTTCAGTTTTTCCCCAGGAGCCATAGTTTAGCAATGTCAGGATTTATTAATTATTCATTATATATAATATATATTATAATGACTATATAACATTTATATTATAAATATATATGTATATATATAATTTTTGCAATATAGCATTAAATTATCATTGAAGTGTCCATATTTTTTACTGAAATTATTTTATATTTTATTTTATCAATTATTTTAATATTTAATGTGAAAATATGAAAATGGAAAACAAATACTTGTTAACATTTGATTAATATAAAATGTGATTTCCATTTCACAGCAGTGTTTTGAATGTGAACTCCTGAACACAAACCATGCATAGTTTAATAACCATATTTAGAAGTGAGAGCCCTCTATCTAATTTGTCCCTTTGTCTTTAGGTAGATAACAATGTGACAGTTGGACAATAAATATTGAAAACAATGCCATAAGCAAACAATTCTGTAGAAGTGGAAAATTATAATTCTTACACTCCCAATATTGACTACAAGCCACACACATTATGTAGAAAGTTAAAACTGCTATCAAATGAAGTTAAATACATTGGTGAGAGTAGAGAGTATAAATATATTGAAATTGGTAGATAAGTAAAATGTTTGCATAGTAAAATACTAATTTCAATAAAAAGTTGAGCATATTCATAGCTTTTTAGGAAATTCTTTCATGCTTATCCATTTTTGAACATTTTATTTTGAAAATCTGGAAAAACTCAGTAAAATATATAAGTTATGTCCAGCAATGAATACAAAACAATGAAAGATACACAGCAATGTGATTATGTCAATTCCCACAGCAATGTATGCAATAAAGTAGACTGGGATAATGGAAATATTTACAAATATTCAGGATGAGATGTGGTAGCTCTGCTTTTCTGTAGTAATCATGTACACTATATTACCTTCACAAAAATGATATGACAGTTTCAAACCAATCTTGAGTTTAATCTAAATGTCATATGAACATGAAAATGTAATTGAAATTACTGGTCTCCATTTTCACAAAATAATGAGTAGCATCCAATGTAATGTGGCAGCCTGCTATTCAATAATTTCATAGAAAAAGGACATATGAACCCAATAAAAATGAGAAACTATTTGTATATTAAAATAAACAGTATGAAATTATTTTAAATAGGTTTAAGAATATTTACCCAGGTATTAAAATCAACCTTAAATTAATGACAATAGAACACAAATATAGTTAGAAGACTTCAGTCTGAGGAACAAATTAATTATTAGAAAATATAAACAGAAATTGCCTATTTTCCTTATGAGAAGAAAATAAATATGGCATGGTTTATCACCAAAACCCCTAAAACCCATAACATTTAGTATATTAGAAAATATATAGGACTATTTTGTATGCTGTTCAACAACAAAAAAAAAACTTTAAAAAAATATTGGAGCATGTAAAAGACATATAAATTTTGTTCATGGGCACTGAAAAATTTGCAAGAGTATCACCATTACTTTATGCATGATAAAATGAATCCAAAGACAAGAAAATTCTTGTCACTTTTCTTTGAATCATCCCTACAGATGAAATTCACAGATATCAGGGCAGATGACAATGCTTCCGCTGTGACAGAATTTCTCCTCCTGGGATTTTCAGACCTTCCCAACTTACAAGGGATTCTGTTTGTGATGTTCTCCATAATTTACTTAATCATCTTGATTGGAAATAGTTTCATAATTGTGATAACTAGAATTGATCCTTCATTACAAAAGCCCATGTATTTTTTCCTGGCAAATTTTTCTACTCTGGAAATCTGTTATGTATCAGTCACTCTTCCTAGGATTCTGTTCAACATTGCTACTCAAGACAGACACATTTCTGTCCTCAGCTGTGCCACACAGATGTGTTTCTTCCTTATGCTGGGCGCCACTGAGTGCTTCCTGCTGGCTGTGATGTCCTATGACCGCTATGTGGCCATCTGTAACCCTCTGCACTATCCTCTGGTCATGAACCCAACAAAGTGCACTCAGCTGGCAGCAGGCTCCTGGCTTGGAGGCATCCCAGTCCAGATAGGACAAACCTGTCAGATATTCTCTCTACATTTCTGCAGTTCTAAAAAAATAGAGCACTTCTTTTGTGACCTACCGCCCATTCTCAAGCTGGCCTGTGGGGACACCTCAATGCATGAGCTGTCTGTCTACCTAGTGGCTATGCTCTTTGTCGCTTTCCCTTTCACATTGATTCTTGCCTCTTATACCAAAATCATTGCCACCATCCTGAAGTTGCCAACAGCCACAGGACGGGCAAAAGCCTTCTCAACATGTTCTTCCCATTTACTGGTGGTGTTTCTGTTTTTTGGATCAGCAACTGTTACCTACTTGAGACCAAAGTCCACCCATTCTCCAGGAACTGACAAACTGCTCTCTCTATTCTACACCATTGTGACTCCCATGTTCAATCCTCTGATATACAGTCTTAGGAACAAGGAGGTGATTGCTGCACTGAGAAAGCTGTTACGTATAAAGTAATGTCAGAAGCTCTGGAACAAAACATAGATTGCTTCTTATACAGTGACTGAACAAATAGGTCAGATTTCACTCATTTGATATAAATATAATATAAGTTTACTCTTCTAAAATGCCTCTGTTATTTTGAATAATAGCCTGAAATTTATTCTGCTCTGAAATAATCTACACATATTAATATGTCTGTATCCAATAAGATGTAATAAAAAGAGCATATTTTAATATAAATAAAATACAATGTGAACCATGGTTTTTATTGGAAAACTTTGAGGAGGTTTTTAATTTTTGAAATTTGGGTTATAAATGCACAGGTAGATATTTATCTTAATATTTTAACTTATATCTCAATATATGGTGATATTCTCTCTTTCAACATTATATAAATTAATTATTAATAAAACAATTAATAAAAATG
This sequence comes from Apodemus agrarius, assembly GCA_964023405.1. NCBI lineage: Eukaryota > Metazoa > Chordata > Mammalia > Rodentia > Muridae > Apodemus > Apodemus agrarius. The sequence continues at coordinate 96,256,264 of OZ030008.1, read as the reverse complement.
AATATCAAAATGCTTCAATGCATTGCTAAATGAGTTAATAAAATTGTTAATATTAATATACTGTTTTTCAGAGTTCTGGCATCTACTGTATTTGTCACAACATAAATAAATGTGACACAAATATTTTGACCAAATATTAATCAGTATAGTGTCCAGCCATAACACTATGAGAAAATCTGCATTTTTCTCACATGCTTATTATCACTGTACAAGTGTCTTGATAATATACTTATTACATTTAACTTCTATCTGTTGTGTCTTCAACTGACTTAGTTTTCAATGAATCTCTCATTAGACAAGCTTCCAATTTAATTATATATACATATAAATATGTATATATGTGTGTTTGTATATATATATATATATATATATATATGTGTGTGTGTGTGTGTGTGTGTGTGTGTGTGTGTGTATTGCATGGCCATTTTATAAGATGGTTCAAGAGGCAAGACAGTTTTCTCTGTAATCATATAAACTAAGTTTAACTACCCATCATCTATGTTAAAATATTGGCATAACCACACATTTGACTTTTGTCTCAGTACTGTGAGGAAGAGATATACAGCCTTGTTTGTGGCCAGTCTACTTTCAATTAAATGAAGAATACTTTCATTAAAAAATATAGTGTGGAGGACAGCTACAGAAGGACAGCTGATATGCTTTTCTGACCTCTGTGAAAGTACATGCACTTCCACATGCACACATTGTACATCCCATATGTACATACATACATAAGAAAATGTACACACAGGGCTGGAAAGATGGCTCGCAATTACCAGCACTGACTATTCTTCCTAATTTCCTGAGTTCAAATCCCAGCAACCACATGGTGGCTTACAACCAATGGTAATGAGATGTGATGCCCTCTTCTGGTGTGTCTGAAGACAGCTACAGTGTACTCACATGTAATAATAAGTAAATCTTTGGGTCAGAGCTAGAGAGGCTGGAACAAACAAAGGTTATGAGTTCAATTCTCTGCTACCACATGATGGCTCACAACCATCTGTGTAGCTACAGTGTACTCATATACAAAAAATAAATAAATAAATCTTTAAAAAATATATGGAAATGAAATTTTTGTGTTTTGAAATTATTTTTGAAACAATGTATCAAATGCTTGTATTAATTTTTTTTTTGTTTTTTTTTTTTGTTTTTTGTGTTTTTTGGATTTGGTTTTTTCTAGACAGGGTTTCTCTGTATAGTCCTGGCTGTCCTGGAACTCACTCTGTAGACCAGGCTGACCTCGAACTCAGAAATCTGCCTGCCTTTGCCTCCCAGAGTGCTGGGATTACAGGCATGTGCCACCACTGCCCAGCTCCTATTAATTTTTATTTAAAAGTTTGGTGGGTTATCCACTAAAATCATCAACACGTGTTTTGTTTTGTTTTCCGTAGTTGTTTTATTGTTTTGGTTTGTTGTTGTTCTTGTTAGGTATGGCTTACTGGTTATATTTCACTTGAGGTTGTAGATCTGTTTACATTCATGTATGATGGCACATCTAATGTAGATTTAACTTTTGCAAGTTGTGTATACTGAGATAATTAGGCATTTCTTTGACATTTAACAATGTAGAGGAAAACAGGTTTTAAAAGTATGACCTTATGATTCTCTGGATTTCTTCTTTTTGTTGTTGTATGTCACATTTTTATTTCTAATCCTATTAATTTGGAGATTTTTCTCTCAGTGTTTGTTAATTTGAATAGGTTTTGCCAATCTAATTACTGAAAGAACTAACTCCTTGTTTATTGATTTTTTGTATTATTTTATTTATTGTGCCTATTTTTTTCTTCCCTTAGTTTGATCGTTTCTTGCTATCTACTCATTTTGGGTGTGATATCCTCTTTTAATAATAAGAGTTTTAGGTGAGATATTAAGTTGCTAGTATCAGATTTCTCCAGTTTTTCTTAGACACTCAGTGCTATGTACTTACCTCTTAGAATGGTCCTTATTGTGTCACATACATGTGCTATGTATTTTTTTATTAAACTCTAGAAAATCTTTAACTTCCTTTTCTTTTTTAAAGCAATTAATTAATTAATTAATTAATTAATTTATTAATTTATAAACCAGGCATTGCCTCTTCTTATGGTACCTCCTCTGATAGTTCTTCATCCCATTCCTCCTCTTCCCTGCCCCAAGGGGATGGTCTTCTGTAGTAGTAGATCTGCCCAATCTAGGAGTGCAGACTATATTCATATTAATTGAGTTGTCTTTCTTTGCCAGGGCTAATTTGGGTTGGAGATTCACCACTGTTGGTTTTTCCACACAGTTTGGTGACCTGCTGCCCACACCAGTCACCTGTATGCTCGCCACTTAGGCCACGGGCCACAGTGGAGAAGCCGGTGAGATGTGGGCTGCAATGAGGGACCAGACCACACCAGACAGTTCCATGTGGCTTTATTTAAGATGGGTAAATTGTAGCGGGTGGGACAGAGGCAGGAAAGGAAGGAAAAGAGGGAGAGAGGAAGGAATTCTACCCATTATATATGAGTGGTAATGTAAATTTCAGGTAAAAACATAGGCCCATTGAATTCTGGGTATATGGCGGCCATTGCCTTTGTAACAGGCCTATACTTGCAGTGCTACCTGTTGACTATATGACGTCACAGGTGTCAGAACTAACATTCCTCCATTTCTGTTATTAAAAAGGAAAAGAAAAAGCAGGAAGGGGGCCCGATGGTGAAAAAGAATGAGAGTGTCATGTCTCTTAAACTGCTTCCAGCTGTCTAGGGGCATCGTCAGTTTGGGGGTGTAGCTGACTTTCACCTTCGGGGTCCTCAGCATCACGTACTTCTGTGGACAGCAGCTCTTCCATGGGCAGCGGCTGGTAATTCTGTAACAGAAGCTGATTAATAGTTTGATTGGAAATTTTTTGCATTTGGCATTGGAGGAATGTAGGAACAAGATTAATGAGGCAGGGAACAAACAATAGCACAAGGAAGATGACTAGAAAACGTGTCACAAAAGGCAGTATCCATTTCCATATAGGGTTTTCAAACATCCCAGAACTGGAGGTCTCACGATCTCTGAAGTTCTTTATGTCTGACTGAAGTTCCTGGATTTTGTTTCTCACTAAACCGGACTGGTTGACATAGAAACAGCATTCTTCTTGAAGGAACAAGCAAAGACCACCTCTTTTAGCTGTGAAGACATCCAAGCCACGTTGGTTCTGAAGCACCACGGCTGCCAATGAATCGATCTGCTTTTGGATAGTAAGCACAGTTTCAGTCATTCCCTGGAGATCACTTTTAAACTGGGAAGTGAATGTATTGTATTGGGCCAGAGTTTTTATTCCTGCCACACTAGTGCCAACACTTATGGCTATTCCTGTAGTGACCAAGAGGGGCACAATCTGAACTGCCCTTTCATGTTGAGCAACTATCATATCCACTACTGGTATTGGCAGGGGCTAGTTTCCCTGGATTACTCCAAGTTCAGGGAAAAGGAGTACCAGTGTGCAAACTCCAGACCAGCTGGCAGGTAGGCAATGATATACCTGAGTGCCACAAAGAATTGACGTGTTTTGGATTGCAGGGCATTGTGGCAGAGATGATATATCAAAGCTTATGGTTTTATTACAGTCTAGGGAGCTTAACGTTCCTACAGAACATGTCCCAGAGGTCTTGAAACAGTTTGCCATGCCTAAAAGAGAGACAGAGGTAAGGTACGGAGCCATGGTGACATTGGAGTCAGGACAGCTGACAAAAGGTGAGGTAAGGTTATATGACAGTATCACTGGAGAAGCTGTAAGTGACAGTTTTGAGTCAATTCCTGGGGGTACACATAACCAACAATCTTTAAAGTGACCAGGCCTGGTGACATTAAGGAGCTGGTATGCTGAAGTCAAGGTTTGAAGCAATAGATGAAATGACAAGTTGGTGCCATTTATGAGGCATGCTGTCAAAGAATCAAGGACCTCAGAGGAATGTTGGATTATCTCCCCTACCTTTTCAGTACCTAGGGGTTGGGCGAATGAGATATACTTTCTCTGAATATGGATGGTACTTACTGGAGAGCTGGGCTGATTTTTATGATAGAGCTTACCAACAGCTCCTGTCTCCCACCTGGAATCCCACGGGTCTTGTATGTAGAAGAAAAGTGTCTTGCAGTGTTGATAGAAGAAATGATTGACCTGTGATCCTAGCATATGTATCTGACAAGACCAATATGGGCAGCCCCTATATTCGTCTGTCCATCTTCTACAATAATATTTTGTCTGGTCAAAGAGAAAGCAGGTATATAAATCATAATATTTAGATGGGATAACCAATATAGGAATGATAGAGATTTGGATCAGTTCTTGGCATCCAGATATGGAGCAGTTTCCTGACCCTACTTGGAAAGACTATTTGTTATCTGTGGGGGTTTCTTGAACCTCGAATCTCCAGATGTAAGGACTTCCCTGGTTGGAAATGAAGAACAGCAGGGGTAGGACAACAAACCCATGTCTAATCCAATGAGGTCGAGCTCAGATGCCAGAGTGGAGTCTCATGTTCTGGAATTGGGTACAAGGTGGATGGTCTCGAAGTATTCCAGAGCTTAGTAGAGCATGGTCCTGTTAGGGTTGACGTGTATTAAGAAGAGTCATTTTAAGGTAGAAGGATGAAAGGTTTAAGGTGAGACAGGTGGACCCAATGAGAGAATAATTCAAGTTTAGCAGCTGTGGGGGTCACGAGAATCACCTTAAAAGGGCCCTGCCATTTGGGCAAGATGGGTGATGGCCAATGATCTGGAGGGGATAAGAGGACTTGGTCTCCAATGTTGACAGGCAGTGGACAGGAGACAATCTGTGGCCTTGGTAGATGGTGGTCAGCAAAGTTCCATAGGAGGGAATGAAGGTGGCAAAGCAATGGGGTGAGTAGGTGGTCTGGGAGGGGAGAGCATTTAGGTGAAAGACCAGGAGTTAAAACTGGATGTCCATACATAAGTTCAAAGGGTGAGATGAGAAGAGGTCGCTTGGGGAGAGGTCATAGCCTGAAAAGAGCCAGAGGTAGTAGTTTTACCCAGTCAAGGTGAAGTTCCTGTGACAGCTTAGCAAGGGTGGTTTTTAAAGAGCAATTAGTTCTTTCTACCTTACCTGAAGTTTGAGGATGGTAGGAAATGTGAAAAAGCCAAGGTATGTTTAAGGCCTTAGAAAGAATTTGAGAAACCTGGGAAGTAAATTCAGGGCCATTGTCTGACTGAAGGGAAACTGGAACACCAAATTGGGGGATGATTTCTCGGAGGAGGAGATCAGAAACTGTCTGAGCCCTTTTGTTAGTGGTGGGAAATGCTTCTACCCACCCCAGAAGGTGTCCACCAAGAACAAGAGGTACTTGCCATGCTTGACAGTGGGCATATGGATAAAGTCAAGTTGCCAGTCAGTTCCAGGAAGGGAACCTCTAGCCTGATGGGTAGGGAAGGGGTGCTATGATATCTCGAGTTGGAACCTGACATCTGACAGATTTTATAAGAGGCAGTGATAGATTTTAAGAAACTTAAGTCTTCAGGAGTAGGCTGTAAGTGGGACTTAACAAAAGAAGATAACACTTGTCTGTTAGGATGAAAGAGTTGGTGAAGATAGGATAGAGTTTGGCTAGTATCAGGGGGTGAAGGTAAAGATGTGGGTTGTAGTGTGAGGATATCCCGGGGAAGGTAAAATGAATTTAGCCCCCCCCCAAGGGCTGCAGCTCTAGCTGCCTCATAAGCTCGGTTGTTTCCCTTGGAGACAATAGAGTCATCTGTCTGGTGGGATCTGCAATGGACAATCCCAATAGCTGTAGGGAGATGGGAGGCCTTAACATGGCTAAAATGTGGCTTGCATTAGTTACTGATCCTCCAGTTGTGCTAAGTAACCCGTGCTCTTTCCAGATAGCAGCATGGGACAGGAGGATATGGAAAGCATATTTAGAATCTGTATAGACATTGAGGGATTGTCCCTGTGCCAGATGAAAGGCACGAGTGAGAGCTATCAGCTCAGCCTGTTGATTAGTGGTGTGTACAGGGAGGGCCTGTGCCTCTACCACCTCGGTATCTGACACTATGGAATAGCCAGCTTTTCTAGTCCCTTCATATAGAAAGGAGCTTCCATCTGTGTACCAGGTATAAATGGCTTGAGGCAATGTGCCCTCCTGTATGTGTGAAGGATGAGGTAGTAGTTGCTCTAAAGTCTCAGTGCAGGAATGAGAAAGGAAGTAGTTAGTATTAGGTCAGGGAAGATGATTAGAAATATTGGAAGGTGAGCGTGGAATCCTCTATTAGTGCTACCTGAAGAGAAAGGACCCTGGAGGGAGGTAGAGTCTGCAAGCCTTTATAAGTTAGGAGCTGTGACAGGTTATAAGAAGAGAGCACAGTTATGGGAGACCACAAGGTTAGTTTCTTTGACTCTCAAATAAGGAGTTCAGCAGCTGCTAAGGTATGAATACAAGGTGCCTATCCTTGGATGGTTAAATCCAGTCTTTTGGACAGGTATGCTACAGGTGCAAAAGAAGGTCCTAGCTGGTAACCTAAGACTCAAAGGGCAAATCCCACCTTTTCAGTTACATAGAGGGAGAAAGGACGAGTCAGGTTAGGGAGGTGGAGGTGTAAGCCTGGGGCCTTAAGGAGAGCCTGTTGGAGTCTCTGAAGGTGCTTGGTAACAGGTTTGAGAAGAGGTTCATGGGTGGGGCCTAATGCTGCCTCATATAAGGGCTGAGAAAGGAGGGAAAAGGATGGAACCCAGGAACATAAAAAAGTAGCCACTCTTAGGAATGATAAAATCTCTTCCTTTGTAGAAGGAACAGTTAAAGACTGAATCAGATTTTTTCTATCTAAGGTAATAGCCTTGTGGGTTGGGGTAATTGTTAATCCCAAATAGGTAACCTGAGGAGTAGACAGTTGAACTTTAGAAGATGAGACTCTGTAGCCTCGACTAGAAAGGAAATTTAGAAGAGCAGAGGTGTCTGCTTGGCTAATCTCTAGAGATGGGCTACAGACAAGGACATCATCTACATAAAGAAGAATTTTAGATCTAGGGAGAGATAAAGAGAGTAAGTCAGAAGCCAGAGCCTGGCCAAATAGGTGTAGGCTGTCTCGGAATCCCTGAGGCAGAACAGTCTAGGTAAGTTGGGTAGAAAAGTGGGTATCAGGATCTGTCCAGGTAAAAGCAAATATGTTTTGTGAGTGAGTATTGAGAGGGATAGAGAAAAAGGCATCCTTTAGATCTAGGACTGAAAAATTAGAAGTTCCTGAAGAGATAGTAGAAAGAAGTGTGTAAGGATTAGCTATGACAGGATGAAGGGGTACCACTGCAGCATTAATGCACCTGAGATCTTGAACCAGGCGATAGGTACCATTAGTTTTTTTTACTGCTAGTATAGGGGTGTTGAAAGGAGAAGTGAGGTGAAGGAGTTTTTTTCTTAAGAGGTCTGAAACAATAGGCTTAAGTCCCCTGAGGCTTTGGAGAGAGAGAGGGTATTGAGCTTGGGTGATGTACCTGGTAGGGTCCAGTAACTGGAAGACAACAAGAGAATGATGTCTAGCAACAGAGGGATTTTGGATGTCCCAAACTCTGGGGTCCACCTGAGAAGCTGGTAGAGGAAATAACGTGTGAGTGTTAGTAGGTTGACTGGCTAAAAGGAGAAGTAGGAGAACTGCTGGCAGCTTGGGTTCAGGCGAGTGGGTGAGCAAAGGAAATTGAAGCTCCCAACTTACCTAAAAGGTCCCTACCTAATAAGGAAATGGGAGAAATTGGCACTACCAAAAAGGAATGGGTGAAGGGTATGTTTCTAAAAGTGCAGCTAAGTGGTGGCATCTGATGAGAAAGGTAAGGCTGTCCTCCTATCCTGACTATGGGAAGACTTGAGGGTGAGATGGGTCCCCAGAACTCCATCAGGACCGAGTACGTGGCAGGGAGCTGGTGGTACATTAGCCTTAGAAGGCCAGGAGTTCGGGGTGATAGCTGGAGCTGGTTGGATAGCCTTTGCCAGCATGTGGTACTTTTGTTTTCGGGCTTTCTCATCTCTCCCATGGTATACCTTGAAGGCCAGCGCTGACTTACGCCTGTGGAGTAGGGGCCCCCTCTCCAAGTGCTTATGTTGGGGTAGCTCTGGGAAAAGAAATGTCTTTAAAATTTGCTTGTCTTCTGGATTCTCGGGATCTAGATTAGTGTACTGTAATAAAGCCTTTGTAAGACATTCTAAAAACTGAGATGGATTTTTCTTTTGTCCTGGACAACCTCATGGAGTGTTTCAAAATTTACTGGCTTTAAGGTTGCCTTTCTGAGACCAGCCATAAGGCATGTAATAAACCTGTCTCTGGCTAAAATACCACCTGTGGAGTTGTAATCACATTGAGGATCCTGTTCAGGTACTGCCTCAGATCCAATTGGATATGTTCTGTCTGTTTGGTGAATTTGGTCTGCATGCACTCTTGTCTCTTCCAAGACTCGCCTGCGTTCATCAGGAAGTAAATTGTTAGTAAGAATCATACGGACGTCATGGAAAGTCAAGCTATAAGATTGAGTGATATACTGAAACTCTTTAATAAAGTTTGAGGAATTAGAAGTATAAGAACCCATTCTGCTTTCTATTTGAAAAAGTTCACTCAACAAGAAAGGAACATGCACTCTAACCAGACCATTAACTCCAGCCACTTCCCTCAGAGGAAGGACTGGTGCTGGGTCAGGTGTCCTCGGAGGAGAAGGAGTACTTGGGGGTTTGGCTGTGGCCTTGGAACGTGTAATAGGAGGGGTAAAGTTTGGTGACAATTCAGGGTATTTGGAATGACCTGTAGCTGGCAGAGAGGGAGAGGAGGGGTCTGGGGAAGTTGGAGTAGTAGACTCTGGGACCTGTTGAGAGAGAGAGACTGAAGCTGTAGTTTGGGATCTAGCAGGCCCAGTAGGCCTGCGGCGCTGGCTCATCAGCTGGATAGAACATAGAGTCATCTAGTGGAAGGTGGGTAGGTTTCATGGCTCAGAGGAGTTGGGAAGGGGGACAAGCAGAGCAGAGAGAGGGTTTAGAGCAGAGAAAAATGAAAGCTTGGACATAGACAAACTCATCCCATTTACCGGATTGCTGACAGTATGTATTCAGATCCCTTAAAAGGATCGGGTCTAGGGTGCCATTAGGTGGCCATTTGGAGTTATTGTCTAGCTTATATTGAATCCAGACCTTATTACAGAGGTTTATTAGCTTTGATCACCTCAAATTGGAGGCTAGTTTTATAGATGAGATTCTCCAGAGGCATCCCAGGGGGCGGCCTGGAGGTACAGTTGAAGACAGTTTACTGCCCATTGGGCGGGTAAGAAAGTTACTAAATATTATCCCAGCATCCTGGAAAATATATTAGTAACACTGTCTAGTTAAGCTAAAAGGCCAGGCCGTCACGAGGACCTCTAGGAGCTTAAGCGTTCCCGGAAGGCTGTGGGAAGTGGACCAGGGCTTCTGCAGCAACTGTGAAAGCTAAGAGGGGTTTTGGACACTTCCCAGTGAAGGGTAATGCCCAAAGGGTTAACCATCCTATCACGAATATCAGCTAGAGGCCAGTCGTGTGAACTGGGCCTAGGAAGCAAATCTTAGCTTGAAATAAGCTGGCCAGTTCTTATTTTTTGGCTAAGATTTCCCCTAGCTAACTGAGGTACCTTACCAATTTGCCATGTCTGTTTATAAGAATGTGCAATCCAATAGCCAGGAACGTGGAACTGTTTGGTTGGTTGACCCGGAGGTAACTACATGTGGTGAGCAGTAGTGTGCTCACACGATGGAAGTTCCTGGGTCTCAGGCTGCAGCAGTCTGCCTGGAAGGGCGGAGAAGCCGGGGAGATGTGGGCTGCAATGAGGGAACAGACCACACCAGACAGTTCCACATGGCTTTATTTAAGATGGGTAAAGGTGCAGCAGTGGGTGGGACGGAGGCAGGAAAGGAAGGAAAAAAGGAAGGGGGAAAGGAATGCTATCCATTATATATGAGTGGTAATGTAAATTTCAGGTAAAAATGTAGGCCCATTGAATTCTGGTTATATGGGGCCATTGCCTTGGTAACAGGCCTATACTTGCCGTGCTACCTGTCCCCTATATGATGTCACAGGCCTTGGAACTAACAACCACAACAAAATGGTGCCCAGTGTATTGATTTGAACTCAACTAACCTGAGATAAATAAATGTTCACTACCTCTCAATCCCTGAATACGATTTGGGCAGATATATATATAGCTTCCAGCAGTGTAGATTGGAAACTGAATGGGTCTGAGGGGCCTACCAAGAATGGCAGAGAGGTTCCCTCCCCTAAACCTACAGACAGAGCTAAGGCCAGGGGCAGCACCTCAGCCTGGAGCTGCACTGTATAAGAACTGCAGAGAGGGACAGGAGACCCTGGAGCACAACTGCTGGTGAGGTAGTTTTGGGCCAGACACAGTGAACTAATTAATAGGCTCTCTCATCTACCCCTGAGAGAGCCTTTCTGTGTTTGCTTCCAAGTATCCTTCACCCCCACCTTGCCCCCCAACCCCCACTGTATAGCACAGCCAGACTGGATCTCTAGACTCCTTGCTTACACTGTGGATTACCTGAGATCAGCACACAAGCACATGCTGCCAGCAACCCAAAGAGGGACAGAGAAGATGCAGGTCCTCTACACTCATCCCCTCCCTGTGAATAAAGAATCAGGAGACAAAGGTACAAAGGGCTCCGGACCAGGTAATTCATGGATATAGTGAGAGATATTAATCTTTTGTCACTTAAAGATAAGAAACACAATAAATATCTTTTTGACTTTATATGATGATATTTTGAATGGTTTGATAGGGATGGATTTAGAGGGAATAGACACTATCATTTACTGGTATTGCAATATTTATTCTCTTGGTTTACTATGTCTTCTCAAAAGACAGGGCCCTAGATAAAAAATTCCTTGCCTTGCAAACAATACAAGTAACACTAGAACTAAAGTTTCAGTATTTTATTGGTCAAAATAAACTACAGAAAGGCAAGAATGGAGATTGGAGACAGGAGCTAGAAGAGACACTAGAAAAAAGAATTTGACAATTCACAGATCAGTCTGAACAGTAAGGAGATAGTGATAAAATTTTGAAGCAAAGTCTAGAGGATAATTTACTAAAGCTAGCAAATCAGAATAAGGCAGGTGTTGCAATATTAGAATTACAACATAAAGAGAAGCTAAGAGTATGGAAGCAGGGCCTAGAACAGAAGATACAGGAAATTATAGCATGAACAACAGAAAGAGAAACTTAAGGCTTGGCAACATGGCTTAAAGGAAACACTAGACCGGAAGGCACAGAAAATTATAAAACAGAATAAGAGGCAGAAAGTTGAAAATGAAAGTTTTGCAAGAGAAGGAGGAGGGGCAGGGAGAGAGGACTGCAGAGGAGGAGGTGGAGCTAAAGCAGAGCAGAAGAACGTGGCCTGGAGAAACTGCAAGCTATAAGGGGTCTCCTAGATGGGGAGGGTGGTTGTGCAGTAGTAGATCTGCCCAATCTAGGTGTGCAGCATGTATTCATACTAATTGAGTTGTGTTTTCTTTGCCTAGGCATATTTGGGCCCTAGATTTAGCACATAACTCTTCCACCACCAGGTCTCCCCCTTCCCTGTGACTTGGGTCTCTCAAGGATTCAGCTCATCTTCTCCCACTGAAGCCAGGCCAGACAGATGATACATGTATTGGGGACCTCGGACCAGCTCCTTTATGCTGTGTGGTTGATGGCTCAATGTCTGGATTCTCCCAGGGCATCTGGGTAAGTTGAGATTGCTGGTCTTCCTATGGAATCACCCTCCTCTACTGCTTCTTCCATCCTAACACTAATTCCAACACAGGTCTCTGACTTCAGTCTACTGGTTAGGTATAAAGATCTGCATCTCTCTCTGTCAGTTTCTCATTGAGTCTCTCAGAGAACAGAAATGCTAGGCTCCTTTCTTAAGCACATCATAGCATCAGTAATAGAGTCAGGCCTTTGTTTCCTCCCAGGGGGGCCAGTTACTGGACTGCCTTTCCCTCAGTCTATTCTCCATTTTTGTCCCAAAAAGTTCTTATTGGCAGGAAAAGTTCTGGGTCAGAAATTTTGACTGTGGGTTGGTAACATCATCCCTCCCCTTAAGGTCTTGTCTATCTACCGAAGGTGGACTCTTCTAGTTCCCTTTCCCAACTCTTGGGCACTGCATCTAAGATCACTGCCATTGAGTCCTGAGAGTCTTTCACCTCCCAGGTGTCTGGTATTTTCTATAGGGTTTCTCTGCCTCCCATTTTCTGAAGCTGCATATTCCCATTCATTCTGCTGGCTCTCTGGGCTTTGATCTGCACCACCATCACCACCACCTAATCCTGTTCCCCTTTTCCTCTCCTCTTCCCCTCTCCCATCTAAATACTTCCCTTCCTCTGCCTCCCTTGATTATTTTCTTCCCCTTACTAAGTGGTATTGAAGCATCCTCACTTAGCTCTTGTTAAAGTTCTTAAATTCTGTGGGTTATATTGAAAGGATGAGAATTACAGGCTAAAAATCCCCTGTACCTAACTTAAATAACCCCCAAAAGCAGAAGTTTAACCTGCTCCTTGTTAGCCCAGAAATGCACATGTCACATCTGCCTCCAGGGTCCGGCTGCGAGCCGCAGGCTGGGAAGGTCCCTGGCGCCTTTTCCTGTCTTGCCTCTGCAGAGCAGCTGTGGGGAGGACGAGTGCAACTGGGCTGGCAGGATCACCATGCGGGCTGCAGGGCTAGTGCCTGGTGGATGCTCAGGTCCCCAAGCACCTACTACTAGTTGTGGGGCCTTTGAATACATGATCCTGGCCCCATAACAGGAAATGCATAACAGAAAATATTTATGTAACCCTGTGCATGACCCTGGCTCCATAATAGGAAACATGTACGTGACGCCTCATAAGCAGAAATGAACTATTTTCTATCCAGCTTCTATAGGAAACTGATTGGTTCTCAGAGAGTGTGGGCTTGGATTATTTAAACTGATTGGCTTAGGAGCTATGGAGTGGTTTGTGTTAGGCAGGTTCTGTTGTAAGCCTATTAAAGGTGTCCTGATTCTGCATTGGGGGTTCACGGTCTTTTACCGTGTGTGGTGTAAGGCTGTGATCCCCAGAGGCTCTGGAATAAAAATCCTCTTGCTGTTGCATCATGAACGTTTATCTCGAGTGAACTGGGGTGTCGCCTTCTGAGGTGTGGGGTGCTCCCATTTTTTCTTTCGGGTCTTACAATATCCTAGGTATTCTTTACTTTTTGGCTAATATTCACTTATTAGTGAGTGCATACCATGCATGTCCTTTTGGGTCTGGGTTACCTTTCTTAGGATAATATTTTGTAGTTCTGTCCATTTGCCTGCAAAATTCATGATGTCCTTATTTAATAGTTGATTATTACTCCATTTTGTAAATGCATTTTCTGTATCCATTATTCTTTGTGGGACAGCTGTGCTATTTCCAGCTTCTGGATTTTACAAATAAGGCCACTATGAACATTGTGGAGCATGTATCCCTCTGGTTTGGTAGATCATCTGTTGGGTATATGACCAAGAGTGGTATAGCTAGGTCTTCAGGTAAAACTATTTCCAACATTCTGAGGACCTGTCAGATTCATTTCCAGAGTGGTTATACCAGATTGCAATCCCGCCAGCAATGGAGGAGTGTTCTTCTTTCTCCATGTCCTCACCAGCATGTGCTGTCACCTGAGTTTGTGATCTTAGCCATTCTGACTGGTGTAAGGTGGAATCTCGGAGTTGTTTTGATTTGTATTTCCCTAATGACTAAGGACTTTGAACATTTTGTTAAGTGTTTCTCAGCCATTCAAGATTCCTCTGTTGTGAATTCTGTTTAGCTCTGTATCCCATTTTTCAATTGAGTGACTTTGGTTTTTGGAGGTTAGCTTCTTGAGTTCTTTATATATTTTGGATATTATCCCTCTATTGGATGTGGGGTTAGTGAAGGTTTCCCCCCACTTTCTGTATGTTACCAATTTGTCCATACATGGAAGGCTCCATGGGCCACTGCACATATGTAACAGAGAACTACCTAATCTGGCATCAGTAGGAAAAGATGAGCCTAATCCTGTAAAGACTTGATTCCTCAGCGAAATGGGATGCCCATGGAGCAGCACCCTCTCAGAAGCATAGGGGAGACAAGAACAGCTGAAGAACTAGTTGGAGGAGATCTGAATGGGATGGACAACATTTGTGATGTAAATAAATAAAATGTTGTCTTAGTCAGGGTTTCTATTCCTGCACAAACATCAAGACCAAGAAGCAAGTTGGGGAGGAAAGGGTTTATTGAGCTTACACTTCCACACAGCTGTTCATTACCAAAGGAAGTCAGGACTGGAACTCAAGCAGGTCAGGAAGCAGGAGCTGATGCAGAGGCCATGGAGGGATGTTACTTACTGGCTTGCTCAGCCTGCTCTCTTATAGAACCCAAGAATACCAGCCCAGAGATGGTACCACCCACAAGGGGCACCCCCTCACTTGATCACTAATTGAGAAAATGCCCCACAGCTGGATCTCATGGAGGCACTTCCCCAACTGAAGCTCCTTTTCCCATGATAACTCCAGCCTGTGTCAAGTTGACACATAAAACTAGCCAGTACAAATGTTTAATTAAAAAATGAGTTATGAGGATCTTAAATCCAAGGTCATCTTTGGTTATCTAGCAAGTTTGTACCAACAATTCTGCTATACAAAATGCTGTGTAATATAGGCTCTCGCCATCAGGCAGGCCCAACAGTGCCCGCCTAGGCTCCGCTGCACTTCCCTGCGACCTCAGGCCATGCACCCAGGCAGCAGGAGGCAGCCAGCTCCCAGGACCCTGGACCAGCAATAGCAGCAGGCTTCCATATTACAACCAGGACACAGCTGGAGAGGCATAGGTAGAGAGATTCCATCCGGGGCTACCACATGGGGGGATCTGCTAGACTCTCACCACCAGGCAGGCCTAGCTGTGCCCTCTGAGGCTCTGATGCACTTCCCCGGGACCTCAGGCTGTGCACCAAGGCAGCAGGTGGCAGCCAGCTCGTGATCCCTTTGAGCAGAAGTCACGCATAACCACCAGTAGAGAAACAACAGGTGAGCCCAGCCTCACGGGAGATTCAAACACCAACGAGTTACAACAAGGCCAACTAACACCAGAAATAACCAGATGGCAAAAGGAAAACGAAGGAACGTCACTAACAGAAATCAAGGCAACATGACAGCATCTGAACCCAGTTCGCCAACAACAGGAAGCCCTGGATACCCCAAAACACCAGAAAAACAAGACTTGGATATAAAATCACTGGTCAGGATGCTGGTAGCTGAACACATAGAAAAATCTTGTAAAGAAATAGAGGAGAAAATGGATCAAAAGTTAGAAGCCTTTACAAGGCAAATACAAAAATCACTTCAAGAAATGCAGGAGAGGATGGATCAAAAAGAAGAAGACAATAAGGAAGAAAGACAAAAATCACTTAAAGAAATACAGTAGAATGTGGGCCAACTAGTAGAAGCTATGAAAGAGGAAACACAAAAATCTATTAAAGAAATACACGAAAACAAAATCAAGCAAGCAAAAGATCTGAGCATATCCATCCAGGTACTAAAAACAGAAATAGAAACAACTAAGAAATCGCAGAGGGAGAAAACATTGGAGATAGAAAACCTTGGGAAGAAATCAGGGGCCATAGATGCAAATATCAACAATAGAATACAAGAGATAGAAGACAGAATATCAGAAGCCGAAGATACCATAGGAACCATTGATTCAACAGTCAAGAAAATACTAAATGCAAAAAGGTTGTAACCCAAAACATCCATGAAATCCAGGACACAATGAGAAGACCAAACCTAAGGATTATAGGTATAGATGAGAGTGAAGATTTTCAACTTAAAGGGCCAGCAAATATCTTCTACAAAATTATGGAAGAAAACTTCCCCAACCTAAAGAGAGAGATGCCCATGAATATACAAGAAGCATATAGAACCCCAAACAGACTGGATCAGAGCAGAAATACATCCCGTCACATAACAATCAAAACTCCAAATGTACTAAACGAAGAAAGAATACTAAAGGCAGCAAGAGAAAAAGGCCAAGTAACTTATAAAGGAAGACCTATCAGAATAACACCAGACTTCTCACCTGAGACCATGAAAGCTAGAAGATCCTGGGCAGATATAATGCAAACTCTAAGAGAACACAAACTTCAGGCAAAACTACTTTACCCAGCAAAACTCTCAATCGCCATAGATGGAGACATCAAGGTATTCCATGACAAAACCAAATTTGCACGATATCTTTCCACAAATCCAGCCCTACAAAGGATAATAGGGGGAAAACACCAAGACAAGGACAGAAACTACACCTGGGAAGAAGCACGATAGAAACATCCTCTCATCAAACCCAAAAGAAGATAATCTCTCGAATATAAAAAATAAATAAATAAAATAAATAAATATAATTTAAAAAAAGGCTGGAGGTAATAATTACTATTCCTTAATATCTTTTAACATCAATGGAGTCAATTCCCCAATAAAAAGACATAGATTAACAGACTGGATACGGAAACAGGACCCTACATTTTGCTGCATACAGGAAACACATCTCAGTGTTAAAGACAAACACTGCCTTAGAGTAAAAGGCTGGAAGACAATTTTACAAGCAAAGGGTCTCAGGAAACATGCTGGAGTAGCGATTCTAATATCAGATAACATTGACTTCCAACCTAAAATTATCAAAAGAGACTCAGAATGTCACTTCTTTCTGGCCAAAGGGAAAATCCACCAAGAAGAGCTCTCAATACTGAACATCTATGCTCCAAATGCAAGGGCACCCTCATTCGCAAAAGAAACCTTACTAAAGCTTAAAGCACACATTACACCTAACGCAATAATTGTGGGTGATTTCAACACTCCACTCTCCTCAATGGACCAATCAGGAAAACAGAAACTAAACAGGGACACAGTGAAAGTAATTGAAACTCTGGACCAACTAGATTTAACAGATATATATAGAACATTTCATCCTAAAGCTAAAGAATATACCTTTTTCTCAGCACCGCATGATACCTTCTCCAAAATAGACCATATAATTGGTCACAAGGCAGATGTCAACAAATACAAGAAGATCGAGATAATCCCATGCCTCCTATCAGATCACCATGGAGTAAAAGTGGTCTTCAATAGCAAAAAAAAAAAAAACAAAAACAAAACCAGAAAGCCCACATACACATGGAAACTGAACAATACTCTACTCATTGACACCTTGGTCAAGGAAGAAATAAAAAAAGAAATCAAAGACTTTTTAGAATTCAATGAAAATGAAGGTACAACCTACCCAAATCTATGGGACACAATGAAAGCAGTGCTAAGAGGAAAACTCATAGCTCTAAGTGCATCCAAAAAGAAACTGGAGAGAGCATACACTAGCAGATTAACGGCACACCTTAAAGCCCTGGAAGAAAAAGAAGTTAATTCACCCAGGAGGAGTAGAAGACAAGAAATCATCAAACTCAGGGCTGAAATCAATCAAATAGAAACAAAGAGAACCATACAAAGAATCAACAAGACCAGGAGCTGGTTCTTTGAGAAAATCAACAAGATAGATAAACCCTTAGCCAGACTAACCAAAGAACACAGAGACAGTATACAAATTAACAAAATTAGAAATGAAAAGGGAGACATAACAACAGAAACTGAGGAAATTCAAAAGATCATCAGATCCTACTACAAAGGTCTATACTCAAAACAACTGGAGAATCTGGAAGAAATGGACAATTTCCTAGACAGATACCAACTACCAAAATTAAATCAGCATCAAATAGATCAGGTAAATAGTCCCATAACCCCTAAAGAAATAGAAGGGGTTATAGAAAGCCTCCCAATCAAGAAAAGTACGGGACCAGATGGTTTTATTGCAGAATTCTACCAGACCTTCAAAGAAGACTTAACACCAATACTTTTCAAACTATTCCACAAAATAGAGACAGAAGGGATACTGCCCAACTCATACTTTGAAGAATGGGAATCAACCCACTCTTATCTCCTTGTACTAAGATCAATTCCAAGTGGATCAAGGACCTCCACATAAAACCAGACACACTGAAACTATTAGAAAAGAAACTTGGGAAGACCCTGGAGGACATAGGCACAGGGGGAAAGTTCCTGAACAGAACACCAATAGCTTATGCACTAAGATCAAGAATTGACAAATGGGACCTCATAAAATTACAAAGTTTCTGCAAGGCAAAGGACACTGTCAGAAGGACAAAAGGACAACCAACAAAGTGGGAAAAGATCTTCACCAACCCCACATCTGACAGAGGGCTAATATCCAATATACACAAAGAACTCAAGAAGTTAGACCCCAAAGAACCAAATAACCCTATCAAAAAAAATGGGGTACAGAGCTAAACAAAGAATTTTCACCAAAAGAAATTCAGATGGCCGAGAAACACCTTAAGAGATGTTCAACATCATTAGTCATTAGGGAAATGCAAATCAAAACAACCCTGAGATTCCACCTCACACCTGTCAGAATGGCTAAGATTAAAAACTCAAGAGACAACAAGTGCTGGCGAGGATGTGAAGAAAGAGGAACACTCCTCCACTCTTGGTGGGATTGCACAATGGTAAAACCACTCTGGAAATCAGTGTGGATGTTCCTCAGAAAATTGGGCATGCCACTTGCAGAGGACCCTGGCATACCGCTCCTGGGCATATACCCAGAGGATTCCCCTGCATACAGTAAAGACACATGCTCCACTATGTTTATAGCAGCCTTGTTTATAATAGCCAGAAATTGGAAGGAGCCCAAATATCCCTCAAAGGAGGAATGAATACAGAAAATGTGGTATATTTATATAATGGAATACTACTCAGCAAATAAAAATAATGAATTCATGCAATTTGTAGGTAAATGGTTAGACCTGGAAAATATTATCCTGAGTGAGCTGAGTGAGCTAACGCAATCACAAAAGAATACACATGAAATGCAATCACTGATAAGTGGATATTAATGAGCCCAGAAGCCCTAAATACTCAAGGCACAATTAGCAAGTCAAATGATTCCCAAGAAGAAGAAAGGAGAGGACCCTAGGCCTGTAAAGATTGGACCCAGATTTGTAGAGAAACCGTGGGGGGAGGGGTCATGATTGGGGAATAGTTGGCAGGGAGAGAAATTATGGGACGTAGGGGGGGGAACTGGGAAAGGGGGAAGCCTGTGGAATGTAAACATAGAATATAGGAAATAAAATTTTTTTAAAAATGCTGTGTAATAAACAGGGCGGGGATCTTGGCTCTCTGTCAGAAGAGGGTGTTTGAAAAAAAGACCAGCCTAGCACACCAAATGTGCTAGAATAAAGAATGATAGCTGGTTCAGGCATGGTACCAGACTCCTTTAAGGCCAGCGTCTAGGAAGCAGAGGAAGGCTCATTTGTGTGAGTTTGAGAACAGGCCTACAGAAAAAGTTTCAGGACACCCAAAACTATATGTTAAGATGCCGTTTCAAGAACAGAGTGTGATTTGAGACATGATTGCGCCTCACACTTATCCACTTCAACAGGAAGCAGAGACAGTATCACCACTTCCAGACCAACAAAGAAACCACCTAAGCAAGCGAACAATGAGCCACTCATGGCTCTGTACCCCTTTCATTTTAGTGCTTTATGGACTGAGGAAGACTGATCTCTGTGTGTTCAGGACCAGCCTGGTTTGCATAGTGGCTTCTAAACTAGTTACAACAATGTACTAAGATCCAGTCTTCACAAAAATTTGTGGGCTGGTGAGATGACAGTTCAGGTGTTTAGAGCAAAAAAAAAAAATGCTGTTTTAGATGACCCGAATTCAGATCCCAGCATCAATTTCAGGTAGCACACAACCATATTAACCTCAAGATCCAGAAGGATTCAACTCCTGTGGCCTATGTGGTCACCTTCATCCCTGCGAACATTTCTCAGCACAGGCAAGCACAAACACATCACTAAAAATAATAAAAACAAATCCTTAAGACATAGGATGAATGAAGCTATCCCCATATACATTTAATGAGTAAATGAATAAATAAATTTGGAGTGTACACTAAAACTAAATAAAGATAATTTCTAAGGAATGTCTTCCTTATTCACAGCAGACTGATAATATCTTGTGATAAAAGATGCACAAATGTTTTAATATTTTTAAAAGTGTATCTATTAAGTGTTGTGACTGATTTGCCTGCTTGTATGCCTGTGAACCCAGCATATAAGCTGGTGCTTATGGAAATCAGAAGAGGGCACTAGACTTCCAGGACTTGGAGTGACAGTGGAATTTGAGCCAACATGTGAGTCCTTGGAATTGAACCCCAGTTCTCTAGAAGAGTATATTCAGCACTCTTAGATGCTGAGTCACCTTTCTAGTACCTCATTTAGAAAAAAAAATGTTTTCTATTTTTTGAGACAGGGTTTCTCTGTGTAGCCCTGGTTGTCCTGGAACTCACTCTGTAGACCAGGCGGGTCTTAAAACCAGAAATCCTCCTGCCTCTGCCTCCCAAGTGCTGTGATTAAAGACGTGTGCCACCACTGCCCTGCTAGAAAATGTTTATAAGCTGGGTGTGGTGGTGCACGCCTGTAATCCCAGCACTTGGGAGGCAAGGCAGGCAGATTTCTGAGTTAGAGGTCAGCCTGGTCTACAGAGTGAGTTCCAGGACAGCCAGGACTACACAGAGACACTCTGTCTTGAAAAACCAAAAAAAAAAAAAAGACAAAACCAAAAAATGTTTATAATCTCTTATTTTCTGTGATAAGGTAAGCACTTCTCCACTTAGCCATATTCCAAGATCTGTCATATTTTTCTTTAGTAATTATTTGTATATTGGTTATGTATTTTTATATCAGTAATACATACATATATTCATTCATGCTTTCATGTTGAATTTATTGTGTTACATTACAGGCTACTCTGGGATTCTTGGAATATACAGGCTAGTGGCAAATAAAAGGAACTTGCCTGCCTTGGAGTTTGATTATGAAGGGAGTTTTAAGTTTTTCAGGGCCCACAATAGAGGCAGCAGAGCAGGATAGGCCTGGGCATACCCGGGCAGGCCTAAAATAAGGCTGATGAATTATTCTGGAACCAACTGGCCACGAAGGATAAAGGACATGCCTAGACAATCTCCATTCTCCACTGAGTCATGGGCTATCTGGACTGGGACTCCTGGTCTCCACTCCCCCCCTCGATGCAGTTTGAGGTTAACCTGACCTTTTGCTAACTAAAATAAGCTGTCTTCCCATGTTGCTGAAATGCCAATCTGCACTTACTGCTTGCTGATGTAACTGCGCGCCAATTCTCCCTGTTAATGTTTAAATCAGCCAATTATGTGTAACCGCACCAAACCCCCTAACTTTTCCTATATAAACCCATAACTTCTGAGCTTCGGGTCGACTCATCTGTCTCCTGAGTGAGATCGGAGTCGTCCCGGAGCTCTGATATTAAAACTGCCTCATGCATTTGCATCAAGCTGGTCTCTCGAGTTTCTTGGGGAAGTGCCATCCTAAGATTAGAATAGGGGTCCCCAAAAGTGGGTCCAACATTTTTGGTGCGTTGACCAGGATACTGTGTAGCTCCAGGAACCCCGAAGAACCCTTGGAAGTACTTTGGTGTGAGTGTTTGAGTGCGGCCCCGCTGTCTTTGTGTATATGTGTGTGATGTGTATGTATGTGTGTCTTGGTTTGTAACAGAGGGAGTGGACATGGAATCCCACTCTGGGGAGTGGATGTGGAATCCCACTCTGTGCGACTGCCACTGCGGTCCACGAGGACCCTCTGGCCACGGAAGAGGGGAAGCCCTTGTGATCCACAAGCCCGTGGCCCATGGAAGATGGTCCACGGATGGGGAGTCAGGAGAACCTGGCTGTGGGCAGCCGCGAAATCCTGGCTGTGGACAACCAGGAGGACCTGGCTGTGAACAGTCAGGAGAAGGAACTGCCTGTGTTTTTTCTGAACAAGGAGACAGAGTGCTCCTTTTGCCAAGGCAGGAGTGGATGTGGAATCCCACTCTGTCAGAGGTCGCGTTCAACTGTTTGGTTCAAGTCCAGACACAAACGAGTATGCTTGGATGTGTTAGTGTCTGTTGTTTTTGTTCTGTTCTTGTGGTTTTTGTTCTTTGCTATAAGCCGGTCTGAAAATTTTGGTTTTACTTGTATCTGGGGCTCAGAGATACTGTCTGGTGTGGTAGGTTTGACTGGCAACCTTGCTAGACTGCAGGGGTCTGGAGGAGGCCTGAGTAAGGCTCTTCTCCATCTGTAAACAGAAATAACAGTGGGAGCCGAGTTTTGCTCAAATCTGGTTTGGTTACTGCAAGGGCACCTGATGTCTGGCCCTCTAGGGGGAAATTGTGTGTTGATTTTCCTTGTTTTATGTTAAATCTAGAGGCCTGATGGTGGCAGCGTCAGGCTGTCTATATGGTGTTATTTTGTATCTTGTTCTGTGTTCTTGGACTTAGGCTGGCTGAAAAGCAACTCTTTTAGACCCCAACTCAATATTTCTAAACACAGAGCTTGTTCTTTTTTTGTTTCCCTTTTCTCTGCTCTCAGCCTGAGAACTCCAAGGTTAAACTGTTTGCCTGGGCTCCCGGTTGTACCCCCCTCCTTTTCTTTATAGTTTCTTCTTCCAAAGAAAAACTCCCAACTGCAGCTTCAAGGTCGTTCTCTGCCAAGTTAAAACAAAGAAGAGACAAAATACTTTGAAGGCACTCTGATGGAGAAAATAAAGTCTTAATAAGACACTCAAGGTGGCTGATATGGGAATTCTGAATTTAAGTTGGTACAGATGGTTTATTTCATTTATATTAAATTGTTTAAATTATTATGATATGATATTAAGCTTTATGGTTATATTGTTTCTCTGAGAAAGAGGTCAAAATAAGAAAGACCTCCAAAAGACTAGATTCTGAAACATTAAGCAAAAAATCTGTCTTAGTGATATTGAACTCTTGTTTTGAGATTTATATTACAGGGATTGTTATTATGTTCAAGGCATAGATTCTTATTTGATAGAGATTTTATTTTAATACAAAATCAAGGTTTTCATTAGTATAAATACTAAAATGTAAAAGTACAGGATTTACACCCAGTCCTTCTTTGCTGTTATTGTTATAGACCTGAGATGTTTAAGCCTGTGAGTTTGGGGCCAAACAAAATATAAGGCTCTGAGTTTATTATTAGGGTGTTTACTATGCTTTAATCAGAAATAGCTGAAGATAGTTTAACAGACAACAGTCACAGTCCACTTTACTTTACATAGAAAGTTGGGTTTTAAAAATTGTCAAAAGTCCATGGAATATGATGTTTAATGTTATTTATTTCTGTTATAGAGACTAGTCTGCTCCTGACAGCTTCCCTCTCTTGGAGAAATAGCATGTGTAAAGTAGCTTCTGTTATGAGGAAGTGAGAGAGAGCCATGAGATTGCCTTTCTTCATCTACAGACAAACTTAATGTGTCCTTAAATTATTATGTGGCTTAATTACAGATTCTTTAAATATGTCAGGTGTTCTTGTGCCAGAAGGCTAAAGACCAATGCTCCAACATTTTAAAGTATAAACTGTTCAGGTGTTCAACAGTGTCTATCATTTGGCTAAGATAAGAGAAGTCATGCAAGGGGTGACTGAACCACCTTCAGTCTTTCTGGAAAGACGCATGGAGGCATACAGAAGGTATACTCCTTTTGACCCTACGTCTGAGGGGCAGTGAGCCTCTGTTATTATGGCTTTCGTTAGGCAGTTGGCCCCAACATCAGAAAGAAATTGCAGTGGATTGAGGGATTGCAGGACCAAGGGATGTGGTTAGAGAGATCAAAAAGAAGGCAAGAAGAGTGGGAAGCTAGAGAAGACAAAAAGGGCAGGGAGCAGCAGAGTTAGGGAAAAGATGCTAGAAAGATTGTTAGCTCAAGTATATTTGTGCTATGCATGGGTTTTACAAGTAAAATAATGGGTGTGTAGATAGAAGGTCTGTGCATGTTGAAGAGGGATTGAGGGAGTTAGAAATGCAAGGCACTGGGGAGCAATCCTTAACGACAGAGATCGAGAGAAAAGACAGAGGATGAAGATAGGAGAGATAGGAAGCAGGAGACCCAAAAGAGATAGACCACACTTGGAGAGAGAGAGAGATCAATGTGCACACTGTAAGCCAAAGGGCATTGGGCCCATGAATGTCCCAAGAAGAAACAAGGTGCAAAGGTGCTGTCCCTAGAAGATGATGAAGACTAGGGGAGAAGGGGCTCGGCTCCCCTCCCTGAGCCTAGGGTAACATTGCAAGTGGAAGGCACCCCCTCATATGTTTCTTTTGATTGATACAGGGGCAGAATATTCAGTGCTTAAGACCCTTTTTGGGTAAGATAAAAAAAATAAAAAGATGGTAGTAATTGGGGCCACAGGACAGAAATCATACCTGTGGACCTTTTCTCAGATAGTAAACCTAGAGAAAAACCTAGTGACTTACTCATTTTTGGTCATTCCAGAGTGCCCCACACCCCTACTAGGGAGAGACTGATTAATCTCTTTAAGACTGTTTTACAGGAAGCCAGAAAAGAATACCCCATCAGACAAAATGTAAGAGGCACCTGAAGGACAACACCAGACTCCATTGGCAGGTCTCGAGGGTGCGGCAGCCCACAAATTTGACCAAGGTATATAAAGTTAAGCAGGGACCAGATGAGTCACCGGCAACTTTTCTAGAGCAGTTCATAGAAGCATTTTGCTATACAACCTATGACCCCAGGCTAGAGGGATTTAATATAGTTTGCTGAAAAAAATATATGGAAAGATTCAATACAGGTTATTAAGAAGGTCTATAAAAGGATTCAGTGCAGGTTGTTAGGAAAGTCTATAGAAAAATTTAGTGCAATCTAATGAGACAGGGAGATAGAGGAAGAAAAATAATGACAAAGAAAAGCTACAGAAAATCCTGGATAAAAGACAGAAAAGGATCAATGTACATACTATAAGGAGTGAGGCCACTGGGCCAGAAGGTGCTCTAACAAATAAAAGCTGGGAGCAAGAATTCCCAAGACTTAAGAAAAGTGCCCCAAATGGCAAAAATGTTAGGCCCAGGTGAACACAATGACCAAGGGAAATGGGGGTTCTGGGAACCTCCCCCAACCCAAGATAACTATGAGAGAAAAAAACCACTCAGGTCTGATGGACACAGGGGCTTAACACACGGTCTTCCAACCCAAAGGCCCTATATCTAAGAAAAGATCTTGGATCCAAGAAGTCACTGGCACCAAAATGTGTTCATGGACTACCCGAAGAATAATGGACCTAGGGATGGGATGGGTAACCCATCCATTTAAGGTGCACCCCAGGATGTTCCTACCCTCTCTATTGGAGCAAGACATACTCTCCAAAATGGCAGGGGGGCAGATATACTTCCTGTCCAACGGGCTACAGCAACTAGCCCAAAAAGAGAGACTGACCCCTTCTGAAAATTGCCACAGACAGGAGCAATTTTCTCCATGAAGGACAGAGACAAGCAGGTGCTGCTATGATGGACCGCACAAATGGCGTCTGGGTAGAAGAATCTTTACCCCCTGGCATGTCAACCCAGAAAGTGGAGCTAATTGCCCATACCAAGACCTTGAAACTTGGAGACAGCAAGAAAGTCAACATCCACATGGATAACAGGTATGCCTTTGCCACAGCCCACTTCAACAGGTGTATATGCCAAGAGGACTGCTCACATCAGAGGAAACCAACAGTAAATCTTGGACCTCTTAGATGCCCTAATGAAGCCAGCAACCATGAGTATTACCCACTGCCCAGGATGTCAAAGGGAAAAGACTCAGTGGGCAATAGCCAGGCAGAGCAAATGGCTCCAAAAATAGATATACAGGAGCCCATATTGGTTATGGGTCTGCAAGAGACACCCAATAAAAAATGGGACAAAATTGAAAGATAGCCTCACTTAAAATATGCTGAAGAAAAAAGGACTAAGATTGCTTGCCACCCTAACGACTATTACCAAGAGAAGGTTGACACAAAAAGAGAGAATCATACTTCCCAGAAAATAAGCCAAGGACTCACTAGGACAAATGCACAGATGAACTCATTTAAGGGATTAATAGAACAGTGTAAGGTTCAGCAAGTAAATGCATATGCAGCAAAGAATAAACAGGGCAAAAGACCTAGGAGAAAACAGCCTAGAGTATATAGAGGTTTTATAAAACTAAGGCAGGAAAATATGGTTATAAATATCTTTTAGCATTCATAGATACTTAATCTAGATGAGTTGAGACTTCCCCCAGCAAGCAGAAAAGAGCTGCCAGGGTTAGAAGAAATTTTCCTGAGTTTCAGAGTGCCCAAGGTAATTGGATCAGATGATGGTTTTGTTTTTGTTCCTAAGGTAAGTCAGAAATTGACAGAGATATTGGGGACTAATTGGAAACATTATTGAATATACTGTCCCCAGAGTTCAAGGCAGCTAGAGAAAATAAACAAAACCCTATGAGAGACCTTGACTAAATTGACCTTGGAGACTGGCTTGGCCTGGGTGGTGCCTCTCCCCTTTGTTTTTGAATAGTACCCCAATTTCTTTGTCATCCACTGAGTCCTCCCAGGAGGTATATCACAACATAAGATTTGACTCAAACTGTTTGACTTAATGCTCCAGGCATGTCAGAGACTCCTCACTGCTTCCAGACAGGTTACTGGATCTGTGAAAGAACACTTCAGGAATAGTTGCTGGAATTCTGAGGAAAGAGACCCACAGCAAATTGACCACAGAGACTGGAGTTAATAATTGGATAGCTCTCCTACCTGTGCGGGGAGTGCTCTTCAGGGTTGGGAACACCCCTGGATGGTTTTGGACTGATCCCTATAAATTGCTCTATGGCTGGTCCCCTCTACTGGTAGAAACTGCCTCTATATGTGCTGCTTTCCCAGCTTTTGTTCTTTAGGTTCAAGGTGCTTGAGTGGATGAGACATCGAGGTCCAGGAGGCCTACTCAGGAGAAGAAGATCCACAAGTCCCCACCAGTGACCATTTTATTTTCTGCCCTTGCTGGGCCAATTCCTATTATATGCTTAGTTCTGGTCATTGGTCCTTGTTTGATGAATAAAGGACTTGCTTTTGTTAGGGATAGGGTAAATGCAGTGCAACTTATGGTTCCCCAACACCAATATCAACCTATAGTTATAAAAAATAGAAAATAAAGATGATCACCATTTCCTATATGAAGATACCACTATATAAATTCTAAGATTAGAATTAGTTACTAGAAGAAGAAGGGAAATGAAGGGAGTTTTAAATTTTTCAGAGCCCACAATGGAGGCAGCAGAGCAGGACAGGCCTGGGCATGCCCGGGCAGGACTAAAATAAGGCTGATGAATTATTCTGGGAACTAACTGGCCACGAAGGATAAGGGAAATGCCTAGACAATCTCCATTCTCCACTGAGTCATGGGCTATCTGAACTGGGTCCCCTGGTCTCCAGTCTCCCCCTTGATGTAGTTTGAGGTTAACCCAACCTCTTGCTAACCAAAATAAGCCGTCTTCCCATGCTGCTAAAATGCCAATCAGCACTTACTGCTTGCTGATATAACTGCGCACCAATTCTCCCTGTTAATGTTTAAATCAGCTAATTATGTGTAACCGCACCAAACCTCCTAACTTTTCCTATATAAACCCATAACTTCTGAGCCTGGGGTCGACTCCTCTGGCTCCTGAGTGAGATATGAGTAGTCCTGGAGCTCTGATATTAAAACTGCCTCATGCATTTGCATCAAGCTGATCTCTCGAGTTTCTTGGGGAAGTGCCATCTTGAGATTAGAATAGGGGTCCCCAAAAGGGGGTCAAACAATTATAGATCAAAGCCTATAATAATAGGTTGTTTCTGCTTTTATGACTAGGTACTAGACATGAATCCAGAAATAGCTTCTAACTCCTGCTGTGAACCATGCTGGCATTCAACAAGTACCCCAGCACCCCACGCCTTGGAAACCAGCACCCCGATCACTCACGAGAAACAGACCTGATGCAATTTGCAAGAGGAATTTTAATTTCCAGAGCTCTGGGGGTAACAGTCTTACCATGCAGGGTAAAAGAAGTGAGCTGCGTGGGCAGACTCGGATTGGCTTTTTATAGGCTTATAACAGAACCCGCCTACCACAAGCTTCTAAGCCAATCAGTTCAAACCATCCAAACCCGCGCTCTCTGAGAACCTATCAGCCTCCCACAGAGGCTGGAAGAACTAGTTAAGTCATTTCCGCGTATGTGGCCACCATGCACAGGGTTGCACCCACCCTCCCCCACTGGCAATAGGGGGACCTAAGTGCCCCCAGGCAGGAGTTTCGCAGCCCCCACAGTGATTCTGCCAGCCCCCAGCCACCACGCTTGTCCTTGCTATTGCCAGTCCACTGAGGGAGGCGGGAAAAGATGCCAGGGACACTCCCAGCCCAAGGCTTGCAGCCGGACTCTGGAGGAAAGAATGGACCAAACCTCTGCTCCTTTGGGGTCACCCAAGTCTCAGGCATGGGGGATTCCTAGCTTGCAACCTTATCCTTTCACATTTGCATTAGAGAAGACAAGCAGTGTAATATGGGGATAGTCTCATTTATCCCACGACTTAAGGATTTGTTTTTATGCCTGGCAGTGGTGGCACACGCCTGTAATCCCAGCACTCTGGGAGGCAGAGGCAGGCAGATTTCTGAGTTCAAAGCCAACTTGGTCTACAGAGTGATTTCCAGGACAGCCAGGGCTATACAGAGAAACCCTGACTCGGGAAAAAAAAACCCAAAATAAAAACAAACAAAAAAAGACAGTGATAATTTTGTGTCACATTAAGCAGGGTATCATTCCATCCCCACAGATTGCCAGTAGGTAAACTCAGTGATGACTACATGGGGGCAACAAAATCTCCAGGAATTTAAGCAGTGACTCTAGGCTCTAGGATTCCAATTCTCCATTCCCTTATCTGAGATTTATTTTTATTTGTTTTCCTGCTTGGTTTTGTGTGTAGTTTGATATAAGATAAGCTATCAAGTTCTCAAAGCTATCAGCAGTGAAGGTGACCTTGAACTTCAGGATCTTGCTGCCTTTCTCTCCCAAATGCAGGAATTTCAGGTATATGCCACCTTGATTTATCTGAACCAAAATGTCTAAGAGCCTTTATATTCCAACACCCTTTTCTAAAAGCAGCTTCAGGTCATGAACAGATTCTGGAACGTCCACCCAGCTCAGCTCATCTTTCAGGGGTCTAGATTAGTCTGGGAACTTATTGCATCATATATGTCATGCAGAGATGGCAATAGTTAGGGACAAAGTGAAGGAGGACAGGAGTCTATTCATGTCCCACCTCGTGAGCACTGATTCAGTGTTGCTGATACTGGGCCAATTTAGGAGGGGGAAGGCCCTCCTGGTCTTTATGAGATCATGTTTCATAATTTCTATTTTGAGTGAAGAGCAAAATCAGCTGAGCAAAGATGCTCTATGCCTCAGATCCAGGGTCTTCAGCCCAAGCTGGATCTGGTAGATGAAACAGATGTGGAGGAGGACATGATCTCCTCTGATGGGAATATACTCATGACCAAGTTCTACTTAGTCACTCTATTATCCTTTAGAACCTCAGCATCACAAGAAGTTGGGCTTGTAAGTGAGAGCTTGCCATGAAGACCAGGTTAGAATGTCATTGTCTCTCTTCATGTGAACTATACCAGAAAGACCTAAAACCATACCTGATTGTGTAAGTGACCCACTGGGCTTTCTTAGAACATACTGAGCTGTAGTAACTCAACTTCATAGGTAAATTCTACATAAGTTTAACCATTTCCCCCAGGTTCTTAGTCAAAGTAACCTATATTCTGAATTTGATTCATTATTAACTCACAGCAAAATCTGCATAGCACACTTTGGAGAAAACTATATCTAGTCATACATATGTTCAACTGATAAAACTACCTGCTCAGTGCTGAAATGTGTCACCTTGGAAAGGGCATGTCTACCTGAGATATTTGGCTTCTAAGGGATTGTGTGCTATAAATAATTAATAACTTCTTATCAAGTATTTTTACAAGGGTATAGTATCTATGCTGGTAATCTCTTATATTCAGGTTTTCTTAGACTTATGCCTCTAAAATTAAGAGATTAGAGCCGGGAGTGGTGGCACACGCCTGTAATCCCAGCACTTGGGAAGCAGAGGCAGGCGGATTTCTGAGTTCAAGGCCAGCTTGGTCTACAGAGTGAGTTCCAGGACAGCCAGGACTACACAGAGAAACCCTGTCTTGGAAAACCAAAGAGAAAACCAAAGAGAGAGAGAGAGAGAGAGAGAGAGAGAGAGAGAGAGAGAGAGAGAGAGATTAATATTTAAGGGTCCACGATTCACTGAAGAATGATACCCCAGACTCATACAGTTTGTAATTAAAAGAAAAGTGTTTTATCCTGCAGAAGTCCAAAATGCTGGTGTCTCCCATTATTAAGATAGTCAACCAAGTGAGTTTGTAGGCCTGATTTAAAGTATATTAGGGGAATTCCAGCCTTTCAGAACCATTACCTGGGCATGGGGACTGGAGCATCAGTGGTTTTGTTGTTGTTATTTTGGTTTTTTGTTTGTTTTTGTTTTCTAATAACTGACTTTAGTGGGCTTGCCTGAACTTTCCTAGTTCTTGGGCCTAGTCTCCTGGACTGCCAGTTTGAAGACTGACAGGGAGTGAGCCTAGCCTTCTAATTTTCCCTTTAGTTTTGGGCCATCACTGATATTTGGGATGTTTAATAAATCAGTTCCTTAACAAACCTAATTAAAGCATTGATTATGTAGGGACCACGAGTCAAAGCTAACAACAGTAGGATCTGTCTTACATCCTCTTTCTGACTAAGGCCATGGATTTTTTTAACCATCCTATTGCATTTGAGACCAATGGTCAAATGGAAACTATTTTTTACCTAAGGCTGTAAAGCATCCTCCCTGCTGGAAAGAATAGCAAGTCTAGGCCTCTTCTGTGACATTAGTTCTGTCAGGTAGGATAGGGAATTCTGCAGGGCTGTGATGGACTTTTCATTTCCTATATATCTGCATCTATTGATACCTGTATGGCATTATATG
Source organism: Apodemus agrarius (assembly GCA_964023405.1). Taxonomy (NCBI): domain Eukaryota; kingdom Metazoa; phylum Chordata; class Mammalia; order Rodentia; family Muridae; genus Apodemus; species Apodemus agrarius. The sequence continues at coordinate 96,225,268 of OZ030008.1, read as the reverse complement.
GCTGAGTCCTCTATACTAGCAGCCCAAGCCAGCCCTAAGCTAAGGAGAGAACCTAGTAATACAGTAGAAATGGCCACCATTTTAACCTGATTTTTTGGAGGTGTTAGCTGGTTGTAGACATTCTCTCCAGAGTAATAAGTCATTGAGGATAAGCAGTACTAGTACATAAAAATCCTCAGTCCTACTTTCATAAATGTATGGAGTAAGCTATGAGACACAATCCCACCAAGCAGTCTTTGGGGGCAGTATGTATCCTGCAACAGTAGGACTTAAAGTGAAGTTGTAGAGGTAGGAATAGTTTATGGGTACCTTATTTTCAATGTAGAGTCCCCAAACAGTAACCAGCAGTTTTATGTGAAGGGAGAGAGTAGTTAAGAACTGGCAGTCCTATCTACTTTTATGCCAGCCACTATGAACTTGATGCCAAGGCTGTTGTACCTAGATAGTAAGGGTGCTACTGTCTGGTACATCAAAGCAACCAAGCAGAATCTGGAGCACTGGAGTCCTTGTTTCCATGGATTGACAGGATGTGGGGCAACATTTGGTCATTCTTGTAGTGGTTCACATGAAAGTCTCCACTGGGAACTCAACTTTTGGATCATTTCTCTCCTTGGCAGGCTTAATGTGGGAATGGTGTATCCACACGTCTGGTCCACCTTAACAGCCATAAGTATGGTCAGGCTCATGGTGTGAGGTCCTTTCCAGCAAGGTTCTAGATTCTTGTGGTTATGCCTCTTAATCTAGTCTACATCTCTTGGTTTAAAGCAATGGGTGTTAGGGAGAGGAGCATACTCATAAATCTGTTGGTGGTTATATTTAGCTAAGATACCACACTGGAGGATAGGAAGCGAGGGAGGTAGCCTCCATATAGGATCTCAAAAATGGGGGGGGGCTTAAAATATAGGGGGTGTTCCTAGCCCTATATAAGGCATAAGGAAGGAGAGATACCAAGTCACAGCCAGTTTCAGGGGTTAATTTGTTCAAGGTTTCCTTCAGGTTCCAATTCATCCTCTCTACTTGTTCTTAACTCTAGTGTCTATATGTACAATGTAATTTCCAAGTGGTCTCCAGAACCTTTGTTAGAGATTGAGTTACCTGAGAGATGAGTGCTGGTCAATTGTCAGACTCAAGCAGGGTAGTCAAACCATACCTGGGTAAATCTTCCAGATGCTTCTTTGTTAGAACTTTGGAAGTATCTTTCTTTGTAGGGTAGGCTTTTACCTGTCCTGAAAAGGGTATCGATGAAAATTAGCAAATACTTATACCTATATGTTCCTGGGTTTATTTCTGAATAATCTCCTTCTCAATTAGCCCCTGTCCATTGGCCACTGATACTGGTTCCTAGAGTGGCCCCTTAAATGGGCCTAAGGAATTCATAGCAAGGCAGGAAGCAAAGTCTGAGATTATCTCATCACCCAAGTGTCCTAAATCAAATATTTTGTACCTTGCCCCTCACAGCAATTTCTTAAGTTTTCCATGACCAGATGCAAAGGTTGATGAATCTGATGGATGAATTGTTTTTCTTTTATCTTTGTTTGTTTGTTTGTTTTGGGGGGGTCTGAGACAGGGTTTCTCTGTATAGCCCTGGCTGTCCTGGAACTCACTCTGTAGACCAGGCTGGCCTCGAACTCAGAAATCTGTCTGCTTTTGCCTTCCAGAGTGCTGGGATTACAGGCATGCACCACCACCACCTAGCTATGAGTTGTTTTTCAAAGTCCTTAGGTAGGATGGTACATTCTTCAGAGGTCAGCAATCGTGTGTCTCCTCTGTAATCTCCTTGGCATTTCATCTGATGTCATTTGTCCTCACCATTATATTTAGAGTTGCTGGGAGAGGTGGCCAGGTTAGGTTCAGCTTAAATAGCTAGCCTATTCCCTCTGGCTATTTCTGATGTCCCTTTCTGATGCCCGGGGCAATGAATTATGCCCACTTTGAGATGAAGCCATAAGTCTTTTAAAAAAAATCAAGTATTCACACAGGCAGTGGTAGCACACGCCTATAATCCCAGCACTTGGGAGGCCGAGGCAGGCAGATTTCTGAGTTTGAGGCCAGCCTGGTCTACAGAGTGAGTTCCAGGACAGCCAAGACTACACAGAGAAACCCTGTCTCAAAAAAAAAGCAAGTATTTCTTCCTTATTTTTATGGATTCTCTTTCAGTAGTCAATAATCCCATCTGTTGTCAGTGTAAATGTTAGCTATGGCTCATTTTGCTAGTCTTAAAAGCCTGAGTAATAGCCTTTTGTTCAGCTTCCTGAGCTGAAGTTCCTGGTGGCAAAGCTATTCCCAAAATAACAGAGTCCAAGTCCATTACTGTCACCTCTTCATCCCTGATTCCATTCTGGATGAACCTGCTTACATCTGGGAAGTGTTCAACATCTAGCCATGGTCAAGTCCACCATGGTGCTCTACATGTGCCCCAAAACTATAGAGCAATCATGCTGCACATCTGAGGACGGGTTGGGTAGTAGGATGGCTGTATGTAGGTCAGATGATGGAGTATATATTATGTGAGGGGGATTTAAAAATAGAGCCTGAAAGTTCACCAGTCTGGCATTGGGCATTCTCAGGCTGGGTGAATTCTTGAGGGTCTCCTCAATACCATAGGGGATGGTGATAACAAGTTCCTGTCCCATGATTATTTTGTCAGCATCCTTGATTAGCAGGGCTGACAACAATAATCCAGAAACATGCTAGTCATCCTTGGGACCACTTTAGATTAAAAGCCATAGGTTTTTTTCTATTGTCTCAAAGTTTCGGTGAGCAGGCCCTTTCCTATCCTCTTTCTCAGATCCATGTACAGGTAGAAATGTTTGTGACTTTCCAGGAGTACCAAGGCTGGTGCCTCCAGTAAAGCTTTTTTTTAAATAAAGATTTATACATTTATCATATGTAAATACAGTGTAGCTATCTTCAACCTTTCCAGGAGAGGGCACCAGATTTCATTACAGATGGTTGTGAGCCACCATGTGGTTGCTGAGATTTGAACTCAGGAAGAGCAGTCAGTGCTCTTAACCACTGAGCAATCTCTCCAGCCCCAGTAAAGCTTTTCTTAGAGGGTATTTTTTTTAATTCTCTGGGTACAACAACTAAAACCTTATCTAGTAAATCTTTTTAAACCTGAGTCCTCTAGTAGCAAATCCTGGCAGATTTGCCGTGATATCAGGGAAGCTCTAGCAGCTACATCTTGCCCTTATGCTATCCCTGTTCCAAAATCCCCTAACTCTGTCCTTATTCTCTTCCTCCATCCAATCCATAAGTCTCTCTTTTTTTTTTTAAAGATTTATTTATTATATGTAAGTACACCCCAGAAGAGGGGGAATCAGATCTCATTATGGATGGTTGTGAGCCACCATGTGGTTGCTGGGATTTGAACTCAGGACCTCTGGGAGAGCAGTCAGTGCTCTCAACCGCTGAGCCATCTCTCCAACCCAAGTCTCTCTTAGAGTCTTAAAGCAATGTCTATCTCAGAGGTCCATTCTATTTTGTCTTTTTGGGCCCTGGTGGTCTCATATAATGGTTTGACTATCTCAGTAAACCCTGGCACCCAAAAATCTACAAAACTTGGCAAACCCCAGAAATTCCTGTACTTATCTTTGAGTTAATGGGACTGGGATGTTAAGGATGACTTGCTTCCAAAGTGTCCAACACATTGGTTGGTTGCCCCATCCCCCACTTAATATGTACCCCAGATAGGTATCCTCAAGTTGACAACACTGCGTCTTCTTAGCAGATACTCTGTAGCCACGTTGACTCAGCTCCTATAGCTCTCCTGTGGCTTCCTGACATGCCCCTGTGTTGGAGGCCCAGAACACATAAACATGCATATGTTATTTGTTGGTAGGCCTGCTGATACTCACAGAAGCCCTTATTTAGTACCTCCTCAAAGGTGGTTACTGAGTTCTTGAATCCTTGAGGCAGGCATATCTTGGGAATCCTGGGATACATGAGCTTTATCTTACTTTATCTCTAGCTATTTTAGAACCATTATTAGAGCATGGGGGTTGAAGCCTGGCCTTTTTCCTAGTAACTGACTTGCCTGGATTTGCTCAGTTCTTTGACCTAGTCTCCTGGATGTCATGGAGTCAGACCAGCCTTTATAAACACAGGTTTGCATGTAGGTCTTCAGGTTCGGTGGGTAGAGCACTTAAGTACAGGTGCACAAGTAGGTCAGGAGCTTTACATAAGCTAGAATTGGAGATATAACTATTTCTGAAGTACCTGACCTGGCTTCTGGGAAAGAAACCCAGGTCCAAACTCTTTTGAGTACTTGTGTGTGTGTGTGTGTGTGTGTGTGTGTGTGTGTGTGTAAAACAGTGCATGTAGTGCTTGTGGAAGTCACAAGAGGTGTCTAGTGCCTTGGTGTTTTGTGTCTGCACACAAAGTACAGCATTCTTGCTACTATATGCTTGTGGAAGTCAGAGGTCAACACTGCGAGTCAGCCCTCCCCATTCCATTATTATTCCAACATTGTCAAGCTTACCCCTCAGTATCTTTTGCCCACTGAGCAATGTTGGGCTACCATACAATCAACCTAACAAAATGAACAAAAGTTTTGGTGCATTCTGTATTTTTTTCTTTTTTTTATTGGATATATTCTATATTTATAATTCATTTCCCTTTTTCTGGTTCCCCACCCCCCAAAAGGTCCCATACCCTTTTCCCTCCCCCTGCTCCATCATCCAACCCTTCCCACTTTCCTGTTCTGGTTTTCCCCTACACTGATGCTTTGATCCTTTCCAGCACCAGTGCCAACTCCTTTCTTCTTGTCAGGCATCATTTAGTATGTGAATTGTGTCTTTGGTATCCCAAGATTCTAGGCTATTATCCACTTAATAGTGACTGGCGCATTCTTTATTGACACCTGATTATATAGTTGCAAGGGGACACAATGGGTAGACACAGGCACATCTATTGTGCAGTTCCTAGGACAGTAGTTTTATCATGTAGAGAAATGTCCAAAACCATGTGTTTTTTGGGTCCACTGGATGAGAGACCAGACCCTGGGTATTTCTAAGTACCCAGAAGGAATATTCCTGTTTTTACTCCTGACACAAGCAACGTATGACCTCATCATTTTCATCTTCCAGGTCCTAGGACCAAATGTGTACCACATGACTGCAGAACCAGAAGAGTGCAGAACACAGGGCAACCCCAGAAGTGGAGTTACCCATATGAGCTTCCCTCTGAGTGCTGGTGCTTAATCTGGGTCTTCTACAAGAGCTACCAGTACTCTTAATCACTCAGCTCTCTCTAGAGCTCCTAGGTCCCCTGTTTTGAGCCTGTGTCTGGTGTTTCCCAAACAGACCTCAAACTCAGGCCCTGATTCCTGGAATTTCAACTGGGGGCCATTACACCCAGTGTATGCATTGCTGCTTACAGTAAATCAGACCCCTGGGCTTCCAGACTACTAGCTGGAAATCAAACACAAGGTAGCTACAAACAGTCCTAAATTTTAGTTTTGTTTTTGTTTCTTGTGATAAGATGTCATGTATTCAACCTTTCTTCAGAATCTTCTTTTGAGAGACAGGGTTTCTCTGTGTAGAAAGGGTTTCTCTCTGTCCTAGAACTCACTTTGTAGACTAGGCTGGCCTTGAACTCAAAAATCTGCCTGCCTCTGACTCCCAAGTGCTGGGATTAAAGGCATATGCCACCATTGCCTGGCTGGCAATTCTTTTAGAGAAGACAGAGACTACTGGAGTCCTTAATGTGCAAGAAGCTGCCCAGAGGTTGGGATCCCTGAAGAAAATGGCCTCACAGTCAGGTGGTCTATAAACTGGCATTGGAGGTTATCTGCCAGCAACCTCATTAATCTGTAAGTGGAGGAAGGATGGTTCAATTCAATTCAATTCAAGGCCAACCTAAGCTACAATGCATCATTAGGGGGAAAAAAGCAAAAAAAGGTGGCTGAGGCTCATTTTTCATTGTTTTCTTCTGTTTCAGCTATCTTTGCTACCCAGACTACTCCTACTAGCCTGTATTGCAATCTAGTTCTCAGTCACAGAAACTCCCTTCTTCAAGATTTGGCTTTGCATACAATGCTACTTTGACCCACATGACCCACCTAAGAGGCAGATGCCATTAAGGGGGAATGTCAGAATAGCTTCATTGCACATTGAGAGGTCATGTGAACCAAGAGGATAGACAACACAGTATCTTTCCATTACTGCATACAGTGAAAGAACTGTTCTGACTATGATCTTGAAGACCAACTAATGACTGAGGAGTCCATCAAAGAGAATATCAGGTTTTCATGACCATAATTTCATAGATAGGAGAAAGCCAGTGAAGAGTCAGTCCTGACAGGAGTTTGGACAGTAGTTTTATCATGTAGAGAAATGTCCAAAACCATGTATTTTTTGGGTCCACTGGATGAGAGACCAGTCCCTGGGTATTTCTTAGTACCCAGAAGGAATATTCCTGTTGTTACTCCTGACACAAGCAATGTATGACCTCATCATCTTCATAGAAATAACGTTCACCACAGTCATAACAGGCATTGGAACCAAAGCTGATTGACTTGGGCTGCCTTACAGACCTGAGCTCATCCATGAGTTCAGCACCATGCTGAGAAAAATCTTCTACATCAACATAACCCATCTCATTATAGATCTCTTCTGGAGCAGGGTACTTTTCTGTGGTCAGCTTACTCAGATTGGCAGTGCTGAGCAGAAAGTCCCTCAGGACATCCATGGAGATGTCATTGTCATACAAATTGATGCTAGTGAGCTTGGAGCATTGGATCAGGGCAGGCAGAAGAGTACTGAGGTGAGAGTCTTTCATTCTACAGTCTTCTAATTCCAGAGTCTCCAGGTTATCTGCAACTTTCTCTAAGAAATCTCTTAGAGGCCTGACATTCAAGGAAGTTAAAGTGGCACCTCTCAAGCACAGATGTTTAAGCTGACTATAGTTCCAATGCTGGGCAAATGACTCCAAGTCTGACTGAGAGAGATCACACAGGGTGATATTGAGGGACACCAACGGGGCCTCCAGACACCTAGGGAGAGATCACATGGATGGGGTCAGAGTGAACATGGCATATCATGCAGTTTGGCCTGTTGGCTTCCTCAAGTTACACCATTTTGACATGAGGGTATCACTGTCATGGGATCTGGCTCATTCTATGACTAACTCTCCTAGTCTTCTCTGACAAGCAGAGAGCCAGAGTAACTCCTTAGGCTAATAGAGACCACAGAAATAGGAAAGTTGGAATCCATGACAGTATATCAGGATATCTTCTGAAAAATCATTGACTCCCTGACATAACTTTCTTACCTCTTCACTCTTTACTCCTGACCCTCACTCAACCCCAGCCTTTGCATTCTCTAATCCACATACCCCAGCCCTGGTATCCAAAGAGCCTTATACTGTTTAGGAATTAGGGGAAGAGGAGAGCCTGTTCTCTCAAGTCTAATTGAAACACAGAACTCACCTGGGAAGCTGTACAGAACTGAGCCCTTCTGAAGTAGTGGCTTTTCCCATTCCTTCAGATTAGATCAGATAGGGCTCTAATATGAAAGAGAGGATTACTCTGGTAAAGGCGACAGCTCTGCACCCTTTCTTACCTGAACAACTCGTTCATGTGGTCTGTGAGAAAATAGACATCATCAATAGTGAGATTCTTGAGGCAACTGAGTTTGGGAAACAGAGAAATGAGCTTGGTTATGTTCTGCCTCTCCTCTTGTGTCAAAGTCCTTGTTCCAAAGATTCGTCGTAGTATGAGCTTCTCAAGACTTCTCATCTTGCGAATGCAAGATACATATTTTGTCAGTTTGGACAGTTTCCCCACTGTATTCAGTTCCAACTCCTTGATGAACTCTGGCTGTAACAATTTTAATACATCCTTGACCTTGGACACTTCTATTTCTCCAATCTCTAACTTCTCACAGCACAGATGCAGGAAATCCTTTCTCTCCTTTGCCCACTGCAACAACTGTGTTTGGTTTTGATCTTCATGCAGAGAAGACATAAAGGAAAGGTCACTGAACAACTTCAAACGCTGCCTCCTTGGGTATCTTGAGTGGCCCTCCACTACAGGCTTCTTAAGCACAGTTTCTACTATGTGGCCTCTACCCTCTCTTCCATCCTGCATATCTGTGGCAGCATGGTGTCTATTCCTCATGTCAACCAGTTGAAGCCTGCACAGCCTGTGGATAAAACAAGTTCCATATCAGAAGGGAAATTGAGACCCAACACTGTTTTCATCATCTCTAGTGCTACTTGTTCCTTGTTCTGCTGTCTTCTATATTCTCCTGGTTTCCAGGACTAGGTCTCCAGTACAGTCTCTAGTTACTAAGCAATTTGTTGCCTGAGCTACCATCTGGAGACCTGTCCAACTGCTTCAGATTCAGTTTTCTTGGAATTCTGTCAGCTCTTATCTCTTTTTGTTAGTAGTTTTGCAGGACATAATTTTGTTGTGTATCCCTGGCTCTGTAATTCTATAGACTAGGCTGTTCTAAAACTCAAGAGATGCACCTGCCTCTGCCTCCCAAGTGTTGGGATTATAGGTGACTGCTCCGCATATCACATCCTATTTCTATTAACTGGTGGAAACACAGGGATACAGCTATTCTTCTGTGGCTACATCTGTATCAACCTGTATTTCATATTTAATTTACTATAAGGACTCACAAGCTTTCCAGGCACTGATAGCCCTCTAAGACACCAGTCAAAGCCTCTGGTCCAACATTTTACCCTATTCTCCTAGGCACAGCTATTTCTTTTCCTGGTATTCAGCTTACCTTGGGCGATACTTCCGTTTCAGCCATGTATCTACTCCATTTAGTATAGCCTGGAAGATCTCAAAGTTGGGTTTATTACTCAGCAACCCAACATGAAAGAAAGAGAAGGGCCAGTATTCCACCAGGATCTTAATCATCTTTGCTTTACTTTGAGTGTTGGCCTCCTTTAACAGAGGTATGAATAATTTCTGAGGTAGGTACTCTGCATCAGACATGGTCAATCCTTCATTCCTCACCAGGCTCTGTGAAGCCAGCTTCTCAAGACTGGGTGGAATAGAGACCATTCTGATGGATCTTTTGGGAGATGATCCTGGAGAAAAATTTAGGAGAAAATATTTCAGGGTCTCTCTTATGATGTTTTAACCCCTCATAGTAAGCATCTATCCCATGAATAGCCATGTTGTAGACTTCAATTTTTCCTATTTCAATCACTATTTGCTGTTCTCAAAAACAAACTCCTCATATGGACAGCATGTGCAGCCACTCTGTCATTTATTTTCACCATTGTCCCATCCAGTTATAACCTTTGCTATTCTGAATCCCATATTCCTTTGGAAGGGGGAATCCAGGAGGAACAAAAACAATATTAACCATATTTCATAGAATGGAAAAAGCTATACACCAAACTAACTTATATTCTGCTTTCAACACATTGATCCTGCCTGGCAAATGCAGAGAAGAATCTATGAAATGGGACATTATTTTTATTTACTTATTTTCCTTACATTCTTCGTCCTTCTGCTTTTTCTCTTTCTTTCTTTCTTTCTTTCTTTCTTTCTTTCTTTCTTTCTTTCTTTCTTTCTTCCTGTCTGTCTTTCTGTCTTTTTTTTCCTTTATTTGTCAAGACTGTCTGTGGATAACAGGCCTAGCTGTCCTGGAAATCACCCTGTAGACCAGGCTGCCCTTGAACTCAAGAGACCTACTTGGCTCTGCCTCCTTCTGTGCTGGGACTAAATGAGTTCACCACCACATCCAGCTTTGCTTTTATTTTCAAAGGTTTAGAGCCAGGTATGTAGAAACTATCTATTTCATACTACTTTGGATCACAGAACATACTGGATACATGTAAGCGGGTCCTATCTGTCTTTTAACAGCTTATTTATTTCTTATTTTCTTTCTTTTGTCAATTTTCTAGGACTTCATTAGAAAAAAAATGTTTTTGTTTTCTGTTTTTCGAGACAGGGTTCCGATGTCCTGGAACTCACTTTGTAGACCAGGTTGGCCTTGAACTCAGAAACCACCTGCCTCTGGCTCCCAAGTGCTGGGATTAAAGGTGTGCCACCACTGCCCAGCTTTTTCTTGTTTGTTTGTTTATTCTATTGATGCAAGGTTTCACTATGTAGTCCAGGCTGGACTCTGAACTCACGCTAAGATTCTATAATTGAACACAATATGACTCCTTTTGCATAGCCTGTTGTCTTTATTCAAACATTTGCCTTTCAATTACTGAATGGATGTTGAGCTTGTCAGCAAGAGCTTACAGTTTCAGGCTGGAGAGATGGCTCAGAGCACTGACTTCTCTTCCAAAGGTCCTGAATTCAAATGCCAGCTACCACATGGTGGCTCACAACCACCTGTCACAAGATCTGACTTCCTCTTCTGGAGTGCCTGAAGACAGATACAGTGTACTTACATATAATAAATAAATCTTAAAAAACAAAAAAGAGAGCTTACAGTTTCAACTTTCATGTAGTCCATCTTTACTTTGAGCTTCGGGTCAAGTTTAATAGCTTTTGAAAACAACAAAAACAAGTAAGAATATACATTGATGAGCCCCTTTGTTTTTGGCTGTGGTTGTTTCATGCTGGATTTTGATCCTGGCTCAGGAATTGCAAATACTCAACCTCAGAACTGCATTCAACTCAACCCTTTCATTTTATATAAAGGTCACTTCATGTACCCCAGGCTATCCTGGAACATGAGATTGAATGCCCTAGGGATACTAGGATACCAGGAATGTGTGGTCAGCCTTCCTGGAATCTTTTTATGTTTATTTGAGTAGTGAACTTGTCAATTTACCAAACTGAAGCAATTACATTCCTATAGTCACAGTCCCCAGAATCACTGCATCTTGTGGACCTAACAAAACTGTCTCCAGGCCTGGTTTTTCTTTCTTTCTTTCTTTCTTTCTTTCTTTCTTTCTTTCTTTCTTTCTTTCTTTCTTTCTTTCTTTCTTTCTGTTTGGTTTTTTGAGACAGGGTTTCTCTGTGTAGCCCTGGCTGTCCTGGAACTCACTCTGTAGACCAGGCTGGCCTCGAACTCAGAAATCTGCCTGCCTCTGCCTCTCAAGTGCTGGGATTAAAGGCGTGGCTTCCAGCTTCCATGCCTGGTATCTATTTTTTTTTTTTTTTTTGGATTTGGTTTTTTTGAGAAAGGGTTTCTCTGTATAGCCCCGGCTGCCTGGAACTCACTCTGTAGACCAGGCTAGCCTTGAACTCAGAAATCCTCCTGCCTTTGCCTTCCAGAGTGCTGCGATTATAGGCATGGGCCACCACTGCTAGGCTCCAGGCCTGTTTTGAAGATAACATTAAAAATAATTTCAGGTAGCAGGGTGGTGTTGGCACACATCTTTAATCCCAGCCTCTGGGAAAGAGTGGTAAGTGAATCTAAGTTTGATGTTAGCCCAGTTTACAGAGTGAGTTCCAGGACAAGCTGGGCTACAGAGAAACTGTCTCAAGAAACAAAATCATTTCAATTAAATCACAAAACTTCAACCCATTTAGTATAATTTGTGAGATTACAAACAAGCTGTATTTTAGTGAAACCATAATTGAAATCCCAACATAGCAAAGAAGTTGGGATAAAGCTAGAAGGAAGACAGAAGTACAAGATCAGCCTGGGCTCTATGAAATCCTCTTTCAAAGCCCCCTCAAATAGTCTACCAGCATTTCTCATTAAACCCTATCTAAATGCCTTGGGTGGTGGCACACGCCTTTAATCCCAGCACTCGGGAGGCAGAGGCAGGCAGATTTCTGAGTTCAAGGCCAGCCTGGTTTACAGAGTGAGTTCTAGGACAGCCAGGGCTACAGAATAACCCTGTCTCGAAAAACAAACAAAATAAAACCCTAACTAAACAAAAACTAACAAAAAATTCCAACTTGCCTCTAGAAGAAAATTTATTTCAAAATTTAAAAGTGCTATGTATTATGTGTGTATGGGTATCAGGACTGCATGCATGTATGAGCACTATTTTCATGCAGTGTCTAGGAAGTCAGCAGAGGGTGTTAGATGCATTACAGTTGTTTGTGATCCCTGACATGGGACTGGCAAAGAAAACCAGAAGAACTCCTGAACCAGGGCTCCTGGGAGAGCAGCCAGTGTGGTTTCTCATCTGCTCAGCCATCTCTCCAATCCTTGGAGAGAGTATTAAAGCCTGGGTCTAGACGTCTACCTTAGTTAGAGTACTTATCTGGAATGCAAGTGAGACAGGCTTTCATCTCCATCACTATATTAATCTGGAAAATGCCTAGAATCAAACACTGAGGAGTTATAATTTAGAATATCATATTCAGGTCAACCTGGGTGACAAAGTGACATGGGAGCTGGAGAGATGGCTCAGTGGTTAAGAGCACTGACTCCTCTTCCAGGGGTTAAGTTCAATTCCCAGCAACCACAAGGTAGCTCACAACCATCTGTAATGAGATCTGATGCCCTCTTCTGGTGTGTCTAAAGACAGCTACAGTGTACTTATGATATGTATATTTGGTTTTTTGAGACAGGGTTTCTCTGTGTAGCCCTGGCTGTCCTGGAACTCACACTGTAGACCAAGCTGGCCTCGAACTCAGAAATCCGCTTGCCTCTGCCTCCCAAGTGTTTGGATTAAAGGTGTGTGCCACCACTGCCTGGTCCAAATAAAAATTATAAAAAGTTTAAAATGAACACATTTTACTCCAAGATCATAAAAAAATCATGAAGCAGAGGCAGGGAGATAGTTCAAAGTCATTCTATGTCACATATGCTTTCTAGACACTGCATTCAATATTGTTACCCTGTCTCCAAACAGGAAGAGGAGGTATAAAATACATTTAGGAATTTAATCTTTACCCTCATGAGGATGAAGCCAGTAAAGTCCTGTCACTTGAGGCTAATGTGTACTGTAGAGCCAGACCATATTTCAAAAGGCAAAGAAACAAGATTTTGGGCTCAATGGTTAAGAGCATGGACTGCTCTTCCTGAAGGCCCTTAGTTCAAATCCCAGCAACCACATTGTGGCACACAACCATCCCTAATGAGATCTGATGTCCTCCTCTGGTGCATCTGAAGAAAGCTACAGTGTACTTATATATAATAATAAATAAATCTTTAGGCCAAATTTGAGTGGGGCCAACCAAAGCGAACAACCTTCATTCCCAGCACCACATGATGGCTCAAAACCATCAGTACAGCTACAATGTACCCATACACATTAAACACATACATCTTTTATTTTCTGGTTTTGTTTTCAAGACAGGGTTTCTCTGTAGTCCTGGCTGTCCTGGAACCCACTCTGTAGACCAGCCTGGACTTGAACTCAGAAATCTGCCTGCCTCTGCCTCTAAAATGCTGGGATTAAAGGCGTGTGACACCCACACCCGGATCTTTGAAAGAAAGAAAGGAAGGAAGGAAGGAAGGAAGGAAGGAAGGAAGGAAGGAAGGAAGAAGGGAGAAATTAAGAAAGAAAGAAACAAGATTTTAATGAACATCAAGCAAATCATAATTCAGACACTTAAGTATCTCCCAACAGGAATCCCAGGTGTTGGGAGGCCGAAGCAGAAGCTCTGCCTGGAATTCAAAGGTTCATGATCTACAGAGAGAGGTTGTGTCTCAAAAACCAACCAAACAGAAGACAATAGTTGGATATGAACTGCAACATGGAAGAATTTCCAGGTCATCCCGGTGCTTAGGGGGTCAGACAAGAGGACCTTGATTCCCAACCCAGTGCAGCTACGTGGCCAGGTCTAACAGAGCCTGTTACAACACTGTGAGGCTCTGCCTCAATGCTTGAAATTCAACCAGAGAAGCACAGAAGGCACTGGAGGTGAAAGCAGACCTGAATTTTGAACTGAGCCCAATGTCCATGTGACAGATTCCAGGATGCCCTGTGCAGACTTATATCTAAAATTGTCTCTGAACCCAGTTAGGCTGTCCTGGCCTAGGTAAAGGACTTACCTGATTAGGATACAGGTGACAGAGTTCTGAGACTTGACTGTCTTCTCTGGTTCTTGTTTATTCTCGAGACAGGGTTTCTCTGAATAGCCCTGACTGTCCTGGAACTCACTCTGTAGACCAGGCTGGCCTCGAACTCAGAAATCTGCCTGCCTCTGCCTCCCAGAGTGCTGGGATTTCAGGCGTGTGCCACCACTGCCCGGCTTCTTCTCCTGTTATGATGACACCTTTACAGAGGTTTTTATTCTTGCCCTTTCTGCAATCCACCCCTGATAAGTGCTGCTATCTGATTGGATGATTTTACCCCACCCATCTAATCTTAGATGGAATGATCTCTAAACCAAAGCTCCCAGAAAGAAAAGAGAAAGTAAGAAACAAAATCCTTACTCTGGAATGGTAGAATTCACATCACAACACTGAACTCACTTTTTTTTTAATTCATTCAGTAATTTGCTTATTTATATACTTGGCTTGTAATTTACTAATATGACCGTATCTTACTCTCTAGCTAGACTTGATTTGGAATCTCAGCAGTTCTTCTGCCTCATCCTTCCTTCTGAGAGGATTACTGTTTTGAACGAGCACAGGTGGCTGAATTATATTCATATGTGACCGACATTGTTCTGAGTATGAGTCAGGTCAGGGTTTAATCTGTGCCTGATGAAAGAGAAATTTTTAGAAAAAAACAAAACAAAACACAAACAAACTTTTAGAAAACAAAAACCAAAAGTTATTATTTGCACAACTAGGGATATGTTCTGGAGTTCAAGGCTGAGTCTGGTGCTGTCAGTCATCAGCTATGGCAGCTTGAGAGGGCTGAGATGGGAGGTCCATTACAAATCAGCTTCAGCCTTTCTCTTGGGCCCGTGGTGCTGGCCAGATGGGCAAGTGTTGTGGTCTTCCTACTGCCCGGAAGCTCCGCAGTCAACGAAGGGACCAAAAGTGGCATGACAAACAGTACAAGAAAGCCCACTTGAGCACAGCCCTGAAGGCCAATCCGTTTGGGGGAGCCTCTCATGCAAACGGTATTGTGCTGGAAAAAGTAGGGGTTGAGGCCAAACAGCCTAATTCTGCCATCAGGAAGTGTGTCCGAGTACAGCTCATTAAGAAAGGCAAGAAGAGCCAGGTGTGGTGGCGCACACCTGTAATCCCAGCACTTGGGAGGCAGAGGCAGGCGGATTTCTGAGTTCGAGGCCAGCCTGGTGTACAGAGTGAGTTCCAGGACAGCCAGGACTACACAGAGAAACCCTGTCTCGAAAAACAAAAAACAAAAAACAAAAAACAAAAAACAAAAAAAAAAAAAACAAAGGAAAAAAAAAACCAAAAAGGAAAGAAAGAAAAGAAAAAAGAAAAGAAAGAAAGGCAAGAAGATCACAGCTTTCGTGCCCAGTGATGGGTGCCTGAACTTCATGTTGGAAAACGATGAAGTTCTGGTTGCAGGATTTGGTCGAAAAGGTCATGCTATAGGTGATATCCCTGGAGTTCGCTTTAAGGTGGTTAAAGTAGCCAATGTGTCTCTTTTGGCTCTATACAAAGGCAAGAAGGAAAGGCCAAAATCATAAAATTTGACAATGGAAACACAGTAATAAATTTTCATATTCTGAAAAAAAAATCAGCTTCAGCTACCCAGCAAGAATGAGGATAGCCTGAGTTCATGGACATTATTTTTTCCAATTTCATGTAAGTCACATGTACACAAGTATCACAATGATACTCAGTCTCAAATTTTAAAAACAACAAACAAGCAAGCAATCTTTTATTTATTTATTTATTTATTTATTTATTTATTTTAACAAGGAAGCTGTGCAGCTAGTGAAAGTACACAATTGGCAATGGTGTTGACATTGAGCCTAACTACCTAAGAAACCAAACCAAACAAAGAAAGTGGGCTTTGAGTGAGAAGCAGTCCTTGGTGCCCTAGAGGATAAAGGTGTTGGAGAAAGGATCAGTTTGCATACTGGCCAAAAAAAGAGGAAATTGTGATTGGGTGGTGTGCAGGGTGAACTGGCCACACCTTTAATCCCAGCATTTGGGAGGCTGGAAAAAAAGAATCTCTGAATCTACAGAGAAAATTCTAGCTTAGCCAAGGCATCACATGACACTCAGTCTCAAATTTTAAAAACAACAAACAAGCAAGCAATCTTTTATTTATTTATTTATTTATTTATTTATTTACTTTAACAAGGAAGCTGTGCAGCTAGTGAAAGTGCACAGTTGGCAATGGTGTTGACATTGAGCCTAACTAAGTTCATTTACAGGAACCCACATGCTTGAAGTTGAAAAAGTCTTCCCTGGATCTTCTCCACCTTCACTTCTCCTTCTATCCCATGACTGTCCCCCAAAAGAAATAAATAATAAATAGATAAGTAAAAAGATTTAAAAATATGTATGGAAGCTAAGCGGTATTGTGGCATAAGCTTATGTCTCAGAAATAAGACACTGAAGAAGGATATAAGACTGAGACCAGCCTAAACCACCTCAATGAAACTTTTATCTCACCAATGCAACAACCATGGAAGCTGGGACTCAAAGTAGAGAGGAAGCTCACATCCAGTCAGATAGAGATCCTCTCCACTCAAATCTCTCTCTCTCTCTCTCTCTCTCTCTCTCTCTCTCTCTCTCTCTCTCTCTCTCTGCGTGCGTGCGTGTGTGTGTGTGTGTGTGTGTGTGTGTGTGTGTGTGTGTGTGTCTGTCTGTCTGTCTGTCTGTCTATCTGTCTTTCTCTGTCTCTGTCTCTCTCTCTCTCTCTAATAAGTAGAATTAAAAAGATTAAAAAAGAAAGACAGACAGACAGACGTCCTGTCTAAAGTTCTGAGCTAAATGCCATTGTGGTTATGTTCTGACATCCATAAAATGTGACAGTGTGGCAGACTTCAAAACCCACATACTCAACAGATGTTTAACTTAAAAATGTTGTGACTCCTAGAATACATTGACACTTCGGGTGCAGTGCCACTACAATGGACAGTTAATACAGTATTGGACATTTGATACAATTATGTCACGTCAGCACTGACAGAGCATAAAATGAGGCATAAAGGCATGCTGTGAGTACTAAATAGCCTTTAGAAGTATGTCCAATTAAATAAAATGCAAAGCTATTTAGTTGAGTCTCAGTGGATACATCCAAACAACACTGTATTACCCAAATCTCAGGAAACATAGAAGATGGGGTGGAGAGAGTGTGAGAGACAGAGGTTCAAAAGATAACTGTGAGACTGTCTCCTGGGAGTGCAAGTAGTTACACTATTAAAGTCTCACAAACATGGCTACCTAAGTATGAGGTGAACAGCAACAATATACATGACAAAATGACCAGAAGAAAAACTAGACAAAGAACTAAGAATATAAAAAGTAGGACAATTAGTCTTTCCTAGTCGGGAGCATACAGTATGGTTATATCAATACAAAGTGGTCACTAACAGAGCATGTTGGAACAAATATATATATTCGCATATACATATATGCATGTAAAAGCAAGTAATAAAAAAAAGGCTATGAATGTGAAATAGAGCAATGAGGGAGACATGGGAGTTTTGTATGAACATCACTTTCGACAGAAGGCCAGCACCTCGTTTATTATGGAGCATCATAGTTTTGTCAAATTTTGATATTTATTATATCTATTATTACTGTTATATAATTATGCTGTTATTATTAAAAATATATTATTGCCTGGCAGTGGTGGCACACTCCTGTAATCCCAGCACTTGGGAGGCAGAAGCAGGCAGATTTCTGAGTTCAAGGCCAGTCTGGTCTACAGAGTGAGTTCCAGGACAGCCAGGGCTACACAGAGAAACCCTGTCTCAAAAAACCAAATATATATATATATACACACACACATAATTGTAGTCTTTTAAATATATATTTTAACAGTATATGTGTGGATATATGCCTTCATTTTTGTTGTGGTCGTTGTTGTTTTTCAAGACAGGGTTTCCCTGTGTAGCCCTGACTGTCCTGGTACTCACTCTATAGACAAGGCTGTCCTAGATTTCAGAAATCTGACTGCCTCTGCCTCCCAAGTGCTGGGATTAAAGGCATGTACCACCACCACCGGGCTGGGTGTATGCCTTCCTGTATGTTAGTGTACTACATGACTGCAGAACCAGAAGAGTGCAGAGCACAGGGCCAGATAACCCAGGAATTGAATGGAGTTACTTATGAACTTCCATCTGACTGCTGGAACTGAATCTGGGTCTTCTACAAGAGGTACCAGTACTCTTAGTCACTCAGCTCTCTCTAGAGCTCCCTAGTCCCCCTGATTTGAGCCAGTGTTTGGTGGTTCCTAAACTGACCTCAAACTCACAGTGCTGCCAAAGTGGATCTTAAACTTCTGATCCTCAAGCCTTCAGGTCCTGATTCCTGGAATTTTAGCTGGGGGCCACCACACCCAGTGTATCCATTGCTTCTTATTGTAAATCGGACCCTGGGCTTCCAGAAGGCTAGCTAAGAAATCAAACACAAGGGAGCTACAAACAGTCCTAAATTTTTGTTTTTCTTGTTTCATGTGAAAAGATCTCATGTATTCAAGCTTTTTTCAGAATCCTTACCCCACCCCACCCCCTAGAAAGGGTTTCTCTCTGTAGCCCTGGGTGCGCTAGAACTCAGTATACCAGGTTGGTCTTGAACTCAGAAATCCACCTGCCTCCTAAGAGCTGGGATTAAAGGCACGCACCATTACTGCCCAGCTGGATTAAAATTTTTTTAAAGATTTATTTGTGCTGGGCATGGTGGCACATACCTGTAATCCCAGCATTTGGGAGGCAGAGGCAGGCGGATTTCTGAGTTCGAGGTCACCCTGGTCTACAGAGTGAGTTCCAGGACAGCCAGGACTACGCAGAAAAACCCTGTCTTGAAAAAAACAAAACAAAACAAAACAAAACAAAACAAAAAAACAAACAAAAAAAGATTTATTTGTTATATGTGAGTACACTGTAGCTGCCCAGCTATCTTGAGAATTCTTATGCATCTGAAATTAGGCTAGGATTTTTGATTTGATCACACAAATGATCTCAAAAGACAAAAGAAAACAAAAAGCTAAATGCTTAGTGGGTGCTGGAGAGCTTCCAGTGGTTAAGAGCTCTGACTATTCTTCCAAAGGATCCCCATTCACTATATTCATGTGGTTACTCACAACCACAGAAGTTTGCTTACTCTAGCCCCAGGAACAGGAGATGAAAACACTCAACCTCATAGGGCAAAATAACAATGAAGATGTTTTTAAAGGTAAAGCAGCATCACTAGTAAAAGTTTCTCCTTTCCTATTTTGTTAAGATCTGTTTTAGTTTTACCTTAGGTACTAGTGTTTACCTGAATGTAAAGGTGTGCCCATGAGTGCAGTTGGCAGCAGAGGCCAACTGTAGTTTAGCCAGATGTTTGCCAGAAGCATGTAGTACTTGCTCGAAGTTTGAAGCAGGAGAATTTCTAGAACCCAGCTGAACCTTGACCTTCTCTTGTACTTTTCCCTGTCAGTTTCTGCATTTTTCATTCCTGACGTTCTCTCAGAATATAGAGGAGCCAGCAGCATGCATAATATTCCTATTCAATACTCCAAACAGGAGCTTCACTTCTTCCATGGGATCTTCCTTTCCATCCTTTCCTTAGATCACTGTTTTACAGGGCTGAGGACATTATCCAGGGCTTCTAGCTTACTTCTAACTTCTCTTCCAGGCAGGGCAGCACACCCCTTTAATCTCAGCATGTAGCTGTTTCAGTAGGAATCCAGGTATTCTAGGCTGTCCTCAACTAGATAAGGAATTCCAGGATAGCCAAGGCCATAGCAAAGTCTTATCTTTCAAAAAAAAAAAAAACCAACCAAACAACAAACACACCAAAACAAACAAACAAAAATGCAAATGGGTACTTCCCCAGTGAGATAGCCACAAAGTTGTCTTTTACTGCTCAGCATTCTTTATTCTATAATGAAGATTGGATCCTCTTTCTTTCTTTCCTCCCCCCCCCACAGGGTTTCTCCGTGTAGTCCCTGTTGTCCTGGAATTCACTCGGTAGACCAGGTTGGCCTTGAACTCAGAAATCCACCTGCCTCTGCCTCCCAAGTGCTGGGATTACAGGCGTGAGCCACCACGCCTGGCTTGGACCCTCTTTCTTTCTTTCTTTCTTTCTTTCTTTCTTTCTTTCTTTCTTTCATTCTTTCTTTCTTTCTTTTATTTTTTTTTAATTTTTTTTTTTTTTTTTGGTTTTTCGAGATTGGGTTTCTCTATGTAGCTCTGGCTGTCCTGGAACTCACTCTGTAGACCAGGCTGGCCTTGAACTCTGAAATCTGCCTGCCTCTGCCTCCCAAGTGCTCCGATTAAAGGCATGCACCACCACACCCAGCTTGTACCCACTTTCTAAGCCTGTGGGAAGAGGCAGAAAGATTCCTCCAATCTTTGCTGTTTGCTCCCCATGCAGTCCCACACACTCTGAAGACCTCTCTCAGATGGGCTCCTAAAGACAAAATTCTCTAGTAATCTTCTTCCAGAAGTTTCAGTCCTGTTCTTTGACCCCATTTTCATCAAACAGGATTTCATGTGATTCATACTTGCCTGGACCTCCTTATTCTGCCCCAGCTGACAATGAACACCAGGTCCCATTACCTTCACCTTACAAGCCTAAACCACCATGCTTCCATGCCCATCTCACCTATACATGTCAACATTTCTTTTTATTTTATTTCTGTATCTCACTCAAATTGTTAATAGTTTTAATCTGGAGAGACAAATCTGTGGGCCACCTTGGACTACTGTCATCCCTGATATTGGCTGAAGATGGGCTGCACTCGTTTGGGGGTTCATAAATTCCCACATGTGAACCAGATGGCAGGACAGTCCAACCAGCAAATGACTGTAGCCTCCATCACTGTAGATGGCTGATGGATGCAATGCCTAGTCTGAGATTAAGTCCCTTAAAGACCATTTGAGGGCTGGAGAGATGATGGCTCAGCGGTTAAGAGGACTGACTGCTCTTCTGAAGATCCTGAGTACAATTCCCAACAACCACATGGTGGCTCATTATGGTGGTCCATAATAAGATTTGATGCCCTCTTCTGGTGTATCAGAAGATAGCTACAATATACGTACATATACAAATATAAATATAATGGTATGGTGGTGCATGCCTGTAATCCCAGCACTTGGGAGGCAGAGGCAGGTAGATTTCTGAGTTCGAGGCCAGCCTGGTCTACAGAGTGAGTTCCAGGACAGCCAGGGCTACATAGAGAAACCCTGTCTCGAAAAAACAAACAAACAAACAAACAAACAAACAAACAATAAAAAAAACCGAATAAATACATCTTAAAAAAAGACCATTTGAGTCACAGGTTCTCGGATAGCCCTTTAAGCCCTATTTAAAGCATTCCTCTGCTTTCCAAGTCCAAAGTCCCCAAATCCACATTCATGTATTCAAAATACATGGTCAGGTCTATTACAACAATACCCCAGTCCCTGGTACCAGACATTGAAACATGAAGCTGTAACACTGAAGTTGCCTTGAAGACCCCAAGATGTTCAAGATGCTAGAACCATGGGGTATCTGCTAAGGAAAGCTGCTAACAGGGAGTGGAACCAGCCCAGGAGAAAGAAGTTTTGTTGCAGTCCACAAAGATGATAAAGGAGTTGGAGATCTGAAAAAAAAAAACTGCTTTGATGTCAGATCTAGAGATGCAGAGTGTAGAGTTTGTCCACCTTGTTTTCTGTCTTGCTTTGGAGATTACTGTAAACTGATAGGATGGAAACTCAGAAGAGACTTTGAATTTTTAACATTGAGACTGCTATAGAGTTTTGAAATTTTGAAGTTTGACTAAATGTATTGTTTTTTAAATCTCAAAATTAAGATTATTTATTCAAGAGCAGTATCTCATAAAGGCCATAGAGACCTCATCTAAGATATTCTTTTTTTTAATTTTTATTTTCTATATTCTATGTTTACATTCCAAAGGCTTTCCCCTTTCCCAGTTCCCTCCCCTCCCTATGTCCCATAATTCCTCTCCCCACCAACTATTCCCCAATCATTCCCCCTCGCCCCACGGTTTCTCTACAAAACTGGATCCAATCTTTACAGGCCCAGGGTCCTCTCCTTTCTTCTTCTTGGGAATCATTTGACTTGTTAATTGTGCCTTGAGTATTTAGGGCTTTGGGGCTCATTAATATCTACTTATAAATGATTGCATTTCATTGCATATCTTCTAGGTATGTGCTCAGCAGTGGTATAGCTGGATATTCAGATAGAACTTCTTCCAGGTTCCTGAAAAACCGCCAAAATGATTTAAAAAGCAGCTGTATAAGTTTATACTCTCACCGGCAATAGAGTGATCACCTTGCTCCACCATGCCTTCTTTTAAATGACTTTTCCAAAGGGGAATGAAATGCAAAGGAGCAGGATTTAGTATTTGGTGGGACAAAGGTAAATTGTGTCTATGTTGGTTCTTGTGACATATTTTACATGCTGAGCCTGATGAGGGTTTATAGTTGAGACAACTAGAGGGTACAACAGTGCACAGAGAGTTCTCTATTGTCTATTCTCCAGAGAAAACTATTCAGACATGAGTTTAAGTCAATATTAAACCGGGACTTTATTACCCAGCCTATACTTTGTGTTCAAGGTATTTTAAGAAAAAAAGGCGGGCTGGAGAGATGGTTCAGCAGTTAAGAGTACTAACTGCTCTTCCAAAGGTCCTGAGTTCAAATCTCAGCAACCACATGGTGGGTCAGAACCATCCATAATGAGATCTGACGCCCTCTTCTGGTGTGCCTGAAGATAGCTACTTACATATAACAATAAATAAATCTTATAAAAAAAAAGGACAAAGACCTTCTTCTGGGTTAACATACTTCCCCTTAACAAGAACAGTTAGCGAGGAGCTGAATATCAGAAATCAAAAGCAAGGTTAGTACACTTAGAGACTTTCCTAGATGTATGAGCTATAATGGCCTAGGTTTTGTTTTGGTATTGGCTTGTAGTACTTTCTACCTGCTGAGTTTTATGGCCTGACTGCTACCAGTTGTGCTAAGGTCTGGGATCCTATTAAGGTCTGTGGCCCTCTTCTATTTTCCATGGTGCCATCCCCCAAGTGTCTGTTTTATGTTTTTATTTAAAAATTTTTTTTTTTTTGAGACAGGGTTTATCTGTGTAGCCCTGGCTGTCCTGGAACTCACTCTGTCGACCAGGCTGGCCTTGAACTCAGAAATCCGCCTGCATCTGCCTCCCAAGTGTTGGGATTAAAGGCATGTGCCACCACAGTCTGGCTTATTTAAAAACTTTAACATTTCTTTGGAGCAGTGCTTGGAATTGGGTGGGACATGGTGAGCCTAACCAGGTAGATGATTGAAAGGGCTCTCCTTGCTGCAGTGAGTGGAATAGAGGTTTGAGAACAGAAGATGAAGTCAAGGTGTAAACTTCCCAATCCTTCAAGTCTCACTGCCAAGCTATTATCTGACAAAGGACCACAGTCTCAGTGTTGTTGGTTGGGTCCTGATTTCATTATGTAGTTCAGGCTAGAATCACTTGACTATCCTCCTGCCTCCTATAACAATGTGTGTGCATGCTAGAGATACCATGACAACTGAGCTGTATCCTCAGCATCAATGTCACAAGGTGAATACCTTCACACCATCCTTGTCCTTGGCATGCCACAGCATCCAGCACAGGTCTAAACCTCCTGAAGAGATTCATAATGGAGACCATCCCAAAGGTCCTTTAACCCTGACATTCTCTGCTTTATACTTCAGGTCAATCATGAGTCCTGTAAACCCTAAGCTGACTCACTCTCAGGACTATGCTGTTCACATAAGAAAACAAAATCACGCCAGGCGGTGGTGGTGCATGCCTTTAAACCCAGCACTTGGGAGGCAGAGGCAGGTGAGGCTAGCTTGGTCTACAGAATGAGTTCCAGGACAGTCAGGACTACACAGAGAAACCCTGCCTCAAAAAAACAACAAAACAAAACAAAACAAAGAATAAAACTCACTCAGATGTGTCAGGTCACACTATATCATAGGGAAGTCTGAGGCAGGAGGGCTTTTAAGAGCACTGACTGCTCTTCAGAAGGTCTTGAGTTCAAATCGTAGCAACTACATGGTTGCTTTACAGCTCTTCAACAGTAAAGAGATCTGACACCCTCTTCTGGTGCTGGAGTGTCTGAAGACAGCTACAGTATACTTAGATATAACTGTAAATAAAATCTTAAAAAACATTGAAAAACAAAACAAAACAAAAAAAACAAAAAAACAAAAAACAAAAACAAACAAACAAACAAACAAACAAAAAAAACCAAGTCCCTAGATCCATAACTAACAATTCAAGTCAGCATTCACTACTTGGGTCTACGAATGGAGTTCATAACTACTTCTTGCTCTAGTTTAAGTTCTTTTCCTGGGCTGAGATTTTCCTGGGTAGATCCAATCTACCCTGACTTCATCTAAATTTCCAAATGAGAAAAGAAAGTGTGTTGTGATTCAACCATTAAATCAGACTGCAGATTTTGGTTGGGATGGTGTGTTTACAAAGGGGGGTGGGTTCAGAGGAAAGGTATAAATAGATTGGCTAGAGAAACACTCAGGGTATTGGACCCTAGAGCCACTTGGAGTCAATGCTTACCCGAGCTGGGATCTAGAGATTTTTAATCTTTTTTTTTTTTTTTTTGCTTTTTTTTTTGAGACAGGATTTCTCTGTGTTGCCCTGGCTGTCCTGGAACTCTGTAGACCAGGCTGGCCTCTGGTCTCACACTCAGAAATCTGCCTGCCTCTGCCTCCCAGAGTGCTGGAATTACAGGCGTGCGCTGCCACCAGCAAGATCTAGAGATTTTTAAACGTGTTCAGATCAGGTAAAATTTCCTTACCTCTACTGGGGCACTCTATCTCACTCAGCAGAATCTAGCTTTAAATTCACCTCAATGTGTCATTTGTATATACTTTTAGTTAATTGATTATTTTTTTGAGATAAGGATGTGATTCACAGAGCTTCTTCTGTCTCAGCAACCCGAGGGACAATGAACCATCAGACCAGTGTGTGTTGCTTATAGCAAGTCATTTTTTTAAAGATTTATTTATTTTATGTATGTGAGTACATTGTTCTCCTCAGACATAACAAAGGAGAGTGTCAGATCCTATCACAGATTTTTGTGAGCCACTACTTGGTTGCTAGGAATTGAACTCAGGAACTCTGGAAGACCAGCAAGTGCTCTTAACTGCTGAACCATCTCTCCAGTCCACAAGTCATTTTTTTGAGTCTGTAATATCTGTGTTCATTTTTGAGACAGTCTCACTCTGAATGTCAGGGTAACACTGAACTCCAGGAAATTCTGTGGGGCATTCCAGATATGAGTATTCAAATGTCTTGACTGTGCTGATCTTCTCTGGGGGTGCTAGGTGAATGTTTTGAGACAGGGTTTCTCTGTGTAGGCCTTGCTGTCCTAAAAAAATGGCTCTATAGACCACGCTTGTCTAGACATTGACTCCTGAGTGTGAGATCAAAATAATTAAAGGCTTGTGTCACCACCACATAGTTTGTGCTATTTAGGCCAATTTAAGCCTGGGATGGTTGCACAAGAGGCAGAATGATCTGAAGAGCAAGACTCAGGACAGCAAGGGCTGAGATACAATATCTGGTGGTGGATACATAGTCTCTCTGTGGAAACGAGGATGTCTTCAAACATGCATGATGCAGTTGGCTTCCCTTGTCTTAGTGTTGAATTCAAAAGTGTGAACCAAAATTTGACACATAAATTTAAATTCTTTCCTTTTTGGTGTTCCATTCGTTTTTGGAGAGGTCAGACAGGTTGTTCTAGAACTCTAGAAGTAACCTGCCATGATATAGCACTAGTAAGTTTCCTGACTTTAACATGGAAATTATCAACTCCATCTCAGTCCAGTCTTTGCCAATGTTTTACATACAGTTATAGACCTTGGCAATGGCTAATAAAGGTTTGCAGACTCTGTTTAGTGTTTACCATCCTGTTATGCTCTGTAGCTTGAAGAGGACAATCTTGCAGCCCACTTAACCTCTTCAGTTGAAATTCCAATACATGTGATAACCAATCATTGAAGTCAATAATTAATGATGCCTATGACACAGATTCCTTATGTTCCAGGCAGGGTCAGCTAAGAGGATACAGACTGTGGAAAGGTTGGGGAACTGGGTATATGCATCTGCAGTTGTCTCTCCAGGGCCTGGGGTATAAAACAGTCTAATTATCATCAAGATGTGCGCTTCCTTGATGACCCCTCCTCAGTAGGGTGTATTCATCTGAACTATGGTTGGAATTGGATGGGTGTACTTGTGAAAGAGCCCACTTTGAAGAGGTTTTACACACCAGAGATAAGTATGGCTTTAAAACTAATATCCAGTGATCAAAATGTATAACCTGAAACCTCTACCATCACAGCAGTGATGTTGGGAAGAGAAGTCTTTGTGTGGAAGATAGGCTTTCAAAGTTTTCTGAATGGTGTCTTTGCTTTTATGCTTCCCAGGATCATTTTCCAGAAAACCAGTCACAATGAGTGTTGACTCTGTGTCCACACTCTTTGAGTGGGCAAGACACACTCTCTTAAAGGAGGAAGCTTTAGCCATTTCTGCTCTGGAGGAACTACCCAGTCAGCTATTCCCAGAGATGTTCAAGCGGGCCTTCACTGACAGGCGTACAAAGGTCCTGATGGCAATGGTGTCTGCCTGGCCCTTCCCATGGCTTCCTTTAGGAGCTCTGATAGATGACCCTCACCTGGAGACTTTGAAAGCACTGCTTGATGGGTTGAATGTCCTGGTAACAGGGAAGGTTCATTCCAGGTAAGCAAAACCCAGCTAGGTTGGAGGAAGGCTCTGTGTGTGCAGAGAAGGAACATCTGGAGACAGGGTGTATGTGTCTAAAGATGGATCAGAGGCTTCTGATCGCATCAGCCTAGAGGGTTGTAGAATCTTGGGCTTGACCTCAGCCATCAGGGAAAATAGAGGACATAGCTCCTGAGGAATAAACCTGTCCCTGTTTGTTACATAAGTGGAATGAGACTGGGATTAAATTGAATGCAATGAAGGGGAGACTGATAGGGCTGCAGCTGATTCCTTTTGAAAAAAACATGTGACACAAGGATACTAGGCATAGGGAAAAAGGCATTGGGAAGGGATAGTTGAAGTGTGAGATGTGGACCATGAATGGACCATAAGGTGTGTCTGATCTTCTGATAATTCTACCCCTTTCATCTACAGTAGGTGCAAACTCAGAGTGCTTGATTTGAGAAGGAATGTGCACCATGACTTCTGGAACCTATGGACTGGGTCCCATGAAGATAACTACTCACCACAGATCTTGGCACAGAAGCAGCCAGTAGAAACCTGTCCTAACCCTAGAAGGAAGATACATTTTAAGGTGGTAACTGATGTTGAACTCATGAAGGCCAGTTTTGATGAATGGACCATATACTTGTTGCAGTGGGTCCAGCAGAGAAAAGCTTCCATTCATCTATGCTGTAGGAAGCTGCACATTTGTGCCTCACCAGTCTCTACTGTCATAAACGTCTTTAAGTTGGTGGATTTAAACTGTATCCTGGAGCTATGGCCGAGTCAGTGGTGTCTTGAATTCCTGGAAGACCTTATTCCTTACCTGGAGCAGATGAGTAACCTTCGCACCCTCATATTAGAGGAATTAAGAAGACCTTCAGTTTTATTGCTTGTGAAGACCATGAAGATGAGTGGCAAAGCATGTTGCTTTCTCTGCTCTCCAACTTCAACTGTCTCCAGAATCTGTATTTGAATGATATCTACCTTCTAGAAGACTCCCTTGACAAGTGGCTCAGGTAAGGGAGGAGGAAGAACATTCTGCAAACCATAGAAAACACTACTCTTTTCCTTAGAAGTTAGTAAGGCCTTGATGGTCTGACCACTGTAAACCTAGCAGTGTTAGAGACATACATAGCATATCTGAATATATGAGTTCTTTGCTCATGTATGTGTAACCATGTACCTGCATGTTTCTAGTTGCTCATGTGTGAAAGGTTAGTTTGAGTCCATCAAGGATTTGAGTAGGTGATAGGAAATGTGTGACAATGGACTTGAAGATGAAAGTGGACACAGTTTTGATAGGGAACAGATCAAGGACCTCTTAGGTACACTCCCTAGAATGAAACTAAACCAATCATATGGACAGACTAGGTTTGGAACAAGTGTTACTTTGGGTGCTTTCAAGCCCACCAATTCTCTTGAATACCATTTTTCAAAAATAATCTTTTGCTTTCTCCCTAGCTGCCTGATGACCCCTTTGGAGACCTTGTCAATTATGGACTGCCCTAGGCTCTTACAGTCAGACTTTGAGTACCTGCCCAATTGTCTGAATATTCATAAGCTCAGGCATCTGAACCTGAATGCTCTCTTTCTATGTAATGTAGGCTATGAGCTTCCGGAGTTCATCCTTGAGAAAGTCACAAGTACCCTGCAAATTCTGGAACTGTATCGGTGTGGAATGAATGACTATCATTTCAAAGCTCAATTGCCTGCCCTGTGCAAATGCTCCAAGCTCCTCAAAGTCAGCTTCTCTCATAATATATCTCTCTTCTTGTCCTGAAGAGCCTTCTTTGTCACACAACCAAGCTGAGCAAGTTGACCCAGGAGCTGTACCCTGCCCCTCTGGAATGCTATGATGGTTTCAAGATACTTAAAGACAGATTTAAGCAACTTTGTCCAGAGCTGATGGACATACTTAGGGCCCAAAGGCAGCCCAAGAAAGTCTCCTTTGCTACAGGTATCTGTTGGGAGTGTTTTCATTCCTGTCATTATTATTATAACATGGAGGCCACAGAATGCTTTTGTTAATGTCTTTGTTAGTAAGTAGAATAAAGTTGCTTCTGGTACCAAGAATGGAGCGCTGTGTTTGTGTATATCCTTGTTTGCAAATAATAAAGATGCTGAGCTTTTGGGGTTCTAGTGCATCTCCATCAGCACCCAGCCCATTTGTTTCCAGCTTTTCAATACCTGTTTATCCATCACCCTAATCAGGTCAGTCTTAAAGTTGTGCAGATTGTGGCATCCTATGGGTAGATATGTCATCAAGGAGACCCAGAAGACATGGCTTCACATTGCAAAGAAATTGGTGTGCAGTGGGTTCAGATTCTAGGGACTGAGATTGACATGGAAAATAATGCAATGATGGTGCAAGTGACTTGGAGAGTCAGAGAGACAATTATACATTTTTCAATGATTATTTCGTATCGGGGGAGAGACAATTATAAGCTTGTAAATATTGTCCCCTGAAGTTCCAGTTTGTGAGTGTTTTCCTAGAATGGTAAATGTAAAGGTACAGTTGGATCCTGGAACCTGAAGGAGTACTGAGAACCTGGAGGAGGGCACAGAGGTCATGGTATTCTGAGAAGCTCTAAGAGAACCAGAAGTGCTAATCATGCAGGGTTGTTTCCACAAAGTAGAAAAAAAATACCCACATTTCATCCAGAAAGCTGAGTGGTGTTTTTTTAAAGGACCTGGTGACCTTTTTGCTATCTATGGAGACAGACCTCACCTGCCTTGTTATCTATCTGTGGAGACTGAGCTCACTGATCTTTTGCAATAGAGGCAGGCCTCACCCAAACTCCCCAGAATGGTTATTCCAGACTCTTCCCTCCCTAGACCATTATCTATCCTTAAGGGAGATGTCATGTGTACTTTATGGTCTGCTGACTTCTTAGCTCTCAGTCAGTTCACACCTTTCAGCTCAAGAAGTCATGCTTGTAGTCACGTGTACTTTGAAAAGTAGTTTTTATATAGCCATACCTTAAGCTTTATTATACTCCAGGAATTGGACTGAATGGACTGACTATTTCCTGGAAACCTTTTCCCAAGTTGTACTGTATTTCAAATATTCTGACAATGAACTGTCTGACAGACTTCCCGAAGACTGATCGAGTTTGAAGTAAAACAGCATTTTTATTATTATCCACCTATAGAAACATTACCACCCCCCCAACAGGCACATAAGTATGGGGGACATGTACCTAGGAGAAGGTAAGAAAAGTTTTTTGGCTTAGGGGGTTCTTTCACTAAAAAGGGGTTATGACCTTAAAATGAGTAGAGCTAAATATGGGCCTTTCTCAGTTCTCTGAGACCAAGCATTTTGTATGATTAGTAAAACATGTGTTAAAAATCTAAAGTACAATCCAGGAAGTGGTGACACATGCCTTTAATCCACAGAGGCAGATAGATCATTGAGTTCAAGGCCAGCCTGGTCTACAGAGCAAGTTCCAGGACAGCCAACACTACACAGAGAAAACATTTCAAAAAAAATATTCAGAGCAGTGCAACAGTCCTGCAACTTTATACACATAGGACTTAAAACAAGGAGAACCCATGAAAAGAGGGATAATAAAGTCCCTGTGTGTGTGTGTGTGTGTGTGTGTGTGTGTGTGTGTGTGAGAGAGAGAGAGAGAGAGAGAGAGAGAGAGAGAGAGAGAGAAGGAGGAGCAGAAGGAGGAAGAGGAGGAGGAGGAGGAGGAGGAGGAGGAGGAGGAGGAGGAGGAGTGACAAAAAATTTTCCCAACAGACACATCTTGGCAAGGCAGGAGAAATGGATTTAGAAGTCTTTTGACTTACAGAGCATTGGCACAAGTTGTCTTCGCAGGATCTGATTGAATTTGCTCCTGTGCATGATCTGAAAGCTACCTGTCAGCCCTTTCTTCCTGTGGCTGCTCAGAGCAGAGCAGCATGTGAGGAATGGCAGGTGAGGCAGGGCTTCCCTGCTGCCTCAAGAGCTGGATTGAGCACCATTTATTAGTTGTATTCTATAACAATGTAATATCTGTAACTGTAGGTTATTGGCTTATTAAATAATATGACTGCTAGAGAGGTAGCTCATAGGAATAATCTATTACTGATAAAGAACTTACAGTTTTCAACTAAATACAATGCAGGTAAATTACCCCACCTTATTAATAATTGGCAAAACCCCATTTTTCACATCCTCATCCAAAATGGATAAAACCTAAGGAAGGTTGATGCTCAACATTAACTGACCTCATCTATAAATTAGTACATGATGGAGATAGACTAAGCATGGAAATCAACCAAGGAGAGAAAAAGAATGCTGCAGATAGATGGTGAGCGTAGAAAGGGTATAGTGGAAGGGAGCATTGGCAGTGAGGTACTTGAGAAGAGAGTCTTGTTACAGTAGAGCTGGAATGGATGGGGCAGCAGTCCTTTGGAGATAGTGATGGAGAGGAAACAACAGTGGGAAAAAGGGTTTAATGGACTCCTGCAGCTCCAGTTTTTTGCTATAACAAATAATAAATAAATCCAATTTCATTGTAACACAACAGTAATACAGAGCTGCTTGTGCCTGTCTCTAGAAGATGCTAGTGTGGGAGGAAAGCCAGGAAGAGCTGTGGCTGTTTTTGCTAAAAGGCAGCAACTATAAAATTTCTTAGACCCAATGAACCTTCTGTTATATTTTCATTTGAGAGTGAAGAGGCAACAGCAGCAAATCTCCAAGATATTTTGAATTGGTATGAATTTGAGCATGATATGTTTCTAAGGTTATATACTCTGCATAACAAAAGTTAAGGTAGTGATGTGTGTCTAAAACTTAAAAATACTAAACTTACAAAAGTTACTAACTTGTTAGAAACTGTTCAAGGATAATTAAGATACACAAGTTAATGGTCAGTCACCTTAAAAATATTCATTCTTTGTTTTGTGCTAAGTACAAATTTAATTCATTTACAAGGCCGAGCTTTTGCTTTCTTTATTCATGTTCAAGGTAAGCCCTAAAGCAAGTAACTAAAATCAAGTAAAGTTTGTTAAAAATTAGGTATGAGATCTGCTAAATATGACATTTAAAATGTTTTTCTTTTGTTCTGTTTTTTTTTAATTAATTAATTTTTTATTGAATATCGTCTTCACTGACTTTGCCAATGGTAAAACCTTTCCTGATATCCCCCCTCCCCTAAGACCCCCAACCCCTCCCCTGCCTCCTTCCCTCTGCCTCCACATGTGCCTCTCTGCCCAACACACTCCCTCCTCCCCACACCCTCAGTTTCCCTTGTTCTGGCCTCTATTGAGCCTATTCCTCCCACTGATGCTCCACAAGGCCTTCCTCTGCCACATTTTTGGCTGGAACCATGTGTGCCCCTTGGTTGATGGTTCAGTCCCTGGGAGTCTTAAAAGGCTTCCTATGCTGCTTGGATTATACTTCCTGCCCCAATTTTACTGTGACTTAATCACCTGAACAATGGCATTAGTAAAATCAGAATTTTATCATGTATTTTATTACTAGAGCTCCATTTTTAAAACATTTTTTTAATATTTTTGTACAGAATAATAAAAAACTCTAATAATAACTTAAACTAGCTTAAGGTGAAGTTACAAACAGGTGAAGTTACAAAGAAAACTGGGAATAAATTGAAAATTTCTTATAAGATATTTCTGGATAATATAGTCAAAAAATGCCAACATAATCCTATGCTTTCTTTTCGTTTTTTTTCAAGACAGAGTTTCACTGTGTGGTCCTGGCTGTCATAAAACTCACTTTGTAGTCCTGGTTCGCCGCAGAGACTAGCCTGCCTGAATACTGGCATTGTGTGTGAACTCTGCCCAGAGTGCTTTTAAGTTCTCTGAATTATCTCTCTGGTAAATGAAGGTTTTTATTTCACCATTTTTCTAAACCAACTGTCTAGCAGCCTGCTGTCTGTCTGTCAATCTATCTATCTAGGTTTTTCTAGGTTGTATCTAGTTTTTTGTTTGTTTGTTTTGTTTTGTTTTTTTCCGAGACAAGCTTTCTCTGTGTAGCGCTGGCTGTCCTGGAACTCACTCTGTAGATTACGCTGGCCTCAAACTCATAAATCTGCCTGCCTCTGCCTCCCAAGTGCTGGGATTAAAGGCGTGTACCACCACTGCCCAGCTGTATCTAGGTTTTTCAAGACAAGAGTTTTGCTGTGTAGTCATGGTTGGCCTGGAATGCTGTACTCTGTAGAACAGGCTGGTCTCACAGAGATCCTCCTCCTCTGCCACTGGAGGGCTGGGATTAAAGGATCAAAATATGAATTTTGATTGCATGTATGCACCACATATATGCCTGGTATCTGTTGAAGGTAGAAGACATCAGACCTGGAGTTTTGTGAGCTACCTTGTGGGATTTGAGTACGGAACACAGGTCCAGTGAAAGAGCACTACATGTACTCTTAAACACTGAACCATCTCTCCAACCCCCATCCTTGCCCTTTCGACAAACTTTTTCAAGATCAAATTCTACATTAAATCTTCTGTGACCTTGAAGGCTCCAGGAATTCTCAAGAGAGCAATTAAATAAAAGCAGTCAAACTTTTGGTAATACCAACTTGGTCAGAGAAGAAGT
This sequence comes from Apodemus agrarius, assembly GCA_964023405.1. Taxonomy (NCBI): domain Eukaryota; kingdom Metazoa; phylum Chordata; class Mammalia; order Rodentia; family Muridae; genus Apodemus; species Apodemus agrarius. Next base: position 96,192,067 of record OZ030008.1, on the reverse strand, counting down.
GATTCTCATAAGGTGTGGCAGTTCTTGTCTTTATTCCCAGAATTTGGGAGGTTGGTGGGTCTCTGTAAGATCCACCCTGAGATCCTACCCGGGAGGTAAAGGGGAAACATAGGAATTGAAAGTAAACACTTTAAAGGGCTTTTCATTCCAATGTTCAGGACTTAATGTTTTTAGTGTGCTTCTAATTTTAAATTCACTTCTCTAGGTGAAAGCTCTTCTGAAGCTGTTTATCTATTCACATTCCAGATAACAGCCAACACCCTTCTAAATTATCTTTCTTGTTTTTAGAGCCCTAACCCAGAAAATATGCATGAGAATGGACTATCTTATGGTTGGGTTCTGCCTGACCTTGTAGCACAGGGATCACATTCTCTTGTTTTTTTTTTTTTTTTTTTTTTTTTTTTTCTTGGTTATTTTCGAGACAGGGTTTCTCTGTATAGTCCTGGTCTACAAAGTGAGTTCCAGGACAGCCAGGACTGCACAGAGAAATCCTTTCTCAGAAAAACAAAAAACAAAAACAAAAAAGAAAAAACAAAACAAAAAGAACAACAACAACAACAACAACAACCGAAAAAAAAGAAAGCACTAATTTTAAGACCAACCTGTTTGTGTAGCCTTGGACATGTTTGATTTTTTTGTTTTGTTTTCTTTTTGTTTTTTTGAGACATGGTTTCTCTGTGTAGCCCTGGCTGTCCTTTAACACACTTTTTTTTCTTTTTCTTTTCTTTTTTTCTTTTTTATTTATTTATTTATTTTTATTTATTTTTTATTTTTGGTTTTCCAGGACAGGGTTTCTCTGTGTAGCCCTGGCTGTCCTGGAAGTCACTCTGTAGACCAGGCTGGCCTCTAACTCGGAAATCTGCCTGCCTCTGCCTCCCAAGTGCTGGGATTGCAGGCATGTGCCACCACCGCCCAGCTGGAACTCACTCTTTAGACCAGGCTTGCTTCAAACTCAGAAATCTGCCTGCCTCTGCCTCCCAAGTACTGGGATTACAGGCATGTGCCACCATTGCCTGGCGACTCTAGCATTTTAAAGTTATGTTTGGTTCACCTACTGACAGAAATTGTATACACAATCACACAATCTCACACGTGTCCAAGGAGCAGGGCAGTAGTGGTGCATGCCTGCAATCCCAGCACTTGGAGGCAGAGGCAGGTAGGTTTCTGAGTTCGAGGCCAGCCTGGTCTAGAGTGTGAGTTCCAGGACAGCCAGGGCTACAGAGAGACACCCTGTTTGGGGGGGGAGGGGGGAGAAGGAAAGAAAAAAAAGGCATGAGTCCCATCTGCTATGGAGAATTCTGTATTCATAAAGGATGTAGGGAAGAAGAATTCTCTAGTCACTGTGGAAGAAGAGTCATTGTCAGTCTCTAAGGTCCCTTTTAGGGTTCTTTTTATCTTTTCTACATATCCTGAACTCTGGAGTCTATAAGCACAATGAAGTTTCCAATCAATCCCTGAGTATTAGCTAATCTCTTACTTACCTGGAACACAAATATAGGTCCATTGTCTGAATTCTAGAATCTTAGAAAAAGCATACCTTGGAAGAATTTCTCGCAGTAATTTCTTTGTTGCCATCTGAAGTCTCATGCTTAGTTAGGAAAGTCTCAATCCATCCTAAAATAGTATTTATAAATATTAGCAAATATTTGTATCTGAATTTTCTTTGGTTTGAGCTTCGTGAAATTCATTTCCTTTTTTCCTTTCCCCCCCCCCCGACACAGGGTTTTTCTGTGTAGTCCTGGCTGTCTTGGAACTCACTTTGTAGACCAGGCTGGCATTGAACTCAGAAATGCACCTGCCTCTGCCTCCCAAGTGCTGGGATTACAGGCGTGCGCCACCATGCCCAGCGAAATTCATTTCCTGATAAGACTCCTGGCTTGCTGCTCTGGTACTGAGTACCGGGGTTTTTCTCATTGACACCCACATTTTTTATTTGTCAGGCCTTACAGTTTTTTACTGTGCCAGCTGTTCTCAAATTGGCATCTCTAATTCTGATGTGGGACTGGTTACTAAGCCCTGCATTTTCTGGACTCCCAGGTGTGAAGAAAGATGGATCATTTTTTAGTATGTGTAGACCCATTTACTCTGATGCAATTAGTTTGTAGTCAGCAGTGCTCCATTCTCTCTCTCTCTCTCTCTCTCTCTCTCTCTCTCTCTCTCTCTCTCTCTTTGGTTTTTTAGATACAGGGTTTCTCTGTGTAGCCCTCGCTGTCCTGGAACTCACTCTGTAGACCAGGCAGGCCTCGAACTCAGAAATCTGCCTGCCTCTGCTTCCCAAGTGCTGGGATTAAAGGCGTGCGCCACCACACCCGGCACTCCATTATCTCTTAGGACTCTGAGACTTGGGCAGGATTTTGTCCCAGATCACACCTCCTGTCTTATCAGAGTGGGTGGGGTCTCCTGGCTCTAGGGCAATCAAGGACCTTAGGGGTTCAGTTTCCAAGGCCACCCACCAAGCTATCTTATTGCCCTCTGGGATGGAGTTTAGTGCTTCCTTCTGCCTTCTGAAGGCCCCTCTCCCTATAAATAGCCCCACAGATATGTGTGGTAGCAAAGGCACACCAGCCATCAGTGTCTCTTGTCTGTTTTTTAGCTCGGTAACTCCTTGGTTGGAGCTGTCAGTTTAGCTTTCTGGGCTCACATTCTGGTCAGAAATGGCTCTGACCATAGGATCTTGGTGTTTGAGATGACCACTGCCCAGCATACCTTTGTTCATCCTGAATGAGATTGTTACCACTGAACCACATTACCTTTGCATCTATCAAGCAGTTATTTTGATCCCACAGATGAGGGCCAAAATGTTCCAGCAGTCCTGCAGAGGCCCATCAGTGAAGGTCAGGTTGGGCAGCAGAGCAGCTGAAAAGTTATCCTGAAGGCATTCAAGAGGAGAGGCAGGTGATGAGTGCTGGCATCACCCGTAGCCAGGAGGTCCTTGCTGCACTGATATGAACAGGACAGGAGTCAGCTTCTGGTCATTGTTGACAGATGGGCCATTGACTGATGCCAGGGCTCAGAGTCTGAGTGTGCACCCCCTGGTTCTAGGGAGGTCACCTGTAGTTGGCAGAGTAAAACATTCTTAGTGGAGGCTTTAAGAGGTCCTGGGTTTTTGTTTAATTTCTGTTGCCACCTGGAAGTCATTTAAAAAGTGATGATGGGTCTTTACCTACTGGTAGGTTCCCTGTGGGGCCAGGAGCCAGCAATCTGGCCTCTTGTGGTGAAGGGAACCTGTCGAATACGGTAGATATAACCTGTCTCACGTTAAGAAATCTCCAAATCACTGAGGCAATGTCACCTCATCAAAGTCATCTTGTAACAAGAAACAAACACAAAATACGAAAACACAATTATAACCTTTCCTCTATCTGGCAGAAACAAGAAACAACCAGAAAGTGACACTCATGCAAAAGACCTCTCTATGACACCCAGAAGACAAGTCCAACCTTTTCTCTCAGGCACAAATGAGAAACAATCAGAAAGTGGTGCACACACACAAGAAGAAAACCAGATTGGTGGGCATCTCTCGGCATCCCTGAGCACATACCCACCCCAGACTGAGACTCAGCATGTATTCTGGCCCTATCTTAGCCATCGTTCCTAGATATGTCTATCCTTACCTGCAGCACAGTGGAGACTTATGAACTGAACAGAGGCTGTGCTAGGAATATGGGGCCCATCAAGCTCAAGGTTTGCACAGCAAGGGCAATATTCAAAGGCAAGATACTCATCTCTCAGTAACATAATAATTTGCAATTATTTTAGATTTGTATCCCCAACAGTTTTTGTACTTTCTTCAAGCCCTAAAGTATATATTTATGAACCTTAAATATTCCATGCTTTTCCCATTTATTCATTGCCAAGACAGGTTCTTTTGGTAACCAAACATAATGGATTTTACAAACATGTGTACCCACAGCAGACAACTATTGTCAGAGTCATTTCCCCATATTGACAGACTATTTCCCCTTCCCTGAAAGCATCTTTTTTTTCTTCCTTCTGGAGAGACAGGGTATCTATCTCTTAAAAAATGGTATCTTAAAACTGGATTAGAGAGTTGCCTCTGGTGCTCATTCAATAGATTTATGTACATGGACATCTCTGATATCTATGTAAATTATGAGAATATTCATTAGTTATATATGTATGTATACATACACACATATATATCAATGTCAATTAAGCTACATAGATTTTTTTTAAAAAATCAAAATCTCCACAATTCAATGAATAATGCACTATGTCATATTAAATTTGACATTGAATGAAAGTACGGATCCATACAATTAGGGCACAATAGAAATTATTATTTAAATTTCTACAAAGAGAGAATATAATGTTTGTTAAAAGCTAGGCATAGACAGAAGCAATATTTTACTAATAGTAGATGATAGGCTTGTTGATATATTATTATTAATTAGTACATTATGCAATGTTTTGTGATGGAGAATGACTTACAAGCAAACATGTACAGTTATATCAGAAATTAATATAAATTCACCTTTTCTTCTTCAACTTTTCAAAAGCCTGTTTCGCATCCTTGTTCCTCAGGCTGTAAATCAGAGGATTCAACATTGGATTCACCAGGATGTAGAATAAGGATGACATTTTATCTTGATCCAGAGAGTAGGAAGAACTTGGATGAAAATACATAAAGAGCAGAGTTCCCTGAAAAATTGCAACTGCAGTCAGATGGGAGGCACAGGTGGAGAAAGCTTTGGACCTTCCTTCAGCAGAGCGGATCTTCAAGACTGATGAGATGATATAACAGTAAGAGACAAGAAGTCCAGAAATTGTGCTTAGTTCAATAAACCCAAAAACTGTGAATGAAACTAACTCATTTGCCTCCATATCGGAGCAAGATATTAATAGAAGAGGAGGAACATCACAAAAAAAGTGGTTCATCTCATTGGACCCACAGAAACACAAAGTGAAGGCCAAGGTGGTATGTATCAAAGCATCTGCTGTTCCCACCAGGTAAACCCCAGCCATCAGGAGGGAGCATAGCTGGCTGGACATGTTCACTGTGTAGAGCAATGGGTTACAGATGGCCTGGTATCTACCATAGGCCATCACTGCCAGCAGTAGACACTCAGAATCTACAAAGGCACAGAGGGTGAAGAACTGCAGTGCACATCCAGCTGTGGAAATTGATTTATCCTCACCTAAAAGATCCACCAGCATCTTGGGTCCAATTGCTGTAGAATAGCAGAGGTCACAGAAAGAGAGGTTGCTGAGGAAGAAGTACTTGGGTGTGTGCAGCTGAGTGTCCACTCTAATTAAGGCGATCATCCCAAGATTGGCAAGATTAATGAGATAAACAAGTAGGAATATGGTAAAGAGGGCCACTATTTTGTTTGCTTGTTTGTTTTGTTTGTTTGTTTGTTTGTTTTTTGAGACAGGGTTTCTCTGTGTAGTCCTGGCTGTCCTGGAACTCACTCTGTAGACCAGGCTGGCCTCAAACTCAGAAATCCGCCTGCCTCTGCCTCCCAGGTGCTGGGATTACAGGCGTGTGCCTCCAAGCCTGGCAAGAGGGCCACTTTCATTTCAGGGTTATTGGTAATTCCCAACAAAATGAATTCATCTAGAGAGGAGCAATTTGTCCTGTACATGTTTCTTGGATCAACTTTAAAAATTAAAAGGCATATATTCAAAATATATTTATTGTGCTGAGAATTATTTGTTTTAATTTATTTTATCCTCAAATAAACATATAATGATATGTCAATCTTCAAATAAGATTGATTCATTTTAATAATCTCTCTCACATAACAATAAACTCTGGGATCTAAAAATGGTCCTTTCCAAATATCACCCACACATTCGTCTTCCTGAATTTGCTTTCCTAACAGGAATAATAACCATTGTATCATCTTATAATCTAAAAAATAATATATATTCACCTCCTAAGTTAGTGAGAATAAGTGAAAACATATTGAAGTTTCAAATTCACTGTACTTAATATTCAGATATATATAATTATTCCCCAAGCATCAAGATTCTATGAAAAACTCAGAATTTTAAAAGTGAGACCGATATTCCTAACCAAAAGTACAGCTCATATTTTTCCACTGTTTCTCAACAAAACTTCTGTTAATTAGTATATGATAAGTGACAAATAATTCCTAGTACTTTTGTTTCCAGATATGTTTACTGGTTATCATACTTGTATAATATTTGGAGGGGGTGTCACTTGGAACCAATAGAAAAATCTTAATGGAAAAGTTTAAAAAATGGGGTAATTAACATGAAATCACACATATATATGCATAGCTGAAGATATCATGTATTTCATATTAGAAACACTGAAAAAATATAAGGGTAAATGAAGAGTAATGAGATTTATGTCCTTCTGTTTATGTGCAATTATGTGAATTTTTATGATTTTCCAAGTATTTGTGATTTAGAAAACATGAAAATTAGAACATAGGAATGTGTCTTTATAGAAGTATTTGCCTACCTATATATAGAGAGAGCTGAAATTTAAAATTTATTATTTTAATAGAATATTTCCATAATCTTTATCTTAAGAAAGTTTTAGAAAAAGGCAATCAAAAATGCTGATAAACAATACACAGTCCTTGAATTCACACATATATGTACACACAAATTGAATTGATCTATTAATAATTTATTAAAATTATTAAAATATGGTTTAATAGATGCTAGTAATAGATACTAATAAGATGCCAATCTTCATTATTGAAGATAAAATAGCATTTCAAATAGATTTTAGACATACTGATCCAAGTGGCATACAGACGTTCATTAATTTTAAAACTATATAGATCTTTTCTGAAAATGTAAGTTTTAATCTTAATTTATTGGATTAGGAATCTCAGGCGTTTATCTGAGATGAGTTGATTTTCCTTAGCAGAAATGGGGAGGCAGAATTTTATTATATCATAATATCCCTGGGATTTATATCCCTGCAGCCCTTCCCCTTAGGATTTGTTGTTAGAAAAACATGTTATTACTTTTTCTCATGGCCTTTTACTCTCCCGTGAATACATGACATTCCTCATTAAAGATGGAACTATACTTTCTTACTATAGTCATTAACTTGGTATGTCAAAATAAAAACTTGAAATTAAAGTTATTTTGGAAAATATGTAAAACATGTTGTTGAAAGAGGGCAAGCACTAGCCTGAAACACTTCGAGGTAGTCGTGTAGTGTTTCTTTATTTTTTTTAAGGTTTATTTATTTATTTTTATGTATATCAATACACTGTAGCTGACATTAGACACACCAGAAGAGGGCATCAGATCCTATTACAGATGATTGTGAGCCAACATGTAGTTGCTGGGAATTGAACTCAGGACCTCTGGATGGTCAGTCAGTGCTCTTAACCTCTGAGGCCTCCATGTAGTATTTCTTTTTTGTTTTTGTTTGTTTGTTTGTTTGTTTTTTAGTATACAATAGAGTTTATTCAGAACTTGGGATGGGAGTTAAAGGGGTAGTAGAGGCAGAGAAGCAGAGGCCAGCCATGACCACATGGAGAGGGGGGAGAGGGGAGGAGAGCCCAAGAGGGGCAAGATTGAAGCTGAGAGAGAGGTAAGAGAGATAAGAGAGAGTAAGAGCCCATGTAGTATTTCGAAGGCTAGGAAAACTTTGGCTTGGTGAGAATACAAAACACAAACCTCGTTTGTGTGTGTGTGTGTGTGTGTGTGTGTGTGTGTGTGTGTGTGTTTGTGTAGAATGAATATGCCACAACATATTCATTCTACACACTGTAGCAGACAGTTCATTAACTAAGAAATTTTCCAGTTATGATTGTTATGTCCATGTCTATGAGAAACTGTACTAAGTAATATGAGATTGATAGGTACCATCCCTGGAATGGATCTGGGATGGATTGATAAGCTGGTTGATCATAAGACTGAGTAAGCCAGTAAGTAGCATGCTTCTGTGGTTGATGCTACAGTTTTTATTTGGGTTCCAGTTCTGAATTCCATTGATTATGGACTATGACCTTGAAGTACAAGGTGACAAAATCCCTTCACTCCTACCTATTGCTTCCCTCAGATAGAGTGCTTAAACACAACAACATAGAAAAAACTCAGACATAAGTTGTGAACTTCCTTATACTTAACTCAATAGAAGTAGCTCAAAAAAGATACGTTAAGTATTGAGTAGGAAATGTGAAAGAGCTACTTAAATCTTTTGTCATCAAGAGAAATGTGTGATATGTTCCATACACTAGACATGTAGCTGCAAGGTTTGGTATTTGGCCTATTGGATTTTGGCCTTGCTTTGTTTGTTCATTTTTTTCTTTCCTTTCTTTTCTCTCTCTCTCTTCCTTCCTTCCTTTCATTTTAAGATTTATTTATTTATTATAAGTAAGTACACTGTAGCTGTCTTCAAACCCTCCAGAAGAGGGAGTCAGATCTCATTACTGATGGTTGTGGGCCACCATGTGGTTGCAGGGATTTGAACTCTGGACCTTCGGAAGAGCAGTCAGTGCTCTTAACTGCTGAGCCATCTCTCCAGCCTTTTTGTTTCTTTTCTTTTTTCTCTTTTCTCTTTTCTCTTTTCTCTTTTCTCTTTTCTTTTCTTTTCTTTTCTTTTCTTTTCTTTTCTTTTCTCTTCTCTTCTCTTTTTCTTCCTTCTAGTCTTTCTTTGTTTCTTTGTTTCTTTGTTTCTTTCCTTCTTTCTTTCTTTCTTTCTTTCTTTCTTTCTTTCTTTCTTTTTTTTTTTTTTTTTTGGTTTTTTTGAGACAGGGTTTCTCTGTGTAGCCTTGGCTGTCCTGGAACTCACTCTGTAGATCAGGCTGGCCTCGAACTCAGAAACCCGCCTGCCTCTGACTCCCAAGTACTGGGATTAAAGGCATGTGCCACCACTGCCCATCAATAAATACATCTTTAAAAAAAAAAAAAAGAAGGTGGTCAGCCTTTCACCAATTTTCTTTCTTTTTTTTTTTTTTTTATACTTTAGGCATAAGAGTTCAAATTAACCTCTATTTACGTTGGCTCTGAGTGGAGACCACAGTTGGATGAATTACAACATTAACAACAATAACAATAACAATGATATTAATGAGTCTCAGAACATAACAGGATATGTGAGCTGGCTCACCTCACTCTGAGCCAAACTTTTTTTCTGTTTTTATAGTCAAGCTGCCTTTTATGTTGGCAATATGAGATGGATGGCAGGCCTCAAGCAGAATGTCTAATTTTATGTCACATAAGTAATGCCAGGGAAGCAGGTCAGAGAAGCAGGCTTCAACATAAAGATCGTCTCAATAAATACAAAGAAGGAAATCTACCGATGAACCAGACTGACTCCATCTAAAAATCAGAAGCCATTGTGTTACTTCAAAATAAGTTTCAGGCCAGGCAGTAGTGGCTCACGCCTGTAATCCCAGCAGTCTGGGAGGCAGAGGCAGGCAGATTTCTGAGTTCGAGGCCAGCCTCGTCTACAGAGTGAGTTCCAGGACAGCCAGGGCTATACAGAGAAACCCTGTCTGGAATAAAACAAAACAAAAAATAAATAAATAAATAAATAAATAAATAACAATAAAATAAAATAAAAATCAGTTTCAGTTTACTGTGAAAGAAAATGTATATTTTCTGGAATTTAACTTGTGCCACATAGTGACCTTCACCCTTTTCCCTAAAATGTAACACAAAATATTCTGCAAAGTAGTCTTAAACTTCTTTCTGCTTCTGCATTTCTTTTCTTTTTTTTCTTTTCTTGCCTTTTCTTTTCTTTTCTTTTCTTTTCTTTTCTTTTCTTTTCTTTCCTTTTCTTTCCTTTCCTTTCCTTTCCTTTCCTTTCCTTTCCTTTTCTTTTCTTTTCTTTTCTTTTCTTTTCTTTTCTAATTAGGACCTTCCTTCCTTCCTTCCTTCCTTCCTTCCTTCCTTCCTTCCTTTCTTTCTTTCGTATATGTAAGTACACTGTAGCTGACTTCAGACACTCCAGAAGAGGGGGCATCAGATCTCATTACAGATGGTTGTGAGCTACCCTATGGTTGCTAGGATTTGAACTCAGAACCTTCAGAAGAGAAATCAGTGCTCTTAACCACTGAGCCATCTCACCAGCGGGGTTTTTTTTTTTTTTTTTTTGCTTCTGAATTTCAATTGCCATGTTTCTATGTCTCCAAAATCACCCTTTAAAGACCCATTATCGGCATATGGGATTAAATTAATATCATCTTAATAGATGCAAATAAAATTAATAAAATTTGATGGTCATTTAGAGGAATATTTTTGAAAGATTAGTTATTGAGGGAATGATCATCAGCACAACAGAGGTCATATATTCAATGGGAACACTAGTTATTATCAGAACCCACCAAAAAGCTGTGTGGTTTCCATGACAGTTCAGGGTCAGCACAACAATGTTCTCTCCCCTTGACACTTTATTTCAAAACAAGCTCCTAAAAATTCAGTCACTGTATTAATTATAAATGATGGAGTGAAAGTATGTCTGATTATTGAAATTGTGATGAAAAATGTTCTGGAATTACATAGTGGCAGGAGATATGGATGCACTTATGGACATTCTGAAAAGATACATAAATTTTGAAGTGCCATTTTTAAAAGATAGATACTATAGGGCTGGATAGATATTGTTTGTATATCTTGCAAAAGGTAACTAACTGGCTTTGGGTCTACCACTCACAAGACAGCTGACAACTTCTTGTAATTTTGGATGTAAGAGATCCAATGTTCTCTTCTGCCCTCTGTTGGCATTAATCTCTTCTGCAGGATATGTAAACTCATTCAGGGAAAAAAAAAACACTCATACAGGAAATGAAAATGAAGAAATCTGATCTGTTCAGAAACTTTCCCCCTGTGCCAATGTACTCCAGGATCTTCCCCAGTTTCTTTTCTATTAGTTTCAGTGTGTCTGGTTTTATGTGGAGGTCCTTGATCCACTTGGAGTTGATCTTAGTACAAGGAGATAAGAGTGGGTTGATTACCATTCTTCTGCATGTTGACCTCCAGTTGAACCAGCACCATTTGTTGAAAAGGCTATCTTTTTTCCACTGGATGGTTGTAGCTCCTTTATCAAAGATCAAGTGACCATAAGTCTGTGGGTTCATTTCTGGGTCTTCAATTCTATTCTACTGATCTACTTGCCTGTTGCTGTACCAATACCATGCAGTTTTTTTTAACACAATTGCTCTTTTTTTAACTACTTTTTTAACACAAGTAGTACTGCTTGAAGTCAGGGATATTGATTCCCCCAGAAGTCCTTTTATTGTTGAGAATAGTTTTAGCTATCCTGGGTTTTTTGTTATTCCAGATGAATTTCAGAATTGCTCTTTCTAGATCTATGAAGAATTGATTTGGGATTTTGATGGGGATTGCATTGAATCTGTAGATTGCTTTCGGCAAGATGGCCATTTTTACTATATTGATCCTCCCAATCCAAGAGCATGAAATATTTTCCCATTTCCTGAGGTCTTCTTCAATTTCTTTCTTCAAGGACTTGCAGTTCCTGTCATACAGATCTTTCACTTGTTTGGTTAGAGTCACGCTAAGATACTTTATATTGTTTGTGGCTATTGTGAAGGGTGTTATTTCCCTAACTTCTTTCTCAGACTGCTTGTCCTTTGAGTACAGGAAGGCTACCGATTTGCTTGAGTTGATTTTATAACCAGCCACTTTGCTGAAGTTGTTTATCAGCTGTAGGAGTTCTCTGGTGGAGTTTTTTGGGTTGCTTAAGTATTCTATCATGTCATCTGCAAATAGTGATAGTTTGACTTCTTCCTTTCCAATTTGTATCCCTTTGACTTCCTTATGTTGTCTAATTGCTCTGGCTAGAACTTCAAGTACTATATTGAAAAGATATGGAGAGAGAGGGCAGCCTTGTCTAGTCCCTGATTTTAGTGGGATTGCTTCAAGTTTCTCTCCATTTATTTTGATCAAGAATTGACAAATGGGACCTCATAAAATTACAAAGTTTGTGTAAGGCAAAGGATACAGTCAGAAGGACAAAACAGCCATCAACAAATTGGGAAAAGATCTTCGCCAACCCTACATCCGACAGGGGGCTAATATCCAATATATACAAAGGACTCAAGAAGTTAGACCCCAAAGAATCAAATAACCCTATCAAAAAATGGGATACAGAGCTAAACAAAGAATTTTCACCAGAAGAAATTCAGATGGCTGAGAAACACCTTAAGAGATGTTCAACATCATTAGTCATCAGGGAAATGCAAATCAAAACAACCCTGAGATTCCACCTCACACCAGTCAGAATGGCTAAGATTAAAAATTCAAGAAAGAACAGGTGCTGGCGAGGATGTGGAGATAGAAGAACACTCCTACACTGTTGGTGGGACTGCAAGATGGTACAACCACTCTGGAAATCAGTCTGGCAGTTCCTCAGAAAATTGGGCATGACACTTCCAGAGGACCCTGTCATACCCCTCCTGGGCATATACCCAGAGGATTCCCCTGCATATAATAAAGACACATGCTCCACTATGTTCAATGCAGCCTTATTTATAATAGCCAGAAGTTGGAAGGAGCCCAGATGTCCCTCAAAAGAAGAATGGATACAGAAATTGTGGTATATTTATACAATGGAATACTACTCAGCAATTAAAAATAATGAATTCATGCAATTTGTAGGCAAATGGTTGGATCTGGAAAATATCATCCTAAGTGAGTTAACCCAATCACAAAAGAATGCACATGAAATTCAATCACTGATAAGTGGATATTAATGATCCCAGTAGCTCTGAATATTCAAGGCACAATTAACAAGTCAAAAGATTCCCAAGAAGAAGGAAGGAGAGGACCCTGGTCCTGAAAGGACTGGATCTAGTTTTGTAGGAGAGTACCACAATAGAGCAGAGAAATGGTGGGGTGGTGATTGGGGAATAGGTGGGTTGGGGTGGGGTGGAAGAGGACATATGGGACATATGGTGAGTGGGGAACGGGGAAAGGGGAAAGCCTTCAGAATGTAAACAAAGAATATAGAAAATAAAAAAAATTAAAAAAAAAGAAAATGAAGAAATCTTTTTTTTAAATAAAGCATTTCTTCAGTCAGATAATAAAGCAAATAATTCTATGCTAATGAAGAAATGTACAAGAAAAGAGAGTGATTGATTAAGTATGGCTGTTTAAAGTTTGAGTTACTAGATTTTGACTTTGGAGAGAAAAGTTTAGTCATCTAATATACCATAAAGTGAGTGTGAGTATCTGTGTGTATGTATGTTGTAGTATCCATATTGAAATTGAATAATGAAATAGTAAACGCTTCATGCTACATCTTTGCTAAAGATAATGATGGATTTACAGAGAATAATATAGAAGGAACTAATTACTCATGACAAATCCTGGGGGAAATTATTTCACACCCTTCAGTCCCAAATGACAACTGTAACAATAAAACATAACCTTCACTGTGTTCAGGCACCTAAGAGCTACTCTCATAAGGTGGGTTCCTATATCTCTATATCTTTAGAAACAGAGTAAAGCAAAACAATTTAAATTTACTTATTATAAACGTGTTTTCATGTAATGTTCTGCCTGCTCAACTTAAAATATTACTGGCATAAAAATTACTAGGAGTAATAAATGAAAATAATGGTTTTTTTGGTTTTTTGAGACAGGGTTTCTCTGTGTAGTCCTGGTTATCCTGGAACACTCTGTAGACCAGGCTGGCCTCTTACTCAGAAATCTGCCTGCCTCTGCCTCCCAAGTGCTGGGATTACAGGCAGGTGCCACCACGCCTGGCTCATGAAAATAATTTTTAAGCAGATTTATGAGTCTCAAATATTTTTAGAGTAATAGAAACATAATGTTTGAACTATTTTATTTATTTATTTATTTATTTATTTATTTATTTATTTACTTTGGTTTTTTTTCCTCCAGACAGGGTTTCTCTGTATAGTCCTGGCTGTCCTGGAACTCACTCTGTAGACCAGGCTGGCCTCGACCTCAGAAATCTGCCTGCCTCTGCCTCCCAGAATGCTGGGATTACAGGTGGGCGCCATCACGCCCGGCTATTTTGGTTTTTTGAGACAGGGTTTCTCCGTGTAGTCCTGGCTGTCCTGGAACTCACTTTGTAGACCAGACTGGCCTCCAACTCAGAAGTCCACCTGCCTCTGCCTTCCAAGTACTGGGATTACAGGTGTGTGCCACCACCGCCAGGCTAAATTTAGTTATTATAGTTATCAATCACTATCTCTAAACTAATAAAATTATTTTAAATTCACGTGTTCTTTCAAGAATAAAATAACTAAACAAATTCGAATAATTTAAATCTTAAAGAATAAAAATAATATTCTCTAAAACTACAACCTGAGTCTAACATTTATATTTATTTCATATTGTACAAACGTCAAGTGAGAATGAATGTATCTAAATCTATCTAAATGTAGTAAATAACTTAAACCTTCTGTACATTAGAGAATAGGTATAAAGTCCTAGACCCCTAATGGTGGATAGTTTCAGTTTCTTGACTGTCTATCTCAGATATTGCTCAGTTATTGAAAAATAAGTTAAGAAAATGTTGCAGAAAAAACAGGACTCAGAATTTTTATAGTATACATTAGATGAGAAATGAATTAATTAAATTCTACCTTTTAACAACAAAGTTGATATCCAGCAGTAAAATGAATTTTTTACTAATAATTTTTATTAATATTTTTATTTATAGAGTGGAAGAAAGAATGGATATAGGAAACTGTTCCTTGAATGAATTCATTTTTGTGGGTGTTACCAATAACCCAGAGATGAAAAGGACGCTGTTTACCATATTTCTCCTCATCTATGTCATCAATCTTCTGGGGAATCTTGGTATGATCATTTTGATCAGAATGGATCCCCAGCTGAACACACCCATGTACTTTTTCCTGAGCCACCTATCTTTCTGTGATCTCTGCTATTCCACAGCAATTGGTCCCAAGATGCTGGTAGATATATTTGGCAAGAACAAGTCAATTTCTTTCTGGGGCTGTGCTCTGCAGTTCTTCATTTCCTGTACCTTTGCAGATTCTGAGTGTGTGCTGCTGGCAGTCATGGCCTTTGATAGATATCAGGCCATTAGCAACCCCTTGCTCTACACAGCAAACATGTCCAGCAGGAAGTGTTCTATGCTCATGGCTGGAGTTTACCTGGTGGGAACATCAGATGCTTTGATACATACAACATTGGCATTCCGTTTGTGTTTCTGTGGATCTAATGTGATCAACCACTTCTTCTGTGATCTACCTCCACTTTACCTTCTCTCCTGCTCAGATACTCAAGTAAATTACCTGGCATTATTTACTATTTATGGTTTCCTTGAACTGAGCACCATCACAGGAGTCCTTGTTTCTTACTGTTATATCATCTCATCAGTCTTAAAAACCCGTTCAACTGAAGGGAGGTTCAAAGCTTTCTCCACCTGCACCTCTCACTTGACTGCAGTGGCTATTTTTCAGGGAACTCTTCTCTTCACATATTTTCGACCAAGTTCTTCTTATTCCCTTGATCAAGACAAAATGACATCTCTATTTTATACCCTTGTGATCCCTATGCTGAATCCGCTGATTTACAGCTTAAGGAACAAGGATGTGAAAGAGGCCTTGCAAAAAATGAAAAGCAAAAAATGGTTTTAAGTATTTATTCAGAATGCATAACACATTTCTTTATTCAAATAAAAGTTTTAGTTGTTCACTATGTTTTCCAGGCTGAATTTCAAATCGTGAATTCTTGCCTCAGTCTTCTGCATTTATTTATCTTTAATTGATTAAATTAAATGTAATAGATTTATACAAGTACTTGTTTTCTCATTTCAACAGCTTTTTCAAGTGTCTTGTTGAAACATTATTTTCATCATCCAAACTAATGAACCTATACCAGTAAGCATAGATTAACAGAGTGAATTTTCATCTAGCAAAGTGAAGGCAGGCTACAAAATTATGTTCTGGATAAAAATTATGACTATTATATAGGTACTTTACTATATTTTGTATTTTTCTTTCATAGTAAGCCTTCTTTCTTTCATTTTTTCTTTTTCTTTTTTCTTTTTCTTTTTTTTTGTTTTGTTTTGTTTTGTTTTTCTTCCTTTTTTTTGGATTTTTTTTTGAGACAGGGTTTCTCTGTATAGCCCTGGCTGTCCTGGAACTCACTCTGTAGGCCAGGCTGGCCTTGAACATAGAAAGTTGCCTGCCTCTGCCTCCCAAGTGCTGGGATTAAAGGCTTGTGCCACCACTTCCCGGCTGTGACTCACCTTTCATCTATAGTCATAAGGGCAATCATCTAATGTAAGTCATGGATAAAAACTATATGAGCAAGCTAATAGCTCTTAATCAGCTTCTAAACTGTCAGAGAATAAAATCTGTATGGAAATATGTTTCTTGAGTTAATATACAAGTCTGGTTTTCAAAAAATCAGCAATGTTGACAAGGATACCCTGTAATATATCTAAAGATATCCTCACCTGTACAGAACCATGGAGCCTAGCTAACTTGGAAGGAATCAACTTTTCAAGTTAGAGTCCATGACTTCTAAGGGACAATGTGCCTTCCACTTCCTGAGAGATTGACACACTTCCTCAGGCAGTGGAACATTCAGGGTGCTTTATGTTTCTCTGTGTGTTACCTTGGAAGTCAAAGAAGCATAGAATTTGGACAGGACAATTGGTTTTAGATACTAATCTTGAGTACTATGTATAGCTTGCAAATATCACTGAATCCTGGCAATTATAACTGTATTGATCCTGCCGATTTCCATTATATTATTTCTGATAAAGTTACAAAAAATGCCTGATTGCTCTCAATAACATTGCCACAGATTATATTTTGCTGTGGAGCCTCCAACTGCCCTGTTTTCATTTCTGTCCCTTATATCAGATGACCTTGACCAGGCAAGTAAGGGCAGACACTATCATTAGAAGAAATGAACAATTTTAGGCAGAGTATCTGGAAACTGTCAAAGTCTTATAGGCTATTTACCTATTTCACTTTTTGATTTGCAGATGTTCAAAGTAGCTTAAGAATCAAGAAATGAGTCCTCATAAAGGGCATGGTTACACAGACTGTAATGGATGTCAAGTTTCTCAGTAGCTTCTCTTCCCTTCCTGGTCTACTTTGAGTTACAAGATCTACTTGTTAAGTCATAAATAATCATCTTGCAAATGCTTTGTAATACAAATTTGTGTTAGATATTTTTTCAATGTAATCATTATGTAGATGTCCTTTGCTTAAGGACTGATTGTGCAATTCATATTATAAACAACTGAAATGTGGAAAGAGAATATCAATTATATACTAAAGTAATGATTATGTCTGTCTAATTATATATCAAACAAATGAATCACACTGGTAATACCTGCAGCAGTAAAATTAAAAGTGCTTATTAATTCATAACTCCAGAACTGCTTAAAGATTCTTTTGAAATCGAGCTATGTGAGACTAATATAAGAAATTAATAATGTTTTTCCCCATATCCAGGACATCTGGCTATGGCAGATCATCAAAAATCTTTCACACCAACTCATTTCTTTCTTTCTGTTTGTTTGTTTGTTTGTTTGTTTGTTTGTTTTTTCGAGACAGGGTTTCTCTGTGTAGCCCTGACTGTCCTGGAACTCACTCTGTAGACCAGGCTGGCCTTGAACTCAGAAATCCACCTGCCTCTGTCTCCCAAGTGCTGGGATTACAGGCGTTCGCCACCACACACAGCTGATACCAACTCATTTCTTTTTGGTTGGCTTTCAGCTTTCTCTTAATCTTACATGCACTATGTTTAGTGTCTGTTCTAAATGTACCATGTATTATGCCAATCATATAAACTGTTCAGATTAATAAGACAAACTCAATAGTAGTTACATATAATCATCAAATAATATTTAAAAGGAAGAGTGTGATTCAGAAAAGCTGAAAATAGAAAGAAGCTATGGACATTTAAGTAGATGTCTTACCTATTACAACAAAACCTTTGAGGTTGTGGTCCACAGTATCATGCTATCATTAGACTGAAGAGTAATCTAGTCAAGCTTCAGTTTGAGTCATAGAGTCCCTTAAATAAATGCAAGGAGCAAATTTTCAACATTAGTTGGTCACTCAACTTAAAAATAGTGAATCAGTTCAAAGTATTTTAGGACATTAATGGCTTTTATATATCCATTTCTTTTGATCACATTTTTGTACATAACAAAATAGGATGATATAGCATAAATTAGAATGAGTGCTATAAGCACTCACCACACTTAACTTTAATTATTGCCTGCTTTTGTCTTCTGAGGTTTACCAGTATGTGATATTTTGCAATAACAACTCAAAAAGTTACAAACTGTTTCAATTATGTCAAAGATTATATAAAATGTGTTAAAAGTTAGTTCATAATAAACTAAAATTGGTAAGTAGATCACTAATTAGCTTTTATCCTTCTTAAAGGACATTTGAATTTCACTGCATTTAAACAGTAATTTATGCTACATGACCTTAACATAAAACTAGATACACTGATAATACAGGAGAAGATGGAAAATACTCAAACGTCCAGTATTGTGTGAGGTTCACTGTGTGCTTTGAGCTTAAGCATCATTTCTTTACAAATGTGTGTGCCCTTGTGTTAGAGGCATAGATATTTTGAATTGAGAGTTCATCATGGTCAACTTTCTCTTTGATGAGTAAAATGTCCTTCCTCTTCTTTTTCTATAACTTTTTGTTGAAAGTCGATTTTGTTAGATATTAGAATGGCTACTCCAGTTTGTTTCTAGGGACCATTTGATTGGTTTTTTTCAGCCTTTTACTGTGAGGTAGTATCTGTCTTTGTCATTGTATGCAATGTGCAGAAGCAGAAAGCTAGTGGAACTACTGAGTTAAGGATTAACTTTCTGGCCACTATCTGACAGCTTTGCCAATGTCATTTATCATTAGATCTTCATAAGAAAATGCTGGTCTCAGAGCTCTGAAGTGTAATCAGTCAAAGGTAAAGTTTAAATAATGATAAGTTTGCAATTATTATTTTGGCTATAGGCCTGGGAATATGTAAATTTGAAATTTTAGGGAACAATTGTAATTCTTGATTCTTTGTGGAACATGGCTATTCTTTCTAATTTGATTTGGCAATGATTATACAATCTTTTTATCTGCTTTTGGGATATCAATAAAAGACTGGGGCAAGAAAATGGCGGGTGAGTATGAGAAGAGCATATGAAGAGTGAGTGAAGCTGGGTGTAGTGGAGCACGCCTGTAATCCCAGCACTTGGGAGGCAGAGGCTGGCAGATTTCTTATTTTGATGCCAGCCTGGTCTACAGAGTGAGTTCCAGGACAGCTAGATCTATACAGAGCAACCCTTTCTCAAGAAACAACAAAAAAACAAACAAACAAAAAAAACAAAAAACAAGGAAACAAAACAAGCAAACAAACAAACAAAAACAACAAACTGGAGATAGCATACAGTAGCAGCTTAATAGAACATCTGAAAGCTCTAGAACAAATACACCCAAGAGGAGTAGATGGCATTAAATAATCAAACTCAGGGCTGAAATCAACCATGTAGATACAAAGAGAAAAATACAAAGAATCAACAATACTAGGAGCTGGTTCTTTAAGAAAATCACGAAGATAGATAAACCCTTAGACAAAATAACTACAGGCACAGAGACAGTAACCAAATTAACAAAATTAGAAATGAAAAGGGAGAGATACTAACAGAAAATGAAGAAATTTTAAAAATAATCAGATCCTACTACAAAAAAGCCTATAATCAACAAAACTGGAAAACCTAGATGATTTTCTAGGCAGATACCACATACCACAGTTAAATTAGGATAAGATACATCATCTAAAAAGTCCCATAACCCCTAAAGAAATAGATGCAGTCCTTAAAAGTCTCCCAAACAAAAAAAATCCCAGGACCAGATGGATTTAGTACAGAATTCTATCACACCTTCAACAAAGACTAACACCAATACTTTTCAGACTATTTCACAAAGTTGAAACAGAAACTAGAGTATCTAACTCATTCTATGAATCCACAGTCACATACTGATACTTAAACCTCACAAAGACCAACAAGAAAAGAGAATTTCAGATCAATTTCCTTTATGAATATCTATACAAAAATACTCAATAAAATTCTCAAAACACAAAATAAAGAATACATCAAAATGATCAATCACCATCATCACGTAGGCTTCATTCCAGGGATGCAGGGATGGTTCAATATATGGAAATCCATCAAAATAATCTACTATATAAACAAACTCAAAGAAAAGAACATGATCATCTCATTAGATTCTGAAAAAACATTGTCAAAATACATAACCGCTTCATGTTAAAAGTCTTAGAAAGATCAGGAATTCAAGGCCTATACCTAAACATAATAAAACCAATATACAACAAATAAATAGCCAACATCAAACTAAATAGAGAGAAACTTGAAGCAATCTAACAAAAATCAGGGACTAGACAAGGCTGTCCCTACTCTCTATCTATTCATTATTCTTTGACAACAAAAGGATTTTAAAGACATACAAATTGCAGAAGAAGTCAAGATATCACTATTTTCAGGAGACATGATAGTATATATAAGCAACTCAAAAAATTCTACCAGAGAACTCCTATAGTTGATAACAACTTTACTTAAGTGGCTGGATAAAACATTAGCTCAAACAAATCAGAAGCCTACATCTAATCTAAGTGTGAACAATCTGAGAAAAATTACAGAAACTGCATTCTTCATAATAATCACAAATAATATAAAATATCTTGGTGTGACTCTAACTGAATGAAAGATCTGTATGACCAGAACAAAAAGTCTCAGGACAAAGAAATTGAGGAAGCCCTCAGATGTTGTAAAGATCTCCCATGAAAATGGATCAGCAAGATTAACATGGTAAACATCATCATTTTATCAAAAGCAGTGTACCAATTCAAAGTAATCCCTATCAAAATTCCTTCTCAATTCTTCATAGAGATAAAAGAGCAATTCTCAAATTCATCTGTAATAACTAAGAATATAGGATAGGGAAAACTAATCTCATCTAGTGGGAAAAAGACAGCATTTTCAGCAAATGGTTCTGGTTCAACATGTGGTCCACATGTTGAAGAATGCAAACTGATCCATTTTAAAAAATTTTTTTATTGACTATTGTCTTCATTTACATTGCCAATGGTAAAACCTTTCCCGATATTCCCCCTCCACTAAGACCCCCAACCCCTCCCCCTTAATCCTTCCCCCAGCCTCCACATATATGTCTCTCCACCCAACACACTCCCTCCTCCCTTGCCTCGGTTTCCCTTTATTCGGGCCTCTGTTGAGCCTTTTCCTGACCAAGAACCATTCCTCCCACTGATGCCCAATAAGGCCTTCCTCTGCCACATTTTTGGCTGGACCCAGGTGTACCCCTTGGTTGAAGGTTCAGTCCCTAGGAGTCTTGGGGCATCTGGGTAGCTGAAATCATTGTTCTTCCCATGGGGCTGTAAACCCCTTCAGCTCCTCTGGACCATCCTCCAGCTCCTCCACTGGGGACCCCAAGCCCAGTCCAATAGTTGGTTGTTAACATCTGCCTCTGTATTTGTAAGGCTCTGGCAGGGCCCCTCTGGAGACAACCATGGCATGTTGCTTTTGGTATGTACTTCTTGTCCTCCATAGTAGTGTCAGGGTTTGCTGACTGTTTATAGGATGAATCCCCAGGTAGGGCAGTCTCTGGGTGGACTTTACTTTAGTTTCTGCTCCACACATCATCTCCCTTATTGCTCCTGTGGATATTTTGTTCCCTTTCTTAGAGGAACTAAGCTGTTTGGCATTGGTATGCAGACAGGCAGGAAGAACAATGGAATAGAATTGAAGACCCATAAATGAACCCACACAGGTACAGTCAGTCACATGATATTTGACAAAGGAGCTTTAAAACATCCAGTGGAAAAAAAGATAGCATTTTTAACAAATGGTGCTGGATCAACTGGAGATCTACATGCAGAAAAATGCAAATAGACCCATTCTTATATCCTTGTAAAAAGCTCAAGTCCAAGTGGATCAAGGATCTACACATAAAACCAGACACACTGAAGCTTATAAAGGAGAAAGAGGGGATGAATCTTGAACACATGGGCACAGGGGAAAAGTTCCTGGACAGAACACCAATGGCTTATGCTCTAAGAATAAGAATCGACAAACAGGACCTCATAAAACTACAAAGCTCCTGTAAAGCAAAGGACACAGTCAATAGGACAAAACGGCAACCAACAAATTATGAAAAAGATCTTTACCAACCCTACATCCAATAAAGGGCTAATATCCAATGTATACAAAAAAAATCAAGAGGTTAGTCTCCAGAAAGTCAAATAACCCTATTAAAAATGGGGAACATAGCTAAACAGGAAATTCTCAACTGAGGAAATGAAAATGGCTCTGAAGCATCTAAAGAAATATTCAGCATCCTTAGTTATCAGGGAAATGCAAATCAAAACAACACTGATATTCCACCTTACACCAGTCAGAATGGCTAAGATGAAAAACTCAGGGGACAGCAGTTGCTCGAAAGAATGTGGGGAAAAAGGAACACTGATTCATTGTTAGTGGGATTGCAAGCTGCTAAAACCACTCTGGAAATCAGTTTGGCAATTCCTTAGAAAATTAGACATAGTACTACCTGCAAACCCAGCTATATCACTCCTGGGCATATACCCAGAAGATGCTCCTACATGTAATAAGGACACATGCTCCACTATGTTCATAGCTGCCTTATTTATAATAGCCAGAAGATGGAAAAAACCCTGATGTCCCTCAACAGAAGAATGGATACAGAAACTATGGTATATATACACAATGGAATACTATTCAGCTATTAAAAAACAATGAATTCATAAAATTCGTAGGCAAATGGATGGAACTAAAAAGTGTCATCCTGAGTAAGGCAACCAAATCACAAAAGTGGTATGTACTCAGTAATAAGGGGATGTTAGCCCAAAAGCTCAAAATAAACAAGTTACAATTCACCAAGCTCAAGAAGAAACTGATCCATTCTTATCTCTATGTACAAAGCTCAAGTCCAAGTGGATTAAGGACCTCCACATAAAACTGAAAACACTGATACAGTGAATCTAATAGAATAGAAAGTTGGAGAAAGACTGAAACACATTGGCAAAGGTGAAAATTTCCTGAAAGGAATGTTAATAGCTCAGGCTCTAAGATCAACTGTAGACAAATGGGAGCTATAGGCAAAGGACAGTCAACAGGACAAAATGAGAACTTACAGATAGGAAAAAGGTCTTTACCAACCCTACATCCAATAGAGGGCTAATATCTAACATACACACACACACACACACACACACACACACACACACTCACACACACACACACACAAACACTCTCTCTCTCTCTCTCTCTCTCACACACACACACACACACACACACACACGTATATGGAAGTTATATTCTAGAAAACCAAATAATGGTATTCTAAAATGGAGTACAGAGTTAATAAATTCTCAACTGAAGATTTTTGAATGGCTAAGAAGCCCCTAAAGAAATGTTCTACATCCTTGTAAATGAAAACCACCCTGAGATTCCATCTCACACCATTCAGAATGGCTATGATCAAAAAACTAAGGTGACAGCAGATGCTGTAGAGGATGTGGAGAAAGAGGAGCACTCTTCCACTGCTGGAGGGACTGAAAGCTCATACAATCTCTTGGGAATTAGTCTAGAATCAGAAAATTGAACATAGTACTACCAGCAGATCCAACTATACTATTCCTGGCTATATACCAAAATGATGCTCTAACATATAGCAAGGACACCTGCTCCATTATGTTCATAGAAACTTTATTTATAGTAGCAAGAAGCTGGAAAGCACCCAGATGTTCTTCAACAGAGGAATGGATACAGAAAATGTGGTACATTTACACAATGGAGTACTACATAGCTATATCAGAGAATCCAGCTATACCATTCCTGGGTATATACAAAAATGATGCTCTAACATATAACAAGGACACTTGTTCCATTATGTTCATAGAAACTTTATTTATAATAGCAAGAAGCTGGAAAGTACCCAGATGTTCTTCAACAGACGAATGGATACAGAAAATGTGGTACATTTACACAATGGAATACTACATAGCTATTAAAAGCAATGACTTCATGAAATTCTTGTGCAAAATGGATGGAACTAGAAAATATACTGAGTGAGGTAACCCAGTCACAAAAGACCACATATGATATGTACTCACTGATAAGTGGTTATTAGGCAAAAATCTCTGAATACCTATAATGTAACTCATAGACTATATGAAGTTCAAAGTGTGGATGTTTCAGTCCTACTTAGAAGGGAGAACAAAATAATCACAGGAGGTAATGGGAAGAATCTGTGAGGGATAGAGGATGGGGAGGGAAAAGAGGGAGCAGAAGCAGGTGTGGGAAGAGACTGGGGTAGGGAACAGGGACAAGAAGTACAGAGGGTCAGAAAATTGAATAGAGGTGTGTAGCATTGGGGGATGGGAAATGGATGTAACCATTAGAAAGTCCCAGATAACAGGAATGCAAGAATCTCCAATATAACACAATGGGAATGACATTAGCTGAAATATCCAACAAAGGATAGAATCTGTAGAGATGATAACCAGGGGTCAGGCACGGCCACAGGCTGAGGGATGGGACTACCCACCCATTTAAAAACTATTAACCCAGAATTTTTCCCACCTAAAGAAATGCAGGGACATGGAACAGAGACTGAAAAGGCCATCCAGAGACTGCCTCATATAGGGATCCATCCCATCTGCAGACTCCAAGCCCAGACATTATTGCTTATGCCAAGAAGCACTTTCTGACAGTAGCCTGCCATAGTTGACTCCTAAGAGGCTGTGCCAGAGCCTGATCAATACAGATGCAGATACTCACAGCCAACTGTTGTACTGAGCATGGGGACCCCAATGGAAGAGCTAGGGGAAGAAATGAAGAGAATTGCATTCCCATAGGAAGAACAATATCAACTAACCAGACCACCTAGAGCTCCCGGGGACTAGACCACCAACCAAAGAGTATACATGGAGGGATCCATGGCTCTAGCTACATATGTAGAAGAGAATGGCCTTAGTTGGCATCAATGGGAGGGGAGGCCCTTGGTCCTGTTGTGAGTTTATTTCCCAGTGTAGTAGGAAGGTAGAGTGGTGTGATAGGATTGGGTAGTTGGGTGGGGGAGTACCATCCCAAGCAGTGGGGAGGAGGGATGGAATAGAGGGTTTGTGGAGGGGAAACTTGGAAGAAAGATAACATATTAAATGTAAATAAATAAAATAATCAATTTTCTAAAAAGTATATATTATTTTTCCCAGTTCTTGTCACCTTGCTATAAAGTTGATTCAATCATGTGATAAGTATGAATTTGAGTGAGGAATTGCCTCAATCAAGCTGGACCAAGGAAATGTCTGTGGGGGTATTTTCTTTGTTCCCTATTGATTTTGGATACTCTAGGATGCTGTGAACAGTGCTAGTTTAGACAAATAGACTTGGGATTTATATAAGTAATTGAATAAATCAGTCAGTAATATTCCCTGTTTCTGGGTTCTTGCTTAAATCTCCACCTTAACTTTCTTTCCATATGGACAGTTACAAGAATTGCCAGAGAAATAAACCCTTTAGTTCCACAGGATTGTTTGAATCATGGATCTTATCATGTCACCAGTGACCAAGCAAGCTCAGTCAATCAACAGGTTCTCCAGGGCAGGAGCAAGTATTAAAAAGAAAAATGACAATTAGGCGACATTGTAGAATGTTCTCAGACGGTTCTGAGGCTGAGGTGGTTTTATTTTTTTCAATCTGCTTTAATAGTATATTAATTGCATGTAGATAACGAGGTCAGTTCTAGGTAGAATAACCAGCAAAACAATAAACACAAATAGTTAAGGAACAAACAAGACAATAAACAGTCTCTTGATCACTGTTTCTGGGGGCTTAACAGGTTGACCAAGATTTATGAGCCTACTTCCTGGCCCTAGTCCATAGTCATATTCTTGCCTGAAGCCTTCTTCTTTGTTCTAACCTAAAATCAGATTCCTGCCTATGCCTACTTCCTTGACCTCACCCAAAACCAAATTCCTGCTTGAAACCCACTTCCTTATCCAGGCCCAATGATGAATTCCTGCCAAGGTACCCCCCAAACTCCCCACATGACAGAAAGCAAATGCAAATAACAGACAATGGCTATGAGAAGAAGGAAATGCTCAAAAACTTTTGTGCTCATGTACTTAGTTTGGATTAGACATTTTAAGACCCGGACCCTCAGTGGTACTTAATTGGAGTAAGTACATCCTGAGGTTTTTCTGAGAATTTTATTTTACTTTACTTTATTTTATTTTATTTTACTTTATTTTATTTTATTTTATTTTATTTTATTTTATTTTATTTTATTTATTTTATTTTATTTTATTTTATTTTATTTTATTTTATTTTATTTCATTTCATTTCATTTCATTTCATTTCATTTCATTTCCATTTCAAGTGTTATCCCCCTACCCAGTTTCCCCATCTCCCGGAAACCCCTTCTGCTATTCTCCCTCCCTCTGCTTCTATGTGAGTGTTCCTCCACCCACCTACCCACTTCCCACTCTCAATTTCCCTACTTAGGGACATCTATCCATCCTTCATAGGACCAAGGATCAAGAATGTTCCTGTGGGGCTGGGCGGTGGTGGCGCATGTCTTTAATCCCAGCACTTGGGAGGCAGAGGCAAGAGGATTTCTGAGTTCAAGGCCAGCCTGGTCTACAGAGTGAGTTCCAGGACAGCCAGGGCTATACAGAGAAACCGTGTTTTGAAAAAAAAAAAAACAGAAAAAAAAGAATATTCCTGTGGGTGGAGAATGGAGCTTGGCCTAGCCTTGATCCCAGGTGGGAGGAAGAAGCTGTAAAGAGGGTGTTAGAATGGAAAAAGCCCTTAGGGTACCTCAAAATGACTCTTCAAGGAACTTGTTTAAACACAAGAGCTCCAGGTTTGATATTTGGTTTATATAGTACTGACAATATTATAATTTTGTTAGTAGTATTTTTAATATTATTTAGTCTAACAAAATTATAATAAAAATAAATCATGTTTCCTAGTGTATGCATAAGGACTTAAACATCTCATTGGGATGGTTGTAGTTTCTTTAGAGATGGCTGTACTAAGTATAGTGCATGTTTGTTTGTACATGAAGCTTTTGTATGCTACATGATGTTATTCAAGAAAATAAATGTTGTTAAAAAGTAAGTATGTGACCCCCATCTCCTGGGGTTCAAAGTCCAACACCTAACTCTGTCTGATTTTCAAGAGGCCAAACCACAGGTAAGACACCTACCTATGCCCTATGCCAGCCAAATTTCCTTAAAGCACAGTAATATCTCTCAACTGAACCCCATCCCTTGTGCCCATTACCCTGCCTGCATTCCCAGATGCCAGAATGACTCCAGGAAACCCAGATAAGACATTGGTCTATGACTGTCAGCTCCCTATAAAGCAAATCCAACAATTTTAAACCATACCTCATTCCCTAGGGTCAACATTCTAGCCCTCATCTTGGCCTGCTTTACTGAAAGCCATGCTGCCACCAGGTATCAAGGGCTGTTCCAGTTCTAGGAAACTCAGAGGCAATGTTGCTACCCCAAACCTGACATGTTATACAGTGAACAAAAAAATGACAGGGCAGACAACCTTACTGGACCTGAAGACTTGATTATCAGAAACCAAGGCTACTCAATCCAGAAGTTAAGGTAGGAATTATAAAATCAGGGAAAAATTATGCAAAAGTTTTTTTTAATAAAGTTAAACTCAGAAATCAGAACTGAAATGTATAGTAACCCCAAAATCCAGATGACTATGATCAAAGACACTTTGTCATGTGATGTACTGATGATTGAAACTGCAAAAACCTATCAATATAATCCACAATATAAAAAAATTGGGAGAAAAAAATCACACAAACATCTCATTAGATGCTGAGAAACTCTTTGAAAAAATTTATTGCCCCCTTCATGAAAAAATTCTTGACAGATATGGGTGCAGCTGCATACAGAATTGGAAAAACAGCAACACCAACTCCATACCTGACTGAAGGCCGAGATAGAGAAATGGCATGAGGAGACTGCTTCCAGCTTTCTCGCTACTAGGCAATGAAGGACTTCTATTAATCTTAGCATTCTAAAATAAAGAGGAGGCATTGCCACGGACCGACTCAGTCAGAACACACACACCCGTGGGGAACCAGGGTCTTTGGTATGCAGGAAGGTACAGGTCCAGTGATTGACAGACAGACACACACTAGATCTGAACGCGTCTGAATACACTTTACTGTTCTGAGGCAGGAACTTTTATACACATAAGTTGGCATTACATTACTGAAGAAAAAATGTATCCAGTGAAGTGTTTACAAAGAATGGTTACCATGAGTATCTGGCACAAGGAAATACAAAATCAATCAGGTATGAACTTTAGAGAATACGTACAAAGCCATCACGTCCCTCTGTAGTTAATGATAAACTAGTAATTCAAAAGTTCTTGAGAACACTTAGTTATACCACTAGGTCTATTGTTAGTGTAGTCTTTGTCTAATATCCTGCTTCCTTCTTGTGAGACTCTTTTAGGCTCACTTTGAAACTTTATTTAACTGATGCTTTCCATGTCAGAGTGCCAATGCCACCCAGCCATACAAATGCATATATTGTTGAGAGGTTAATTCTTTAATGTATTTAGGTAGTAACTGTATAGCTGATCAAAAGGCAAAGCAATGGATCTCTAGAAGATAAATCATGGCCAGTGCTGTAGCTCAAAGCATGAACTCTCGTTAGCTTTAAACGCCTGGGTGCTCACAGCTCTTGCTGCCAAGAACAATTTGTAAGTAAAGAAACAGGTTAAAGAAAGTCAAACAGGCAAGGCTTGCCATGAGAAATTCAGCTCAGTATTATCTCCGGCCAAGGAGGCCCACAGCGACTTCCATCTTGGACAGCCTTGCTATACAAGACTTTTCCCAGTAAATATCACACAGCTTCCACCGGGATTGCAGCTTGGCTGCGCAAAATTATGGTATCCAAGAGGTTCATGTGATATCTCCCGCTTTTATATTTTTTAATTTGAGCTCATGAATATCTCTTTTGGCAGCAGAAATGGAGGAGAAGACTAGTTTGAAAATTAGTGGAACGAAGAAGAAGAAAAATTGCTCCTGCAGCCATGGCAAAAACAATAATCCAATGTATCCAACTTATAGGGTTCAGAGATTTCAAACCAGAACTAAAAGACTGAGCCAAATCTTCCAAGTTAACTGATCCATCATGTGCTTTGCTCATAACCACAATTTGAGTTTTTAGTTGAGTTCAGCATCTTCTTCTCGTTCACTCTCTGCTTTCTCTTCTGATTCCTTGATAGAGGCTCTTTGGTGAAATGGTCAGATGAGTCTGTCTGGGATCCAGATTGGACTTTCTGCATCCTATGGGAAACACAAGCATACCCTCTCTCAGAGGAAGTTAAAGCATCTGGTCCTTTCTAGGATCCGGTTAATAGATCTTTCCATATTACTTGTGGAAGTTGTTCTCTTTATTAGTTGAGCCATATCATGAGAAATATCATTATCTTTCCAAATTCCCAACAAATGGTTTTTAGTATGAGTCCAATTATGTTGCTCATCATAGATCAATGGCGTTACGCATATGTATCGAAAGCTGGCATGACATCTGGTGGAAAGCTGAACCTTAATATTTTCTATCTCTTGTCCTACCTCCAGAACTACATCCTCTAAAGCATCAAGCTTTGCTTCTAATTTTTTACCTATAACTTCTTGCTTTACCAGTGGCAAGGAAACATTCTTATTTAAATTGTTAATGAAGTGTGCAGTCTTCATTTCTGAGACTAAAACAACTGATGAAACTGTAAGTGAAGTCACAATAGCTATTAAAGCACTGATATCTAACATCAAAGCTGCTACAAAACGCTTTGGCCTAATAAGCTCATTAATTCTTATAACTATCTGCAAAGCCTCATTGTCAAACCAAGCATCATCCTTCAAATCTACAGGAAGCATTACATAGGAAGGCCTTTGTAATATCAAAATGCATGAATAAGATTCAATCAACTGATGATCAATACAATTAGTCAAAATACATTTGGAACAGTGAACTTCATAAGAATGTTCTAGTTTAGTAACTTTTAAATCTGCAGGTCTTCCAGCAAGTATACTATAAGGATAGCTCAGACAAGATCTAATTCCTATAGGAATAGTTGAGGATACCCGTAGAGCAGCGAGATCAAGCCCTGTCATCTTTGTCAGCATCTTCTTCTCTTTCACTCTCTGCTTTCTCTTCTGATTCCTCGATAGAGGCTCTTTGGTGAAACGGTCAGATGAGTCTGTCTGGGATCCAGATTGGACTTTCTGCATCCTATGGGAAAACACAAGCATACCCTCTCTCGGAGGAAGTTAAAGCATCTGGTCCTTTCTAGGATCCGGTTAATAGATCTTTCCATATTACTTGTGGAAGTTGTTCTCTTTTTATTCCTCCCCAATGTTTCATAGCACGGGAGTTTCCTTGTTCATCAGTATTAAATGATTTATCACAAAAAGAGCATGATTCAAAAGGTGATGGGGAGAAAATATTTATTAGCAGCCCTGAGGTGTTCAATCTGATTTTTCAAAGTTTGATGAGATCTTTCAATTATTGCCTGTCCTTGAGGATTATATGGTATTCCTGTAGCATGGTGTATATCCCATGCTCGCAGAAAGGAAACAAAAGCCTTAGATGTATAAGCTGAAGCATTATCTGTCTTAATTCTTAATGGCTTTCCCATCATCATGAAGTTTTGTACAAGATGTTGAATTACATGTTTCACAGCTTCTCCACTTCTAGCAGAGGCAAACAGCACATGAGAATAAGTATCCACTGTCACATTAACATAAGCCAATTTTCCAAATTCCGGGATGTGTGTAACATCCATTTGCCATAAAGCTAATGCTTTAAGGCCTCGGGGATTTACCCCCATTTTTTGTGGATGGTAAACTTGAGGACAATTACCACAATCCTTGACTATCTGTCTGGCTTGTTCTCTAGTAATATGAAACATCCTTCTAAAAGCAAGAGCATTTTGATGATGTAGTTCATGACTATTTTTTGCCTCTAATACATTCATGATTGTTTCTCTAGTTAATGCATCAGCCATATAATTTCCTTTACTAAGAGGGCCTGGTAAGTTAGAATGACCCCGTATATGTCCTATATAAATTTTTTTCTGTTCTTTCTCTAATCTTATTTTGCAATTGCTGCAATATATTTAAAATTTGAGAGTGCCCTGAAAGTAAGGCTGTTTCTATGGCTGGAAACAGAGTGACCACATATTTTGAGTCTGTATAAAGATTAAATTTTTCTGTAAAATTTTGAAAAGCAAGTAGAACTGCTCTTATCTCTGCTTGCTGAGCAGAAGTCTGCATACCTTCCTCTATCAGAGGCTTTTGCCCTGGCACATAGACCACAAACCTCCCATTAGAGGAGCCATCTGTGAAAATACATAAGGCAGACTCCAAAGGTTATGAAGAACACTTATTTGAGAAAATTATTTCTGTTTCCTTATAAAATTCAGTTAAAGGATGTTTAGGATAGTGATATTTAATTTGTCCTGTATAACAATGCAATTCCCCAATCATCATCTTCCATCAATAATATTTCAAATTTCCTTTTATTATATGGTAATATAATATTATGCATTTCTTTTCCAAATAATTCCCTGGATCTCATTCTTCATTTATTAATCAATAATGAGCACATATATATGGATAAGAAGCCAACATTTTCTGTTGCACATGAGGTAAATGTATCCATTCCAGCACACCATCCTGGCATAAGCATCCAGTGGGAGTGTAAGGTGTTTTAAAAATTATCGAGTCCCACTCTTTATCATAAGATATCTGCTTTACCCTTGCATAATTTAATTTTTCTTCCACCAATGCTAAAGCTTTTATGGCTTCTTGAGTCATAACTCTCAGAGACTTAGGATCAGTATCCCCTTGTAATAGTTGAAACAAAGGACTTAATTCTCCTGTAGTAATTTTCAAAGAAGGCTAATCAATTAATATTTCCTAATAATTCCTGAAAATCATTTAAAATTTTTTAATTTGTCTACCCTAATAGAAACCTTTTGTGAGGCAATATAATCATCATAAATCAACTGTCCCAAATAACTTAAAGGTCTATTCTTTTGTATCTTATCTGGGGCTATTACTAATCCAAATTTGGTTAAATGTTCAATTGTATAGGATAATATTTCCTTATTAATTTTGATACCTTCTATATGGCCTTCTCAAGTTTACAGCTGGTACACTAAAAGCAAATCTTTTATAATCTTCAGTATGTAATTTTATAGCAAACAGCAATCTTACAAATCAATTACTATCACATCCCATCCTGCTGTAACTGCCACTGGAGAGGGCAGTCTTGGCTGCAAAGCTCCCATGTCTTCCATGGTAGCATTTACTGCCCTAAGGTCTTGCAGCAATCTCCATTTCCCTGATTTTTTCTTTATTACAAATATGGGAGTATTCCAAGAACTGTTACTTTCTTCAAGATGTCCCTTTTCTAATGTTCTTGCACAAGTTGTTCTACAGCCCGTATTTTTTCTTCTGTCAGGGGACACTGATTGAGCCATACAGGCTGTTCTGATTTCCAACTTAGTTTATTTGCATACAACAAGCCCTCAGCGGCCCCTATGAAAATGCTGTTCACTCAGATTATCTGAGGTCACTAATTTTACATCCATGTCACTCATCATGTCTCTTCCCCACAAAGAGAAGGGGAGAGAAGGAATAACATAAGGCTGAATCATCCCTGTCTTTCCTTCTAATTCCCATTTCAGGAACTGTGAACTCTGAGCCACATTAGAGGATATCCCTAAACCTAACAAAGAGGAAGAAGTCCTCTTACACGGCCAAGACGAAGGCCAATCTTTTCCTGCTATGCACATCTTATCTGCCCCTGTATCCAAGAGTCCTTGAAACAACTTTCCATTTATCCTAACTGTTTTAAAAGGTCTTTCCATACCAATATTGTGGACCCATGACACAACATCTGTAGAAACAAACTTCCCTTGTCCACGTTTATGCTTTAAGATTGGATTAGAGAAGTTTAGATAAGGCAGGAGCAGAAGCTGAGCTATTCTCTGCCCTTTGTGAATTTGTATAGTTTCTTTTAATGGTCTAATCATGACTTTTATTTCTCCTGTGCTATCACTATCAATCACACCAGGCAACACTTCAAAATTCTTTTTATAATTTGAACTACAGCCAATTATTAACCCTACAGTTCCCTGTGGCAGAGTTCCCAAGGTAGAGGTAGAAACTAAGGAGACACCGTCCCATCTAGAGAATATTACATCTTCACAAGAGGCTAAATCTAAACCAGCACTACCAGGAGTAGCTCTAGGCAAATCATGTATAGTAAATTCAGGAGCCTCAGGATTCAGAGGACTCCCTGATGTAACTACAGTATTTCCCTCTCTTTCAAGTTCGGGGCTGAGAGGCTGCCCCTGATTTAGTTAAGTCTTTTCCTCTTTCTTTTCCCCTGTAAGGGGTGTTCCACACTTGTAGAACTTAGACTTACACTCTTTTTTTGTAATGTTTGCCTCTCTGGCAACGAGGGCACACTCCTGGGGGAGAACCCCTTCTATTGGAGTCCCTCTTATTGTTTCCTGGACATTGTCTTTTCATATGTCCTAATTTCCCACATTTAAAACAAGTGGGCTTGGAGGATCCTTTCCCTCCTCCACCATAAGTCTTTTTAACATAGGCACTGAATTTCTCTCCCTTCATAACTGCAGCGTAGGCCATGTTTTGGACTACGGCTGGTGAGGCATCCGTGCAGACTTTTATATAGTCCTGCATTGTTCCTGTCTTTCTGACAGGCCTTATGATATCTTGACACAAAGCATTAGCATTCTCCCAAGCCAACTGCTTAAGGAGTATCTCAAAGAACTCCCTGGTTGTACTTTCTGAAACTTTTAACCCTCTGCTAGCCATCATATGCTTAAATACTGAAAAGAACATTCGTCCCTGCTTTGACTCGGTCTGCCCCATGATATCAGTTTACTTGCACTTAACCAGTCAGCCTTTACCAGCGGGACCACGACTCCCTCGCAAGAGCCGGCCTGTTACCTTGAAAGAAAAAAAAAGAAGGAAAATTACCTGCCCAAATGTCCCTGTTCAGAGGCGCCAACTGCCACGGACCGACTCAGTTGGAACACACACACCAGTGGGGAATCAGGGTCTTTGGTATGCAGGAAGGTACAGGTCCGGCGAATGACAGACAGACACACACTAGATCTGAATGCGTCTGAATGCACTTTACTGTTCTGAGGCAGGAACTTTTATACACATAAGTTGGCATTACATTACTGAAGAAAAAATGTATCCAGTGAAGTGTTTACAAAGAATGGTTACCATGAGTATCTGGCACAAGGAAATACAAAATCAATCAGGTATGAACTTTAGAGAATACTTACAAAGCCATCACGTCCCTTTGTAGTTAATGATAAACTAGTAATTCAAAAGTTCTTGAGAACACTTAGTTATACCACTAGGTCTATTGTTAGTGTAGTCTTTGTCTAATATCCTGCTTCCTTCTTGTGAGACTCTTTTAGGCTCACTTTGAAACTTTACTTAACTGATGCTTTCCATGTCAGAGTGCCAATGCCACCCAGCCATACAAATGCATATATTGTTGAGAGGTTAATTCTTTAATGTATTTAGGTAATAACTGTATAGCTGATCAAAAGGCAAAGCAATGGCTCTCTAGAAGATAAATCATAGCCAGTGCTGTAGATCAAAGCATGAACTCTCGTTAGCTTTAAATGCCTGGCTGCTCACAGTTCTTGCTGCCAAGAACAATTTGTAAGTAAAGAAACAGGTTAAAGAAAGTCAAACAGGCAAGGCTTGCCATGAGAAATTCAGCTCAGTATTATCTCCGGCCAAGGAGGCCCACAGCGACTTCCATCTTGGACAGCCTTGCCATACAAGACTTTTCCCAGTAAATATCACACAGCTTCCACCAGGATTGCAGTTTGGCTGCGCAAAATTATGGTGTCCAAGAGGTTCGTGTGATAAGGCATACTTCCTCAAACACAGGCTCTTGGTATTCTGCCAAGAAAGCTGCAAACCCAAGGAAGTAACCTTCCTGATCCTTTTCTCTTGAGAAAGTATCTTGGTTTACAGTATAGTTAAGCAACACAACTAATAGTTGGACTGCAGACAGATTTCTCAGTCTGCAAGGAGTTTTGTGTCACCTTGAACTAAATAAGCTATTGCTAGGGAAACAGCACTTGGTATAAAGTAGAAACTGCGAAATCTTTGTTCTGCTTTGGCCTTTAAAGGAAGCTGGAAACTTTGAGTAAACTGTATATTGGCTGAATTGGCTGTGTTCTGGTTAGTGTGACCCTCATTTGGGACCCCATTGACACACGAGGTGTTGACAGGCTGATATCTAAAATATATAAAGAATGCAAAAAGCTAGATATTATAAAACCCAAAATAATCCAATTTATAAATGGGGTAAAGATCTAAACAGAAAATTCACAACACAGAAATATATAATATCCGAGAAAAACTTCAAGTAATGTTCAACATCCTTAGTAATCAGAGAAATGCAAATCAAAACAACTATTAGATTCCATCTTTCTTCATTAATTACTTTCTTTATGCACTGTGCACTTTGCATCCTGGTGTCTTTACCCTCTCCTCCAATACCTACCCGTGCAATTCTTCCCCCAGTTACCCCTCTACTTCTCCTCAGATAATGGGGAGACCCCTTTGGGTACCAGCCTGCCCTGGTACATCAAGTTGCAGCAGGACTAAGCTCATCCTCTCTTTCTGAGGCCCAACCAGGCAGTCCAGGTAGGGGAATGGAATCCAATGCCAGACAAAAGAGACAAAGATAGACTTCATAATAAATGTAATGAAATCTGTAGGGAAACCAAGTTGCACATCTGTGACAAATAGTTAAGAGGCCAAGATACAACCACTATATGATATTTTTTGGTATTTAAGTCTCTGTGGGCCCACATGGGCCCATGATAGTTGACTCTGTAGGTCTTCTTGTGGTGTCCTTGACCTCTGTATCTGGCTTGCTTAATCCTATTCCCTACTCTTCCTCAAGACTCTACAAAATTAACCTGATATTTAGTTGTACATCTCTACGTCTGTTCCCATTGCTGCTGGATGAAGACTTTTAGGAGACAGTTATGTTAGGGTCCTGTCTGCAAGCATAGCAGAGGATCACTAATCTTATCAGGACTTGGCTCATTCCCAACTAGGACTAGTCATTAGTTGTCCATTCCCTCAGTCTCTGCTTCATCTTTATCCCTGATCTTGTAGGTTGGACAAATTTTATATCAAAGGTTTCTGAGAAGGTTGATTTTTCCCCTCCCTCCCTGCTGGCTAGAAAAAAAGCCATTTTATTCTCCATAGCTACAACTGCTAGGAGTCTCAGCTATGGTAATCTCCATAGTCTCCCAAGAGAAGCCCAACCCCTGTCCATTTTCCAGCTAGTCTCAGAAATGTACTGTCAAAATGGCTAAAATCAAAACTTAAAGAACAGTTCATGCTGGTGAGAATGTGGAGCAAAGTGAACTTTCCTCCATTGCTGATGGCAGTGCAAACTTGTACAATGAGTTTGTATATCTATTTAGTGGTTTCTTAAAAAAATTGAGAATAGATATACCTCAAGACCCAGCTATACTACTCCAAGGCATATATCCAAAGATGGTCAAAAATACAAGTCACTTGCTTATTTATGTTCATAGCAGTTTTATTTGTAATAGTCAAAAAATAAAATCAACATAAATGCTCCTCTACCAAAAACTGGATAAAAACATGTGCTACATTTTCTTTTTTCTTTTTCTTTTTTCTTTTTTCTTTTTTTTTTAGACAGGGTTTCTCTGTGCAGCCTTGGCTGTCCTGGAACTCACTCTGTAGACCAGGCTGGCCTCGAACTCAGAAATACGCCTGCTCTGCCTACCAAGTTCTGGGATTACAGGCGTGCGCCACCACTGCCTGGCTCTACATTTTCAAGATAGAGTATTAATCAACTATTAAAATAAATCACATCGTGAAAAGTCTAGGCAAATAGATAGAAGAAGAAAAAAAATTATATCTCAAGATCTCCATGTCAAGATCCAGGTCAGAAATTTGTGTCTCCCAGTCTCAATATCTAGATCACAGGTGAACCCTTACAATTCTGAATTATAGTTCATTCTAGATATATTCAAGTTGACAACCAGGGATAGCCATTACAGTATGCCAAGGCTGGGTAATATCCATGGAATGTATCCACTTTTCTGAAGAGAAAGGGAAGAGAAGTAGATGAGAATGATGAGGGAAAAAAATCTAGGAGAAAAGATGGAAGAAGACTGTGAACAGCATATAAATACATTAATTAATTAAATTTAACAAAAGATATGTAGGTACAAACAACTAAGAAAATTAAAACTAAGAAAATTGCCCAGTAGTTTTACAATGTATATTAACAACTTTCCTGTTTAGATATAAAATACACTAAATTACTTGTTGACAAAATTTTAAATTAACCATGTTATTTTTAAAAAGCTTCCAACATCACATGTGCATTTACATGCATTGACAATGAAAGAGGATAAGATTTTTAGTATGTATTGTGTCTATATTAACACTAGTTGTTTTCTTAATCTTGGTTTATTTTACTGATATAGTGGCCCAGAGATTCAGCTATACAGAGAAAAGTGTCAAATCAAACACAATCATACATGAACATGTGTCACCCCTCCTAACACACAAATCAACACACACGCATAAACAGACAGGTATATTGTTGCAATTATTTTTTCGAGACAGGATTTCTCTGTGTGGCCCTGGCTGTCCTGGAACTCACTCTGTAGACCAGGCTGGCCTCAAACTCAGAAATCCCCCTGCCTCTGCCTCCCAAGTGCTGGGATTAAAGGCGTATGCCACCACCGCCGGGCTTGTTGTGAATTTCTGATACTTCTCTCAATGTACATTTTTCTTAATAATAACAAACTGAAAATAAAAATCAGAATGTGTCAAAGGAGTAGTTTACTTCAGTTTCATTTTATTTTTCTCATTTGATTTATATAATCTTTTGCTTAACTTCTTTAGTGGAAGGACAAAAATTTTCTTAAATTAGAGTGTAGCATGGAGAAGGAATATATCCCCAGGGTAGAGATCATTTCCTACTTAAACAGCACTTGTGTTAGACAGTGCATTAAATATTTGAAATTGCTTTGCATGCTACAGATAAAAGAATTATTTAAGCCTTAAAACCCAAACTTACCTAAACTGTCTTTTATGAATTAATACAGGTAAGACTAAGATTTAACTTAATATAAGCACAAACTAAATTTTACTTATAGGTATCTAGAACTTGTCTTTTTTAAATATCCACTGAAATGGAATTGAATAACTGAAAAGAATCTTGTACATATGCATTTTTATCTCAAATATTGTTTTATTTTTTTCATTGTCATGTGTTATAGTGCAGATCAAAGTAGAACAAGATGAGAACTATGCAAATATATATGTATATAAATATATGTAAATCCATATGGACAGTATCTTTTGTGTTACCTTGTATCAGCAAGTTTAGATATTTTATTCATTTAATGGTATTATTTTTCTTTTATCAAGCATTCATTTCAGCTATTCACATATTTATCTGCTTTATAGGAATAAGTTGCAGATCATAGCCATAAAAATATACATTTTAAGATGGTCAAGAATGAGCATCATTAAAATATATCTGCAGTATACTGTAGTCACAGGTATAACTAGTTGTTAACTTTTAAATCTGGTAATTTAATATGAAAATATTATAGAATAATTAGCATATTCCTATATGCTTTAATTATTTCTGCCAAAATAAAAACTTTTCTGAACTCATATAATCATATAAGACTTTTAGCCTTTGTATCCTCATTTTATAAATTTTATCAGAGAAGTGTAAGACCTGTGTACACATCAATGTTAAATGCATTATTTAAAATAAGAGTAACTGTAGGAAAGGCAAGCATCCATTTAAAGAAGATGACAGATAAATGAGTATAAAGTACTAGAATAAAAATAAATCCTTGTATGTTAAAAAATGCGAGTAGCTTTTTTAGTTTGAGAATTAATTTTGTTATCTAAAGGTTTTCAACAGACAAAAACAATAGCAATAAATGCAAACATCCTAAATTCACAGAAGTAGAAACATGCAATCTGAAAAATAGATTAATTATTAAAATATTGATAAACACAGAGTGCCTATGTGGCTTAAAAGAAGAAAATTAATTTACCAGGGTCTACTATCAAACCCACAAAATACACAACATTTAGTACATTAGAAAATATACAGAACAATTTTTTATGCTTTTCCGGGACAAATCTTTAAAGAAAATTTGGAGCATTGCCACGGACCAACTCAGTCGGAGCATCACACCCGTGGGGGAATCAGGGTCTTTGGTATGCAGGAAGGTACAGGTCCGGTGAATGACAGACAGACACACACAAGATCTGAGTGTGTCTGAATGCACTTTACTGTTCTGAGGCAGGAACATTTATACACCCTAAGTTGGTATTACAGTGAAATGTTTACAAAGAATGGTTACCATGAGTAACTGGCACAAGGAAATACAAATGAATCAGGCATGAACGTCAGAGATTACACACAAGGTTATCGCGTCCCTCTGTAGTCAATAATAAATTAGTAATTCAAGAGTCAGAGACTACACACAAGGTTATCGCGTCCCTCTGTGGTCAATAATAAATTAGTAATTCAAGAGTCAAAGATTACACTATGTTTGGGTATTTTCTTGTGAGACTTCCTCAGGCTTATTTTGAAACTTTACTTAACTGAAGGTTTCCATGTCAGAGTGCCAAAGCCAGTTAACCATACAAATAATATAAATTGTTGGGAGGTTAATTCTTTAATGTATCTAGGTAATAACTGTACAGCTGATTATAAGCAAAGCAATGGATCTCCAGAGGATAAATCATGTCCAGTACTGTAGTTCAAAGAATAAACTCTGAGTGAACTGTCACGCCTGGATGCTCGCACCTCTGGCTGGCAGGGACATCTTGTAAGTAAAAGAACAGGTCAGATAAAGGGTTACACAGCTTGCCATGAGAAATTTCAGCTCAGCTCTATCTGCAGCCAAGGAGGCCCACAGCGGCATTCATCTTGGACAGCCCTGCCAAACAAGGCTTTCCCCAGTAAATATCACACAGCCTTCGCCTGGATTGCAGCTTGGCTGCGTGAAATTACAGTATCCAAGAAATGCGCAGTGATAGAGCATATACAAGGCATATACTTTTTCCTCAGGGGCAATGGGAATGTTCAAAGAGTGTTACCATTCCTTTATGCATGATAAAATGGATCCAAGGACAAGAAAATTCTTGTCACTTTTCTTTGAATGATCCCTACAGATGAAATTCACAGAAATCAGGGCAGAGGACAATGCTTCCACAGCAACAGAGTTTCTTCTCCTGGGATTTTCAGACCTTCCCAACTTACAAGGAATACTATTTGGGATGTTCGCCATAATTTACTTACTCATAATTGTGATAACTAGAGTTGTCCTGCACTGCAAAAGCCCATGTATTTTTTCCTGGCAAATTTTTCTTCTCTGGAAATCTGTTATGTATCAGTCACTCTTCCTAGGATTCTGTTTAACATTGCTGTTCAAGAAAAAAATATTTCTGTCCTCAGCTGTGCCACACAGATGTGTTTCTTCCTTATACTGGGAGCCACTGAGTGCTTCCTGCTGGTTGTGATGTCCTATGACCATTATGTAGCCATATGTAACCCTCTGCACTATAGTCTGGTCATGAACCCAACAAAGTGCACTCAGCTAGCAGCAGGCTCCTGGCTTGGAGGCATGCCAGTCCAGATAGGACAAACCTGTCAGATATTCTCTCTACGTTTTTGCAATTCTAACCAAATCAACCACTTCTTCTGTGACATACCACCCATTCTCAAGCTGGCCTGTGGAGACACTTCAATCAATGAGCTGTCTGTCTATTTAGTGGGTTTCCTGTTTGCTGCAGTCCCTTTTATGTTGATTCTTGCATCTTACAGCAAAATCATTGCTACCATTTTGAAGTTGCCAACAGCGACAGGACAGGCAAAAGCATTCTCAACATGTTCTTCCCATTTGCTTGTGGTGATTTTGTTTTTTGGATCTGCTACTGTTACATACTTGAGGCCAACATCCACCCATTCTCCAGGAACTGATAAACTCTTTTCTCTATTTTACACCATTGTGACTCCCATGTTAAATCCAATGATATACACCCTTAGAAACAAGGAGGTGATTTCTGCACTGAGAAAACTGTTAGGTGTAAAGTAGTCATTGGAGTTATGGAAAGCTTCTTACACAGGTACTAAAGATATGCATCAGCTTTTATTCATATCTCTGAGGTATAATCAGTTTATGCTTTTCTCATGCCTCTGCTACTCTGAATAATCACCTGACATATATTCTCTTTTAAAACAATCTATATATACTAGTCTGTCCACATAAAATAAAATGTAATGAAAGAAGTATATTTTGATATGAAAGCAATACAATTTGGTTAGAGTTTTTATAGGAAAATACACCTGATTCTGAAACTTGTAACATAAAATTACAGATAGATATCTTAACAATCTAACCAATAAATATATCAATGTTTGTTGTTATTCTTTCATTCAGCATTATTCAAGTTTAACTGTAGTATTTTAATATCAATGTTTGTTGAGTGAATTATTGAGTTAAGGGGACAGTTGAAATTAATATACTGTGCTTAAACTTATGGCAATTCCTGTCCATATCACAACATAAATATGAAAAAAATCTTTCTACCTATTATTAATCTATATTTCATTTATCCAAAATATTAACTATGATAAATCTGCTTTGGTGTTCCCAACGTCTTTTTTTTTCAGTAAACAAGTTTCTTGATCATACAGTTATTCTAATTAATTTCTATAAGTTGCACCCAACATTCTGACATTTCAAGAGACATGATAAGATGATTCAGTGGGCAAGAAAGCTTTTGATTCAATTATATAACCTCGGTTTTAAAACCCATCACCTATGTTAAAGTATGGCAAGATTATACATGTTACTATAGCCCCAGTACTGCTGGAATCAATAGAGAAGCATTGATAGATTTTCTCTGGCCAGTTTACTTTCAGATAAAGGAATAATATCATCAGACACACAAGCACATGCACGCCCCCCCCACATGTGCATATATATATACACACACACAGATTGTGAAGATGTAAAGGAAAACCGATATGCTCCTTTGGCCTCTGTTAGAGCACAGGTATGCACTTCTGTATTCACAGATTGTACTCCTCGCATATGCATGCAAACACATATGCACATATAAATATATACATATACATACATGCACATACACCCCCCACACATATTCCAAAAAATAATGTTTCAGGTTATGATTATTATGAGATTACATTTCTACATATCCTGAAGCTCCTGTGGCCATAGGTTGGAGCTTCTTTAATCCATGTATTAATATAAACACAATAGAATTTGAGTATTAAATATCTAATTTTTATCTGAAATATACTGTCATATAGAACATCAGTAAACTATTTATTTATTTATTTATTTATTTATTTATTTTGGTTTTTCGAGACAGGGTTTCTCTGTGTAGTTCTGGCTGTCCTGGAACTCACTCTGTAGACCAGGCTGGCCTCAAACTCAGAAATCTGCCTGTTTGCCTCCCAAGTGCTGGGATTAAAGGCGTGCGCCACCAACACCTGGCTAGTAAGCAATTTATGATAGGTTAAAACAGAGCAAATGAAACTCATTGAATTTATTGAGCTTGCCTCTATGGAACA
Organism: Apodemus agrarius; assembly: GCA_964023405.1. NCBI lineage: Eukaryota > Metazoa > Chordata > Mammalia > Rodentia > Muridae > Apodemus > Apodemus agrarius. The sequence continues at coordinate 96,149,293 of OZ030008.1, read as the reverse complement.
TTTTATAAACCCATTCAAGTTCCCTAAAGGTCATTAAGTCATTTTTATGGAATATGTGAGGAAAAAAACTATTACTTGTCAAACAGGTTAATTTTACTTGTGCATAAATAATAGTCGAAGAATCATAATTAATTTCCTTTTTTTTTGTTTTTGTTTTTGTTTTTCGAGACAGGGTTTCTCTGTAGTTCCAGCTATCCTGGAACTCACTCTGTAGACCAGGCTGGCCACGAACTCAGAAATCCACCTGCTTCTGCCTCCCAAGTTCTGGGATTAAAGGCGTGCACCACCACCACCCAGCCATAATTAATTTTCTTAATGATTAAACTACGAATATAGAAGTGAGTGGCACTAACAGCAGGCAACTACAGAAAAGGAAGGAAACTGAGGCATCAGGATTTAAGTTACAGTTTTTAATAGGGCAAACTGAGTAAGCAATATGGTAAGAGGCTGAATGGTATGGTACTGAACTGACTTTTTTCCTTTCTTTTTAATTTTCCTTTCTTTTGTTTTATTTTTTTATTATTATTGTTTAAAGAGTGAGGTCACTCTTTGCTCTTAAAATGCAAAATTCTTATAGTCTCACTGAGGATATAAATTGATCATGCATGATAGGTTCCAGAGGGCAGTGTTGATCTGCTCACAGCTGTAGTTTGACTCAAACATACATGTACTTTCATTGGGATTCTTACTGAGATTAGAAGTAACAGTGTGAATTGTTGTCCAACAACTTTAACATTAAAACTACAAAACTGTGAAAGTCCACCTTAAAGAAATGTAGTACTCAACACCTCAATATTAAGAAAACAAGAATTTTATAAAATAGTGTGAAATTCTTGCTTATATATTTCTAGGACATTAGTATGGCTTATAGAGATGCATAAAAAAGGTCAACACTTTAGTCATTAAGGAAAAACATATGACAACAGATTGTGGTGTCATTTTTTCCCCTCTTTTAATGACTACCACCAAAAAGTTGAAAGACAGAGCTGGGAGGGTTTTGTTGTGAAGAGACAGTCTATCAATTAAATACATATACAGCCCTTCTAGATACCTGAATTCAAGTCCCATCACCCATCCAAGGTTTCTCGCCATTGCCTGTAATTAGATGAAGGCCACGGTGCATCTTGCTGCGTCTGGCCTCTTTTTGCAGTAAAACTCAGGTATGCATAACTGCATACAAACATGCAGGTATATACATATAATAATTTAAGAAGAGACCAGAGTTATTGGCAAGAACACTTAGCAGATAAGCATATTTGTTGTGCAAGCATTGTGATCTGAGTTCTTCAAATACATAGAAATGTAGAAGTAGAGATTCAAGTCCCTAAAATTATTCTCTGGCTGCCATATTAATGACACAAATATCATTCAAACATTAGTAATGATGTAAATGTAAACATGAGTGAAGATGATAGGTAATGGATAGGATTAGGGGATAAATGGATTTTTGAGAATTTGTGAAATATTAATTAGAGTAGGTATTATATGAAAATCTGAGAGTTCCTCAAATTATGAAAATAAGCATATCATATTTTATCAATTATATTATTAATTATGTGATCTACAGTTATCAAACCAGTATTCTTGTGAGATACTTGAACAGTGGTGTTTATGTTGGCATAGTTCATAACATTCACAGTATTTCATGAATCTAAGTGTCCTTTAGCAACTAAGTGGATAGAGAAAAACTTAGTTCAGGTATAGTTAAAAAAAGAGGCTTGTCATATGTGGTGAAGTGAATGTATCTATCTGTCTATCTATCTATCTATCTATCTATCTATCTATCTATCTATCTATCATCTATTAATATAGTGATTTCTTTATTTACTTTATATTTCAATCACTGTCCTCTCTTCTCAGTGTGCCCCTCCCACTGTCCCTCCTTCCCCCAACTTGCCTTCTCCTCTGAGAGGGTGAAGGCATGTCCTGTGCATCCTATAACCCTGGCATATACAACCTCCTGCTGTGCTAGGCACAAACTCTCCCACTGAAGCCAGAAAAGGCAGCCCAGTTAGGGAACTGGGATCCATTGGCAAGAATAGCTTTAGGGAAAGCCCCTGCTCTAATTGTTAGGGGACCCTCAAGAAGACACCACTTCATTCTCCTACATATATGTGTGATAGTAGATTCAGCTCATGTATGCATTTTGCTTGGTTGTTGAGTCTCTGAGAGCCTCTAAGGCTCCAGGTTAGCTCACTCTGTTGGTATTCCTGTAGAGTTCTTATACCTTCCAGGGAATGCTGTCCTTCTCTCATATTTTCCTGATCTCCCTGAGATCTGTCTAATTTGTAGCTGTGAGCATCTGCATTTGTTTGAGTCAGCTGCTGAGTGGAGCCTCTCAGAGGAAAGGTATGCTAGGCTCCCATCTGCAAGTAAAACAGAGTATCATTACAAGTGTCAGGGATTGTGACTTGCCCTTGGGAAGTGTCTCAAGTTCAGATGGCCATTCCTTCAGGCTCTAATCCACTTTTGTAATGCATTTCTTATACACATGATACATTTTGCATTGATAGTTTTCTGGGTGGGTTAGTGTTCTTATTCTTGCACTGGGGGGAACTGCATAGCTACAGGAGGTGGCTACTTCAGATTCTATATCCCCACTGCTAAGAGTCACAGTTAGAATCAAACTTAGTGACATCTGGAAGGATTATACCACATTCTAGAGATATATCCTAAACCCCTCCACCACCAAGAACTATAGCTTCCTGTTCAGGCTGCTTTCCATCTGGCTATCTCTCCTGTCTATCCTCATACTTGTTTTTGACCCCCCCCCCACATTCCCATTCATATCCCCTCTCCCACAACATTTGCTCATTCTGTCTGCCTCCTATGACTGTTTTATTCCCTCTTTTCAGTGAGATTCAAGCGTCTTCCCTTGGACCTTTTTTCATTTAGCATCTCTGGGTCTGTGGAGTTACCATGGTTATCCAGTACTTTTTGCTAATATCCACTTACAAATGTGCACATACTATAAGTGGTTTTTTTTTTTTTTGATTTGGTTTTTCGAGACAGGGTTCTCTGCATAGCACTGGCTGTCCTGGAATTCACTCGGTAGACCAGACTGGCCTCGAACTCAGAAATCTGCCTGCCTCTGCCTCCCAGAGTGCTGGGATTACAAGTGTGCACCACCGCTGCCCGGCCATAAATGGTATTTTGAGTCTTGGTTTCTTCAGGATGATATTTTCTAGTTCTATCCATTTGTCTGCACAATAATGATATCTTTGTTTTAAACAGCTGAATAATATTCCATGGTGTAAATAAACTACATGTTCTCTATACATTCTTCAGTTGAGGGAAATCAGGGTTGTTTCTAGCTTCTGTCTATTATGAGTAAAGTTGTTATGATCATAGATGAGAAAATAAATGTCTTTGTAGAATTTTGGAGCTTCTTTTGGCTATATGCCAAGTTATGGCTTGGTGTTTAGGTAGAACCATTCAAAATTTTCACAGAAACTAAAAGAAAAAATTGGTTTCTATACTGATTGTAGAAGTTTGCACTGCCACCAGCAATATTGGACTGTTTCTCCCGAGCTGCATCCTTTATAGCATGGATTTTTCCTTGGGGTTTTTTTTTTTTAATCTTAACCATTCTAATAGGCATAAGAATCTCAAGTAATTGGATTAGCATTCCCCCATGATTAAGGACTTTGAACATTTCTTTAAGTGTTTTTCAGACAATAGAGAATCTTTTGCTGATGATTCTCTGTCTAGCTCTGTATATCAATTTCTAGTTGCTTTATTTGAGTTGCTGGTATCTAACTTTTTGGGTTGTCTATAATACTTTGGAGATTAGCCATCTCTCAGATGTAGCATTGATAAAAATCTTTTCTCAGTCCATAGGCTGTTATTTTAACCTAATGATATTGTCCATGAAACTTTTCAGTTTCATGACATCCTATTTCTTTTTTAAAAAAGATTTATTTATCTATCTATTTATTTATTTAAGGTATACGAGTACACTGTAGAGCAATTAGACAACATAAGGAGGCCAAAGGGATAGAAATTGGAAAGGAGGAAGTCAAACTATCACAATTTGCAGATGATATGATAGTATACTTAAGTGACCCAGAGAACTACAGCTGATAAACAACTTCAGCAAAGTGACTGGTTATAAAATCAACTCAAGCAAATCAATAGCCTTCCTATACTCAAAGTATAAGCAGCCTGAGAAAGAAATTAGGGAAATAACACCCTTCACAATAGCCACAAATAATATAAAGTATCTCGGGGTGACTCTAACCAAATAAGAGAAAGATCTGTATGAGAAGAACTTCAGGTCTCTGAAGAAGGAAATTGAAGAAGACCTCAGAAAATGGAAAAATCTTCCATGCTCTTGGATTGGTAGGATTAATATAGTAAAAATGGCCATCTTTAAAAAAAAACAAATAAATAAGTAAAACCAAATCAAACCAAACCAAAAAAGAATTCCTATATTGGTAATAATTTAATTCTACTGTGAGGAGAGAAATCAAGTGGTAAGCAGTACATAGGGCAAAGAGCACAGGCTAGGTAAAGGATGCTTTGACAATGGTCTTGCATTCAGAGTATTGTATTTGAGTACTTGTAGGCAACTTATCATGATCAATTATTTCATACTCATTTCCACCATTGATCCCTGGGTCTGTCATCTGAGTCCCAACTCTACATGACTAGGCAATGATGTGCCACAGAACGCTGATCAAGTCTGTATTCCTACAGTAGCTATGTGGATCCTAATACAATGTATGTGAAATGTGTACTTGCTTTCTTTTTTATTAGATATTTGCTTTATTTACATTTTAAATGTTAACCACTTTCCACACTACCCCACTGAAACAGCCCCTATCTGTGTGAGTTACTAGATGTACTACCTCACTTGGTGGAATTTTCGATTTATGTACACCTAGGCATGTGGGGCAGGATCAAATGCAGGTTTTATGCAAAGGCAAGCAGCCCCAGCCCTCACCACCTTTCACTCTACAAGATCAAGTGACCATAGGTGTGTAGTCCTGGGAGACCTACTCTCTCCGACAGTGTTTGGGTATGGAGCACTGTGGCAAATGATTTGTTTGGTACAGTGTAACAGGATTAGCTAATGGGCGAGATGGAAACCAGGGACTTCTGGTTTCTGGTACTTCAGTTTTATTCCATTGATCTACGTGTCTGTCTCTGTAACAATACGGTGCAGTTTTTTAGCTCTTTAATACAGCTTGAGGTCAGGGATTATGTTTCCCAGAGAAGTTCTTTTATTGTTGAGAATAGTTTTAGCTATACTGGGTACTTTAAATGAATTTGCAAATAGCCCTTTCTATCCCATTTGAATGGGTGAAAGACTACTAGAACCAGAAAAGACCTTTTGGTTTCCATCTGGCCCATTAACAAGTCTCATTTTACCAATATGTTTGTTGAAGACTCTGTCTTCTTTTTCCAGTATGTATTTCTGGGTATTTTTTTATATCAACATTGAAATGTCTTTGGGTATTTGATTTCTGGGTATTCAACTCTATTCTATTGATCAGTGTGTCTGTTTTATGCAAATACCATGATTTTTTTTATTTTCTATATTTTTGTTTACATTCCAAATTCTTTCCCCTTTCCCAGGCCCCCCCTCACCATATGTCCCATAAGTCCTCTTCTCTCTGCCCAATCCCCAATCACCCCCCCCATTTCTTTGTTCTAGTACTCCCCTACAATGATGAATCAAGTCTTATCAGGAACAGGGCCCTCTCCTTCCTTCTTGGGAATCATATGATTTGCTAATTGTGACTTGAGAATTCAGAGCTTCTGGGCTAATTAATATCCACTTATCAGTGATTGCATTTCATGTGTATTCTTTTGTGATTGGGTTACCGCACTTAGGATGATATTTTCCAGTTCCAACCATTTGCCTACAAATTTCATGAATTCATTATTTTTAATTGCTGAGTAGTATTCCATTGTATAAATATACCACATTTTCTGTATCCATTCCTCCATTAAGGGACATCTGGGTTCTTTCTAGCTTCTGGCTATTATAAATAAGGCTACTATGAACATAGTGGAGCATGTGTCATTGTTGCATGCAGGGGAATTCTCTGGGTATATGTCCAGGAGTGGTATGGCAGGATCCTCTGGAAGTGTCATGCCCAATTTTCTTAGGAACTGCCAAACTAATTTCCAGAGTGGTTTTACCTTCTTGCAATTCCACCAACAGTGGAGGAATGTTCCTCTTTCTCCACATCCCTGCCAGCATCTGCTGTCTCTTGAGTTTTTAATCTTAGCCATCCTGACTGGTGTGAGGTAAAATCTCAGGGTTGTTTTGATTTGCATTTCCCTGATGGCTAGTGATGTTGAACATCTCTTAAGGTACTTCTCTGCCATCTGAATTTCTTCAGGTGAAAGTTCTTTGTTAGAGGACCCTGGTCCTGAAAAGACTGGATCCAGTTTTGTAGGAGAGTATCAGAACAGAGAAATAGTGTGTGTGGGTGGGTGATTGGGGAATGGGTGGAGGGAAGAGGACATATGGGACATAGGGTGATGGGGAAACTGGGAAAGGGGAAAGCCTTTGGAATGTAAACAAAGAATATAGAAAATAAAAAAAATAATGAAAAAAGAAAGTTCTTTGTTTAGCTCTGTACCCCATTTTTAATAGGGTTATTTGGTTCTTTGGGGTCTAACTTCTTGAGTTCTTTGTATATATTGGATATTAGCCCTCTGTTGGATGTGGGGTTGGTGAAAATCTTTTCCCAATTAGTTGGTTGCTGTTTTGTCCTTCTGATAGTGTCCTTTGCTTTACAAAAACTTTGTAATTTTATGAGGTCCCATTTTTCAATTCTTGATCTTAGAGCATAAGCTATTGGTGTTCTATTCAGAAACTTTCCCCCCTGTGCCCATGTCCTCCAGGGTCTCCCTCAGTTTCTTTTCTATTAGTTTCAGTGTGTCTGGTTTTATGTGGAGGTCCTTGATCCACTTGGAGTTGAGCTTAGTACAAAGAGATAAGTGTGGATCAATTCTCATTCTTCTGCATGCTGACCTTTAGTTGAACCAGCACCATTTGTTGAAAAGGCTATCTTTTTTCCACTGGATGGTTGTAGCTCTTTTATCAAAGATTAAGTGACCATAATTCTGTGGGTTAATTTCTGGGTCTTCAATTCTATTCCATTGATCTACTTGCCTGTCACTCTACCAATACCATGCAGTTTTTAAACACAATTGCTCTGTAGTACTGTTTGAGGTTGGGGATATTGATTCCCCCAGAAGTTCTTTTATTGTTGAGAATAGTTTTAGCTATCCTGGGTTTTTTTGTTATTCTAGATGAATTTGAGAATTGCTCTTTCTAAATCTATGAAGAATTGATATGGGATTTTGTTGGGGATTGCATTGAATCTGTAGATTGCTTTTGGCAAGATGGCCATTTTTACTATATTGATTCTCCATGTATAAGAATGAAAACAAATGAATATTTATTATCCTGTATAAAACTCAAGTCGAATTAAATCAAAATCCTCAACATAAAATTAGACTCCTTAAACTTAATAGAAGAAAAATTGTGGAACAGCCGTGAACACATGGGCACAAGAGACAACTTTCTAAACAGAAGACTGATTGTCCAGGCTCTGAGATCAACCATTAAAAATGTGACTTCATGAAATTAAAAGTTGCTGTGAAGCAAAGAACACAATAGATCAGACAAAAAGAGCAGCTTAGAGAATTGGAAAAGATTTTATTTAACTCCACATTCTATAGCACTCTAATATCCAAAGGATATATAAAGAACCAAAGAAGTTAGATATCAAAAACAAACAAACAAACAAATGATTCAATTAAAAAATTGGGGTAAAACTCAGGCATTCTCTATAGTGAAATCACAAATGACTTAGGAATGTCTGTGTATTTTCTAAAGACAGATGGAGAATGTAGAAATCCAGATGGGAGGGGAAGGACTGAGTAACTGGGAGGAGTTTGGGAAAGAGCTAATCATTTGCTACAGTGCTCCATAACCAAACACTGCTGAAGAGTAGGAGTGTAGACATACTTCTGAGCACAGGTAAGACCACCACTTTTGTTGCCACTTTTGCTCAGAGGGACCTGCCTGGAGACCTCAGGACACAGGAACCAAGAAAAAGCCAGGGACAGGATCCTTCTGGTTCCTTCTGCACTCCTGAACTAATTTGTGCCACAGCTCTCCATACCCAAATTCCTCCCAGAGAAAACTGGTCTCCCAGTAGTATTGTCACAAAGGCTTGCAGGAAGGACAAGCCATAGTCAGAGAAAGTAAGACCAGATAACAACAGTGATAACAGATGTTGAGAAGCAACAACAAGAACATAATCAACAGAAACCAAGGCTACTAGGCATCATCAAAATCACCACAGTGAGCCTTGGATAGTCCAACATGCCAGAAAAGCAAGACTTTGATTTAAAATCACATCTTGTGATGATAGGGGACTTTAAAAAGGACAGAAATAACTCCCTTGAAGAAATACAGGAGAGCAAAGGTAAACAGCTAGAAGCCCTTAAAGGGGAACCACAAAAATCCCTTACAGAATTACAGGAAAACACAATCAAACAGGTGAAGGAATTGAACAAAACCATCCAGGATGCAAAAATTGAAATAGAAAAAATAAAGTAATCACAAAGGGAGAAAACTCTGGAGATAGAAAACCTAGGAAACAGATCAGGAGTCATACATGCAATCATCACCCAAAGAATACAAGAGAGAAGCTAGGTGCAGAGGATATCATAGAAAACATTGACATAGCAGTCAAAGAAAGCAAAATGCAAAAAACATCCAGGAAATCTCAGACACAATGAGAAGACCAAATTATGGATACTAGATATAGACTAAAGTGAAGATTCTCAACTTAAAGGGCCAGTAAATATCTTCAACAAAATTATTGGTAAAAACTTCCCTAACTTAAAGAAAGGGATGACTATATACCTATAAGAAGCCTACAAAACGTCAAATAGATTGGACCAGAAAAGAAATTCCTCCTGTCATATAATATCAAAACACCAAATGCCCCAAAGAAAGAATATTAAAAACAGTAAGGGAAAAAGATCAAGTAACATATAAAGGCAGACCTAACAGAATTACATCAGAATTCTCACCAGAGACTATGAAAGCTAGAATATTCTGTGCAGATGTTATACAGATCCTAAGAGAATACAAATGCCAGCCCATGCTACTATCCCTAGCAAAACTCTCAATTACCATAGATGGAGAAAACAAGATATTCTATGACAAAAACAAATCTACAAAATATCTTTTTACAAATCCAACTCCACAAGGGATGATAGATGGAAAACACCACCACAAGGTAGTAAAATATATCCTCATAAAAACAGGGGGAGCAGGGATGGGATAAGGGTTTTCTGGAAGGGGAGATTTGGGAAAGGGGATAACATTGGAAATTTAAATAAAGAAAATCCCCCTTCCCAAAAAAGAATTAATTGGGACTACTTAAAAACACAAAGCTTCTGTACATCAAAGTACAGTGTCATTAGGAGAAAACCACATCATACAGATTAGGAAATGATCTATGCTTCTAGAAAGAGCAATTCTCAAATTCATCTGGAGCAACAAAAAACCCAGGATAGCTAAAACTATTCTCAACAATAAAAGGACTTCTGGGGGAATCAATATCCCTGACCTCAAGCAGTACTACAGAGCAATTGTGTTAAAAACTGCATGGTATTGGTACAACAACAGGCAGGTAGATCAATGGAATAGGATTGAAGACCCAGAAATGAACCAACAGACTTATGGTCACTTGATCTTTGATAAAGGAGCCACAACCATCCGGTGGAAAAAAGATAGCCTTTTCAACAAGTGGTGCTGGTTCAACTGGAGGTCAACATGCAGAAGAATGCGAATTGACCCACTCTTACTCCTTGTACTAAGATCAACTCCAAGTGGATCAAGGACCTCCACATAAAACCAGACATACTGAAACTATTAGAAAAGAAACTTGGGAAGACCCTGGAGGACATGGGCACAGGGGTAAAGTTCCTGAACAGAACACCAAAAGCTTATGCTCTAAGATCAAGAATTGACAAATGGGACCTCATAAAATTACAAAGTTTCTGCAAAGCAAAGGACACTGTCAGAAGGACAAAACAGCAACCAACAACGTGGGAAATGATCTTCACCAACCCCACATCCGACAGAGGGCTAATATCCAATATATACAAAGAACTCAAGAAGTTAGACCCTAAAGAACCAAATAACCCTATCAAAAAATGGGGTACAGAGCTAAACAAAGAATTTTCACCAGAAGAAATTCGGATGGCCGAGAAACACCTTAAGAGATGTTCAACATCATTAGTCATCAGGGAAATGCAAATCAAAACAACTCTGAGATTCCACCTCACTCCAGTCAGAATGGCTAAGATTAAAAACTCGAGAGACAACAAGTGCTGGCGAAGATGTGGAGAAAGAGGAACACTCCTCCACTGTTGGTGGGATTGCAAAATGGTAAAACCACTCTGGAAATCAGTGTGGTGGTTCCTCAGAAAATTGGGCATGCCACTCCCAGAGGACCCTGGCATACCACTCCTGGGCATATACCCAGAGGATTCCTCTGCATACAACAAAGACACATGCTCCACTATGTTTATAGCAGCCTTGTTTATAATAGCCAGAAATTGGAAGGAGCCCAGATATCCCTCAAAAGAGGAATGGATACAGAAAATGTGGTATATTTATACAATGGAGTACTACTCAGCAATTAAAAATAATGAACTCATGCAATTTGTAGGTAAATGGTTAGATCTGGACTCTCATCCTAAGTGAGCTAACCCAATCACAAAAGAATACACACGAAATGCAATCACTGATAAGTGGATATTAATGAGCCCAGAAGCCCTAAATACTCAAGGCACAATTAGCAAGTCAAATGACTCTCAAGAAGAAAAAAAGGAGAGGACCCTGGGCCTGTAAAGATTGGATCCAGTATTGTAGACCCAGAACAGAGAAATCGTGGGGGGGGGAAGAGTGGGGAATAGCATGGGGGGGGAGAGGAATTATGGGACATATGGTGGGGGGTAACTGGGAAAGGGGAAAGCCTTTGGAATGTAAACAAAGAATATAGAAAATAAAAAAAAAGAAAAAAAAAAACAAAAAAAAAAAACAAAAACAAAAAAACCGGAAATGATCTATGCTAATCCTACATCTGATTGTCAAATAACACCCAAAATATACAACGGTCTCACGAAGTCAAACACTAACAATACAAATAATCCAATTAAAAATGTAGTGTACATAGCTAAACATAGAGTTCACAACAAAGGAGTCTCAAATGGCTAAGAAGCACCTAAAGAAAATTTTCATTGTCCTTAGTCATCAGAGAAATACAAATCAGTGCAATATATATATATATATATATATATATATATATATATATATATATTTGTTTTTCTGAGACAGGGTTTCTCTGTGTAGCCTTGACTGTCCTGGATCTCACTCTGTAGAACAGGCTGGCCTCCAACTTAGAAATCTGCCCAACCCTGCCTCTCAAGTGCTGGGATTAATGGCATGTGCCACCATTGCCTGGCAAGAAATACAAATCAAAAGGACTCACAGATTCTAACTTATGACCATCAAAATAGATAAGACCAAAACTCAAAGGAGAGCACATGCTTGAAAGGTTGGGGAACAAGGGGAACACTCATCCATTTGAAAGTACAAACTTGTACACCTACTCTGGAAATCAATTTGTCAGTTTCTTAGAAGACTAGAAATAATTCTACTTCAAGACCCAGCTACAACACTCATGGGCATATACCCAAAAGATCTCCACCATGCCACAAGTACACTTGCTCAATTTGTTTACAACAGCTTTATTTGTAATAGCAAGAAACTAGAAACAACCAAATTGTCCCTAAACTGAAGAATGGTTCATTTACATAAAAGAGTACTATTTAGCCATTAAAAACAAAGATACCATGAATTTCAAATCTGTGGAACTAGAAAATATCCTGAGTGGGGTAATCAAGACTGGAAAGAAAATAAATGGTATGTACTCACTGATACGTGGATATTAGCCATAAAATATAGGATACTTATGATATAATCAATAGTCACAAAGAAGCCAAATAAAATGGTGGGGCAGAAGGAGGATGGCTGGATGTTTCTCGGAAGGGGAAACAAAATGGATCTTGGAGGTTAAAGGAGGGAACTTTGTAGATTGGGGGATGGGGATGGGAGTAGGCATATGGGGGGAACCTTATTTTGGGAAAGCATGGGAGAAAAAAGGAAGACCATTGGTGGGGTAGGGCAATCTCTGTGATATGGGTGAGAACTAGGATCCAGGGAGGAGACAAAGAAAGGGTTTATTTGGGCAGCTCTAGCTGAGACTTCTTGTAGTGAGGCATGTAGATTCTGAAGTGGTCAGTTCCTATAGTCATACAGGACTCCCAGTGGAGAGATAAAGACAATAAACCACCCATAAAACCTTCAACCCCAAATGTGCACTGCCTAAAAGATGTTTAGTGACAAAATTAAAGCAGAGACTAAGGCAATGGCCACATAATGACTGGCCCAAATTGAGAGTCATGCCATGGGAAAGAACCCATCCCTGATAAATTTTTATTTTTTTTATCTTTTATTAGATATTTTCTTTATTTACATTTCAAATGTTATCCCTTTTCCTTATTTCCCTTCCAAAAACACCCTATCCCATCCCCTCTCCCCCTGCTCACCAACCCACCCACTCCTGCTTACCTGTCCTGGCATTCCCCTAAACTGGAACATTGAGCCACCTCAGGACCAAGGGCCTCTGCTCTCTTTGAAGTCCAACAAGGCCATCCTCTGCTACATATACAGCTGGAGCCATGGGTCCCTCCATGTCTACTCTTTGGTTTATGCTTTAGTCCTTGGGATCTCTGGGGGTACCGGTTGGTTCATATTGTTGTTCCTCTGTGAGGCTGCAAGCTCCTGCAGCTTCTTCGGTCCTTTCTCTAGCTCTTCCATTGTGGACCTTGTGCTCAGTCCAGTGGTTGGCTGAGATCATCTACCTCTGTTTTTGTCAGGTACTGGAAGAGCCTCTCAGGAGACAGCTATATCAGGCTTCTGTCAGCAAGTGCTTGTTGTCATCCACAGTGATGTCTTGTTTTGGTGACGGTATATGGGATGAATCCCTTATTTTGGTACTTCTTAGAAGGGACAACAAAACCATTGGAGCAGATACAGAGACAAATTGTGGAGCAGAGACTGAAGGAAAGATCATCTCTGACACTATTAATAACATTGTTATATCTATAGACAAAGACCTGGCATAAATGTCCTCTGAGAGGCTACCAATAGTGGATGGAAGGAGATTCAGAGACTCATTCCCAAACATTAGCTGGAGTTTGGGGAGATTTAAGGAAGATTTGGGAGAAGGATTGGGGTACCTGAAGAAGACTGGGACTGCACAGGAAGACCAATAGAGTCAACTATCTTGAACACTTGAAGGACCCCCAAAACTGAATAAGCAAATAAGGAGAAAGCACTGGCTAGACCTAAGACCCGTGCACATGTGTACCTTGGTGTTCCTGCAGGTCCCTCAACAATGGAACAGGGTCTCTCCCTGGGCCTATTACCTACCTGCTTGTGGATCTTGTATTCCTAAATGGATAGCATTGTCTGGCCTTAGTAGAAGATGTACCTAGTTCTGAAAAAAAAATTGATGTTTAGGGGGTAATGTATAGTGTGTATAGTTATGTCAGTAGAAACCTTGTTTACATGGGGAAGACTTGCAGATGTGCTCTTTGTACTTTTTATGTTCCTTTGGAATCCAGTTACTTTCAAAAACATTGTCTCCTCCAACTCTGATTCACTTGCTATGTGTGATAATCTTTGTGAATTAGATGGTTGTCTTTCTTGGTGCTATGTTCTTTTTCCAGTTTCCATATCTGTTAATAGTTTTCTGCTAAAGTAAAATCAAGTCTATAATCTTAACATTGCCATTAGTCATATGTTGCCCCATGTTGCCCCATGTTACTACCATGAAAGAAACTGCTGCTTCTGTTCATTGCATCTTGTAGGTGTGGTGTAACCATTGTGACTATGATATTTATCCTCAAGTCAGAGTACTATCATAACAACACAGAGGAAATAATACTGTAAACGATTACCTGGAATTTAGCATCATAAATTTCCAGACAGGATATTTATTTATTTATTTATGTATTTATTTATTTACTTATCTATCTATATTCTTAGTTTACATTCCAAATGCTTTCCCATTTCCCTGTTCTCCCCTCCCCATATGTCCCATAAGCCCTCTTCCCTCCACCCATTCCCCAATCACCTCCTCCCATTTCTCTGTCCTGGTACTCCTCTACAATGCTGGATCAAGACTTTCTAAGACCAGGGCCTCCTCCTTCCTTCTTGGGAATAATTAGATATGCTAATTGTGTCTTGAGTAATCAGAGCTTCTGGACTAATTAATATCTACTTATTAGTGATTGCATTCCATGAGTATTCTTTTGTGATTGGGTTACCTCACTTAGGATGATATTTTCCAGTTTCAACCATTTGCCTAAAAGTTTCATGAATTCATTGTTTTTAATTGCTGAGTAGTATTCCATTGTGTAAATATACCACATTTTCTGTATCCATTCCTCTATTGAGGGACATCTGGGTTCTTTCCAGCTTCTGGCTATTATAAATAAGGCTGCTATGAACATAGTGGAGCATGTATCCTTGTTGCATGACTGGGAATCTTCTGGGTATGTGCCCAGGCGTGGTATGACAGGGTCCTCTGGAAGTGTCATGCCCAGTTTTCTGATGCCAGACAGGATTTTATATTTAGTAGTAATATTAATTCCAGAATTGTTATTGTTTAAGCATGTAACTTTTTTGTTTTCTTTTAAACTGGTAAATATTTCCAAATACAATTGTATTTTATATGTTTCCCCCTTTTTGATTTATCATTTTATTCATTTATATTTCAAATGATATCCTCCTTCCTGTTTTTTTCTCCACAGATACCCTCATCCTATCTCCCATCACCTTTGCCTTTATGAGGGTGCAATTCCACCCACTCACTCATTTCCACCTTACCACTCTACTATCCCACTACACTGGAACATAAAGCCTACACAGGACCAAGGACCTCCTCTCACATTGAAGCCAACTAAGGTCATCTACATATGTAGCTAGAGCTGTGGGTCCCTCTAGGTACACCTTTTGGCTGATGTCTAGTCCCTGGGAGATCTGGATGGTCTGGTGAGTTAATATTGTGCTTCCTATGGAGTTGCGATCCCCTTCAGCTCCTTCCGTCCTTCCCCCTTGCTCTTCCATTGAGGCACAGTCTTATTTATGTTTGTCTGTGAGTATCTGCATCTGTATTAGTCATGTGCTGGATAAACTCTCACAGAATAATACTCTCAGGCACCTGAAAACAAGTACTTCTTCACATTAGCAATAGTGTGGGGGTTTGGGGCCTGCAGAGGGGTTGGATCCCTACTTTGGACTGTCTTGGGATGTCCATTCCTTCAATCTATGCTTCATTTTTTTGTCCTCGTATTTCATCATAAAGGAACAATTCTGAGTTAAATATTTTCAGGTAGGAGGGTGGTTCCATCCCTTAACGGAAGCCATGTCTATCTAGTGGAGGTGGTCTCTACATGTTCTATATTAGCTTCATTAGGTATTTTGGTGAAAGTCATCCCCATTGAGTCTTGAGAACCTCTCACTTTCCTGGTGTCTAGGATTTATATTAAATTTAATTAAATTTCTAGGATTTATATGTTGAAAGGCAGTTCTATAAGTCGTGTCAAATAAGTAGTTATTCCATTTTTATATATAGACTTTGCATTATATTCAGTTCCCTAAGTACATTGTTTCTTAAAGAAAGCATTTACTTAGGCTTACTACTCCAGTGGGATAGAGAACAAGATGGCAAAGAATGGATCATGGAAGAGCAAGGAGTTTTAACCTCAAACCACATGCAGTAGGCAGAATGCACACTGGCAATAGCTTGAGTCATCTAACAGAGATGCTGTTATATTACCACAAATCACAGAATTTTCTTTTACAAAATGGTGCTGTTAGGATGGGATTTTTATTATTTTAAGAATATGGTTATCCATTCTGGTTTTCATCTGCACCCCAAAGCTGACCCTGTGCTACAGCCCTCCATATCCAAATCCTGCCCAGAGAAAGATTTTCCCCCAGAAGTGTTGACATACCCAAGCTCACAGGTTAGAGCGCCACTAGTTCCCCAACACAAGGCACAAGAGGAACCAACACAAAGGCCAGTGGACACAGGAACCTCAATGCAGACAGGGACAAGATCCTTTCTGTTTTATCTATGCTGACCCTGTACTACAGCCCTCAGAAACCTAATCTCACCAAAAGAAAGTTTAACCTTGAGGAGTGCTCACAGGCTCACAGGCTCACAGGCTCACATGAAGGACAAGTTACAGTCAGAGACAGCAAGGCCAGCTACCACCAGAGATAACCAGGTGGTGAAAGGCAAGTCCAAGAATATAAACAACAGAAACCAAGGCTACTTGTCCTCATTAGAACCAAGTTCTCCCAATACAGCAAACCTTAGATAGCCCAGCACACCTGAAAAGCAAGATGCAGTCCTAAGATTACATCTCATGAAAAAGATAGAGGACTTTAAGAAGTACATAAATAGGGCTTGAGAGATAGTGGTTAAGAGCACTGACTATTTTTCCAAAGGTCCTGAGTTCAATTCCCAGCAACCACTTGGTACTTCACAACTGTCTGTAAAAGGATCTGATGCCCTCTTCTGGTGTGTCTAAGGACAGCTATAGTGTAATCATATAAATAAAATAAATCTTAAAATAAAAGGACATAAATATCTCAATGAAGGAGAACACAGGTAAAAAAGTAGAAGCCTTTGGAAAACACAACCAAACAGGTAAAGTAATTGAACAAAACTATCCAGGATCTAAAATGGAAATAGAGACAATAAAGAAAGCAGAAAGGAAGACAAACCTACAAATAGAACAAAGAGACAAGGAGTCTTAGATACAGGCACAACCAACAGAGTATAAAACATAGAAGAGAGAATCTCATGTGCAGAAAACATTGACACAACAGTCAAAGAAAGTATAAAATGCAAAAAGCTCTTTTTTTTTGGAGACAGGGTTTCTCTGTGTAGCCCTGGCTGTCCTGGAACTCACTCTGTAGAACAGACTGGCCTCGAACTGAGAAATCCACCTGCTTCTGCCTCCCAAGTGCTGGGATTAGAGGCGTGTGCCACCAACGCCTGGCTGCAAAAAGCTCTTAACCCCAAAACATCCAAGAAATCCAGGACACAATGAGAAGACCAAATCTAAGAATAATAGGTATAGAAGACAGCTAAGACTTCCAATTCAAAGGGCCAGAAAACATCTTCAGCAAAATTATAGAAGAAAACTTCCCTAACCTAAAGAAAGAGATACCCATAAACATACAGAATACCAAACAGATTGGATCAGAAAAGAAATTCTTCCTGTCACATAAGAACCAAAATAATAAATTCACAGAACAAAGAAAGAATATTAAAAGCTACTGCAAGCTAGGCAAGATAGTCAATTAATATATGAAGTCAATCCTATCAGAATTACACCAGACTTCTTAACAGAGAATCTAAAATCCAGATGATCCTGGGAAGATGTCATAAAGACCCCAAGAGAACAAAAATGCCAGCTAAGGCTACTATACCCGGCAAAAATCTCAATTACAATACATGGAGAAATCAAGATATTCCATGACAAAACAAAATTCAATCAATATTTTCTCACAAACCCAGGCCTACAAAGCATAATAGATGGAAAACTCTAACAAAAAGGGAAGAAACTACCCAGGAAAAAAGCAACAAATTAATCTTCTTACAACAAATCCAAAAGAAGAAAGTCACACAAACATACTTCTACCTCTAAAAACAACAACAAAATAAGCAGGAAACAGCAATTATCGATTTCTCTCAACATCAATGAACTCTATTCCCCAATTAAAAGATATAGACCAAAAGACTATATAGGAAAGCAGGGCCAAACATTTTGCTGCATACAGGAAACAACCTCAGTGAAAAGGACAGACACTACCTCAGAGTAAAAGGCTGAAATAAAATTCCAAGCAAATCATCCCTAGAAACAAGCTGGAGTAGCCATTCTAATATCCACCAAAATCGACTTTCAAAAGAAAGTTATCAAAAAAGAAGAGGAAGGACGTTTCATGCTCATCAAAGACATAATTTACCATGATGAACTCTCAATTCAGAATATCTATGCCACTAATGCAAGGGCACCCACATTCTTAAAGAAATGATACTAAAGCTCAAAGCATACACTGAACCTGACACAATAATGGTGGGAGACTTCAACACCCCACTCTCAACAATGTACAGATCTTTGAAAAAGAAAATATATATAGACATAGTGAAACTAACATACATTATGAACCATATAGATTTTAACAGATATCTATAGAAAATTTCACCCTAAAACAAAAGAATATGCTTTCTTTTTAGCACGTCATGGTACTATTTCCAAAATTGACCATAAACTGGGCACACAAAAAGCTTCAACTGATATAAGAAAATTGAAATAATCCCATGTATCTTATTGGATCCTCATGGACTAACACTGGTTTTTAATAACAAGAAAAACCCCACATACACATAGAACCTTGCTGGGGACAGCATACAATGACAGGGACTGTATGCAGTAGGCCTGGATGGAGACATCTCAGTAGCTCCTTGTAGAAAAGAAAACCTGAGAAGCAGGGGACACATCTCTCCAGGGTATCTGCCATCTGAAAAAGGTATCTCTAAAAGGGGACTGCTTGCAGTAGGCCTGGATGGAGACATCTCAGTAGCCCACAGCAGCTCTTTGTAAAAATGAGTTGTCATTTCTCCTAACCTTAGCCCTGGACAATGGCTGTATAGATTTCATTTGCACATGATTGCTTTTCAGTTGACCTTGGTGTGTATAATTATTCAATTATATCTGTCTCTTTTGCTTCTTTCTCCTTCTGCTCTGGCAAATTCTGTGAAACTAGATGTTCCCTGATGTAATGATTCTTTTTTTATTATTATTTTCTTTATTCTTTGTTTACATTCCAAAGGCTTTCCCCTTTCCATTCCCCCCCAACATATGTCCCAAAAGTCCTCTTCCCCCCCATTCCCCAATCACCCAGAGGATTCCCCTGCATGCAATAAAGACACATGCTCCACTATGTTCACAGCAGCCTTATTTATAATAGGCAGAAGCTGGAAAGAACCCAGATGTCCCTCAAAGGAGGAATGGATACAGAAAATGTGGTATATTTATACAATGGAATACTACTCAGCAATTAAAAATAATGAATTCATGCAATTTGTAGGCAAATGGTTGGATCTGGAAAATATCATCCTAAGTGAGTCAACCCAATCACAAAAGAATACACATGAATTGCAATCAGTGGATATTAATGAGCCCAGAAGCTCTGAATACTCAAGACACAATTAGCTAAGGAAAGGATTCCCAAGAAAATGGATGGAGAGGACCCTGGTTCTGAAAAGACTAAATCCGGTTTTGTAGGAGAGTAATGATTCTTAAACAATTAAAACTTGAGGTATGGAGCACAGCACAGCATAGTTCCGATGGCCCAGGTGCATGCTGTGTGTTCTCATCTTGGAAACATTGTAATAATTGCACAAAGGTAGTTCTGGATTAATGCTTGACTTGCAAAGAAAGTTTGATGAAATTAGAAAATGAATTAGAGTCAACATTGGGACCTGAAGAAAGAAAACAACTATTAAAGTCATGAAATAAGTTTTGCATAACATTTGTGAGTGGTACCTGGATAAGTAAGTATAGAATATGTAAGATCTTTATTTTTTATTTTTTTATTATTTTCTATATTCTTTGTTTAGGTTCCAAATGATTTTACCTTTCCTGATTCCCCCCTCCCCATAAGTCTTATAAGCCCTCTATCCTCCACTAGTTCCACAATCAACCCCCTCTCACTTCTCTGTCCTGGCAATCCCCTACAATGCTGCTTGATGCCTTTCCAAGACCAGAGCCCTTTCCTTCCTTCTTCCTGGGAATGATTTGATATGTGAGTTGTGTCTAGGGTATTCAGATCTTCTGGGTTAATATCTACTTATCAGTGACTGCATTCCATGTGTGTAGTTTTGTGAATGAGTTACCTCACTTAAGATGATATTTTCCAGTTGCAACCATTTGCCTAAGAATTTCATGAATTCATTGTTTTTAATTGCTGATTAGTATTCCATTGTGTAAATATACTACATTTTTTGTATCCATTTCTCCATTGAGTGATATCTGGATTCTTTCTAGCTTCTGGATATTATAAATAAGGCTGCTATGAACATAGTGGACCATGTGTCCTTATTGTCTGCTGGGGAATCTTCTGGGTATATACCCAGGAGTGGTATACCAAGGTTCTCCTGAAGTGTCATAGCCAGTTTTCTGAGGAACCGCCAGACTGATTTCCAGAGTGGTTGTACCATCTTGCAATCCCACTAGCAGTGGAGGAGTCTTTCTCTTTCTCCACATATTCGGCAATACCTGCTGTCTTCTGGGTTGTTAATCTTAGACATTCTGACTGGTGTGAGGTGACATTTCAGGGTTGTTTTTATTTGCATTTCCCTAATTACTAATGATGTTGAACATTTCTTAAGGTGCTTCGCAGCCATTCGAAGTTCTTCAGGTGAAAATTTTGGTTTGGCTCTGTACCCTAATTTTTAATAGGATTATTTGGTTCTCTGGGGTCTAACTTCTTTTTTTTATTGGATATATTCTATATTTACAATTCATTTCCCTTTTTCTGGTTCCCCACCTCCCCAAAGGTCCCACATGACCTTTTCCCTCCGCCTGCTCCATCTTCCACCCCTTCCCTCTTCCCTGTTCTTGTATTCCTCTACACTGATGCTTTGATCCTTTCCAGCCCCAGTGTGCACTCCTTTCTTCTTGTCAGACATCATTTGGTACGTGAATTGTGTCTTTGGTGTTCCAAGATTCTAGGCTAATATCCACTGCATACCATGGGTATTCTTTTGAGACTGGGTTACCTCACTTAGTGTGACATTCTCCAGCTCGATCCATTTCTCTAAGAATTTCATGAATTCATTGTTTCTAATGGCTGAATAGTACTCCATTGTATATATATATACCGAATTTTTTGTATCCATTCCTCCATTGAGGGACATCTGGGTTCTTTCCAGCTTCTGGCTATTATAAATAAGACTGCTATAAACATAGTTGAGCATGTATCCTTATTGCATACTGGGGAATCTTCTGGGTTCCCAGGAGTGGTATGACTGGGTCCTCCGGAAGTATCATGTGCAGTTTTCTGAGGAACCGCCAGACTGATTTCCAGAGTGGTTGTACCAGCTTGCAGTCCCACCAGCAGTGGAGGAGTGTTCCTCTTTCTCCACATCCTCTCCAACACCTGATGTCTTCTGAGTTTTTGATCTTAGCCATTCTGACTGGTATGAGGTAAAATCTCAGGGTTGTGTTGATTTGCATTTCTCCAATGACTAATGATGTTGAACATTTTTTAAGGTGTTTCTCAGCCATCCAAATTTCTTCAGGTGAAAAGTCTTTGTTTAGCTCTGTACCCCACTTTTGGATAGGGTTATTTGGTTTTCTGGGGTCTAACTTCTTGAGTTCTTTGTATACATTGGATATTAGCCCTCTGTCAGATGTGGGGTTGGTGAAGATCTTTTCTCAATTTGTTGGTTGCTGATTTATCCTTTTGACAGTGTATTTTGCCTTACAGAAACTTTGTAATTTTATGAGGTCCCATTTGTCTGTTCTTGCCCTTAGAGCATAAGCAATTGGTGTTCTGTTCAGGAATTTTCCCCTTGAGCCAATGTCCTCAAAGGTCTTCCCCAGTTTCTTTTCTATTAGTTTTAGTGTGTCTGGTTTTATGTGGAGGTCCTTGATCCACTTGGAGTTGAGCTTAGTGCAAGGAGATGAGTGGATCAATTCTCATTCTTCTGCATGTTGACCTCCAGTTGAGCCAGCACCATTTGTTGAAAAGGCTATCTTTTTGTCCACTGGATGTTTTCAGTTCCTTTGTCGAAGATCAATTGGCCATAGATGTGTGGGTTCAATTCTGGGTCTTCGATCCTATTCGATTGATCTGCCTCCCTGTTACTGAACAAACACCATGCAGTTTTTAACACTACTGCTCTGTAGTATTGCTTGAGGTCCGGGATATTGATTCCTCCAGAAGTTCTTTTGCTGTTGATGATAGTTTTAGCTATCCTGGTTTTTTTGTTTCCAGATGAATTTGAGAAGTGCTCTTTCTTATTCTATGAAGAACTGAGTTGGGATTTTGATGGAGATTGCATTGAATCTGTATATTGCTTTTGGCAAGATGGCCATTTTAACTATATTAATCCTGCCAACCCATGAGCATGGAAGACTTTCCCATTTTCTGATGTCTTCTTCAATTTCCCTCTTCAGAAACCTGAAGTTTTTTTCATATAAATATTTCACATGTTTGGGTAGAGTCACTCCAAGATACTTTATATTGTTTGTGGCTAATGTGAAGGGTGTCATTTCTCTAATTTCTTTCTCGGCCTGCTAATCCTTTGTGTATAGGAAGGCTACTGATTTGCTTGAGTTGATTTTATAACCAGCCCCTTTGCTGAAGTTGTTTATCAGTTGCAGGAGTTCTCTGGTGGAGGTTTTTGGGTCATTTAACTATAGTATCATATCATCTGCTAATAGTGATAGTTTGACTTCTTCCTTTCTGATTTGTATCCCTTTGACTTCCCTCTGTTGTAGAATTGCTCTAGCTAGTACTACAAGTACTATATTGAAGAGATATGGTGAGAGGGGGCAGCCTTGTCTAGTCCCTGATTTTAGTGGGATTGCTTCAAGTTTTTCTCTATTTACCTTGATGTTGGCTACTGGTCTGCTGTATATTGCTTTTACTATGTTTAGATATGGGCCTTGAATTCCTGCTCTTTCCAAGACTTTTGGCATGAAAGGATGCTGAATTTTGTCAAATGCTTTTTCAGCATCCAATGAGATGACCATGTGTTTTTATTTTCTGTGAGTTTTTTTATGTAGTGGATTATGTTGATGGATTTCCGTATATTGAACCATACCTGCATCCCTGGGCTGAAACCAAGTTGATTATGGTGAATGATTGATTGTTTTGATGTGTTCTTGGATTTGGTTGGCAAGTATTTTATTTAGGATTTTTGCATCAATATTCATTAGGGAAATTGGCCTGTAGTTCTCTTTCTTAGTTGAATCTTTGTGTGGTTTTGGTATTAGGGTAATTGTGGCTTCATAGAATGAGTTGGGTAGTGTTCCTTCTGTTTCAATTTTGTTGAATAGTTTGAAGAGTATTGCTATTAGGACTTCTTTGAAGGTCTGATAGATAGAATTCTGCACTAAAACCATCTGGTCCTGTGCTTTTTTTTTTTTTTTTTTTTTTTTTTTTTGGTTGGAAGACTTTCTATGACCCCTTCTATTTCTTTGGGGGTTATGGGTCTGTTTAGACGATTTATTTGATCCTGGTTTAATTTTGGTATTTGGTAACTGTCTAGGAAATTGTCCATTTCTTCCAGATTCTCCAGTTGTGTTGAGTATAGGCTTTTGTAGTAGGAAATGATGATTTTTTGAATTTCCTCAGTTTCTGTTATATCTCCCTTTTCATTTCTAATTTTGTTAATTTGAATACTGTCTCTGTGCCCTTTGGTAAATCTGGCTAGGGGTTTATCTATCTTGTTCATTTTCTCAAAGAACCAACTCCTGGTTTTGTTGATTCTTTGTATGGTTCTCTTTGTTTCAACTTGATTGATTTCAGCCCTTAGTTTGATGATTTCCTGTCTTCTACTCCTCCTGGGTGAAATTGCTTCTTTTTGTTCCAGAGCTTTCAAGTGCGCCATTAAGTTGCTAGTATATGCTCTCTCCTGTTGCTTTTTGGAGGCACTCTGGGCTATGAGTTTTCCTCTTATCACTGCTTTCATTATGTCCCATAGACTTGGGTATGTTGTGCCTTCATTTTCAGTAAATTTTAAAAAATCTTTAATTTCTTTCTTTATTTCTTCCTGGACTTAGGTATCATTGAGTAGAATAGTGTTCAGCCTCCATATGTATGAGGATTTTCTGTTGTTTTTGTTGCTATTGAAGAACACTCTTACTCCATGGTGATCTGATAGGAGGCATGGGATTAGTTCGATCTTTTTATATTTGTTGAGGTCTGTCTTGTGACCAATTATATGGTCGATTTTGGAGAAGGTACCATGAGGGGCTGAAAAAAAGGTATAGTCTTTTGCTTTAGGATGAAATGTTCTATATATATCTTAAATCCAATTGGTCCAAAGTTTCAAGGAGTTTCTCCATGTCTCTGCTTAGTTTCTGTTTTCCTGATCGGTCCACTGAGGATAGTGGAGTATTGAGGTCCCCCACAATTATTGTGTTAGGTGCAATGTGTGCTTTGAGATTTAGTAAAGTTTCTTTTACGAATGAGGGTGCCCTTACATTTGGAGCATAGATGTTTAGAATTGTGAGTTCTTCTTGGTGGATTCTTCCTTTGACTAGCAAGAAGTGACCTTCTGTGTCTCTTTTGATGACTTTGGGTTGAAAGTCAATTTTATCTGATATTAAAATGGCTATTCCAGCTTGCTTCCTGCGACTATTTGCTTGCCAAATTGTCTTCCATCCTTTTACTCTAAGGTAGTGTTTGTCTTTGACTCTGAGGTGTGTTTCCTGTAAGCAGCAAAATGTAGGGTCCTGTTTCCATATCCAGTCTGTTAGTCTATGCCTTTTAATTGGGGAATTGAGTCCATTGATGTTAAGAGATATTAAGAAATAGTGATTATTACTTCCTGATATTTTTGATGTTATTTTTGTTTTTGAGTAGTTATCTTCCTTTGAGTTTGATGGAAGAAGGTTAATGTCTTGCTTTTTCTTGGGTGCAGTTTCCTTCCTTGTATTGGAGTTTTCCTCCTATTATCCTTTGTAGTGCTGTGTTAGTAGAAAAATATTGTGTAAATTTGGTCCTCTCATGGAATATTTTGATTTCTCCATCTATGTTGATTGAGAATTTTGCTGGGTATAGTAGTCTTGGCTGACATTTGTGTTCTCTTAGGGTCTGCATGAGGTCTGCCCAGGATCTTCTAGCTTTCATGGTTTCTGGAGAGAAGTCTGGGGTGATTCTGATAGGTCTTCCTTTATATGTTACTTGGCATTTTTCTCTTACTGCCTTTAATATTCTTTCTTTGTTTAGTACATTTGGGGGTTTGATTATTATGTGACGGGAGGTATTTCTGTTCTGGTCCAGTCTCTTTGGAGTTCTGTAGGCTTCTTGTATATTCATGGGCATCTCTAAGTTAGGGAAGTTTTCTTCCATAATTTTGTTAAAGATATTTGCTGGTCCTTTAAGTTGTAGATTTTCACTCTCATCTATCCCTATAATCCTTAGGTTTGGTCTTCTCATTGTGTCCTGGATTTCCTGGATGTTTTGAGTTACAAGCCTTTTGGATTATGCATTTTCTTTGACTGTGGAGTCAATGGTTACTATGTTATCTTCAGCATCTGAGATTCTTACCTCTATCTCTTGTATTCTGTTGTTGATGTTTGTATCTACGACCCCTGATTTCTTCCCAAGGTTTTCTATCTCCAAAGTTGCCTCCTTTTGTGATTTCTTAGTTGTTTCTACCTCTGTGTTCAGATCTTGGATGGTTTTGCTCAGTTCCTTCCTTTGTTTGTTTGTGTTTTCTTGTAATTCTTTAAGAGATTTTTTTGTTCTCTCTTTCATGACTTCTGCCTGTTGTTTCAAGTTCTCCTGCATTTCTTTAACTGATTTTCTCATTTCCTCTTTATTGGTTTCTGTCTGTTGGCCCATATTCTCCTGGAGTTGTTTAAGTGATTTTTGTGTTTGCATTGTAAGAGCTTCTACCCTATTGATGTTCCCCTGCATTTCTTTAAGAGATTTGTTTATGTCTTTTTTTGTGTTCTTCTAGCAGCATCATGACCAGTGCTTTTATATCCAGGTCTTGTTTTTCTGGTGTGCTGGGGTATCAGGACTTGCTGTGGTTGGCGAATTGGTTCAGATGGTCACATATTGCCTTGATTTCTGTTTGTAACATTCCTACATTTGTCTTTTGCCATCTGTTTATCTCTGGAGTTAGTTGGTCTTATTATTACTGGTTGGAGTTTGAAGCACCTGTGAGCCTGGCCTTTGGCACTGCTGTAGTAGAGGGCGTCTGTGCTCCTGATCCCAGCCTCCAGTCATCTGTGGTGACCTGACCCCTGGAGCCAGCAATCTGCTGTGTTCCGAGGCAAAATGGCACCTCCTGCAAGCCTGGCTAGCTGGTCCGCAGTGGTCTGCAACCACAGCTGAGCTGTAGGTGCACAGATCTCCTGCTGATCTCCTCTGACTCTGGGCGCAGGCTAGAGCCTGAATGTGTTGTCTATGCTATGCTAAGCTAGGTCTCTGTCCACGCACCTGACTCCAGCTGCTTGCAGTCTGTGAGGTGTCCCGAGGCAAGATGGCACCTTGCTGCAAGCCTGGAGAGCTGGTCAGCAGCAGTCTGAAACCACAGCTGAGCTGTAGTTGTGCAGATCTCCTGCGGAGAGCTCCTCTGGCTCTGGGCTAAGGCCAGAGCCTGATGGTGTTGTCTATGCTAAGCTAAGCTAGGTCTCTGTCTATGCACCTGACTCCAGCCACCCGCAGTTCATGTGGTGTCCCGCAACAAGATGGCGGCCCTGCTGAAAGTAGAGAGAGTCTGTCCCCAGAGGTCAGTAACCTCTGCTGAACTGTAGGTGCACAGATCTGCCGATCTCTGACTCTGGGCGCCTGCCAGAGCCTGATGGTGTTATTTATGCTAAGCTAAGCTAGGTCTCTGTCCCCGCACCTGACTCCAGCTGCTAGCATTCTGCGCTGTGTCTTGAGGCAAGATGGCACCTCGCTGCCACCCTGGAGAGCCGGTCCACTGTGGTCTGCAACTGCAGCCGAGCTCAGGGTCTAACTTCTTGAGTTCTTTGTATATATTGGATATTAGCCCTCTGTTGGATGTAGGGTTGGTGAAGATCTTTTCCAAATTTGTTGGTTGCCATTTTGTCTGCTTGAGAGTGTCCTTTGCCTTATAGAAACTTTGTAATTTTATGAGGTCCCATTTCTCTATTCTTGATCTTAGAGCATAAGCTATTGGTGTTGTGTTCACAAACATCCCCCCCTGTGCCGATCTCCTCAAGGCTCTTCCCCAGTTTCTTTTCTATTAGTTTCAATGTGTTTGGTTTTATGTGGAGGTCCTTGATCCACTTAGTGTTGAGCTTAGTACAAGGAGATACGAATGGATCAATGCACTTTCTTCTGCATCCTGACTTCCAGTATAAAATCTTATATTAGTAAAACTAAGTCAAAACACTGGGGCTCTTAGGAGAGTCATTGTGTGCAATGTGAAGAAGTAGAAAGCTAGTGGAACTATTGAGTTAAGGGTTAACTTGATTCTTTCTGGCCACTGCCTGGCAACTTTGCCCATGTCATTTATCATTAGAGCTTCACAAGAAAATGCAAGTAGCTGGCGTCAGAGCTCTGAGCTCTGAAGTATAAGTTAACGTTTAAATAATGATGTTTGCAATTATTATTATTTTTGTCTATAGAACTGGTAATAGGGAAGCTTCAACTTTGAGGAACAATTATAATTCTTAATTCATTGTGAGATATGGTTATTCTTTTGAATTTGATTTGGCAATGAAAATACAATGTGTTTTATATCTGCTTTTGGAGTATCAATAAAAGACTAGGGCAGGAAAATGGCAGGTGTGTATAAGAGTATGTGAAGAGAGTGTGAAAAGAGAACGTGAAGAGTGAGTGAAAAAGGAATGTGAGATGTGTATGGAGAGTGCAAGTGTGAGTGAAAGGAGAGTACATGTGGTGTATGCATGAAATGTGTGTGAAGAGTATGTGTGTGAGTGGAAGGGGAATGCACAGTGGTGTGTATGAACATGAGAGTTCATGAAAAGAATGGTGCACAGGGGAAAAGCAGAGTACACAGGAGAATGCAGAGTATTGTCAGCCTCAAGCTGAGAGGGAATGAGTGAGAAAGAGAGCAGAGAATAAGAGGGAAGAAAGAGAAACTTTAAGCCTTGAAAAGTTGCCTGTCAGCTTGCATCCAAATAGTAGTCTGTGCACATTTATCATGCGCCTTCCAGATATTCTTGATTCCAGTTGAGAACTCCAATCCTGCGTCGAGGCTCGACTCCGACAGAACCTGAACAACTCTTTACTCAATGATAAGTTGGACAGAGAAGAAATAAAGAAAATAAAAACGTTATTGAAGAAAATGAAGGCACAGCATACCCAAACTTATGGGACACAGTGAAAAGCAGTGGTAAGAGGAAAACTCTTATCTCTGACTGCCTCCATAAAGAAACAAGAGAGCATACACTAGCAACTTAACAGCACTTCTGAAAGCTTTAGAACAAAAGGGAAGTAAGTACACTCAAGAGGTGTAGATAGTATGAAATAATCAAACTCAGGGCTGAATTCAACCATGGAGAAACAAAAAGCAAAATACAAAGAATAAACAGTATTAGGAGCTGTTTCTTTGAGAAAATTACCAAGATAGACAAACCTTTAGCCAAAATAACTTGAGGTCACAGAGACAGTATCCAAATTAAGAAAATTAGAAATGAAAAGACATGAAAAGGAAGACATAATAACAGGAAGTTAGGAAATTTTAAAAATCATCAGATTCTACCTCAAAAAGCCTATACTCAACAAAACTGGAAGGCCTAGATGAAATAGATGATTTTCAAAATAGATACCAGGCACCATAGTTAAATCACAATAAGATAAACCATCTAAACAGTTCTATAACCCCTAAAGACATAGAAGCAATCATTAAAAGTCTCCAAACCAAAAAAATCCCAGAACCAGATGGATTTATTTCAGAACTCGACCAGACTTTCAAAGAAAACCTAATACCAATACTTTTCCAGACTATTTCACAAAATCAAAACAGAAACAACACTACCTAATTCATTCTGTGAAGCCACAGGTATACACTGATACATAAAGCCCACAAAGACCCAACAAAGAGAACTTCAGACCAATTTCCCTTATGAATATCTATATAAAAATAATCAATAAAATTCTCAAAAAACAAATCTAAGAATACATCAAAGTGATCTTTCACCATGATCAAGTAGCCTTCATTCCAGGGATGCAGGGATGGCTTGAAATCCATCAACACAATCCACTATATAAACAAATTCAAATAATAAAAACAAAAACAGGTTCATCTCACTAGATGCTGAAAAAGCATTTATCAAAATACAAAACTCCTTCATGTTATAAAACTTGGAAATCAGGAATTCAAGGCCCATAGCTAAATATAATAAAACCAATATACAGCAAACTAATAGGCAACAACAAACTAAATGGAAAAATTTTGAAGCAATCTCACAAATTCAGGGACTAGACAAGGCTCTCCACTCTTTCCCTATCTATTCATTATAGTACTCCAAGTTCTATATAAAGCAATTAGACAACAGAAAAGATGTGAAAGATATACAAATTGCAATAGAAGTCATGATATCACTAATTGCAGGTGACATGATAGTATATATATATGCAACCCAAAAAATTCCACTAGACAACTCCTATAGTCAATAACAACTTCAGCAAAATAGCTGGATATAAAATTTTCTTAAACAAATCAGAAGTCTACATCTACTCTAGTGTGAACAAGCTGAGAAAAAATTACAGAAACAGCACCCTTCTCAATAATCACAATTAATATAAAATATCTTGGTGTGACTCTAACCAAGCAAATGAAAGATCCGTATGACCAGAACTTCAAGTCTCTGAGAAAAAATGTGGAAGACCTCAGAAGTTGTATTGATCTCCCATGCAAAGGATCAGCAATATTAACATGGTAAAATCACCATTTTATCAAAAGAAATCTACCAAATCAATGTAATCCCCATCAAAATTCCAACTCAATTCTTCACAGAGATAATAGAGCAATTCTCAATTTCACCTGGAATAACAAAGAACGGAGGATAGGGAAAACTATTTCCAACAATAATTGAACTTCTGGTGGAATCAAAATCCCTAACCTCAAACTGTACTACAGAGCATTAATGATAAAAACCCATTGGTACAGAAACAGGCAGATCAATGCAATAGAATTAAAGACCCAGAATTAATCCCAAACACCTATGCTAACCTGAACTTTGACAAAGAAACCAAAACCCTCTAGTGGAAAAAAGACAGCATTTTCAAAAGATGGTGTTAGCTTAACTGGTAGTCCACATGTAGAAGAATGCAAGTTGGTCCATTCTTATCTCCATATACAACGCTCAAGGGTGGGGTGAGAAATATGGAGGCTCAGGAAATTGAATAGAGATGTGTAGCATTGGCAGATGGGAAACTGGGTGTAACCACTAGAAAGTACCAGATGCCAGGAAAGCAAGAGTCTCCCATATGACCCAATAGGGATGATATTATCTGAAATATCCAACAAAGGGGAGAGAGAACCTGAAGAGACCATAACAAGGGGTCAGGCACAGTCCCAGATTGAGGGATGGGACTACCCACCCATTTCACAAATATTAATCCAGAATTGTGCCTGTCTAAAGGGACAAAAAGTGGAGCAGAGAATGAAGGAAAGGCCATTCAGAGACTGCCTCATGTATGGATCCATCCCATTTGCAGACACCAAACCCAGACACTATTGCTGATGCTAAGAAGCACTTTCTGACAGTAGCCTGGCATAGCTGTCTCCTAAGAGGCTGTGATAGAACCTGACCAATGCAGATGCAGATACCCACAGCCAACTGTTGTACTGAGCATGGGGACCCCAATGTAAGAGATAAGGGATGGAATGAAAAAGATTGTATCCCCATAGTAAGAACGATATCAACTAACCAGACCAACCAGAGCTCCGAGGGACTAGAACACCAAGCAAAGAGTACACATGGAGGGAACCCTTGGCTCTAGCTACATATGTAGCAGAGTATGACCTTGTTAGGCATCAAGGGGAGGAGAGGCCCTTGGTCCTGTTGTGGGTTTATTTCCCAGTGTAGTGGGAAGGTAGAGTGGTGTGAAGGAATTGGGTGGTTCGGTGGAGGAATACCATCAGAAGCCATGGGGAGAAGGAGTGGGATAGGGGATTTGTGGAGGGGAAACTGGGAAGAAGGATAACATGAAATATAAATAAATAAAATATTCAATTAAAAAAAGTTTAAGTAGCCGGGCAGTGGTGGCTCACACCTGTAATCTCAGCACTTGGCGAGGCAGAGGCAGGCGGATTTCTGAGTTCGAAGCCAGCCTGGTCTACAGAGTGAGTTCCAGGACAGCCAGGGCTATACAGAGAAACCCTGTCTCGGATCCCCCCTCCCCCCAAAAAAAAGGTTATAATTATTTTTCTCAGTTCTTGTCTCCATGTTATAAAATCAGTTCAATCATGTGACAAGTGGGAATTTGATTAAGAAATTGCCTCAATCAGGCTGAACCCAGGAAATGTCTGTGGGGGGCATTTCTTAGTTCCCTATTGATTTTGGATACTCTAGCATGCTGTGAACAGTGCTACTTTAGTCAAATAAACTTGAAATTTATATAAGTAATTGAACAAATCAGAGGAAGTAAAGCAGTTAGCAATATTTCCTGTTCCTGGGTTTCTGCTTAAATCTCCACCTTAACTTTCTTTTCATATGGATAGTTAGAAGAACTGCCAGAGAAATAAAACCTTTAGTCACACAAGATTGTTTCAATCATGGATTCATTATGATGTCAACAGTGGCTAAGCCAGCTCAGACTGTCTACAGGTTCTCCAGGGCAGGAGCAAGGATTAAAAAGAAAAAAATGACAACTAGACAACAATGTAACATGACCCCAGACAGTTCTGAGGCTGAGGTGGGTTTATTTTCTCCCAATCTGGTTTTATATTATTTTAATTATATGTAGATAATCAGGTCAGTTCCAGATTAAGTAACTAGCAAGACAATAAACAGTTAAGGAACAAATAAGTCAATGAGCAAAGTCCGTTGATCACTGTTTCTGGGGCCTTATCAGGTTGACCAAGCTATCTGAGCCTACTTCCCTGCCCTAGTCCAAACTCATATTCTTGTCTGAAGCCTACTTCCTTGTTCTAGCCTAAAATCAGATTCCTGCCTAAGCCTACTTCCTTGACCTCACCCAAAACCAAATTCTTGCCTGAAGCCCACTTCCTTATCCAGGCCCAATGACAAATTCCTGCCAAGGTACCCCAAAAACTCTCCACAAAAAGAAAGCAAATGCAAACAGCAGACAATGGCTATGAGACAAAGGAAATACTCAAACACATATGTTCTCATGTACTCAGTTTGGAATAAAAATGATAAGACCTTGACCCGTGGTCAGTGGAACTTAATTTGAGTAAGTACTTTCTGTGGTTTTTCTGAGAATTTTATTTTATTATATCTACACTTCAAGTATTATCTTCTTTCCTCTCTCCAGGAAATCCCCTCTATCATCCCCCTCCCCTGCTTCTATGAGGGTGTTCCTCTACCCACCCACCCACCCACTCCCACATTCTGACCCTTGATTCCCCTACATTGGGGCATCTATCAATCCTTCATAGGACCAAGGATCAAGAATGTTCCTGTGAGCGGGGCGTGGTGGTGCATGCTTATAATCCCAGCACTTGGGAGGCAGAGGCAGGCAGATTTCTGAGTTCAAGGCCAGCCTGATCTACAGAGTGAGTTCCAGGACAGCCAGGACCACACAGAGAAACCCTGTCTCAAAAAGCACCAAAAAAAAAAAAAAAAGAATGTTCCTATGGGTGGAGAATGGAGCTTGGCCTAGCCTTGATCCCAGGTGGGAGGGGGAAGCTGTAAGGAGGATGTTAGGGTGGAAAAAGCCCTTAGTGTCCCTCAAAATGACTCTTCAAAGAACTTGTTTAAACACAAGGTCCAGGTTTGTTGTTTGGTTTATGTATTGTTGACAATATTACTAAATAATACTAAAAATACCACTAACAAAACAATTTATGATAAAAAATAAATCGTTACTTAGCTGTGTGCATAAAGACTTAAATCTCTCATTAGAATGGTTGTAGATACTTTAGTGATAGCTATATTAAGTATAGTGCATGTTTGTTTGTAGGTGAAGTTTTTTGTATGCTACGTGATGTTATTAAAGAAAATATTGTTAAAATATAAGTATGAACCCCCCCCCCCTTTCCTGGACTTCAAAGTCCAACACCCAAGTCTAATTTTCCAGAGGCCATACCGACATCTTCCTATTCCCTATTCCCTATTCCTGCCAAATTTCCTTAAAGCACAGCAATATCTCTCAACTGAACCCCATCCCTTGAGCTCATTACCCTGCCTACAATCCCAGATGCCAGAATGGCTCCAGGGAGCCCAGATAAGACATTGGTCTATGGCTGTCAGCTCACTATAAAGCAAATCAAATCCAACAACTGTAAAACATACCTCATTCCCTAGGCTCAACCTTCTAGCCCTCATCTTGGCTTGCTTTACTGAAGGCCATGCTTTCAAAGTTCCTAGAACTTTCCCAGTTCTAGCAACCTCAGAATCAATGTTGCTACCCAAAACCTGATATGTTATACAGTCTACAAAAACCACAGGGGAGACAGCTTACTGGATCTAAAAACTTGATTATCAGAGCCACTCAGACCAGAAGTCAGTAAAGGAAATACAAAATCAGGGAAAAATGATGCAAAAAAATTTTTTTAAATAAAGTTAAACTCAGAAAGCAGAACTGAAATGTACACCAACCCCTAAATCCAGATGAATATGATCAAATATGCTTCATCATATGATACAGTGTTGATTGAAAATACAAAAATCTATCAATATAATCCACAATATAAAAAATTAGGAGAAAGAATCACACAAACATCTCATTAGATGCTAAAAACCCTTTGACGAAATTCACCACCCCTTCAGGATAAAATTCTTGGAGATATCGGTGCAGCAACATACAGACTGTGAAAAAAAAATCTATACCAACCCCACATCTAACAGAGAGAGGGTTGATGCAGAGAAATGGCATGAGGAGATTGCTCCCAGCTGTCTAGCTGCTGGGCAATGAAGGACTTCTATTAATCTTAGCACACTAAAATGAAGAGGAGGCATACTTCCTCAAGCAGAGACTCTTGGTATTCTGCCAAGCAAGCTGCAAACCCAAGGAAGTAGCCTTCCTGATCCTTTTCTCATGAGAAAGTAACTTGGTTTACAATATAGTTAGGCAACACATCTAATAGTTGGACTGCAGACAGATTTCTCAGTTGGCAAGGAGGTTTGGGTCACCTTGAACTAAAATAAGCTATTGCTAGGGAAACAGCACTTGGTATAAACTGAAAACTGGGAAATCTTTGTTCTGCTTTGGCCTTTAAAAGAAGCTGGAAACTTTGAGTAAACTGCACACTGACTAAATTGGCTGTGTCCTGGTTAGTGTGACCCTCATTTGGGACCCCATTGACACACGAGGAGTTGACAGGCTGATATCTAAATTATATAAAGAATGAAAAAAACTAGATATTAGGCTGGGCGTGGTAGCGCACGCCTGTAATCCCAGCACTTGGGAGGCAGAGGTAGGTGGATTTCTGAGTTCAAGGCCAGCCTGGTCTACAGAGTGAGTTCCAGGACAGCCAGGGCTAGACAAAGAAACCCTGTCTCGAAAAAACAAACAAACAAACAAACAAACAAAACAAAAACCAACCAACCAACCAAACAAACAAACAAAGCTAGATATTATAAAACCCCAAATAACCCAATCTATAAATGGGGTGAAGATCTAAACAGAGATTTCTTGACAGAGAAATATCTAATGCCTGTGAAAAAATATTCAAGAAATATTCAACATTCTTTGAAATCAGAGAGATGTAAATCAAAATGACTCTGAGATTCCATCTTTCTTTTCTTCATTAATTAATTTATTTATTCACTGTGTACTTTACATCTTGGTCCCTTTACCCCCTCCTCCAATTCCTACCCTTGCAATTCCTCCCCCAGTTACTGCTTTCCTTCTCCTCAGATAATGGGAAGTCCCCTTTGGGCACCAGCCTGCCCTGGGACCTCAAGTTGCAGCAGGACTAAGCTCGTCCTTTCTTTCTGAGGCCCAACTGGGCAGTCAAGGTATAGGAATGGGATTCAATGCCAGACAAAAGAGACAAAGACAGCCTTCATAATAAATGTTATGAAATCTATCAGGGAACCAAGCTGTACATCTGTGGCAAATACTTAAGATATAGCCACTACATTATCTTTTTTGGTATTTAAGTCTCTGTGGGCCCACATGGGTCCACGTTAGTTGACTCTGTAGGTCTTCTTGACTGCTGTCTCTGGCTTGCTCAATCCTATTCCCTAATCTTCCTCAAGATTTCACAAAATTCACCTGATATTTAGTTGTACATCTCTGCATCTGTTCCCATTGCTGATGGGTAAAGACTCTTAGGAGATAGTTATGTTAGTCTCCTGTCTGCAAGCATAGCAGAGCATCCATTTGGCAGGCTGGACAAATTTTATGTCAAATGTTTATGGGAAGGTTGATTTTCCCTTCCCTCCAGTGGAAGTCCTGCCTGGCTACAAGAAGAGCCCTTTCATTCTCCATATCCACAACTGCTAGGAGTCTCAGCTATGGTAATTTCCTTAGTCTCCCAAGAGAAGCCCAAGCCCTGTCTAGTTTCCAGCTAGTCCCAGAGACATACTGTCAAAATGGATAAGATGAGAACTTAAAGAACATTTCATGCTGGTGAGAATGTGGAGCACAGTGAACTTTCTTCCATTGCTGATGGCACTGCAAACTTGTACAACCAGTTTGTAAATCTATTTAGTGGTTTCATAAAAAGTTGGGAATAGATGCACCTCAGGACCCAGCTATACTACTCCAAGGCATATATCCAAAGCTGGTCAAACATACAAGTCACTTGCTTATCTATGTTCATAGCAGTTTTATTTGTAATAGTCATAAAGTGGAATCTACATAAATGCCCCCTATCAAAATATGAAAAAAAAACATATGCTACTTTTACACGATATAGTGTTATTCAGCTATCAAAATAAATGACATCATGAAAATCCAAGCAAATGAATGGAAGGAGAAAAAAATTATTCCTTAAGATCTCCATGTCAAGATCCAGGTCCAAAACTTGTGTCTCCCAGCTTCAAGATCTGGATCACATGTGAATCTTCCAATTGTGGATTGTAGTTCATTCCAGATGTAGACAAGTTGACAACCAGGAATAGCCATTACAGTATGCTAAGGCTAGGTGATATTCATGATTTCTCCCCTTTTCTGAAGAGAAAGGGAAGATTATATGAGAATGATAAGGGAAAAAGTCTAGGAGAAAAGAAGGAAGAAAAAACTGAGAACAGGATATAAATTAATTACTTGATTGATTAGTTAAACGTAACAAAATATATATGTGCAAACAACTAAGAAAATAAATACTAAGAAATTGACAGGTAGTTTTACAATGTATATTGACAACTTTCCTCTTTAGATATAAAATGTATTAAATTATTGGTTGACAAAATTTTAAATAAAACCATGTTTTTTTTTTAAAGCAACCAACATCACATGCTCATTTACACACATTGACAATGGAAGTATTAAAGAGGATAAGATCATCAATATGTATTGTGTTTATGTTAGCATCAGTTATCTTCTTAATCTTGGTGTCTTAGTCAGGGTTTCTATTCCTGCACAAACATCATGACCAAGAAGCAAGTTGGGGAGGAAAGGGTTTATTGAGCTTACACTTCCACACAGCTGTTCATTACCAAAGGAAGTCAGGACTGGAACTCAAGCAGGTCAAGAAGCAGGAGCTGATGCAGAGGCCATGGAGGGATGTTCCGTACTGGCTTGCTTCCCCTGGCTTACTCAGCCTGCTCTCTTATAGAACCCAAGAATACCAGCCCTGAGATGGTACCACCCACAAGGGGCCCTCCCTCCTTGATCACTAATTGAGAAAATGCCCCACAGCTGGATCTCATGGAGGCATTCCCCAACTGAAACTCCTTTTCCTATGATAACTCCAGCCTGTGTCAAGTTGACACACAAAACTAGCTAGTACACTTGGTTTATTTTACTGATATTGTGGTCCAGATATTCAGCTATACAGAGAAAAGTGTCAAATCAAATACAATCATACAGGAACATATGTCCCTCACACAAACACACACACACACACACACACACACACACACACACACACACACAAATTAACACACCCACATAAACTCAAAGGCATTTTGTTGCAAATTTGTGATACTTCATTCGATGTACATTTTTCTTAATAATAACAAAGTGAAAATAAAAATCAGAATGTGAGCCGGGCATGGTGGTGCATGCCTGTAATCCCAGCACTTGGGAGGCAGAGGCAGGTGGATTTCTGAGTTCGAGGCCAGCCTGGTCTACAGAGTGAGTTCCAGGACAGTCAGGACTACACAGAGAAACCCTGTCTCAGAAAAACAAAACAAACAAACAAAAAAAATCAGAATGTGCTGCTTAACTTCTTGAGTCAAAGGGCAAAAGTTTTCTTGAATTAGAGTGTAGCATGGAGAAGGAATATATCCCCAGGGTATAGATCATTTCCTACTTAAACAGCACTTATGTTTGACACTACATTAATGCTGGAAAGTGTTTTGCCTGTTACAGATAAAAGAATTATTTAAGCCTTAAAACCCAAACTTACTTAACCTGTCTTTTACAAGTTAATACAGGTAAGACTAAGATTCAACTTAACATGAGCTCAAACTAAATTTGAATTATATCATGCATATATACATTTCTTTTTAAGTATCCACTGAAAGGGAATTGAATAATAGAAAAGAATCTTGTATGTATTGTTTTGCATCTCAAATATTGTATTATTTTTCATTGTCACTTGTTATAATGCAGGTCAAAGAACAAGATGAGAACCATATTTTTGTATACAAAGCCAATAAGAAAATATCCATATGTGCAGTATCTTTTGTGTTAACTTGTATCAGCAAGTTTAGATATTTTATTCATTTAAAGGCATTATTTTTCTTTTATTCAAGCCTTCATTACTGCTATTCACAAATTTATCTGCTTTATAGGAATAAGTTGGAGATCATAGCCATAAAAATATACATTTTAAGATGGTCAAGAATGAGCATCACTAAAATATATCTGCAATCTACAGTAGTCACAGGTATAAATAGATTACATTAAATATGATAATTTAAATTGAAAATATTATAGAATTGTTAGCATATTTCTATATGCTTTATTTCTGCCAAAATAAAAACTTTTCCGAACTCATGTAATCATATAAGACTTTCAGCCTCTGTCTTCTCATTTTATAAATTTAATCAGAGAAGTGTAAGCCCTGTGTACACGTCAATGTTATATGCATTACTTAAAATAGAAGTAACAGTAGGAAAGGCAAGCATTTATTTAAAGAAGATGACAGATAAATGATTGTAAAGTACTAGAATAAAAATAAATGCCTGTATGTTACAAATGCTAGTGGCTTTCTTAGTTTGAGAATTAATTTTGTTTTCTAAAGATTTTCAACGGACAAAAACAATAGTGATAAATGCAAAAATCCTACATATTCATAAGTAGAAACATGCAATCTGAAAATAGATTAATTATTAAAATACTGACAAGCAGAGAGTGCCTATATGGCTTAAAAGAAGAAAATTAATTTACCAGGGTCTACTATCAAGCCCTACAAAATACACAACATTTAGTACATTAGAAAATATATAGGACAATTTTTATGCTTTTCAGGAACAAATCTTTAAAGAAAATTTGGTGCAAATACAAGGCATTTAATTTTTCCTCCAGGGCAATGGAAATGTTGAAAGAGTGTCACCATTATTTTATGTATGATAAAATGGATCCAAGGACAGGAAAATTCTTGTCACTTTTCTTTGAATGGTCCCTACAGATGAAATTCACAGAAATCAGGGCAGAAGACAATGCTTCTGCTGTGACAGAGTTTCTCCTCCTGGGATTTTCAGACCTTCCCAACTTACAAGGGATTCTGTTTGTGATGTTCTCCATAATTTACTTACTCATCTTGATTGGAAATAGTTTCATAATTGTGATAACTAGAGTTGATCCGGCACTGCAAAAGCCCATGTATTTTTTCCTGGCAAATTTTTCTTCTCTGGAAATCTGTTATGTATCAGTCACACTTCCTAGGATTCTGTTTAACATTGCTGCTCAAGACAGACACATTTCTGTCCTCAGCTGTGCCACACAGATGTGTTTCTTCCTTATTCTGGGGGCCACTGAGTGCTTCCTGCTGGCTGTGATGTCCTATGACCGTTATGTGGCCATCTGTAACCCTCTGCACTATCCTCTGGTCATGAACCCAACAAAGTGCACTCAACTGGCAGCAGGCTCCTGGCTTGGAGGCATCCCAGTCCAGATAGGACAAACCTGTCAGATATTCTCTCTACATTTTTGCAATTCTAACCAAATCAATCACTTCTTCTGTGACATACCACCCATTCTCAAGCTGGCCTGTGGAGACACTTCAATCAATGAGCTGTCTGTCTATTTAGTGGGTTTCCTGTTTGCTGCAGTCCCTTTTATGTTGATTCTTGCATCTTACAGCAAAATCATTGCTACCATTTTGAAGTTGCCAACAGCGACAGGACAGGCAAAAGCATTCTCAACATGTTCTTCCCATTTGCTTGTGGTGATTTTGTTTTTTGGATCTGCTACTGTTACATACTTGAGGCCAACATCCACCCATTCTCCAGGAACTGATAAACTCTTTTCTCTATTTTACACCATTGTGACTCCCATGTTAAATCCAATGATATACACCCTTAGAAACAAGGAGGTGATTTCTGCACTGAGAAAACTGTTAGGTGTAAAGTAGTCATTGGAGTTATGGAAAGCTTCTTACACAGGTACTAAAGATATGCATCAGCTTTTATTCATATCTCTGAGGTATAATCAGTTTATGCTTTTCTCATGCCTCTGCTACTCTGAATAATCACCTGACATATATTCTCTTTTAAAACAATCTATATATACTAGTCTGTCCACATAAAATAAAATGTAATGAAAGAAGTATATTTTGATATGAAAGCAATACAATTTGGTTAGAGTTTTTATAGGAAAATACACCTGATTCTGAAACTTGTAACATAAAATTACAGATAGATATCTTAACAATCTAACCAATAAATATATCAATGTTTGTTGTTATTCTTTCATTCAGCATTATTCAAGTTTAACTGTAGTATTTTAATATCAATGTTTGTTGAGTGAATTATTGAGTTAAGGGGACAGTTGAAATTAATATACTGTGCTTAAACTTATGGCAATTCCTGTCCATATCACAACATAAATATGAAAAAAATCTTTCTACCTATTATTAATCTATATTTCATTTATCCAAAATATTAACTATGATAAATCTGCTTTGGTGTTCCCAACGTCTTTTTTTTTCAGTAAACAAGTTTCTTGATCATACAGTTATTCTAATTAATTTCTATAAGTTGCACCCAACATTCTGACATTTCAAGAGACATGATAAGATGATTCAGTGGGCAAGAAAGCTTTTGATTCAATTATATAACCTCGGTTTTAAAACCCATCACCTATGTTAAAGTATGGCAAGATTATACATGTTACTATAGCCCCAGTACTGCTGGAATCAATAGAGAAGCATTGATAGATTTTCTCTGGCCAGTTTACTTTCAGATAAAGGAATAATATCATCAGACACACAAGCACATGCACGCCCCCCCCACATGTGCATATATATATACACACACACAGATTGTGAAGATGTAAAGGAAAACCGATATGCTCCTTTGGCCTCTGTTAGAGCACAGGTATGCACTTCTGTATTCACAGATTGTACTCCTCGCATATGCATGCAAACACATATGCACATATAAATATATACATATACATACATGCACATACACCCCCCACACATATTCCA
The DNA here is from genome assembly GCA_964023405.1 of Apodemus agrarius. Classification (NCBI taxonomy): domain Eukaryota; kingdom Metazoa; phylum Chordata; class Mammalia; order Rodentia; family Muridae; genus Apodemus; species Apodemus agrarius. Next base: position 96,108,449 of record OZ030008.1, on the reverse strand, counting down.
AAAAATAATGTTTCAGGTTATGATTATTATGAGATTACATTTCTACATATCCTGAAGCTCCTGTGGCCATAGGTTGGAGCTTCTTTAATCCATGTATTAATATAAACACAATAGAATTTGAGTATTAAATATCTAATTTTTATCTGAAATATACTGTCATATAGAACATCAGTAAACTATTTATTTATTTATTTATTTATTTATTTATTTTGGTTTTTCGAGACAGGGTTTCTCTGTGTAGTTCTGGCTGTCCTGGAACTCACTCTGTAGACCAGGCTGGCCTCAAACTCAGAAATCTGCCTGTTTGCCTCCCAAGTGCTGGGATTAAAGGCGTGCGCCACCAACACCTGGCTAGTAAGCAATTTATGATAGGTTAAAACAGAGCAAATGAAACTCATTGAATTTATTGAGCTTGCCTCTATGGAACATTTTATAAACCCATTCAAGTTCCCTAAAGGTCATTAAGTCATTTTTATGGAATATGTGAGGAAAAAAACTATTACTTGTCAAACAGGTTAATTTTACTTGTGCATAAATAATAGTCGAAGAATCATAATTAATTTCCTTTTTTTTTTGTTTTTGTTTTTGTTTTTCGAGACAGGGTTTCTCTGTAGTTCCAGCTATCCTGGAACTCACTCTGTAGACCAGGCTGGCCACGAACTCAGAAATCCACCTGCTTCTGCCTCCCAAGTTCTGGGATTAAAGGCGTGCACCACCACCACCCAGCCATAATTAATTTTCTTAATGATTAAACTACGAATATAGAAGTGAGTGGCACTAACAGCAGGCAACTACAGAAAAGGAAGGAAACTGAGGCATCAGGATTTAAGTTACAGTTTTTAATAGGGCAAACTGAGTAAGCAATATGGTAAGAGGCTGAATGGTATGGTACTGAACTGACTTTTTTCCTTTCTTTTTAATTTTCCTTTCTTTTGTTTTATTTTTTTATTATTATTGTTTAAAGAGTGAGGTCACTCTTTGCTCTTAAAATGCAAAATTCTTATAGTCTCACTGAGGATATAAATTGATCATGCATGATAGGTTCCAGAGGGCAGTGTTGATCTGCTCACAGCTGTAGTTTGACTCAAACATACATGTACTTTCATTGGGATTCTTACTGAGATTAGAAGTAACAGTGTGAATTGTTGTCCAACAACTTTAACATTAAAACTACAAAACTGTGAAAGTCCACCTTAAAGAAATGTAGTACTCAACACCTCAATATTAAGAAAACAAGAATTTTATAAAATAGTGTGAAATTCTTGCTTATATATTTCTAGGACATTAGTATGGCTTATAGAGATGCATAAAAAAGGTCAACACTTTAGTCATTAAGGAAAAACATATGACAACAGATTGTGGTGTCATTTTTTCCCCTCTTTTAATGACTACCACCAAAAAGTTGAAAGACAGAGCTGGGAGGGTTTTGTTGTGAAGAGACAGTCTATCAATTAAATACATATACAGCCCTTCTAGATACCTGAATTCAAGTCCCATCACCCATCCAAGGTTTCTCGCCATTGCCTGTAATTAGATGAAGGCCACGGTGCATCTTGCTGCGTCTGGCCTCTTTTTGCAGTAAAACTCAGGTATGCATAACTGCATACAAACATGCAGGTATATACATATAATAATTTAAGAAGAGACCAGAGTTATTGGCAAGAACACTTAGCAGATAAGCATATTTGTTGTGCAAGCATTGTGATCTGAGTTCTTCAAATACATAGAAATGTAGAAGTAGAGATTCAAGTCCCTAAAATTATTCTCTGGCTGCCATATTAATGACACAAATATCATTCAAACATTAGTAATGATGTAAATGTAAACATGAGTGAAGATGATAGGTAATGGATAGGATTAGGGGATAAATGGATTTTTGAGAATTTGTGAAATATTAATTAGAGTAGGTATTATATGAAAATCTGAGAGTTCCTCAAATTATGAAAATAAGCATATCATATTTTATCAATTATATTATTAATTATGTGATCTACAGTTATCAAACCAGTATTCTTGTGAGATACTTGAACAGTGGTGTTTATGTTGGCATAGTTCATAACATTCACAGTATTTCATGAATCTAAGTGTCCTTTAGCAACTAAGTGGATAGAGAAAAACTTAGTTCAGGTATAGTTAAAAAAAGAGGCTTGTCATATGTGGTGAAGTGAATGTATCTATCTGTCTATCTATCTATCTATCTATCTATCTATCTATCTATCTATCTATCATCTATTAATATAGTGATTTCTTTATTTACTTTATATTTCAATCACTGTCCTCTCTTCTCAGTGTGCCCCTCCCACTGTCCCTCCTTCCCCCAACTTGCCTTCTCCTCTGAGAGGGTGAAGGCATGTCCTGTGCATCCTATAACCCTGGCATATACAACCTCCTGCTGTGCTAGGCACAAACTCTCCCACTGAAGCCAGAAAAGGCAGCCCAGTTAGGGAACTGGGATCCATTGGCAAGAATAGCTTTAGGGAAAGCCCCTGCTCTAATTGTTAGGGGACCCTCAAGAAGACACCACTTCATTCTCCTACATATATGTGTGATAGTAGATTCAGCTCATGTATGCATTTTGCTTGGTTGTTGAGTCTCTGAGAGCCTCTAAGGCTCCAGGTTAGCTCACTCTGTTGGTATTCCTGTAGAGTTCTTATACCTTCCAGGGAATGCTGTCCTTCTCTCATATTTTCCTGATCTCCCTGAGATCTGTCTAATTTGTAGCTGTGAGCATCTGCATTTGTTTGAGTCAGCTGCTGAGTGGAGCCTCTCAGAGGAAAGGTATGCTAGGCTCCCATCTGCAAGTAAAACAGAGTATCATTACAAGTGTCAGGGATTGTGACTTGCCCTTGGGAAGTGTCTCAAGTTCAGATGGCCATTCCTTCAGGCTCTAATCCACTTTTGTAATGCATTTCTTATACACATGATACATTTTGCATTGATAGTTTTCTGGGTGGGTTAGTGTTCTTATTCTTGCACTGGGGGGAACTGCATAGCTACAGGAGGTGGCTACTTCAGATTCTATATCCCCACTGCTAAGAGTCACAGTTAGAATCAAACTTAGTGACATCTGGAAGGATTATACCACATTCTAGAGATATATCCTAAACCCCTCCACCACCAAGAACTATAGCTTCCTGTTCAGGCTGCTTTCCATCTGGCTATCTCTCCTGTCTATCCTCATACTTGTTTTTGACCCCCCCCCCACATTCCCATTCATATCCCCTCTCCCACAACATTTGCTCATTCTGTCTGCCTCCTATGACTGTTTTATTCCCTCTTTTCAGTGAGATTCAAGCGTCTTCCCTTGGACCTTTTTTCATTTAGCATCTCTGGGTCTGTGGAGTTACCATGGTTATCCAGTACTTTTTGCTAATATCCACTTACAAATGTGCACATACTATAAGTGGTTTTTTTTTTTTTTGATTTGGTTTTTCGAGACAGGGTTCTCTGCATAGCACTGGCTGTCCTGGAATTCACTCGGTAGACCAGACTGGCCTCGAACTCAGAAATCTGCCTGCCTCTGCCTCCCAGAGTGCTGGGATTACAAGTGTGCACCACCGCTGCCCGGCCATAAATGGTATTTTGAGTCTTGGTTTCTTCAGGATGATATTTTCTAGTTCTATCCATTTGTCTGCACAATAATGATATCTTTGTTTTAAACAGCTGAATAATATTCCATGGTGTAAATAAACTACATGTTCTCTATACATTCTTCAGTTGAGGGAAATCAGGGTTGTTTCTAGCTTCTGTCTATTATGAGTAAAGTTGTTATGATCATAGATGAGAAAATAAATGTCTTTGTAGAATTTTGGAGCTTCTTTTGGCTATATGCCAAGTTATGGCTTGGTGTTTAGGTAGAACCATTCAAAATTTTCACAGAAACTAAAAGAAAAAATTGGTTTCTATACTGATTGTAGAAGTTTGCACTGCCACCAGCAATATTGGACTGTTTCTCCCGAGCTGCATCCTTTATAGCATGGATTTTTCCTTGGGGTTTTTTTTTTTTAATCTTAACCATTCTAATAGGCATAAGAATCTCAAGTAATTGGATTAGCATTCCCCCATGATTAAGGACTTTGAACATTTCTTTAAGTGTTTTTCAGACAATAGAGAATCTTTTGCTGATGATTCTCTGTCTAGCTCTGTATATCAATTTCTAGTTGCTTTATTTGAGTTGCTGGTATCTAACTTTTTGGGTTGTCTATAATACTTTGGAGATTAGCCATCTCTCAGATGTAGCATTGATAAAAATCTTTTCTCAGTCCATAGGCTGTTATTTTAACCTAATGATATTGTCCATGAAACTTTTCAGTTTCATGACATCCTATTTCTTTTTTAAAAAAGATTTATTTATCTATCTATTTATTTATTTAAGGTATACGAGTACACTGTAGAGCAATTAGACAACATAAGGAGGCCAAAGGGATAGAAATTGGAAAGGAGGAAGTCAAACTATCACAATTTGCAGATGATATGATAGTATACTTAAGTGACCCAGAGAACTACAGCTGATAAACAACTTCAGCAAAGTGACTGGTTATAAAATCAACTCAAGCAAATCAATAGCCTTCCTATACTCAAAGTATAAGCAGCCTGAGAAAGAAATTAGGGAAATAACACCCTTCACAATAGCCACAAATAATATAAAGTATCTCGGGGTGACTCTAACCAAATAAGAGAAAGATCTGTATGAGAAGAACTTCAGGTCTCTGAAGAAGGAAATTGAAGAAGACCTCAGAAAATGGAAAAATCTTCCATGCTCTTGGATTGGTAGGATTAATATAGTAAAAATGGCCATCTTTAAAAAAAAACAAATAAATAAGTAAAACCAAATCAAACCAAACCAAAAAAGAATTCCTATATTGGTAATAATTTAATTCTACTGTGAGGAGAGAAATCAAGTGGTAAGCAGTACATAGGGCAAAGAGCACAGGCTAGGTAAAGGATGCTTTGACAATGGTCTTGCATTCAGAGTATTGTATTTGAGTACTTGTAGGCAACTTATCATGATCAATTATTTCATACTCATTTCCACCATTGATCCCTGGGTCTGTCATCTGAGTCCCAACTCTACATGACTAGGCAATGATGTGCCACAGAACGCTGATCAAGTCTGTATTCCTACAGTAGCTATGTGGATCCTAATACAATGTATGTGAAATGTGTACTTGCTTTCTTTTTTATTAGATATTTGCTTTATTTACATTTTAAATGTTAACCACTTTCCACACTACCCCACTGAAACAGCCCCTATCTGTGTGAGTTACTAGATGTACTACCTCACTTGGTGGAATTTTCGATTTATGTACACCTAGGCATGTGGGGCAGGATCAAATGCAGGTTTTATGCAAAGGCAAGCAGCCCCAGCCCTCACCACCTTTCACTCTACAAGATCAAGTGACCATAGGTGTGTAGTCCTGGGAGACCTACTCTCTCCGACAGTGTTTGGGTATGGAGCACTGTGGCAAATGATTTGTTTGGTACAGTGTAACAGGATTAGCTAATGGGCGAGATGGAAACCAGGGACTTCTGGTTTCTGGTACTTCAGTTTTATTCCATTGATCTACGTGTCTGTCTCTGTAACAATACGGTGCAGTTTTTTAGCTCTTTAATACAGCTTGAGGTCAGGGATTATGTTTCCCAGAGAAGTTCTTTTATTGTTGAGAATAGTTTTAGCTATACTGGGTACTTTAAATGAATTTGCAAATAGCCCTTTCTATCCCATTTGAATGGGTGAAAGACTACTAGAACCAGAAAAGACCTTTTGGTTTCCATCTGGCCCATTAACAAGTCTCATTTTACCAATATGTTTGTTGAAGACTCTGTCTTCTTTTTCCAGTATGTATTTCTGGGTATTTTTTTATATCAACATTGAAATGTCTTTGGGTATTTGATTTCTGGGTATTCAACTCTATTCTATTGATCAGTGTGTCTGTTTTATGCAAATACCATGATTTTTTTTATTTTCTATATTTTTGTTTACATTCCAAATTCTTTCCCCTTTCCCAGGCCCCCCCTCACCATATGTCCCATAAGTCCTCTTCTCTCTGCCCAATCCCCAATCACCCCCCCCCATTTCTTTGTTCTAGTACTCCCCTACAATGATGAATCAAGTCTTATCAGGAACAGGGCCCTCTCCTTCCTTCTTGGGAATCATATGATTTGCTAATTGTGACTTGAGAATTCAGAGCTTCTGGGCTAATTAATATCCACTTATCAGTGATTGCATTTCATGTGTATTCTTTTGTGATTGGGTTACCGCACTTAGGATGATATTTTCCAGTTCCAACCATTTGCCTACAAATTTCATGAATTCATTATTTTTAATTGCTGAGTAGTATTCCATTGTATAAATATACCACATTTTCTGTATCCATTCCTCCATTAAGGGACATCTGGGTTCTTTCTAGCTTCTGGCTATTATAAATAAGGCTACTATGAACATAGTGGAGCATGTGTCATTGTTGCATGCAGGGGAATTCTCTGGGTATATGTCCAGGAGTGGTATGGCAGGATCCTCTGGAAGTGTCATGCCCAATTTTCTTAGGAACTGCCAAACTAATTTCCAGAGTGGTTTTACCTTCTTGCAATTCCACCAACAGTGGAGGAATGTTCCTCTTTCTCCACATCCCTGCCAGCATCTGCTGTCTCTTGAGTTTTTAATCTTAGCCATCCTGACTGGTGTGAGGTAAAATCTCAGGGTTGTTTTGATTTGCATTTCCCTGATGGCTAGTGATGTTGAACATCTCTTAAGGTACTTCTCTGCCATCTGAATTTCTTCAGGTGAAAGTTCTTTGTTAGAGGACCCTGGTCCTGAAAAGACTGGATCCAGTTTTGTAGGAGAGTATCAGAACAGAGAAATAGTGTGTGTGGGTGGGTGATTGGGGAATGGGTGGAGGGAAGAGGACATATGGGACATAGGGTGATGGGGAAACTGGGAAAGGGGAAAGCCTTTGGAATGTAAACAAAGAATATAGAAAATAAAAAAAATAATGAAAAAAGAAAGTTCTTTGTTTAGCTCTGTACCCCATTTTTAATAGGGTTATTTGGTTCTTTGGGGTCTAACTTCTTGAGTTCTTTGTATATATTGGATATTAGCCCTCTGTTGGATGTGGGGTTGGTGAAAATCTTTTCCCAATTAGTTGGTTGCTGTTTTGTCCTTCTGATAGTGTCCTTTGCTTTACAAAAACTTTGTAATTTTATGAGGTCCCATTTTTCAATTCTTGATCTTAGAGCATAAGCTATTGGTGTTCTATTCAGAAACTTTCCCCCCTGTGCCCATGTCCTCCAGGGTCTCCCTCAGTTTCTTTTCTATTAGTTTCAGTGTGTCTGGTTTTATGTGGAGGTCCTTGATCCACTTGGAGTTGAGCTTAGTACAAAGAGATAAGTGTGGATCAATTCTCATTCTTCTGCATGCTGACCTTTAGTTGAACCAGCACCATTTGTTGAAAAGGCTATCTTTTTTCCACTGGATGGTTGTAGCTCTTTTATCAAAGATTAAGTGACCATAATTCTGTGGGTTAATTTCTGGGTCTTCAATTCTATTCCATTGATCTACTTGCCTGTCACTCTACCAATACCATGCAGTTTTTAAACACAATTGCTCTGTAGTACTGTTTGAGGTTGGGGATATTGATTCCCCCAGAAGTTCTTTTATTGTTGAGAATAGTTTTAGCTATCCTGGGTTTTTTTGTTATTCTAGATGAATTTGAGAATTGCTCTTTCTAAATCTATGAAGAATTGATATGGGATTTTGTTGGGGATTGCATTGAATCTGTAGATTGCTTTTGGCAAGATGGCCATTTTTACTATATTGATTCTCCATGTATAAGAATGAAAACAAATGAATATTTATTATCCTGTATAAAACTCAAGTCGAATTAAATCAAAATCCTCAACATAAAATTAGACTCCTTAAACTTAATAGAAGAAAAATTGTGGAACAGCCGTGAACACATGGGCACAAGAGACAACTTTCTAAACAGAAGACTGATTGTCCAGGCTCTGAGATCAACCATTAAAAATGTGACTTCATGAAATTAAAAGTTGCTGTGAAGCAAAGAACACAATAGATCAGACAAAAAGAGCAGCTTAGAGAATTGGAAAAGATTTTATTTAACTCCACATTCTATAGCACTCTAATATCCAAAGGATATATAAAGAACCAAAGAAGTTAGATATCAAAAACAAACAAACAAACAAATGATTCAATTAAAAAATTGGGGTAAAACTCAGGCATTCTCTATAGTGAAATCACAAATGACTTAGGAATGTCTGTGTATTTTCTAAAGACAGATGGAGAATGTAGAAATCCAGATGGGAGGGGAAGGACTGAGTAACTGGGAGGAGTTTGGGAAAGAGCTAATCATTTGCTACAGTGCTCCATAACCAAACACTGCTGAAGAGTAGGAGTGTAGACATACTTCTGAGCACAGGTAAGACCACCACTTTTGTTGCCACTTTTGCTCAGAGGGACCTGCCTGGAGACCTCAGGACACAGGAACCAAGAAAAAGCCAGGGACAGGATCCTTCTGGTTCCTTCTGCACTCCTGAACTAATTTGTGCCACAGCTCTCCATACCCAAATTCCTCCCAGAGAAAACTGGTCTCCCAGTAGTATTGTCACAAAGGCTTGCAGGAAGGACAAGCCATAGTCAGAGAAAGTAAGACCAGATAACAACAGTGATAACAGATGTTGAGAAGCAACAACAAGAACATAATCAACAGAAACCAAGGCTACTAGGCATCATCAAAATCACCACAGTGAGCCTTGGATAGTCCAACATGCCAGAAAAGCAAGACTTTGATTTAAAATCACATCTTGTGATGATAGGGGACTTTAAAAAGGACAGAAATAACTCCCTTGAAGAAATACAGGAGAGCAAAGGTAAACAGCTAGAAGCCCTTAAAGGGGAACCACAAAAATCCCTTACAGAATTACAGGAAAACACAATCAAACAGGTGAAGGAATTGAACAAAACCATCCAGGATGCAAAAATTGAAATAGAAAAAATAAAGTAATCACAAAGGGAGAAAACTCTGGAGATAGAAAACCTAGGAAACAGATCAGGAGTCATACATGCAATCATCACCCAAAGAATACAAGAGAGAAGCTAGGTGCAGAGGATATCATAGAAAACATTGACATAGCAGTCAAAGAAAGCAAAATGCAAAAAACATCCAGGAAATCTCAGACACAATGAGAAGACCAAATTATGGATACTAGATATAGACTAAAGTGAAGATTCTCAACTTAAAGGGCCAGTAAATATCTTCAACAAAATTATTGGTAAAAACTTCCCTAACTTAAAGAAAGGGATGACTATATACCTATAAGAAGCCTACAAAACGTCAAATAGATTGGACCAGAAAAGAAATTCCTCCTGTCATATAATATCAAAACACCAAATGCCCCAAAGAAAGAATATTAAAAACAGTAAGGGAAAAAGATCAAGTAACATATAAAGGCAGACCTAACAGAATTACATCAGAATTCTCACCAGAGACTATGAAAGCTAGAATATTCTGTGCAGATGTTATACAGATCCTAAGAGAATACAAATGCCAGCCCATGCTACTATCCCTAGCAAAACTCTCAATTACCATAGATGGAGAAAACAAGATATTCTATGACAAAAACAAATCTACAAAATATCTTTTTACAAATCCAACTCCACAAGGGATGATAGATGGAAAACACCACCACAAGGTAGTAAAATATATCCTCATAAAAACAGGGGGAGCAGGGATGGGATAAGGGTTTTCTGGAAGGGGAGATTTGGGAAAGGGGATAACATTGGAAATTTAAATAAAGAAAATCCCCCTTCCCAAAAAAGAATTAATTGGGACTACTTAAAAACACAAAGCTTCTGTACATCAAAGTACAGTGTCATTAGGAGAAAACCACATCATACAGATTAGGAAATGATCTATGCTTCTAGAAAGAGCAATTCTCAAATTCATCTGGAGCAACAAAAAACCCAGGATAGCTAAAACTATTCTCAACAATAAAAGGACTTCTGGGGGAATCAATATCCCTGACCTCAAGCAGTACTACAGAGCAATTGTGTTAAAAACTGCATGGTATTGGTACAACAACAGGCAGGTAGATCAATGGAATAGGATTGAAGACCCAGAAATGAACCAACAGACTTATGGTCACTTGATCTTTGATAAAGGAGCCACAACCATCCGGTGGAAAAAAGATAGCCTTTTCAACAAGTGGTGCTGGTTCAACTGGAGGTCAACATGCAGAAGAATGCGAATTGACCCACTCTTACTCCTTGTACTAAGATCAACTCCAAGTGGATCAAGGACCTCCACATAAAACCAGACATACTGAAACTATTAGAAAAGAAACTTGGGAAGACCCTGGAGGACATGGGCACAGGGGTAAAGTTCCTGAACAGAACACCAAAAGCTTATGCTCTAAGATCAAGAATTGACAAATGGGACCTCATAAAATTACAAAGTTTCTGCAAAGCAAAGGACACTGTCAGAAGGACAAAACAGCAACCAACAACGTGGGAAATGATCTTCACCAACCCCACATCCGACAGAGGGCTAATATCCAATATATACAAAGAACTCAAGAAGTTAGACCCTAAAGAACCAAATAACCCTATCAAAAAATGGGGTACAGAGCTAAACAAAGAATTTTCACCAGAAGAAATTCGGATGGCCGAGAAACACCTTAAGAGATGTTCAACATCATTAGTCATCAGGGAAATGCAAATCAAAACAACTCTGAGATTCCACCTCACTCCAGTCAGAATGGCTAAGATTAAAAACTCGAGAGACAACAAGTGCTGGCGAAGATGTGGAGAAAGAGGAACACTCCTCCACTGTTGGTGGGATTGCAAAATGGTAAAACCACTCTGGAAATCAGTGTGGTGGTTCCTCAGAAAATTGGGCATGCCACTCCCAGAGGACCCTGGCATACCACTCCTGGGCATATACCCAGAGGATTCCTCTGCATACAACAAAGACACATGCTCCACTATGTTTATAGCAGCCTTGTTTATAATAGCCAGAAATTGGAAGGAGCCCAGATATCCCTCAAAAGAGGAATGGATACAGAAAATGTGGTATATTTATACAATGGAGTACTACTCAGCAATTAAAAATAATGAACTCATGCAATTTGTAGGTAAATGGTTAGATCTGGACTCTCATCCTAAGTGAGCTAACCCAATCACAAAAGAATACACACGAAATGCAATCACTGATAAGTGGATATTAATGAGCCCAGAAGCCCTAAATACTCAAGGCACAATTAGCAAGTCAAATGACTCTCAAGAAGAAAAAAAGGAGAGGACCCTGGGCCTGTAAAGATTGGATCCAGTATTGTAGACCCAGAACAGAGAAATCGTGGGGGGGGGAAGAGTGGGGAATAGCATGGGGGGGGGAGAGGAATTATGGGACATATGGTGGGGGGTAACTGGGAAAGGGGAAAGCCTTTGGAATGTAAACAAAGAATATAGAAAATAAAAAAAAAGAAAAAAAAAACAAAAAAAAAAAACAAAAACAAAAAAACCGGAAATGATCTATGCTAATCCTACATCTGATTGTCAAATAACACCCAAAATATACAACGGTCTCACGAAGTCAAACACTAACAATACAAATAATCCAATTAAAAATGTAGTGTACATAGCTAAACATAGAGTTCACAACAAAGGAGTCTCAAATGGCTAAGAAGCACCTAAAGAAAATTTTCATTGTCCTTAGTCATCAGAGAAATACAAATCAGTGCAATATATATATATATATATATATATATATATATATACATATATATTTGTTTTTCTGAGACAGGGTTTCTCTGTGTAGCCTTGACTGTCCTGGATCTCACTCTGTAGAACAGGCTGGCCTCCAACTTAGAAATCTGCCCAACCCTGCCTCTCAAGTGCTGGGATTAATGGCATGTGCCACCATTGCCTGGCAAGAAATACAAATCAAAAGGACTCACAGATTCTAACTTATGACCATCAAAATAGATAAGACCAAAACTCAAAGGAGAGCACATGCTTGAAAGGTTGGGGAACAAGGGGAACACTCATCCATTTGAAAGTACAAACTTGTACACCTACTCTGGAAATCAATTTGTCAGTTTCTTAGAAGACTAGAAATAATTCTACTTCAAGACCCAGCTACAACACTCATGGGCATATACCCAAAAGATCTCCACCATGCCACAAGTACACTTGCTCAATTTGTTTACAACAGCTTTATTTGTAATAGCAAGAAACTAGAAACAACCAAATTGTCCCTAAACTGAAGAATGGTTCATTTACATAAAAGAGTACTATTTAGCCATTAAAAACAAAGATACCATGAATTTCAAATCTGTGGAACTAGAAAATATCCTGAGTGGGGTAATCAAGACTGGAAAGAAAATAAATGGTATGTACTCACTGATACGTGGATATTAGCCATAAAATATAGGATACTTATGATATAATCAATAGTCACAAAGAAGCCAAATAAAATGGTGGGGCAGAAGGAGGATGGCTGGATGTTTCTCGGAAGGGGAAACAAAATGGATCTTGGAGGTTAAAGGAGGGAACTTTGTAGATTGGGGGATGGGGATGGGAGTAGGCATATGGGGGGAACCTTATTTTGGGAAAGCATGGGAGAAAAAAGGAAGACCATTGGTGGGGTAGGGCAATCTCTGTGATATGGGTGAGAACTAGGATCCAGGGAGGAGACAAAGAAAGGGTTTATTTGGGCAGCTCTAGCTGAGACTTCTTGTAGTGAGGCATGTAGATTCTGAAGTGGTCAGTTCCTATAGTCATACAGGACTCCCAGTGGAGAGATAAAGACAATAAACCACCCATAAAACCTTCAACCCCAAATGTGCACTGCCTAAAAGATGTTTAGTGACAAAATTAAAGCAGAGACTAAGGCAATGGCCACATAATGACTGGCCCAAATTGAGAGTCATGCCATGGGAAAGAACCCATCCCTGATAAATTTTTATTTTTTTTATCTTTTATTAGATATTTTCTTTATTTACATTTCAAATGTTATCCCTTTTCCTTATTTCCCTTCCAAAAACACCCTATCCCATCCCCTCTCCCCCTGCTCACCAACCCACCCACTCCTGCTTACCTGTCCTGGCATTCCCCTAAACTGGAACATTGAGCCACCTCAGGACCAAGGGCCTCTGCTCTCTTTGAAGTCCAACAAGGCCATCCTCTGCTACATATACAGCTGGAGCCATGGGTCCCTCCATGTCTACTCTTTGGTTTATGCTTTAGTCCTTGGGATCTCTGGGGGTACCGGTTGGTTCATATTGTTGTTCCTCTGTGAGGCTGCAAGCTCCTGCAGCTTCTTCGGTCCTTTCTCTAGCTCTTCCATTGTGGACCTTGTGCTCAGTCCAGTGGTTGGCTGAGATCATCTACCTCTGTTTTTGTCAGGTACTGGAAGAGCCTCTCAGGAGACAGCTATATCAGGCTTCTGTCAGCAAGTGCTTGTTGTCATCCACAGTGATGTCTTGTTTTGGTGACGGTATATGGGATGAATCCCTTATTTTGGTACTTCTTAGAAGGGACAACAAAACCATTGGAGCAGATACAGAGACAAATTGTGGAGCAGAGACTGAAGGAAAGATCATCTCTGACACTATTAATAACATTGTTATATCTATAGACAAAGACCTGGCATAAATGTCCTCTGAGAGGCTACCAATAGTGGATGGAAGGAGATTCAGAGACTCATTCCCAAACATTAGCTGGAGTTTGGGGAGATTTAAGGAAGATTTGGGAGAAGGATTGGGGTACCTGAAGAAGACTGGGACTGCACAGGAAGACCAATAGAGTCAACTATCTTGAACACTTGAAGGACCCCCAAAACTGAATAAGCAAATAAGGAGAAAGCACTGGCTAGACCTAAGACCCGTGCACATGTGTACCTTGGTGTTCCTGCAGGTCCCTCAACAATGGAACAGGGTCTCTCCCTGGGCCTATTACCTACCTGCTTGTGGATCTTGTATTCCTAAATGGATAGCATTGTCTGGCCTTAGTAGAAGATGTACCTAGTTCTGAAAAAAAAATTGATGTTTAGGGGGTAATGTATAGTGTGTATAGTTATGTCAGTAGAAACCTTGTTTACATGGGGAAGACTTGCAGATGTGCTCTTTGTACTTTTTATGTTCCTTTGGAATCCAGTTACTTTCAAAAACATTGTCTCCTCCAACTCTGATTCACTTGCTATGTGTGATAATCTTTGTGAATTAGATGGTTGTCTTTCTTGGTGCTATGTTCTTTTTCCAGTTTCCATATCTGTTAATAGTTTTCTGCTAAAGTAAAATCAAGTCTATAATCTTAACATTGCCATTAGTCATATGTTGCCCCATGTTGCCCCATGTTACTACCATGAAAGAAACTGCTGCTTCTGTTCATTGCATCTTGTAGGTGTGGTGTAACCATTGTGACTATGATATTTATCCTCAAGTCAGAGTACTATCATAACAACACAGAGGAAATAATACTGTAAACGATTACCTGGAATTTAGCATCATAAATTTCCAGACAGGATATTTATTTATTTATTTATGTATTTATTTATTTACTTATCTATCTATATTCTTAGTTTACATTCCAAATGCTTTCCCATTTCCCTGTTCTCCCCTCCCCATATGTCCCATAAGCCCTCTTCCCTCCACCCATTCCCCAATCACCTCCTCCCATTTCTCTGTCCTGGTACTCCTCTACAATGCTGGATCAAGACTTTCTAAGACCAGGGCCTCCTCCTTCCTTCTTGGGAATAATTAGATATGCTAATTGTGTCTTGAGTAATCAGAGCTTCTGGACTAATTAATATCTACTTATTAGTGATTGCATTCCATGAGTATTCTTTTGTGATTGGGTTACCTCACTTAGGATGATATTTTCCAGTTTCAACCATTTGCCTAAAAGTTTCATGAATTCATTGTTTTTAATTGCTGAGTAGTATTCCATTGTGTAAATATACCACATTTTCTGTATCCATTCCTCTATTGAGGGACATCTGGGTTCTTTCCAGCTTCTGGCTATTATAAATAAGGCTGCTATGAACATAGTGGAGCATGTATCCTTGTTGCATGACTGGGAATCTTCTGGGTATGTGCCCAGGCGTGGTATGACAGGGTCCTCTGGAAGTGTCATGCCCAGTTTTCTGATGCCAGACAGGATTTTATATTTAGTAGTAATATTAATTCCAGAATTGTTATTGTTTAAGCATGTAACTTTTTTGTTTTCTTTTAAACTGGTAAATATTTCCAAATACAATTGTATTTTATATGTTTCCCCCTTTTTGATTTATCATTTTATTCATTTATATTTCAAATGATATCCTCCTTCCTGTTTTTTTCTCCACAGATACCCTCATCCTATCTCCCATCACCTTTGCCTTTATGAGGGTGCAATTCCACCCACTCACTCATTTCCACCTTACCACTCTACTATCCCACTACACTGGAACATAAAGCCTACACAGGACCAAGGACCTCCTCTCACATTGAAGCCAACTAAGGTCATCTACATATGTAGCTAGAGCTGTGGGTCCCTCTAGGTACACCTTTTGGCTGATGTCTAGTCCCTGGGAGATCTGGATGGTCTGGTGAGTTAATATTGTGCTTCCTATGGAGTTGCGATCCCCTTCAGCTCCTTCCGTCCTTCCCCCTTGCTCTTCCATTGAGGCACAGTCTTATTTATGTTTGTCTGTGAGTATCTGCATCTGTATTAGTCATGTGCTGGATAAACTCTCACAGAATAATACTCTCAGGCACCTGAAAACAAGTACTTCTTCACATTAGCAATAGTGTGGGGGTTTGGGGCCTGCAGAGGGGTTGGATCCCTACTTTGGACTGTCTTGGGATGTCCATTCCTTCAATCTATGCTTCATTTTTTTGTCCTCGTATTTCATCATAAAGGAACAATTCTGAGTTAAATATTTTCAGGTAGGAGGGTGGTTCCATCCCTTAACGGAAGCCATGTCTATCTAGTGGAGGTGGTCTCTACATGTTCTATATTAGCTTCATTAGGTATTTTGGTGAAAGTCATCCCCATTGAGTCTTGAGAACCTCTCACTTTCCTGGTGTCTAGGATTTATATTAAATTTAATTAAATTTCTAGGATTTATATGTTGAAAGGCAGTTCTATAAGTCGTGTCAAATAAGTAGTTATTCCATTTTTATATATAGACTTTGCATTATATTCAGTTCCCTAAGTACATTGTTTCTTAAAGAAAGCATTTACTTAGGCTTACTACTCCAGTGGGATAGAGAACAAGATGGCAAAGAATGGATCATGGAAGAGCAAGGAGTTTTAACCTCAAACCACATGCAGTAGGCAGAATGCACACTGGCAATAGCTTGAGTCATCTAACAGAGATGCTGTTATATTACCACAAATCACAGAATTTTCTTTTACAAAATGGTGCTGTTAGGATGGGATTTTTATTATTTTAAGAATATGGTTATCCATTCTGGTTTTCATCTGCACCCCAAAGCTGACCCTGTGCTACAGCCCTCCATATCCAAATCCTGCCCAGAGAAAGATTTTCCCCCAGAAGTGTTGACATACCCAAGCTCACAGGTTAGAGCGCCACTAGTTCCCCAACACAAGGCACAAGAGGAACCAACACAAAGGCCAGTGGACACAGGAACCTCAATGCAGACAGGGACAAGATCCTTTCTGTTTTATCTATGCTGACCCTGTACTACAGCCCTCAGAAACCTAATCTCACCAAAAGAAAGTTTAACCTTGAGGAGTGCTCACAGGCTCACAGGCTCACAGGCTCACATGAAGGACAAGTTACAGTCAGAGACAGCAAGGCCAGCTACCACCAGAGATAACCAGGTGGTGAAAGGCAAGTCCAAGAATATAAACAACAGAAACCAAGGCTACTTGTCCTCATTAGAACCAAGTTCTCCCAATACAGCAAACCTTAGATAGCCCAGCACACCTGAAAAGCAAGATGCAGTCCTAAGATTACATCTCATGAAAAAGATAGAGGACTTTAAGAAGTACATAAATAGGGCTTGAGAGATAGTGGTTAAGAGCACTGACTATTTTTCCAAAGGTCCTGAGTTCAATTCCCAGCAACCACTTGGTACTTCACAACTGTCTGTAAAAGGATCTGATGCCCTCTTCTGGTGTGTCTAAGGACAGCTATAGTGTAATCATATAAATAAAATAAATCTTAAAATAAAAGGACATAAATATCTCAATGAAGGAGAACACAGGTAAAAAAGTAGAAGCCTTTGGAAAACACAACCAAACAGGTAAAGTAATTGAACAAAACTATCCAGGATCTAAAATGGAAATAGAGACAATAAAGAAAGCAGAAAGGAAGACAAACCTACAAATAGAACAAAGAGACAAGGAGTCTTAGATACAGGCACAACCAACAGAGTATAAAACATAGAAGAGAGAATCTCATGTGCAGAAAACATTGACACAACAGTCAAAGAAAGTATAAAATGCAAAAAGCTCTTTTTTTTTGGAGACAGGGTTTCTCTGTGTAGCCCTGGCTGTCCTGGAACTCACTCTGTAGAACAGACTGGCCTCGAACTGAGAAATCCACCTGCTTCTGCCTCCCAAGTGCTGGGATTAGAGGCGTGTGCCACCAACGCCTGGCTGCAAAAAGCTCTTAACCCCAAAACATCCAAGAAATCCAGGACACAATGAGAAGACCAAATCTAAGAATAATAGGTATAGAAGACAGCTAAGACTTCCAATTCAAAGGGCCAGAAAACATCTTCAGCAAAATTATAGAAGAAAACTTCCCTAACCTAAAGAAAGAGATACCCATAAACATACAGAATACCAAACAGATTGGATCAGAAAAGAAATTCTTCCTGTCACATAAGAACCAAAATAATAAATTCACAGAACAAAGAAAGAATATTAAAAGCTACTGCAAGCTAGGCAAGATAGTCAATTAATATATGAAGTCAATCCTATCAGAATTACACCAGACTTCTTAACAGAGAATCTAAAATCCAGATGATCCTGGGAAGATGTCATAAAGACCCCAAGAGAACAAAAATGCCAGCTAAGGCTACTATACCCGGCAAAAATCTCAATTACAATACATGGAGAAATCAAGATATTCCATGACAAAACAAAATTCAATCAATATTTTCTCACAAACCCAGGCCTACAAAGCATAATAGATGGAAAACTCTAACAAAAAGGGAAGAAACTACCCAGGAAAAAAGCAACAAATTAATCTTCTTACAACAAATCCAAAAGAAGAAAGTCACACAAACATACTTCTACCTCTAAAAACAACAACAAAATAAGCAGGAAACAGCAATTATCGATTTCTCTCAACATCAATGAACTCTATTCCCCAATTAAAAGATATAGACCAAAAGACTATATAGGAAAGCAGGGCCAAACATTTTGCTGCATACAGGAAACAACCTCAGTGAAAAGGACAGACACTACCTCAGAGTAAAAGGCTGAAATAAAATTCCAAGCAAATCATCCCTAGAAACAAGCTGGAGTAGCCATTCTAATATCCACCAAAATCGACTTTCAAAAGAAAGTTATCAAAAAAGAAGAGGAAGGACGTTTCATGCTCATCAAAGACATAATTTACCATGATGAACTCTCAATTCAGAATATCTATGCCACTAATGCAAGGGCACCCACATTCTTAAAGAAATGATACTAAAGCTCAAAGCATACACTGAACCTGACACAATAATGGTGGGAGACTTCAACACCCCACTCTCAACAATGTACAGATCTTTGAAAAAGAAAATATATATAGACATAGTGAAACTAACATACATTATGAACCATATAGATTTTAACAGATATCTATAGAAAATTTCACCCTAAAACAAAAGAATATGCTTTCTTTTTAGCACGTCATGGTACTATTTCCAAAATTGACCATAAACTGGGCACACAAAAAGCTTCAACTGATATAAGAAAATTGAAATAATCCCATGTATCTTATTGGATCCTCATGGACTAACACTGGTTTTTAATAACAAGAAAAACCCCACATACACATAGAACCTTGCTGGGGACAGCATACAATGACAGGGACTGTATGCAGTAGGCCTGGATGGAGACATCTCAGTAGCTCCTTGTAGAAAAGAAAACCTGAGAAGCAGGGGACACATCTCTCCAGGGTATCTGCCATCTGAAAAAGGTATCTCTAAAAGGGGACTGCTTGCAGTAGGCCTGGATGGAGACATCTCAGTAGCCCACAGCAGCTCTTTGTAAAAATGAGTTGTCATTTCTCCTAACCTTAGCCCTGGACAATGGCTGTATAGATTTCATTTGCACATGATTGCTTTTCAGTTGACCTTGGTGTGTATAATTATTCAATTATATCTGTCTCTTTTGCTTCTTTCTCCTTCTGCTCTGGCAAATTCTGTGAAACTAGATGTTCCCTGATGTAATGATTCTTTTTTTATTATTATTTTCTTTATTCTTTGTTTACATTCCAAAGGCTTTCCCCTTTCCATTCCCCCCCAACATATGTCCCAAAAGTCCTCTTCCCCCCCATTCCCCAATCACCCAGAGGATTCCCCTGCATGCAATAAAGACACATGCTCCACTATGTTCACAGCAGCCTTATTTATAATAGGCAGAAGCTGGAAAGAACCCAGATGTCCCTCAAAGGAGGAATGGATACAGAAAATGTGGTATATTTATACAATGGAATACTACTCAGCAATTAAAAATAATGAATTCATGCAATTTGTAGGCAAATGGTTGGATCTGGAAAATATCATCCTAAGTGAGTCAACCCAATCACAAAAGAATACACATGAATTGCAATCAGTGGATATTAATGAGCCCAGAAGCTCTGAATACTCAAGACACAATTAGCTAAGGAAAGGATTCCCAAGAAAATGGATGGAGAGGACCCTGGTTCTGAAAAGACTAAATCCGGTTTTGTAGGAGAGTAATGATTCTTAAACAATTAAAACTTGAGGTATAGAGCACAGCACAGCATAGTTCCGATGGCCCAGGTGCATGCTGTGTGTTCTCATCTTGGAAACATTGTAATAATTGCACAAAGGTAGTTCTGGATTAATGCTTGACTTGCAAAGAAAGTTTGATGAAATTAGAAAATGAATTAGAGTCAACATTGGGACCTGAAGAAAGAAAACAACTATTAAAGTCATGAAATAAGTTTTGCATAACATTTGTGAGTGGTACCTGGATAAGTAAGTATAGAATATGTAAGATCTTTATTTTTTATTTTTTTATTATTTTCTATATTCTTTGTTTAGGTTCCAAATGATTTTACCTTTCCTGATTCCCCCCTCCCCATAAGTCTTATAAGCCCTCTATCCTCCACTAGTTCCACAATCAACCCCCTCTCACTTCTCTGTCCTGGCAATCCCCTACAATGCTGCTTGATGCCTTTCCAAGACCAGAGCCCTTTCCTTCCTTCTTCCTGGGAATGATTTGATATGTGAGTTGTGTCTAGGGTATTCAGATCTTCTGGGTTAATATCTACTTATCAGTGACTGCATTCCATGTGTGTAGTTTTGTGAATGAGTTACCTCACTTAAGATGATATTTTCCAGTTGCAACCATTTGCCTAAGAATTTCATGAATTCATTGTTTTTAATTGCTGATTAGTATTCCATTGTGTAAATATACTACATTTTTTGTATCCATTTCTCCATTGAGTGATATCTGGATTCTTTCTAGCTTCTGGATATTATAAATAAGGCTGCTATGAACATAGTGGACCATGTGTCCTTATTGTCTGCTGGGGAATCTTCTGGGTATATACCCAGGAGTGGTATACCAAGGTTCTCCTGAAGTGTCATAGCCAGTTTTCTGAGGAACCGCCAGACTGATTTCCAGAGTGGTTGTACCATCTTGCAATCCCACTAGCAGTGGAGGAGTCTTTCTCTTTCTCCACATATTCGGCAATACCTGCTGTCTTCTGGGTTGTTAATCTTAGACATTCTGACTGGTGTGAGGTGACATTTCAGGGTTGTTTTTATTTGCATTTCCCTAATTACTAATGATGTTGAACATTTCTTAAGGTGCTTCGCAGCCATTCGAAGTTCTTCAGGTGAAAATTTTGGTTTGGCTCTGTACCCTAATTTTTAATAGGATTATTTGGTTCTCTGGGGTCTAACTTCTTTTTTTTATTGGATATATTCTATATTTACAATTCATTTCCCTTTTTCTGGTTCCCCACCTCCCCAAAGGTCCCACATGACCTTTTCCCTCCGCCTGCTCCATCTTCCACCCCTTCCCTCTTCCCTGTTCTTGTATTCCTCTACACTGATGCTTTGATCCTTTCCAGCCCCAGTGTGCACTCCTTTCTTCTTGTCAGACATCATTTGGTACGTGAATTGTGTCTTTGGTGTTCCAAGATTCTAGGCTAATATCCACTGCATACCATGGGTATTCTTTTGAGACTGGGTTACCTCACTTAGTGTGACATTCTCCAGCTCGATCCATTTCTCTAAGAATTTCATGAATTCATTGTTTCTAATGGCTGAATAGTACTCCATTGTATATATATATACCGAATTTTTTGTATCCATTCCTCCATTGAGGGACATCTGGGTTCTTTCCAGCTTCTGGCTATTATAAATAAGACTGCTATAAACATAGTTGAGCATGTATCCTTATTGCATACTGGGGAATCTTCTGGGTTCCCAGGAGTGGTATGACTGGGTCCTCCGGAAGTATCATGTGCAGTTTTCTGAGGAACCGCCAGACTGATTTCCAGAGTGGTTGTACCAGCTTGCAGTCCCACCAGCAGTGGAGGAGTGTTCCTCTTTCTCCACATCCTCTCCAACACCTGATGTCTTCTGAGTTTTTGATCTTAGCCATTCTGACTGGTATGAGGTAAAATCTCAGGGTTGTGTTGATTTGCATTTCTCCAATGACTAATGATGTTGAACATTTTTTAAGGTGTTTCTCAGCCATCCAAATTTCTTCAGGTGAAAAGTCTTTGTTTAGCTCTGTACCCCACTTTTGGATAGGGTTATTTGGTTTTCTGGGGTCTAACTTCTTGAGTTCTTTGTATACATTGGATATTAGCCCTCTGTCAGATGTGGGGTTGGTGAAGATCTTTTCTCAATTTGTTGGTTGCTGATTTATCCTTTTGACAGTGTATTTTGCCTTACAGAAACTTTGTAATTTTATGAGGTCCCATTTGTCTGTTCTTGCCCTTAGAGCATAAGCAATTGGTGTTCTGTTCAGGAATTTTCCCCTTGAGCCAATGTCCTCAAAGGTCTTCCCCAGTTTCTTTTCTATTAGTTTTAGTGTGTCTGGTTTTATGTGGAGGTCCTTGATCCACTTGGAGTTGAGCTTAGTGCAAGGAGATGAGTGGATCAATTCTCATTCTTCTGCATGTTGACCTCCAGTTGAGCCAGCACCATTTGTTGAAAAGGCTATCTTTTTGTCCACTGGATGTTTTCAGTTCCTTTGTCGAAGATCAATTGGCCATAGATGTGTGGGTTCAATTCTGGGTCTTCGATCCTATTCGATTGATCTGCCTCCCTGTTACTGAACAAACACCATGCAGTTTTTAACACTACTGCTCTGTAGTATTGCTTGAGGTCCGGGATATTGATTCCTCCAGAAGTTCTTTTGCTGTTGATGATAGTTTTAGCTATCCTGGTTTTTTTGTTTCCAGATGAATTTGAGAAGTGCTCTTTCTTATTCTATGAAGAACTGAGTTGGGATTTTGATGGAGATTGCATTGAATCTGTATATTGCTTTTGGCAAGATGGCCATTTTAACTATATTAATCCTGCCAACCCATGAGCATGGAAGACTTTCCCATTTTCTGATGTCTTCTTCAATTTCCCTCTTCAGAAACCTGAAGTTTTTTTCATATAAATATTTCACATGTTTGGGTAGAGTCACTCCAAGATACTTTATATTGTTTGTGGCTAATGTGAAGGGTGTCATTTCTCTAATTTCTTTCTCGGCCTGCTAATCCTTTGTGTATAGGAAGGCTACTGATTTGCTTGAGTTGATTTTATAACCAGCCCCTTTGCTGAAGTTGTTTATCAGTTGCAGGAGTTCTCTGGTGGAGGTTTTTGGGTCATTTAACTATAGTATCATATCATCTGCTAATAGTGATAGTTTGACTTCTTCCTTTCTGATTTGTATCCCTTTGACTTCCCTCTGTTGTAGAATTGCTCTAGCTAGTACTACAAGTACTATATTGAAGAGATATGGTGAGAGGGGGCAGCCTTGTCTAGTCCCTGATTTTAGTGGGATTGCTTCAAGTTTTTCTCTATTTACCTTGATGTTGGCTACTGGTCTGCTGTATATTGCTTTTACTATGTTTAGATATGGGCCTTGAATTCCTGCTCTTTCCAAGACTTTTGGCATGAAAGGATGCTGAATTTTGTCAAATGCTTTTTCAGCATCCAATGAGATGACCATGTGTTTTTATTTTCTGTGAGTTTTTTTATGTAGTGGATTATGTTGATGGATTTCCGTATATTGAACCATACCTGCATCCCTGGGCTGAAACCAAGTTGATTATGGTGAATGATTGATTGTTTTGATGTGTTCTTGGATTTGGTTGGCAAGTATTTTATTTAGGATTTTTGCATCAATATTCATTAGGGAAATTGGCCTGTAGTTCTCTTTCTTAGTTGAATCTTTGTGTGGTTTTGGTATTAGGGTAATTGTGGCTTCATAGAATGAGTTGGGTAGTGTTCCTTCTGTTTCAATTTTGTTGAATAGTTTGAAGAGTATTGCTATTAGGACTTCTTTGAAGGTCTGATAGATAGAATTCTGCACTAAAACCATCTGGTCCTGTGCTTTTTTTTTTTTTTTTTTTTTTTTTTTTTTTTTTTTTGGTTGGAAGACTTTCTATGACCCCTTCTATTTCTTTGGGGGTTATGGGTCTGTTTAGACGATTTATTTGATCCTGGTTTAATTTTGGTATTTGGTAACTGTCTAGGAAATTGTCCATTTCTTCCAGATTCTCCAGTTGTGTTGAGTATAGGCTTTTGTAGTAGGAAATGATGATTTTTTGAATTTCCTCAGTTTCTGTTATATCTCCCTTTTCATTTCTAATTTTGTTAATTTGAATACTGTCTCTGTGCCCTTTGGTAAATCTGGCTAGGGGTTTATCTATCTTGTTCATTTTCTCAAAGAACCAACTCCTGGTTTTGTTGATTCTTTGTATGGTTCTCTTTGTTTCAACTTGATTGATTTCAGCCCTTAGTTTGATGATTTCCTGTCTTCTACTCCTCCTGGGTGAAATTGCTTCTTTTTGTTCCAGAGCTTTCAAGTGCGCCATTAAGTTGCTAGTATATGCTCTCTCCTGTTGCTTTTTGGAGGCACTCTGGGCTATGAGTTTTCCTCTTATCACTGCTTTCATTATGTCCCATAGACTTGGGTATGTTGTGCCTTCATTTTCAGTAAATTTTAAAAAATCTTTAATTTCTTTCTTTATTTCTTCCTGGACTTAGGTATCATTGAGTAGAATAGTGTTCAGCCTCCATATGTATGAGGATTTTCTGTTGTTTTTGTTGCTATTGAAGAACACTCTTACTCCATGGTGATCTGATAGGAGGCATGGGATTAGTTCGATCTTTTTATATTTGTTGAGGTCTGTCTTGTGACCAATTATATGGTCGATTTTGGAGAAGGTACCATGAGGGGCTGAAAAAAAGGTATAGTCTTTTGCTTTAGGATGAAATGTTCTATATATATCTTAAATCCAATTGGTCCAAAGTTTCAAGGAGTTTCTCCATGTCTCTGCTTAGTTTCTGTTTTCCTGATCGGTCCACTGAGGATAGTGGAGTATTGAGGTCCCCCACAATTATTGTGTTAGGTGCAATGTGTGCTTTGAGATTTAGTAAAGTTTCTTTTACGAATGAGGGTGCCCTTACATTTGGAGCATAGATGTTTAGAATTGTGAGTTCTTCTTGGTGGATTCTTCCTTTGACTAGCAAGAAGTGACCTTCTGTGTCTCTTTTGATGACTTTGGGTTGAAAGTCAATTTTATCTGATATTAAAATGGCTATTCCAGCTTGCTTCCTGCGACTATTTGCTTGCCAAATTGTCTTCCATCCTTTTACTCTAAGGTAGTGTTTGTCTTTGACTCTGAGGTGTGTTTCCTGTAAGCAGCAAAATGTAGGGTCCTGTTTCCATATCCAGTCTGTTAGTCTATGCCTTTTAATTGGGGAATTGAGTCCATTGATGTTAAGAGATATTAAGAAATAGTGATTATTACTTCCTGATATTTTTGATGTTATTTTTGTTTTTGAGTAGTTATCTTCCTTTGAGTTTGATGGAAGAAGGTTAATGTCTTGCTTTTTCTTGGGTGCAGTTTCCTTCCTTGTATTGGAGTTTTCCTCCTATTATCCTTTGTAGTGCTGTGTTAGTAGAAAAATATTGTGTAAATTTGGTCCTCTCATGGAATATTTTGATTTCTCCATCTATGTTGATTGAGAATTTTGCTGGGTATAGTAGTCTTGGCTGACATTTGTGTTCTCTTAGGGTCTGCATGAGGTCTGCCCAGGATCTTCTAGCTTTCATGGTTTCTGGAGAGAAGTCTGGGGTGATTCTGATAGGTCTTCCTTTATATGTTACTTGGCATTTTTCTCTTACTGCCTTTAATATTCTTTCTTTGTTTAGTACATTTGGGGGTTTGATTATTATGTGACGGGAGGTATTTCTGTTCTGGTCCAGTCTCTTTGGAGTTCTGTAGGCTTCTTGTATATTCATGGGCATCTCTAAGTTAGGGAAGTTTTCTTCCATAATTTTGTTAAAGATATTTGCTGGTCCTTTAAGTTGTAGATTTTCACTCTCATCTATCCCTATAATCCTTAGGTTTGGTCTTCTCATTGTGTCCTGGATTTCCTGGATGTTTTGAGTTACAAGCCTTTTGGATTATGCATTTTCTTTGACTGTGGAGTCAATGGTTACTATGTTATCTTCAGCATCTGAGATTCTTACCTCTATCTCTTGTATTCTGTTGTTGATGTTTGTATCTACGACCCCTGATTTCTTCCCAAGGTTTTCTATCTCCAAAGTTGCCTCCTTTTGTGATTTCTTAGTTGTTTCTACCTCTGTGTTCAGATCTTGGATGGTTTTGCTCAGTTCCTTCCTTTGTTTGTTTGTGTTTTCTTGTAATTCTTTAAGAGATTTTTTTGTTCTCTCTTTCATGACTTCTGCCTGTTGTTTCAAGTTCTCCTGCATTTCTTTAACTGATTTTCTCATTTCCTCTTTATTGGTTTCTGTCTGTTGGCCCATATTCTCCTGGAGTTGTTTAAGTGATTTTTGTGTTTGCATTGTAAGAGCTTCTACCCTATTGATGTTCCCCTGCATTTCTTTAAGAGATTTGTTTATGTCTTTTTTTGTGTTCTTCTAGCAGCATCATGACCAGTGCTTTTATATCCAGGTCTTGTTTTTCTGGTGTGCTGGGGTATCAGGACTTGCTGTGGTTGGCGAATTGGTTCAGATGGTCACATATTGCCTTGATTTCTGTTTGTAACATTCCTACATTTGTCTTTTGCCATCTGTTTATCTCTGGAGTTAGTTGGTCTTATTATTACTGGTTGGAGTTTGAAGCACCTGTGAGCCTGGCCTTTGGCACTGCTGTAGTAGAGGGCGTCTGTGCTCCTGATCCCAGCCTCCAGTCATCTGTGGTGACCTGACCCCTGGAGCCAGCAATCTGCTGTGTTCCGAGGCAAAATGGCACCTCCTGCAAGCCTGGCTAGCTGGTCCGCAGTGGTCTGCAACCACAGCTGAGCTGTAGGTGCACAGATCTCCTGCTGATCTCCTCTGACTCTGGGCGCAGGCTAGAGCCTGAATGTGTTGTCTATGCTATGCTAAGCTAGGTCTCTGTCCACGCACCTGACTCCAGCTGCTTGCAGTCTGTGAGGTGTCCCGAGGCAAGATGGCACCTTGCTGCAAGCCTGGAGAGCTGGTCAGCAGCAGTCTGAAACCACAGCTGAGCTGTAGTTGTGCAGATCTCCTGCGGAGAGCTCCTCTGGCTCTGGGCTAAGGCCAGAGCCTGATGGTGTTGTCTATGCTAAGCTAAGCTAGGTCTCTGTCTATGCACCTGACTCCAGCCACCCGCAGTTCATGTGGTGTCCCGCAACAAGATGGCGGCCCTGCTGAAAGTAGAGAGAGTCTGTCCCCAGAGGTCAGTAACCTCTGCTGAACTGTAGGTGCACAGATCTGCCGATCTCTGACTCTGGGCGCCTGCCAGAGCCTGATGGTGTTATTTATGCTAAGCTAAGCTAGGTCTCTGTCCCCGCACCTGACTCCAGCTGCTAGCATTCTGCGCTGTGTCTTGAGGCAAGATGGCACCTCGCTGCCACCCTGGAGAGCCGGTCCACTGTGGTCTGCAACTGCAGCCGAGCTCAGGGTCTAACTTCTTGAGTTCTTTGTATATATTGGATATTAGCCCTCTGTTGGATGTAGGGTTGGTGAAGATCTTTTCCAAATTTGTTGGTTGCCATTTTGTCTGCTTGAGAGTGTCCTTTGCCTTATAGAAACTTTGTAATTTTATGAGGTCCCATTTCTCTATTCTTGATCTTAGAGCATAAGCTATTGGTGTTGTGTTCACAAACATCCCCCCCTGTGCCGATCTCCTCAAGGCTCTTCCCCAGTTTCTTTTCTATTAGTTTCAATGTGTTTGGTTTTATGTGGAGGTCCTTGATCCACTTAGTGTTGAGCTTAGTACAAGGAGATACGAATGGATCAATGCACTTTCTTCTGCATCCTGACTTCCAGTATAAAATCTTATATTAGTAAAACTAAGTCAAAACACTGGGGCTCTTAGGAGAGTCATTGTGTGCAATGTGAAGAAGTAGAAAGCTAGTGGAACTATTGAGTTAAGGGTTAACTTGATTCTTTCTGGCCACTGCCTGGCAACTTTGCCCATGTCATTTATCATTAGAGCTTCACAAGAAAATGCAAGTAGCTGGCGTCAGAGCTCTGAGCTCTGAAGTATAAGTTAACGTTTAAATAATGATGTTTGCAATTATTATTATTTTTGTCTATAGAACTGGTAATAGGGAAGCTTCAACTTTGAGGAACAATTATAATTCTTAATTCATTGTGAGATATGGTTATTCTTTTGAATTTGATTTGGCAATGAAAATACAATGTGTTTTATATCTGCTTTTGGAGTATCAATAAAAGACTAGGGCAGGAAAATGGCAGGTGTGTATAAGAGTATGTGAAGAGAGTGTGAAAAGAGAACGTGAAGAGTGAGTGAAAAAGGAATGTGAGATGTGTATGGAGAGTGCAAGTGTGAGTGAAAGGAGAGTACATGTGGTGTATGCATGAAATGTGTGTGAAGAGTATGTGTGTGAGTGGAAGGGGAATGCACAGTGGTGTGTATGAACATGAGAGTTCATGAAAAGAATGGTGCACAGGGGAAAAGCAGAGTACACAGGAGAATGCAGAGTATTGTCAGCCTCAAGCTGAGAGGGAATGAGTGAGAAAGAGAGCAGAGAATAAGAGGGAAGAAAGAGAAACTTTAAGCCTTGAAAAGTTGCCTGTCAGCTTGCATCCAAATAGTAGTCTGTGCACATTTATCATGCGCCTTCCAGATATTCTTGATTCCAGTTGAGAACTCCAATCCTGCGTCGAGGCTCGACTCCGACAGAACCTGAACAACTCTTTACTCAATGATAAGTTGGACAGAGAAGAAATAAAGAAAATAAAAACGTTATTGAAGAAAATGAAGGCACAGCATACCCAAACTTATGGGACACAGTGAAAAGCAGTGGTAAGAGGAAAACTCTTATCTCTGACTGCCTCCATAAAGAAACAAGAGAGCATACACTAGCAACTTAACATCACTTCTGAAAGCTTTAGAACAAAAGGGAAGTAAGTACACTCAAGAGGTGTAGATAGTATGAAATAATCAAACTCAGGGCTGAATTCAACCATGGAGAAACAAAAAGCAAAATACAAAGAATAAACAGTATTAGGAGCTGTTTCTTTGAGAAAATTACCAAGATAGACAAACCTTTAGCCAAAATAACTTGAGGTCACAGAGACAGTATCCAAATTAAGAAAATTAGAAATGAAAAGACATGAAAAGGAAGACATAATAACAGGAAGTTAGGAAATTTTAAAAATCATCAGATTCTACCTCAAAAAGCCTATACTCAACAAAACTGGAAGGCCTAGATGAAATAGATGATTTTCAAAATAGATACCAGGCACCATAGTTAAATCACAATAAGATAAACCATCTAAACAGTTCTATAACCCCTAAAGACATAGAAGCAATCATTAAAAGTCTCCAAACCAAAAAAATCCCAGAACCAGATGGATTTATTTCAGAACTCGACCAGACTTTCAAAGAAAACCTAATACCAATACTTTTCCAGACTATTTCACAAAATCAAAACAGAAACAACACTACCTAATTCATTCTGTGAAGCCACAGGTATACACTGATACATAAAGCCCACAAAGACCCAACAAAGAGAACTTCAGACCAATTTCCCTTATGAATATCTATATAAAAATAATCAATAAAATTCTCAAAAAACAAATCTAAGAATACATCAAAGTGATCTTTCACCATGATCAAGTAGCCTTCATTCCAGGGATGCAGGGATGGCTTGAAATCCATCAACACAATCCACTATATAAACAAATTCAAATAATAAAAACAAAAACAGGTTCATCTCACTAGATGCTGAAAAAGCATTTATCAAAATACAAAACTCCTTCATGTTATAAAACTTGGAAATCAGGAATTCAAGGCCCATAGCTAAATATAATAAAACCAATATACAGCAAACTAATAGGCAACAACAAACTAAATGGAAAAATTTTGAAGCAATCTCACAAATTCAGGGACTAGACAAGGCTCTCCACTCTTTCCCTATCTATTCATTATAGTACTCCAAGTTCTATATAAAGCAATTAGACAACAGAAAAGATGTGAAAGATATACAAATTGCAATAGAAGTCATGATATCACTAATTGCAGGTGACATGATAGTATATATATATGCAACCCAAAAAATTCCACTAGACAACTCCTATAGTCAATAACAACTTCAGCAAAATAGCTGGATATAAAATTTTCTTAAACAAATCAGAAGTCTACATCTACTCTAGTGTGAACAAGCTGAGAAAAAATTACAGAAACAGCACCCTTCTCAATAATCACAATTAATATAAAATATCTTGGTGTGACTCTAACCAAGCAAATGAAAGATCCGTATGACCAGAACTTCAAGTCTCTGAGAAAAAATGTGGAAGACCTCAGAAGTTGTATTGATCTCCCATGCAAAGGATCAGCAATATTAACATGGTAAAATCACCATTTTATCAAAAGAAATCTACCAAATCAATGTAATCCCCATCAAAATTCCAACTCAATTCTTCACAGAGATAATAGAGCAATTCTCAATTTCACCTGGAATAACAAAGAACGGAGGATAGGGAAAACTATTTCCAACAATAATTGAACTTCTGGTGGAATCAAAATCCCTAACCTCAAACTGTACTACAGAGCATTAATGATAAAAACCCATTGGTACAGAAACAGGCAGATCAATGCAATAGAATTAAAGACCCAGAATTAATCCCAAACACCTATGCTAACCTGAACTTTGACAAAGAAACCAAAACCCTCTAGTGGAAAAAAGACAGCATTTTCAAAAGATGGTGTTAGCTTAACTGGTAGTCCACATGTAGAAGAATGCAAGTTGGTCCATTCTTATCTCCATATACAACGCTCAAGGGTGGGGTGAGAAATATGGAGGCTCAGGAAATTGAATAGAGATGTGTAGCATTGGCAGATGGGAAACTGGGTGTAACCACTAGAAAGTACCAGATGCCAGGAAAGCAAGAGTCTCCCATATGACCCAATAGGGATGATATTATCTGAAATATCCAACAAAGGGGAGAGAGAACCTGAAGAGACCATAACAAGGGGTCAGGCACAGTCCCAGATTGAGGGATGGGACTACCCACCCATTTCACAAATATTAATCCAGAATTGTGCCTGTCTAAAGGGACAAAAAGTGGAGCAGAGAATGAAGGAAAGGCCATTCAGAGACTGCCTCATGTATGGATCCATCCCATTTGCAGACACCAAACCCAGACACTATTGCTGATGCTAAGAAGCACTTTCTGACAGTAGCCTGGCATAGCTGTCTCCTAAGAGGCTGTGATAGAACCTGACCAATGCAGATGCAGATACCCACAGCCAACTGTTGTACTGAGCATGGGGACCCCAATGTAAGAGATAAGGGATGGAATGAAAAAGATTGTATCCCCATAGTAAGAACGATATCAACTAACCAGACCAACCAGAGCTCCGAGGGACTAGAACACCAAGCAAAGAGTACACATGGAGGGAACCCTTGGCTCTAGCTACATATGTAGCAGAGTATGACCTTGTTAGGCATCAAGGGGAGGAGAGGCCCTTGGTCCTGTTGTGGGTTTATTTCCCAGTGTAGTGGGAAGGTAGAGTGGTGTGAAGGAATTGGGTGGTTCGGTGGAGGAATACCATCAGAAGCCATGGGGAGAAGGAGTGGGATAGGGGATTTGTGGAGGGGAAACTGGGAAGAAGGATAACATGAAATATAAATAAATAAAATATTCAATTAAAAAAAGTTTAAGTAGCCGGGCAGTGGTGGCTCACACCTGTAATCTCAGCACTTGGCGAGGCAGAGGCAGGCGGATTTCTGAGTTCGAAGCCAGCCTGGTCTACAGAGTGAGTTCCAGGACAGCCAGGGCTATACAGAGAAACCCTGTCTCGGATCCCCCCTCCCCCCAAAAAAAAGGTTATAATTATTTTTCTCAGTTCTTGTCTCCATGTTATAAAATCAGTTCAATCATGTGACAAGTGGGAATTTGATTAAGAAATTGCCTCAATCAGGCTGAACCCAGGAAATGTCTGTGGGGGGCATTTCTTAGTTCCCTATTGATTTTGGATACTCTAGCATGCTGTGAACAGTGCTACTTTAGTCAAATAAACTTGAAATTTATATAAGTAATTGAACAAATCAGAGGAAGTAAAGCAGTTAGCAATATTTCCTGTTCCTGGGTTTCTGCTTAAATCTCCACCTTAACTTTCTTTTCATATGGATAGTTAGAAGAACTGCCAGAGAAATAAAACCTTTAGTCACACAAGATTGTTTCAATCATGGATTCATTATGATGTCAACAGTGGCTAAGCCAGCTCAGACTGTCTACAGGTTCTCCAGGGCAGGAGCAAGGATTAAAAAGAAAAAAATGACAACTAGACAACAATGTAACATGACCCCAGACAGTTCTGAGGCTGAGGTGGGTTTATTTTCTCCCAATCTGGTTTTATATTATTTTAATTATATGTAGATAATCAGGTCAGTTCCAGATTAAGTAACTAGCAAGACAATAAACAGTTAAGGAACAAATAAGTCAATGAGCAAAGTCCGTTGATCACTGTTTCTGGGGCCTTATCAGGTTGACCAAGCTATCTGAGCCTACTTCCCTGCCCTAGTCCAAACTCATATTCTTGTCTGAAGCCTACTTCCTTGTTCTAGCCTAAAATCAGATTCCTGCCTAAGCCTACTTCCTTGACCTCACCCAAAACCAAATTCTTGCCTGAAGCCCACTTCCTTATCCAGGCCCAATGACAAATTCCTGCCAAGGTACCCCAAAAACTCTCCACAAAAAGAAAGCAAATGCAAACAGCAGACAATGGCTATGAGACAAAGGAAATACTCAAACACATATGTTCTCATGTACTCAGTTTGGAATAAAAATGATAAGACCTTGACCCGTGGTCAGTGGAACTTAATTTGAGTAAGTACTTTCTGTGGTTTTTCTGAGAATTTTATTTTATTATATCTACACTTCAAGTATTATCTTCTTTCCTCTCTCCAGGAAATCCCCTCTATCATCCCCCTCCCCTGCTTCTATGAGGGTGTTCCTCTACCCACCCACCCACCCACTCCCACATTCTGACCCTTGATTCCCCTACATTGGGGCATCTATCAATCCTTCATAGGACCAAGGATCAAGAATGTTCCTGTGAGCGGGGCGTGGTGGTGCATGCTTATAATCCCAGCACTTGGGAGGCAGAGGCAGGCAGATTTCTGAGTTCAAGGCCAGCCTGATCTACAGAGTGAGTTCCAGGACAGCCAGGACCACACAGAGAAACCCTGTCTCAAAAAGCACCAAAAAAAAAAAAAGAATGTTCCTATGGGTGGAGAATGGAGCTTGGCCTAGCCTTGATCCCAGGTGGGAGGGGGAAGCTGTAAGGAGGATGTTAGGGTGGAAAAAGCCCTTAGTGTCCCTCAAAATGACTCTTCAAAGAACTTGTTTAAACACAAGGTCCAGGTTTGTTGTTTGGTTTATGTATTGTTGACAATATTACTAAATAATACTAAAAATACCACTAACAAAACAATTTATGATAAAAAATAAATCGTTACTTAGCTGTGTGCATAAAGACTTAAATCTCTCATTAGAATGGTTGTAGATACTTTAGTGATAGCTATATTAAGTATAGTGCATGTTTGTTTGTAGGTGAAGTTTTTTGTATGCTACGTGATGTTATTAAAGAAAATATTGTTAAAATATAAGTATGAACCCCCCCCCTTTCCTGGACTTCAAAGTCCAACACCCAAGTCTAATTTTCCAGAGGCCATACCGACATCTTCCTATTCCCTATTCCCTATTCCTGCCAAATTTCCTTAAAGCACAGCAATATCTCTCAACTGAACCCCATCCCTTGAGCTCATTACCCTGCCTACAATCCCAGATGCCAGAATGGCTCCAGGGAGCCCAGATAAGACATTGGTCTATGGCTGTCAGCTCACTATAAAGCAAATCAAATCCAACAACTGTAAAACATACCTCATTCCCTAGGCTCAACCTTCTAGCCCTCATCTTGGCTTGCTTTACTGAAGGCCATGCTTTCAAAGTTCCTAGAACTTTCCCAGTTCTAGCAACCTCAGAATCAATGTTGCTACCCAAAACCTGATATGTTATACAGTCTACAAAAACCACAGGGGAGACAGCTTACTGGATCTAAAAACTTGATTATCAGAGCCACTCAGACCAGAAGTCAGTAAAGGAAATACAAAATCAGGGAAAAATGATGCAAAAAAATTTTTTTAAATAAAGTTAAACTCAGAAAGCAGAACTGAAATGTACACCAACCCCTAAATCCAGATGAATATGATCAAATATGCTTCATCATATGATACAGTGTTGATTGAAAATACAAAAATCTATCAATATAATCCACAATATAAAAAATTAGGAGAAAGAATCACACAAACATCTCATTAGATGCTAAAAACCCTTTGACGAAATTCACCACCCCTTCAGGATAAAATTCTTGGAGATATCGGTGCAGCAACATACAGACTGTGAAAAAAAATCTATACCAACCCCACATCTAACAGAGAGAGGGTTGATGCAGAGAAATGGCATGAGGAGATTGCTCCCAGCTGTCTAGCTGCTGGGCAATGAAGGACTTCTATTAATCTTAGCACACTAAAATGAAGAGGAGGCATACTTCCTCAAGCAGAGACTCTTGGTATTCTGCCAAGCAAGCTGCAAACCCAAGGAAGTAGCCTTCCTGATCCTTTTCTCATGAGAAAGTAACTTGGTTTACAATATAGTTAGGCAACACATCTAATAGTTGGACTGCAGACAGATTTCTCAGTTGGCAAGGAGGTTTGGGTCACCTTGAACTAAAATAAGCTATTGCTAGGGAAACAGCACTTGGTATAAACTGAAAACTGGGAAATCTTTGTTCTGCTTTGGCCTTTAAAAGAAGCTGGAAACTTTGAGTAAACTGCACACTGACTAAATTGGCTGTGTCCTGGTTAGTGTGACCCTCATTTGGGACCCCATTGACACACGAGGAGTTGACAGGCTGATATCTAAATTATATAAAGAATGAAAAAAACTAGATATTAGGCTGGGCGTGGTAGCGCACGCCTGTAATCCCAGCACTTGGGAGGCAGAGGTAGGTGGATTTCTGAGTTCAAGGCCAGCCTGGTCTACAGAGTGAGTTCCAGGACAGCCAGGGCTAGACAAAGAAACCCTGTCTCGAAAAAACAAACAAACAAACAAACAAACAAAACAAAAACCAACCAACCAACCAAACAAACAAACAAAGCTAGATATTATAAAACCCCAAATAACCCAATCTATAAATGGGGTGAAGATCTAAACAGAGATTTCTTGACAGAGAAATATCTAATGCCTGTGAAAAAATATTCAAGAAATATTCAACATTCTTTGAAATCAGAGAGATGTAAATCAAAATGACTCTGAGATTCCATCTTTCTTTTCTTCATTAATTAATTTATTTATTCACTGTGTACTTTACATCTTGGTCCCTTTACCCCCTCCTCCAATTCCTACCCTTGCAATTCCTCCCCCAGTTACTGCTTTCCTTCTCCTCAGATAATGGGAAGTCCCCTTTGGGCACCAGCCTGCCCTGGGACCTCAAGTTGCAGCAGGACTAAGCTCGTCCTTTCTTTCTGAGGCCCAACTGGGCAGTCAAGGTATAGGAATGGGATTCAATGCCAGACAAAAGAGACAAAGACAGCCTTCATAATAAATGTTATGAAATCTATCAGGGAACCAAGCTGTACATCTGTGGCAAATACTTAAGATATAGCCACTACATTATCTTTTTTGGTATTTAAGTCTCTGTGGGCCCACATGGGTCCACGTTAGTTGACTCTGTAGGTCTTCTTGACTGCTGTCTCTGGCTTGCTCAATCCTATTCCCTAATCTTCCTCAAGATTTCACAAAATTCACCTGATATTTAGTTGTACATCTCTGCATCTGTTCCCATTGCTGATGGGTAAAGACTCTTAGGAGATAGTTATGTTAGTCTCCTGTCTGCAAGCATAGCAGAGCATCCATTTGGCAGGCTGGACAAATTTTATGTCAAATGTTTATGGGAAGGTTGATTTTCCCTTCCCTCCAGTGGAAGTCCTGCCTGGCTACAAGAAGAGCCCTTTCATTCTCCATATCCACAACTGCTAGGAGTCTCAGCTATGGTAATTTCCTTAGTCTCCCAAGAGAAGCCCAAGCCCTGTCTAGTTTCCAGCTAGTCCCAGAGACATACTGTCAAAATGGATAAGATGAGAACTTAAAGAACATTTCATGCTGGTGAGAATGTGGAGCACAGTGAACTTTCTTCCATTGCTGATGGCACTGCAAACTTGTACAACCAGTTTGTAAATCTATTTAGTGGTTTCATAAAAAGTTGGGAATAGATGCACCTCAGGACCCAGCTATACTACTCCAAGGCATATATCCAAAGCTGGTCAAACATACAAGTCACTTGCTTATCTATGTTCATAGCAGTTTTATTTGTAATAGTCATAAAGTGGAATCTACATAAATGCCCCCTATCAAAATATGAAAAAAAAACATATGCTACTTTTACACGATATAGTGTTATTCAGCTATCAAAATAAATGACATCATGAAAATCCAAGCAAATGAATGGAAGGAGAAAAAAATTATTCCTTAAGATCTCCATGTCAAGATCCAGGTCCAAAACTTGTGTCTCCCAGCTTCAAGATCTGGATCACATGTGAATCTTCCAATTGTGGATTGTAGTTCATTCCAGATGTAGACAAGTTGACAACCAGGAATAGCCATTACAGTATGCTAAGGCTAGGTGATATTCATGATTTCTCCCCTTTTCTGAAGAGAAAGGGAAGATTATATGAGAATGATAAGGGAAAAAGTCTAGGAGAAAAGAAGGAAGAAAAAACTGAGAACAGGATATAAATTAATTACTTGATTGATTAGTTAAACGTAACAAAATATATATGTGCAAACAACTAAGAAAATAAATACTAAGAAATTGACAGGTAGTTTTACAATGTATATTGACAACTTTCCTCTTTAGATATAAAATGTATTAAATTATTGGTTGACAAAATTTTAAATAAAACCATGTTTTTTTTTTAAAGCAACCAACATCACATGCTCATTTACACACATTGACAATGGAAGTATTAAAGAGGATAAGATCATCAATATGTATTGTGTTTATGTTAGCATCAGTTATCT
Organism: Apodemus agrarius; assembly: GCA_964023405.1. Classification (NCBI taxonomy): domain Eukaryota; kingdom Metazoa; phylum Chordata; class Mammalia; order Rodentia; family Muridae; genus Apodemus; species Apodemus agrarius. The sequence continues at coordinate 96,071,452 of OZ030008.1, read as the reverse complement.
TCTTAATCTTGGTGTCTTAGTCAGGGTTTCTATTCCTGCACAAACATCATGACCAAGAAGCAAGTTGGGGAGGAAAGGGTTTATTGAGCTTACACTTCCACACAGCTGTTCATTACCAAAGGAAGTCAGGACTGGAACTCAAGCAGGTCAAGAAGCAGGAGCTGATGCAGAGGCCATGGAGGGATGTTCCGTACTGGCTTGCTTCCCCTGGCTTACTCAGCCTGCTCTCTTATAGAACCCAAGAATACCAGCCCTGAGATGGTACCACCCACAAGGGGCCCTCCCTCCTTGATCACTAATTGAGAAAATGCCCCACAGCTGGATCTCATGGAGGCATTCCCCAACTGAAACTCCTTTTCCTATGATAACTCCAGCCTGTGTCAAGTTGACACACAAAACTAGCTAGTACACTTGGTTTATTTTACTGATATTGTGGTCCAGATATTCAGCTATACAGAGAAAAGTGTCAAATCAAATACAATCATACAGGAACATATGTCCCTCACACAAACACACACACACACACACACACACACACACACACACACACACACACACACAAATTAACACACCCACATAAACTCAAAGGCATTTTGTTGCAAATTTGTGATACTTCATTCGATGTACATTTTTCTTAATAATAACAAAGTGAAAATAAAAATCAGAATGTGAGCCGGGCATGGTGGTGCATGCCTGTAATCCCAGCACTTGGGAGGCAGAGGCAGGTGGATTTCTGAGTTCGAGGCCAGCCTGGTCTACAGAGTGAGTTCCAGGACAGTCAGGACTACACAGAGAAACCCTGTCTCAGAAAAACAAAACAAACAAACAAAAAAAATCAGAATGTGCTGCTTAACTTCTTGAGTCAAAGGGCAAAAGTTTTCTTGAATTAGAGTGTAGCATGGAGAAGGAATATATCCCCAGGGTATAGATCATTTCCTACTTAAACAGCACTTATGTTTGACACTACATTAATGCTGGAAAGTGTTTTGCCTGTTACAGATAAAAGAATTATTTAAGCCTTAAAACCCAAACTTACTTAACCTGTCTTTTACAAGTTAATACAGGTAAGACTAAGATTCAACTTAACATGAGCTCAAACTAAATTTGAATTATATCATGCATATATACATTTCTTTTTAAGTATCCACTGAAAGGGAATTGAATAATAGAAAAGAATCTTGTATGTATTGTTTTGCATCTCAAATATTGTATTATTTTTCATTGTCACTTGTTATAATGCAGGTCAAAGAACAAGATGAGAACCATATTTTTGTATACAAAGCCAATAAGAAAATATCCATATGTGCAGTATCTTTTGTGTTAACTTGTATCAGCAAGTTTAGATATTTTATTCATTTAAAGGCATTATTTTTCTTTTATTCAAGCCTTCATTACTGCTATTCACAAATTTATCTGCTTTATAGGAATAAGTTGGAGATCATAGCCATAAAAATATACATTTTAAGATGGTCAAGAATGAGCATCACTAAAATATATCTGCAATCTACAGTAGTCACAGGTATAAATAGATTACATTAAATATGATAATTTAAATTGAAAATATTATAGAATTGTTAGCATATTTCTATATGCTTTATTTCTGCCAAAATAAAAACTTTTCCGAACTCATGTAATCATATAAGACTTTCAGCCTCTGTCTTCTCATTTTATAAATTTAATCAGAGAAGTGTAAGCCCTGTGTACACGTCAATGTTATATGCATTACTTAAAATAGAAGTAACAGTAGGAAAGGCAAGCATTTATTTAAAGAAGATGACAGATAAATGATTGTAAAGTACTAGAATAAAAATAAATGCCTGTATGTTACAAATGCTAGTGGCTTTCTTAGTTTGAGAATTAATTTTGTTTTCTAAAGATTTTCAACGGACAAAAACAATAGTGATAAATGCAAAAATCCTACATATTCATAAGTAGAAACATGCAATCTGAAAATAGATTAATTATTAAAATACTGACAAGCAGAGAGTGCCTATATGGCTTAAAAGAAGAAAATTAATTTACCAGGGTCTACTATCAAGCCCTACAAAATACACAACATTTAGTACATTAGAAAATATATAGGACAATTTTTATGCTTTTCAGGAACAAATCTTTAAAGAAAATTTGGTGCAAATACAAGGCATTTAATTTTTCCTCCAGGGCAATGGAAATGTTGAAAGAGTGTCACCATTATTTTATGTATGATAAAATGGATCCAAGGACAGGAAAATTCTTGTCACTTTTCTTTGAATGGTCCCTACAGATGAAATTCACAGAAATCAGGGCAGAAGACAATGCTTCTGCTGTGACAGAGTTTCTCCTCCTGGGATTTTCAGACCTTCCCAACTTACAAGGGATTCTGTTTGTGATGTTCTCCATAATTTACTTACTCATCTTGATTGGAAATAGTTTCATAATTGTGATAACTAGAGTTGATCCGGCACTGCAAAAGCCCATGTATTTTTTCCTGGCAAATTTTTCTTCTCTGGAAATCTGTTATGTATCAGTCACACTTCCTAGGATTCTGTTTAACATTGCTGCTCAAGACAGACACATTTCTGTCCTCAGCTGTGCCACACAGATGTGTTTCTTCCTTATTCTGGGGGCCACTGAGTGCTTCCTGCTGGCTGTGATGTCCTATGACCGTTATGTGGCCATCTGTAACCCTCTGCACTATCCTCTGGTCATGAACCCAACAAAGTGCACTCAACTGGCAGCAGGCTCCTGGCTTGGAGGCATCCCAGTCCAGATAGGACAAACCTGTCAGATATTCTCTCTACATTTTTGCAATTCTAACCAAATCAATCACTTCTTCTGTGACATACCACCCATTCTCAAGCTGGCCTGTGGAGACACTTCAATTAATGAACTGGCTGTCTATTTAGTGGCCTTCTTGTTTGCTGCAGTCCCTTTTATGTTGATTCTTGCATCTTACAGCAAAATCATTGCTACCATTTTGAAGTTACCAACAGCCACAGGACGGGCAAAAGCATTCTCAACATGTTCTTCCCATTTGCTTGTAGTATTTTTGTTTTTTGGATCTGCTACTATTACATACTTGAGACCAAAGTCCACCCATTCTCCAGGAACTGACAAACTGTTCTCTCTATTTTACACCATTGTGACTCCCATGTTAAATCCAATGATATACAGCCTTAGAAACAAGGAGGTGATTGCTGCACTGAGAAAACTGTTAGGTGTAAAGTAGTGTTTGGAGCTCTGGAATGCTTCTTACACAGGTTCTGGAGAAATGCATCAGCTTTTATTCATATCCTAGAAGTATAATCCGTTTATGCTTCTATCATGCTTCTACCACTTTGAATAATAGCCTGAAATATATTCTCTTTTGAAACAATTTATACATACTTATCTATGTGCATTTAATAAAATGTAATTAAAGAACAGTATATTTTCATATGAATAAAATACAATTTGGTTGCAGTTTTTATAGGAAAATATACCTAATTTTTAAAACTTGTAACATAAAAACACAGATAGATATTTTAACAATTTATCCAATAAATATTCCAATATTTGATGTTATTCTTTCATTCAGCATTATTTAAATTTAACAGTAGTATTTTAATATCAACGTGTGTTGAGTGAATTACTAAGTGAATTAATGAGATTTAAAATTAATATATTGTGTCTCAAAGTTATGGCAACTCCTGTACATTACAACATAAATAAGAAAGAAATATTTCTACCTATTATTAATCTATATACCATTTAGCCATAATATTAACTATGATAAGTCTGCCTTGGTATTCCCAATGTCTTTTTTCAGTGAACAAATTTCTTGATCATACAGTTACTGCATTTAACTTCTATCAGTTGCACCCAACAATCTGACATTCATTTCAAAAGACATTTTTCAAAGTTCACACTACAGAATCTTATAAACAAGTATATAAAATAATAAAACAAAGATGTAATGGAAAGATGATAAGATGGTTCAGTGGGTAAGAAAGCTTTTGATTCAATGATATAGCCTCAGTTTTAAACCCATCACCTATGTTAAAATATGGCAAGACTATAAAAGTTACTATAGCCCCAGTACTTCCGGAATCAATAAAAAGCATTGACGGATCTTCTCTGCGGCTATTTCAGTTTCATATAAGTGAATAATATTATCAGTGCATAGACACACACACACATTGATTGTGAAAATGTATACAGAAGGAAAACTGATACGCTCCTTCAGCTTCTGTTAGAGTACAGGTATGCATTTCTGTATGCACACATCGTACTGCTCTCATATTCATGCACACACATATGTTCCCAGAAACATACAGATACACACACGTACACATACACACATATATATGCATCCCCAAAAATAATATTTTAGGTTATGATTATTAAGAGACTACATGTCTACATATCCTGAGACACCTGTGGCCAAAGGTTGGAGTTTCTTGAATCCATATATTAATATAAATACAATAGAATCTGAATATTAAATATCTAATTTTTATCTGAAATATACTGTCATGTAGAACATCAGTAAACAATTTATGATAACTTAAAACAGAGCAAATAAAACTCATTGAATTTATTCAGCCAGTCTCTGTGGAACCTTTTATAAACCCATTCAAGGTCCCTAAAGGTCATCAAGTCATTTTTATGGAATATGTGAGTAAAAACCATTACTTGTCAAATGGGTTAATTTTACTTGTGTATAAATAATAGTCCAAGAATCATAATTAATTTTCTTAATAATTAAACTATGAATATAGAGGTGAATGACACTAACAACAGGCAATTGCAGATAAGGAAGTGAACTGAGGCATCGGGATTTAAGTCAGTTTTTGATAGGGCAAACAGAGAAAGTAACATGGTAAGAGGATGACTGGTAATGGTACTGATCTGTTTTTCCTTTCTTTTTCATTTTCCTTTCTTCTTTTTATTATTTATTATTTTTTTAAAAGAGTGAGGTCACTCTTTGCTCTTAAAATGCAGAATTCTTATAATATCACTGAGGATATAAATTGATCATGCATGATAGCTTCCAGCAGAAAGTGCTGCTCTGCCCACATATGTAGTTTGACTCAAAGATACATGTACTTTCAACAGGATTCTCACTGAGACTAGAGGAACAATGTGAAATGTTGTCCAGCAACTTTAACATTAAAGCTACAAAACTGTGAAAGTCCACCTTAAAGAAATCTAGTACTCAATACTTCAATATTAAGAAAACAAGAATTTTATAAAATTGTGTGAAATTCTTGAGTATATATTTCTAGGACATTAGTATGGCTTATAGATAGATGCATGAAAAAGCTCAACATTTTAGTCATTAAAGAAAAACATATGACAATAGATTATGGTGTCATTTTGACCCTCTTTTAATGACTAACATCTAAAATCTGAAAGAGAGAGCTTGGGAGTTTTTTTGTTGTGAAGAGACAGTCTATCAGTTCAAAACATATACAGCGCTTCTAGAAACCTGAGTTCAAGTCCCACCACCCATGTAAGGTTTCTCGCCATTGCCTGTAATTAGATGCAGGCTATTCTTGCTGTGTCTGGCCTCTTTTTTGCAGTAACACTCAAGTGTACATAACTGTACACAAACACACAGGCATACACATATAATAATTTAAGAAGAGACTAGAGTTATTGACAAGAACACTCAGCAGATAAGCATATTTGTTGTGCAAGCATTGTGATCTGAGTTCTTCAAATACATAGAAATGTAGAAATATAGATTCAAATTCCTAAAATTGTTCTGTGACTGCCATATGAATGACACAAATATTATTCAAACATTAGTGATGATGTAAATTTAAAAATGAGTGAAGATAAAAGGTAAGGAATGGGATTAGGGGAATTTGTGAAATATAAATTGGAGTAGGTATTATATGAAAATGTGAGAGTTCCTCAAATTATGAAAATAAGCATATCATATTTTATCAATTGTAACATTAATTATGTGATCTACAGGTATCAAACCAGTATTCTTGTGAGATAATTGAACAGTGGTGTTCATGTTGGCATAGTTCATAACATTCACAGTATTTCATGAATCTAAGTGTCCTTTAGCAACTAAGTGGAAAGAGAAAAACTTAGTTCAGGTAGAGTTAAAAGAAAATAATCTTGCATATGTGGCAAATGTGGTGACATTGAATTAGCAGACACAATCTAGTTACAGATTATGAAAACATGATTACACTGAATAGCATGATTCATAAACCAGAAACAGAGAGTGGAATGATGGGTACAGGTCTGGGAGGGGCGGTGGAGTTAAAATCCTGGCAACAAACACTGAAATAGAAGGGTTTTAGATTCCCCCAGGGCAAATTAAGGAAACTAAATATGATATAGATTGTCATAAGTGTTAGAGTTTAAGTTGATATTTTCGTATAAACAGTAAAACCAGCAAATGCCATTGTATATAAGCAATTTTAAAATGAATTATATTTATTTCTCATTATAAGAATGTTCTGCAAAAATTTAGAATGTTTTTCCCTTTTTATGTAAATGGTAAAATTAATGTCAGGCCAAGCTTATAAACCATAAGCCCAGGTAAGAATAATACATAATCTCACATCCTCAAGTGAGAGGACTCACAGGAGAAACCAGTCAAGACAATATCTGTATATTGTTGATTTTCACTGCCTATCAATATTGCCTTCATTCTTTGCTATTTTGAATCTGTAGTCTTTCAGGCTGTTTTCTGCTTTATTAACTAAGTATTCCATATACAATAAAACTTTAAATACTAAATTTGTTTGATGTTACACAATTTTACAGTGCAATCAGCAAATGCCATTGTATATAAGCAATTTTAAAATGAATTATATTTATTTCTCATTATAAGAATGTTCTCCAAAAATGAAAATAAAACATTTTTGCAACATGCTACTACTAATTTATAACCTTTGACAAATGTCAGTGAAACAAATGTGAAGAGTTCTTTTGTTTTCAGATACCATCTGAACAGTAAAATCTAGGGTTTCTTAAATGGTCAAAGAAGAAAGTACCCCTGACCCTGTGACTGGAATGAAAGAGCACTTGAAAATGTCTTCCATGTCAAACTTCTCACTTTCTCATAGCTCACTGTTCTGCTTATGTGTTCTGTATCCATCATCAGTTCACAGGCAATGACTAGATGATTTTTGTATGATGTATATGTGTACATGTTTGGGTATGTGCCTTGGATAGTGCTTCCCAATGGCACATGCTGTCATCCACCTTGTTTGGGAGATGGTACATCTTACTGGCCTGAAACTCACCAAGTACTTTCATATTACAGGTTACGCAGACCCAGATAAGCACGTCTCTGTCTCTCTAACCACTGGGTTTATAGCTGTGTGTCACTGCACCTGGCTTTCTTACCTGGAATTTACTCATGTAACACGATGCACTTAAGCTTGTGTACCAAACCCTTACAATACTGAACTATCTCTCAAGATAAATTCTCAAAGAATTTCAGATCTTTATAATTAATTTTCTTTCCTCATCCTTATTCTGGTCATGCTCTCCATGTTCTGTCTGTGAATTTCTTACTGATTTGGTGTCCTTCACCAACTGAATTTTTTTTTGTAAACAAAAATCCTTTCTTTTAATATAAATGCTTTTGACCTCATGACAAATTGACAAGTATCTTACATGCCAGATACCACTCCTGGGTATATATCTAAAAGATGCTCCAACATATAACAAGGACACATGCTCCACTATGTTCATAGCAGGTCTATTTATAATAGCCAGAAGCTGGATAGAACCCAGATGTATTTCAACAGTGGAAGGGATACAGAAAATGTGGTACACTTATACAATGGAGTACTACCCAACTATTAAAAACAATGAATTCATGAAATTCTTAGGCCAATGGATGGAACTAGGAAATATCATCCTGAGTGAGGTAACCCAATCACAAAAGAACACACATGGTATGCACTCAATGATTAGTGGATATTAGCCCAAAAGCTTGTTATACCCAAGATACAATTCACAGATCATGAAACTCAAGAAGAAGGAAAATCAACATGTGGGTGTTTTGCTCCTTCTTAGATGGGGTAACAAAATACTCATGGGAGCAAATATGGAGACAAAGTGTGGAACAGAGATTGAAGGAAGGGACATCCAGAGACTGCCCTACCTGCAGATCCATTCCATTCATATACAGTCACCAAACCCCAACACTATTGTGGATGCCAACAAGTGCTTACTCACAGGACCTGATATAGCTGTTTCCTATGAGACTCTGCCAGAGCCTGACACACACAGAGGCGGATGCTTGCAGTCAACCATTGATTTGATTACAAAGTCCCCAAAGGAGGAGTTAGAGAAAGTACTAAAAGAGCTGAAGGGGTTTGAACCCCATAGGAAGAACATTAATCAACCAGAGATCCCAGGGCCTAAACCACCAACCAAGAAGTGCACATGGAGAAACCCATGACTTCAGCTGTACATATAGCAGAGGATGGCCTTATTGGACATCAATGGGAGAAGAGGTTCTTGGTCTTGTGAAGGCTCCATGCCTCAGTGTAGGTGAATGCAAGGGCAGGGAGGTGGGAGTGGGTGGGTGGGTGGGGCACACTCAAATAGAAGCAGCAGGAGGGGGGATAGGATAGTGGTTTTCTAGGGGTGGGACAATTGGAAAATGGGATAACTTTTGAAATGTAAATAAATAATATATCCAATAAAAACACATTATTAAGATGGGCGGTGGTGGCACACACCTGTAATCCCAGCACTTGGGAGTCAGAGGCAGGCAGATTTCTGAGTTCGAGGCCAGCCTGGTCTACAGAGTGAGTTCCAGGACAGCCAGGACTACACAGAGAAACCCTGTCTCAAAAAAACAAAACAAAAAAATACATTATTGTCAAAGTGGTTTCTTACAATGTTAGTGGGTAATGAATGACTAAATTTTATAATTTCAAATTACTATTTTTTTCAGAGATGGAAGTTGAATTCAGGGCTTGCACATAGAAGGCAAGTATTCTATCTGAGAGCCTTAGTCCAGTCCCTAAATCTTCCTTTTTTATCTATCTGTCTATCTATCTATCTATCTATCTATCTATCTATCTATCTATCTATCTATCATCTATTTATATAGTGATTTCTTATTACTTTATATTTCAATCACTGCCCTCTTTTCTCAGTCTGCCCCTCACACTGTCCCTCCCCCCACCCACTTGCCTTCTCTGAGAGGGTGAAGGCATGTCCTGTGTACCCTATAACCCTGGCATATGAAACTTGTTGGGCTAGGCACATATTCTCCCACTGAAGCCAGTCAAGGCAACCCAGTTAGGGAACTAGGGTCCACTGACAGGAATAGCTTTAGGGAAAGCCTCTGCTCTAATTGTTAGTGGACCCACAAGAAGACACCACTGCACATATATTACATATATGCGTGATAGCAGGTGCAGCTTGTGTATGCACTTCGCTTGGTGGTTGAGGTTCTGAGATCCTCTAAGGATCCAGGTTAGTTGACTCTATCAGTTTTCCTGTAGAGTTCTTATGCCTTCCAGGGAACTCAATCCTCCTCTCAAATCTTCCTGATCTCCCTGAAATCTGTCCAAATTTTAGTTGTGAGCCTCTACATTCGTTTCAGCTAGTTGCTGAGTGGAGCTTCACAGAAGCCAGTCATGATAGGCTCCCATCTGCAAGTAAAGCAGAGTATTACCAGTGACAGGGAATGTGGCTTGCTCTTAGGAAGAGTCTCAAGTTGAGGCAATTACTGGATGACCATTCCCTCAAGCTCTGATACATTTTGTAACTTCATTTCTTATAAATAGGACACATTGTGCATTGAAAGTTTTCTGAGTGGGTTAGTGTTCTTCTCCCTCCACTGGGGAAACTGTAGAGATATAGGAGGTGACCACTTCAGAGTCCATAGTCCCACTTCTAGGAGCCTCAAAATCACCCTCATAGACATCTGGGAGTTCTATACCAGTTCTTTGTCACATTCTAGAGAACCTCACTACCTCCCAAAACTGTATATTCCTTTTCAGTCTCCTCTTTATCTGGCTATCTCTCCTGTCTATCCTCAAACTTGTTTCAGGACCCCCCCCACTCTACATTCCCATTTATATCCCCTCTCCCACCTAGTTCCCTCACTCCATCTGCCTCCTATGACTATTTTATTCCCTCTTTTCAGTGAGATTCAAACATATTCCCTTGGACCTTCCTTTTAATTTAGCTTCTTCGGGTCTGTGGAGTGTACCATGGGTATCCAGAACTTTTTGACTAATATCTACTTACAAGTGTGCACATATCACGCATGATATTTTGAGTCTTGGTTTCCTCACTCAGGATGATATTTTCTAGTTCCATCTATTCACCTGCACAACTCATGACGCCATTATCTTTAACAGCTGAATAATATTCCATGGCGTAAATAAACTATATTTTCTATATCCATTCTTCAGTTGAGGGGCATCAGGGTTGTTTCCACCTTCTGGCTATTATGAGTAAAGTTGTTATGAGCATAGATGAGCAAATTAATGTCTGGTTTGGTTTGGTTTGGTTTGGTTTGGTTTGGTTTGGTTTGGTTTGGTTTGGTTTGGTTTGATTTGGTTTGGTTTGGTTTGGTTTGGTTTTTCTAGACAGGGTTTCTCTGTGTAGCTTTAGTTGTCCTGGAACTCACTCTGTAGACCAGGCTGCCCTCGAACTCAGAAATCTGCCTGCCTCTGCCTCCCAAGTGCTGGGATTACAGGTGTGCGCCACCACCGCCCAGCGCAAATAAATGTCTTTGTGGGATTTTGGAGCATCTTTTGGCTATATGCCAAGGAATGAAGTGTTATGTCTGGGTCTTTAAGTAGAACTATTAACAGTTTTGACAGAAACTACAAAATTGGTTTCTATACTGATTGTACAAGTTTGCCATGCCACCAGCAATATTGGAGTGTTTCCCTTGCTCCACATCCGTTACAGCATGGATTGTTCATTGAGGTTTTGATCTTAGCCATTCTAATAGGTGTAAGGTAGTATCTCAAGTCATTGGATTAGCATTTCTCTGATGACTAAGGACTTTGAACATTTCTTTAAGTGTTTTTGAGACAATGGAGATTCCTCTGCTTATAATTCTCTATATAGCTGACAACATCAATTTCTAGTTGCTTTGAGTTGTTGGTGTCTACATTTTTGGGTTGTTTATATATTTTGGAGATGAGCCATCTCTCAGATGTATCTTTGAAAAAAATCTTATCTCAATCCATAGGTTGTTATTCTGACCTATCAACATTGTCCATAAAACTTTTCAGTTTCATAAGGTTCTATTTTTTTTTAATGATTTATTTAAGGTATATGAGTTCACTGTAGTTGTCTTTGGACACACCAGAAGAGGGCATAAGATCCCTTTACATATGGTTGTGGGCCACCATGTGGTTGATGGGGATTGAATTCAGTACTTCTGGAAGAGCAGTCACTGCTCTTAACCTCTTAGCCATATCTCCAGCCCTGAGGTCCTATTTCTTAATTATTGATCTTTGGGCATGGGCCATTGGTATTCTGTTCAGGAAGATTTCTCCCATAACAATTAGTTCAAGACTATTTCCCACTTCCTGTTCTATTAGATTTAATGTATCTGGTTTTAAATGGAAATCTTTGATCCACTTGTACTTAAATTTTGTGCAAAGTAATAAATATAGGTTTATTATCATTCATATTGGTACAGACTTCCAGTTAGACCAGCACTATTTTTTTATTAGATATTTTCTTTACTTACATTTCAAATGTTATCCCCTTTCCTGGTTTCTCCTCTGAAAACACCCTATCCCGTCCTCCCCTTCTCCTGCTCATTAACCAACTCACTCCTGCTTCTCTGTCCTGGTATTCCCCTATACTCGGGTATTGAGCCTTCTCAGGACCAAGGGCCTCTCCTTCTTTTGATGTCCAACAGGGCCATCTTCTGCTACATATGCAGCTGGAGCCATGGATCCCTCCATGTGTACTATTTGGTTCCTAGTTTAGTCCCTAGAAGCTCTGGGGGTGGTTCTTTCATAATGTTCTTCCTCCTATGGACCTGTAAGCTCCTTCAGCTCCTTGGTTCCATTCTATAATTCCTCCATTGGGGACCTAGTGCTCAATTCAATGGTTGGCTGATAACACCCACCTCTGTATTTGTTGGGTACTGGCATAGTCTCTCAGGAGACAGCTGTATCAGGTGCCTGTCAGCAAGCGCTTGTTGTCATCCACAATAGTATCTGGTTTTGGTATCTGTATATGGGATGGATACCCAGGTGGTCCAGTCTCTGGATGGTCTTTACTTCAGTCTCTGTTCCACACTTTGTCTCTGTATCACTTCCAATGGTTATTTTGTTTTTCCTTCTAAGAAGTACCAAAGTACCCATACTTTGGTATTCTTTCTTCTTGAGCTTCATTTGGTCTGAGCTTCATTTGGAATTATATCTTGGATATTCCAAGATTCTGGGCTAATATGCACTTATCAGTGAGTGACCAGAACTATTTGTTGAAATATTTTTGTAGGGTTTTGGCTCATTTGTCAAAAATCAAGTGTCCATAGATGCATGGGTTTATTTCTTTGATTTGATTCGATTGATCAACCTACCTGTTATAAGCATGTCTCAATCAGGCATTAAATCAATCCCATGGAGTTTTTATTATTGTTGTATAGTATATCTTAAATTCAGGGATGGTGATAACTTCAGAAGTTCATTTATTATATAGGATTGTTTTAGTTAAATTGCTAGACTGTATGTCTCCCACGCTGCTTGCAAGCAAGAGCACAGCTAGGAAGGTGCTTAGAGAAACATTATAGGAGCATGTGTAGATAAAGCATTGAGAACTCCAGGTTTTATTCTACATGACTAATTGCTATAGTTCTGAGTGGGGTCTTGTGGTTACATGTTCCACAGCAGGTAGATGTAAGCAGAGAGTGGCTCCATGCCAGTTATCCTCAATTCTGAGATTCATGGAGTCTGCGCTCAATTAACCTTACCAGTCCATCTATCTCATGACATAATACCCTTGCCCCACACACTATCCTGAGAGGTTTGTTGTCACATAAAAGGTTCTTTCAAGCTCTGTAAAGAATTGTGTTGTAATCTTGGTTGGAATTGCATTAAATCTGTAGATCATTTTTCTTTTGATAGCCATCTTCACTCTGTTACTCCTACCAACCCATCTACATGGAAGATGTTTTCAAATTCTGATATCTTCCTCAAAATTGTTTCTTCAGGGAAGTGAAATTATTGTCATGCCGATTTCTCACTTACTTAGAATATTTTTTAAGTTTTATTCATTTATATATAATTACACTGTAGCTGTCTTCAGACACTCCAGAAATGGGCATCAGATGGTTGTGAGTGACCATGTGGTTGCTGGTATTTAAACTCAGAACCTTTGGAAGAGCTGGTAAGGATCTTAACTGCTGAGCCATCTCTCCAGTTCCTACTTACTTAGAGTTATGGCAAGATATTTTTATTATTTGTGGCTATTGTGAATGATGTTGCTCTCGATTTCTTTTTCATCCTATTTATCATTTGCCTTTTTATATCATTTGCATAAAAATCTACTGATTTTTAGAGTTAATTTTGTATCCAGTCTCTTTGTTGATGATTATTAGCTATAGGAGTTATTTTGCAGAGTTTTGGGAATCATATATGCATACTATTATATCATCCATAAACAGCAATATTTGATTTCTTCCATTCTAATTTGTATCTCCTTGATCTCTTTTAGTTTTCTTATTTCTCTAGCTTGAAATTTGTGTATTTTATTGAAAAGATAAGTGGAAAGTGAACAGCCTTGCTTTGTTCCTGTTTGTAGTGAAATTGCTTTAAGTTTCTCTCCACCTAATTTGATTTTGGCTATTGGCTTCATGTATACTGACTTTTTTATGTTTAGGTATGAACCTTGTATCCCTGATCTCTCAAAGACTTTTTTTTTGCTTTTTTTAAATTTTTTTATTTTTTTATTGTATATATTCTATATTTACAATTCATTTCCCTTTTTCTGGTTCCCCACCCCCAAATGTCCCACATGTCCTTTTCCCTCCCCCTGCTCCCGCATCCACCCCCTCCCACTTTACTGTTCTTGTACTCTCCCACAATGATGTTTTGGTCCATTCTAGCACCAGTGTCCACTCCTTTCTTCTTGTGAGACATCACTTGATATGTGATTTGTGTCTTTGGTGTTCCAAGCTTCTAGGCTAATATCCACTTATCAGTGACTGTATACCATGGGTATTCTTTTGAGACTGGGTCACCTCACTTGGTATGACATTCTCCAGCTCCATCCATTTCTCTAAGAATTCCATGAATTCATTGTTTCTAATGGCTGAATAGTACTCCATTGTGTATATATACCACATTTTTTGTATCCATTCCTCTGTTGAGGGACATCTGGGTTCTTTCCAGCTTCTGGCTATTATATATAAGGCTGCTATGAACATAGTGGAGCATGTATCCTTATTGCATGCTGGGGAATCTTCTGGGTGTATTCCCAGGAGTGGTATGGCTGGGTCCTCCGGAAGTATCACGTCCAGTTTTCTGAGGAACCGCCATACTGATTTCCAGAGTGGTTGTACCAGCTTGCATTCCCACCAGCAGTGGAGGAGTGTTCCTCTTTCTCCACATCCTCGCCAACACCTGATGTCTTCTGAGTTTTTAATCTTAGCCATTCTGACTGGTGTGAGGTGAAATCTCAGGGTTGTTTTAATTTGCATTTCCCTAATGACTAGTGATGTTGAACATTTTTTAAGGTGTTTCTCAGCCATCCGAATTTCTTCAGGTGAAAAGTCTCTGTTTAGCTCTGTACCCCATTTTTGGATAGGGTTATTTGGTTTTCTGGGGTTGGGTTTTATCAGTGACCTTTTCTACTGAGATGATCAGATGCTTGTTGGTTTTTGTTGTTTTTTTTTTTTTCAATTTGTTCATATGGTGGATTACATTGATGGATATTTGTATATTGCATCCCTAGAATTAAACATACTTGATCATGCTTGATGTGTTTGATGTATTCTTGGATTTGGTTTGTATTTTTTTTGAGTATTTTTGCTTCAGTGTTAATAAGGGAGATTGGTTTGAAATTCTTCTTTTTTTTTCTTTTTTGAGACAGGGTTTCTCTGTGTAGCCCTGGCTGTCCTGGAACTCACTTTGTAGACCAGGCTGTCCTCAAGCTTAGAAATCTGCCTGCCTCTGCCTCCCAAGTGCTGGGATTAAACGCGTGCACCACCATGGGCCCAGCTTGAAATTCTCTTTCTTTATTGATTCCTTATATGGTATAGGTATCAGAGTGACTATGACATAATAGAATGAGTTTGACAATGCTCCTGTTTCAATTCTGTGAATAGTTTGAGAGGAATTTATATTTATTCTTCTTTGAAGGACTCAAAATTCTTTGCTTAAACCATTGAGCATGGATATATTTTTGTTGAGAGATTTCTACTGACTACTTTTATTTCCGTAGGGTTATAGACAGGTAAAATTTTTAACCTGATCTTAGTTTAAAGTTGGTAAATTAAATCTATCCAGACAATCATGAATTTCATATGCTAGGTTTTTCAATTTTGTGGAGTAAAGGCTTTTGAAGTAAGACATGATGATTCATTGGATTTCCTCAGAATCTGTAGTTATGTCTCCTTTTTATTTCTGATTTTGTTAATTTTTGCACTGCCTCTGTGCTTTTTATTTAGCTTGGCTAAGGGTTTGTCTAACTCGTTGATTTTGTCCAAGAACCAGCTCTTTATTTTGGTGATTATTTGTTTCTAATTGGTTGATTTCAGCTCTGAGTTTAATTATTTCTTGCTATCTACTCTTCTTGGGCACGTTTGCTTCTTTTTTGTTCTAGAGATTTCAGGAGTAATTTTAAATTATTAATATGAAAGCTCTCTGATTTCTTCATGAAGGTACTTAGTGCTATGAACTCTCCTTATAGCACAGTTTTCTATGTATCCCATAAGTTTAAGAATGTTGTGCCTTAAAATATCATCTTAAGCGAGTTAACCCAATCACAAAAGAATACACATGAAATGCAATCACTGATAAGTGGATATTAATGAGCCCAGAAGCCCTGAATACTCAAGGCACAATTAGCAAGTCAAATGATTTCCAAGAAGAAGAAAGGAGAGGACCCTGGGCCTGAAAAGATTGGATCCAGGTTTGTAGGAGAGTACCAGAACAGGGAAATGGTGGTGGTGGGGTGATTGGGGAATAGTTGGAGGGGGGGAGAGGACTTCTGGGACATATGGTGGTGGGGGGGGGAACTGGGAAATGGGAAAGCCTTTGGAATCTTTGGAATGTAAACAAAGAATATAGAATAAAAATTATAAAAAAGAATGTTGTGAAAAGAATGTTCATTTTCATTGAATTCTAGAAGATTCTTTCTTTCTTTCTTTCTTTCTTTCTTTCTTTCTTTCTTTCTTCTTTCTTTGACACAGTGGTCATTGAGTAGAGAGTTGTTCACTTTCCATCAGTTTGTATGCTTTCTGTTGTTTCTTTTCTAGATGTTAAAATCAAATTTAAATCCATAGTAATATGAGAAGATGAAAGAGGTTATCTTGGTCTTTTCGTTTTCTTTTTTGTTGTTGTTGTTGCTGCTGCTGCTGTTTTAGATTTTATTTTATGTCAGACACTCCAGAAGAGGGCATCAGATTTCATTGTGGATGGTTGAAAACCACCATGTGGTTGCTGGGATTTGAACTCAGGATCTTCAGAAGAGCAGTCAGTGCTCTTAACCAGTGAGCCATCTCTCCAGTCCCAGGAGTGCTTTTTGACCTAGTACATGGTTAGTTATGGAAAGGTTCCATGCAGTTCTGAGGAGAAAGTATATTCTTCTCTGTTTGGGTGAAGTATTCCTCAGGTATTTGCTAGGTCTATTTGATTCATAATTTCTGTTAGTTTCATTATTTCTCCACTTAGTTTCTGTTTTGATTACCTGGCCATTGGTGACAGCGGAGTATTGAAGTTTCCCACTGATAATGTGTGGGGTTCATTGTCTAATTTAAGTTCTATTAATTTTTTTTTATGAATGTGGATGCCCTTGCATTTGGGAGATAGATGTTCACAATTGAGATGTCACGTTGGTGGATTTTTTCTTGGATGAGTATTCACTGTTCTTTCCCATCTCTTTTGATAGCTTTTGGTAGTAAGTTTATTTTATTAGATATTAGAATGGCTACTCCAGCTTATTTCTTTTGCGTGGAAAAACTTTTTTTCCATCTATTTACACTGATGTAGTATCTGTCATTGTTGATGATGTGTGTTTCTTGTAGCAGCAGAATAATGGGTCCTGGTTACATAACTACTCTGTTAGCCTATGTCTTTATTTTTCCTATGGGATCAATCCACTGAAGATAAGAGCTAGCTATTAATGACCAACAATTTTAGGTTTCTGTTAGTTTGGTGTTTATGGTGTTAGGCTCTGTGTGTGTGTGTGTGTGTGTGTGTGTGTGTGTGTGAGAGAGAGAGAGAGAGAGAGAGAGAGAGAGAGAGAGAGAGAGAGAATGGATCTCTTATGAGTATCACCTTTTAATAAAAAAAGCCATTGGACAATGAATAGAGGCAGGAAATAAGTAGGACAATGGCAGGAAGAGAAAGGGTTTGTAGAAATAGTGAGTGTATAAAAGAAATATCCAAGAGCAGGATCATTGAAGAGATAGAAGAAAAGGACAATGTTCCCAGAAGAGAGATACAAACTAGCAGGTACTTGAATTGCTTTTGGCAACTAAATGGCTGGGAAGAAAAATATATCATTTTTGGACATGTTTGTGTGAGAGTCTTTGAGTAAGTTTATGAGTTTGTGTGTGTGTGTATGTGTGTGTGTGTGTGTGTGTGTGTGTAGACACATGCGCGTGTGTGTTTTTGTGATTCTATTCTTTTTCATTTAATGTTATACAATCATTCATTTATAGTGCTTTCTCGAGTGTAGCTAGCCTAATTCGGTGGGAGTTTTCCTTCTAGTATCCATTGTTGGGCTGGGTTGGTAGAAAGATATTGCTTAAATCTTGTTTTTATCATGGAATATCTTGGTGTCTCAATCTATGGTAATTGAGACTTTTGTTGGGTATAGTAGTCTGACTGACATCTGTGGTCTTTTAGGGTCTGAAAGATACCTGTCCAGGATGTTCTGGCTTTGGATTCCATCAAGGCTACTCAGCTGGCTGCAGTCCTCAGTTGCAGGGAATTGGGGTATGAACATCTCACTGGGTGTCAGAAGGACTCCTGAGATGCAGGCTAAGGGAATGGAATGCAGATCCAGTAAAGGTATGCTGTGGAAGACCTTGAATAAAAAAATGGAGTACTAGATATTTTTTTTCTTTCTAGAATTCCTTTGTAAAAATATATCACTTTCTAAGTCATAGAAAATGAAATAGAGATAATGAAAATGATATGAAAATGAACTCCAAATGGCACATAACTAATATGCTACTCTAATAGTTATTACAAAAGAGCAAACTTTAGTGATTGTGGCCAAGTTACAGTTGAAAGTTCATATATATATATATATATATATATATATATATATATATATATATAATCACTAGATTCTTTAAGGTAAAACTTGAAGTGAAGTTATAAGAGTACAAATCTTTGATTATTTCATGCTGTCAATTCCTCTTAAGAGTATGTGTTCCTTTTTGTTCTAGAACTTCTGATTATATGGTCAAGTTTAGAATAGGTACTGTGAGGTATTGAAATGAAGGTATATTCTTTGGTGTTAGCGTGAAATGTTCTGTAGGTAACTGTTAAATTTATTTGGTTCATAACTTTTGTTAGTTTCACTGTGTCTCTGTTTAGTTTCTGTTTCCATGATCTGCTAATTGGTGAGAGTGAGGTGTTAAAATCTGCCACTATTATAGTATGAGGTTCAATATTTTCTTTGAAATTTAGCAACATTCCTTTTTACATATATCAATCCCTTGCATTTGGGGTATAGGTTTGTATCTACAACTACTTAATATACTTTCTTCAAACTCCAAAATATATATGTATGTTTAGAGAATATGTCATACTCTTAGGTAGGATTGTCTTAACAAGGGTTAATGAGAATTCCTAAATTTTATATTATATTTGGGTTTTATTGTTTTATTTGATGTCTCATGTTGTTTTCTACTTATGATACTGAAATCTTTTTTTTTTTTGTCTTTTCCAGACAGTGTTTCTCTGTGTAGCCCTGGCTGTCCTGGAACTCACTCTGTAGACCACGCTGGCCTCGAACTCAGAGATCCACCCTCCTCTGCCTCCCAAGTGCTGGGATTACAGGCGTGTGCCACCATGCCCAGCTTTGATACTGAAATTTTAATAATTCCATGTTTGAGAAAATGTATGTTCATACATTATCATTTCATATAGCAATTTAAGAAACAGTTGCAGAGTAATGAATGCTTAGGACTAAGGGAGGAAAATATATAAATAAGAAGCCAAAGAAGAAAAAACAAAGGAAGACACTTCTAACACCCAGTTATACACTGCCATGACTGGTACTTGTGTTAATCAAACATGACTGATGTTTCAAACATAAGTATGCATACATCAGACCACTAGTTGTCAGATTCATAATACAGACCATGTTATCTCCCATAAAATCATAATTTCTTTTTTTTCTGTACTAAGACAGAGTCTATACCTCCTAGAAAGATCATATCCTAAAACTGGATTAAAGAGGCTTCTCTGGAGCTGGTCAACAGATTTAAGTACATTTTTCTTCTCTTAAGTTTATACATATACATATGCATACTCATACGCATACTCATATGCATATATATACATATTGTTAGAGTATATAGTAATTTTCCATACATATATAATACTCAACGCCAATTAAGCTACTTAATTACCTTCAAAAAATCTAAATCTCCCAAAGGCAATAAATAATACACTACATCATATTGAATTAGATGTTTACTGACATGATGGGTATATACAACTTGGCCACAATGGAAATTGTTAGGAAATTTTCTAAAAGGAGAGAATATAATATGATGTTTGATAAAACTAAACATAGAAGCACTATATTTTTAAAATTATATGCTAGAGTTGATAATATGTCTTTATTAATTGGTATATGATTAAATGTCTTTTATCTATGATGCAGGATGAATTAAAGCAATCCTGTACACATATCTTAAACTGGTATCATCTTTTATTTTTCAACATTTCCAGAGTTTGTTTTGCATCCTTCTTTTTCAGGCTATAAACAGAAGGGAAAACACTGAAAACTCCAGGGTGTAGAACAGTGAGGTCATTTTGGCTTGACCTAGAGAGTAGGAAGAATTTATCCAGAAATACAAGAAGAATAGAGTTCCCCCCAAAATTTAACTATACTCAGTTGGTAGGCACAGGTCTAGAATGCTTTGAACCTCCCCTTTCCAGAGCAGATCTTCAAGACTGATGATATGATGTTACAGTAAGAGACAAACGTCCAGAAATGGTGTTTAATTCAATAAATCAAAAAATTCTGAATATTGCTAAGTCACTGGCTTCTGTGTCTGAGCAAGATATTAATAGAAGAGGAACATCATAAAAAAGTTGTTGATGTCTTCGGACCCACAAAACATAGCAGAGGCTAGGGTTGTATGTATCAATGTGTCTGCTTTTCCTAGCAATAAACCCCAGCCATGAGGAGGGAACATGCCTGCTGGATTTCACTGTGTAGAGAAAGCAGTTGCTGATGACCTAGTGCATATCATAGGTCATCACTGCCAGCAGTAGACACTTATAATCTATAAAAGCATGGAGGGTGAGGAACTTCAGTGCACAGCCAACTGTGTGAATTTATTTCTCTTCAGCTACAAAATACTATCAACACCTTGGGTCTAATTTCTGTGAAATACCAGAGGTCACAGAAAGCAAGGTGGTTAGACAAAAAGTACGTGGATGTATAGAGCTGAAAGTCCACTGCCTCACACCATAGATCCAAGGAGGCTGGACTGGAAGGAGAGTACAAATGAGGATGATGAGTCTCCATTGGAAGGGGGAATGGAATGGTAATTGAGGAAAGATGGAGAGAGGGAACTGGGAGAGAAAGGGTATCATGAGAGAAGTGGGGAGTATCAGGGTTTGATGTGGGGGAGGGGAGCAGCAGTCTGGCCAGTATATGGGGAAATATGGCAGCCCACAGGGGCATCTCCACGATGATACAGAGGCATGGGATATGGAAGGAACTCAAGAACCAATGTATGTGTGCTTAGCTGTGACTCAGCATTGGGAAAATGAAGTCTGGTGAGGCTGCTTTCCATGACCAGGCATGAGCTCCAGTGGAACAAACAGGGACACTAAGTAACCCACAAAACTTGTGACCTAAAATGTATCCGTTCTTCAAGAAAAGCAGGGATTTGGGATGGAACACAGACTGACAGAATGGTCAAGAAATAACCTGCCGAAATTGAGACCTATTATATGAGTAAGAACCAATCATTGACACTATTAATGATACTCTGCTATGCTTGCAGATTGGAGTCTAGCACAGTCCTTCTCTGAGAGGCCCAACCCACCAAATGACTCAGACAAAGGCATACAACCATGGCCAAACTGTGGATGGAGCTTGGGGACACTTATGGAAGAATAAGAGGAGTAGTTACAGCCCCTAAGGTGATAAGAACTCCATAGGCAGACCAACAAAGTCAATGAACCTGGACTCTTGGAGGCTCTCAGAGACTGAACCACCAACCAAAGAACATATATGGGTTAGACTTAGGACTCTCTGCACATATGTAACAGATGTGCATCTTGGTCTTCAAATGGGTGCCAAACCACTAGCGTGGAGGCAATCCCAAAAGCTGTTGCCTGTATTCAAGATATGTTCTATGTGTGCTGACAGGTCTGGACATTCTTACTGGGGGGTGAAACTCCTAGCCTTACATAATGGAGTGCCAACACACTCAGAGAAGGGAGAATGGGGGAAGCATTATTTAATGAGGTGCATTATTTAATGGAAAGGGCAATGTACTGGATGTAAAGTATATGTATATGTATATGTATATGTATATGTATATGTATATGTATATGTATATGTATATGTATAAGTATAAGTATATGTATACATATTCCAATTCAGAGAGCCATTTGCAAATTTATTTGGTATAACAAACAAACCAGGATGGCAAAAACCATTTCCAACAATGAAAGTACTTTTGGGGGAATCACCATCCCTGACCTCAAGCTGCACTACATAGCAATAGTGAACAAAACTGCATGGTATTTGTACAGTGACAGGCATGTAGATCAATAGAATAGAATTGAAGACCCAGAAATGAACCCACACACCTATGGTCACTTGATCTTTGACACTGGATTTAAAAGCATCCAGTGAAAAAAGACAGCCTTTTCAACAAAAATGGTGCCAGTTCATCTGGTAGTTAACATGTAGAAGAATACAAATTGACCCATTCTTATCTCCCTTTACAAAGCACAAGTCTAAGAGGATCAAGGACCCCCATATAAAACCCGATACACTGAATCTAATAAAAGCAAAAGTGGGGAAAAGCCTCAAAAGCATGGGCACAGGGGTAAAGTTCCTGAAGAGAACACCAATGGCTTATGTTCTAAGATCAAGAATCAACAAATAGGACCTCATAAAATTGCAAAGCTTCTGTAGAGCAAAGGACATTATCAATAGGACAAAATGGGAACTAACAGACTGGGAAAAGGTCTTTACCAATCCTATGTCTGATAGAAGGCTAATATCCAATATATACAAGAAGTTAGAGTTCAGAGATCCAAACACCCCTATTAAAAATGGGGAACGGAGCTAAACAGAGAATTCTCAACTGTGGAAACTTGAATAGCCAAGAAACACCTAAAGGAATGTTCAACATACTTAGTCATCAGGGAAATGCAAATCAAAACAACCCTGAGATTCCACCTCACACCAGTCAGAATGACTAAGATCAAAATTTCAGGTGACGGCAGGTGCTGGCGAGGATGTGGAGAAAGAAGTGCACTACTCCATTGCTGGTGGGATTAAAAACTTGTATAACTGCTCTGGAAATCAATTTGGCTATTCCTCAGAAAATTGTACATAGTACTACTTGAGGACTCAGTTATATAACTCCTGGGCATATATCCAAAATATGCTCCAACATGTGATAAGGACACATGCTCCACTATGTTCATAACATCCATACTTATAAATACAAAAGGTAGAAACAACCCAAGATGGCCCTCAACAGAAGCATGAATACAGAAAATGTGGTAGATTTACAAAATGGAATACTACTCAGCTATTAAAAACGATGACTTCATGAAATGTTCAGATACATGAATGGACCTTGAAAATATCATCCTGAGTGAGGTAACCCAGTCACAAAAGAATGTACATGGTATGTACTCACTGATAAGTAGATATTAGCCCAATAGTTTGGAATACACAAGAAACAATTCACAGACTATATGAAGCTCAAGGAGGAAGGCCAAAGTGTATATGCTTTTTAGAAGGGGAAATAAAATTGCCACAGGAGGAAATATGGAGACAAAGTTTGGCTCAGAGACTAAAAGAAAGGCCATTCAGAGACTGTCCCACCTTTAGATGCATCCCATATACAATGGCCAAACCTGTATGCTATTGCAGATATGGGGAAGTACTTGCTGAGGGGAGCCTGATATGGCTGTATCTTGAAAGTCTCTATCAGACCCTGACAAATACAGAAGCAGATGCTTGTAGCCAAACATTGGCCTGAGCATGGGGTGTCTAATGGAGGAGTTGGGGAAGGGACTGAAGGAACTGAGGGGATTTGCATTCCTATGATGGAAGCAACAGTGTCAACTGACCAGAACCCCAGAGCTCCAGGGGACTGGACCACCAACCAAATAGTACACATGGAGCAATATGTGGCAGATGATGGCCCTGTTGGATAACAGTGGGAGGAGTGGTCTGAGGGTATTCGATACCCCAGTGTAGGGGGTTGCGAGGGAGAGGAGGTGGGAGTTGGTAGATGGGTGAGGGAGCACCCTCATACAGGTAGGGGAAGGGGGAAAGAATAGGGGGTTTTCTGGAGGGAAGACCTGGAGCAGGAATAACATTTGAAATGTAAATAAAAAAAATATCCAACAACAAAAGAATATATATGTAGATATAGAATATATATATATATATACATATATATGTATATATATATGAACTGTTATTTAGATCGTCTCTGAAAAGTTAATATTTAATATTATTTTATTGGGTTTGGAATCTCAAGAGTTTATCTGAGGTGAATTTATTTTTGATAGCAGAAAATGGAAGGGAATAATTTATTATATCATGTACCACTTGAGACTTACATCCCTGTCATCTCTTCCCCTAAGGACTTATTACTATGAAAACATGTAATTAATTTTACTCATGATTTTTTACTCTCCTGTGACACTATGATATTCTTCACTAAAGATAAAACTTTAGTTTCTATATTCATTAACTTCGTATATCAAAATACCAACTTAATTCTTCACAGTGATAGAAAGAGAAATTGACAAATTCATCTGGAATAACAAAAAATCCAGGATAGGGGAAACTATTCTCAACAATAAAAGAACTTCTGGGGGAATCATCATCTCTGTCCTCAAGCTGTACTACAGAGTAATAGTGATAAAAACTTCATGGTATTGTTAAAGACAGGAGGGAGATCAATGGAATTGAATTGAAGATATAAAGGAATGTACCCATATACATATGGTTACTTGGTCTTTGACGATGAATCCAAAAATCATCCAGTAGGAAAAAAAGGATTTTCAACAAATGATACTGGTTCAACTGGCAGTCCACATGTTTAAGAATACAGATTGATCCATTCTTGTCTCCTTGTACAAACCTCCAGTCCAAATGGATCAAGCACTTCCACATAAAACCAGATATACTGATGCCAACAGAAGAGAAAGTGGGAAAGAACCTCAAAAACATGGTCAACATGGTCACAGGGGAAATTTTACTGAACACAACACAAATGGCTCTTGCTGTAAGAGCCATTTGTCTCTTGAAGAACCATTGTAACAATTGACAAATGGGACCTCATAAAATTTAAAGACTTGGATTGGGTTGGCAAGAATTTTATTTAGTATTTTTACATCGATATTCATAAGGGATATTGGCCTGAAGGTCTCTTTCTTTGTTGGATCTTTATGTGGTTTTGGTATCAGGATAATTGTGGCTTCGTAGAACGAATTGGGTAGAGTTCCTTCTGTTTCTATTTTGTGGAATAGTTTGAAGAGTATTGGTGTTAGGTCTTCTTTGAAGGTCTGATAGAATTCTGTACTGAATTCATCTGGTCCTGGATTTTTTTTTGGGGGGGGAGAGGGTTATGGGACTGTTTAGTTGACCTATTTGACCCTGATTTAATTTTGGTATTTGGTATCTGTCCAGGAAATTATCCATTTCCTCCAGATTTTCTAGTTGTGTTGAGTATAGACTTTTGTAGTAGAATGGGATGATTTTTTGGATTTCCTATGTTTCTCTTGTTATATCTCCCCTTTCATTTCATTTCATTCCACTCCAAGTGGATCAAGGACCTCCACATAAAACCAGACACACTGAAACTAATTCAGACTAGTGTTCACATACTGTGTTTTTATCTTTTATGTTTTATTTTTATTCTTATTAATCAT
Organism: Apodemus agrarius; assembly: GCA_964023405.1. Taxonomy (NCBI): domain Eukaryota; kingdom Metazoa; phylum Chordata; class Mammalia; order Rodentia; family Muridae; genus Apodemus; species Apodemus agrarius. The sequence continues at coordinate 96,045,956 of OZ030008.1, read as the reverse complement.
TTTATTCATTTACATTTCAAATGATATCCTACTTCCTGGTTACCCCTCCACTAATCCCCCCATTCCATTCCCCCTCTCCTCCTCCCATTTGCCTCTATGAGGGTGCTCCTTCACCAATTTTTCCAGTCCTGCCTCACCTCTTTAGCGTCCTCCTACTCTGGGGCATAAAGCCTCCCATAGATGTCAGATAAGGCCATTCTGACTGGTGTGAGGTGAAATCTCAGGGTTGTTTTGATTTGCATTTCCAAATGACTAATGATGTTGAACATTTCTTAAGGTGCTTCTCAGCCATCTGAATTTCTTCAGGGGAAAATTCTTTGTTTAGCTCTGTGCCCCACTTTTTAATAGGGTTATTTGGTTCTCTGGGGTTTAACTTCTTGAGTTCTTTGTATATATTGGATATTAGTCCTCTGTTGGATGTGGGGTTAGTGAAGATCTATTCCCAATTTGTTGGTTGCAGATTTGTCCTTTTGACAGTGTTCTTTGCCTTACAGAATTTTGTAATTTTATGAGGTCCCATTTGTCAATTCTTGATCTTAGAGCATAAGCTATTTGTGTTCTGTTCAGGAACTTCCCCCCGCCCCCATGCCCATGTTCTCAATGGTCTTCCCCAGTTTCTTTTCTATTAGTTTCTAAGTCTAGGTAATGTTTGGCTTGGTGAGAATACAAACCATGAATTCAGTCTGTCTCTCTGTCTCTCTTTGTCTCTGTCTCTGTCTCTGTCTCTGTCTCTGTCTCTCTCTCTCTCTCTCTGTGTGTGTGTGTGTGTGTGTGTGTGTGTGTGTGTGTGTAATAAATGTGACACAACATAAGTAAAATCACTCCAGAAGACAAACCATCAATTAAGGAATTTCCCAGTTGTGTTTGGCTATGTCCATGTATATAAAATTTTGCCTTGAGTAATATGAAAATGATAGGCACTCTCTGTGAGATAGGTCTGGGATGGATAAGTATAATAGTTGCACATAATAATTAGTGAATTTGTAAGTAGAATTCTTCTCCTATATTCTTGTCCTTTCTGCTGCAGTTTATATATGAGTTCCTGCCCTGAATTCCACTGAGGATGAACTATGAAGTATAAGCTAAAATAAAATTATTTGCTCCTATCAGCTTCTTTCAGATTGAGTACTTTAATACAACAAGAAAGAACAAACTAGGACAGAAATTGTGAAGAAATTTAAGTATAAACCTTTCTTATACTTATCTGAAGACAACTGGCCCTAGAAAGTTCTATCCAGGCTGCACTAAGAGAGTTGAATGAGCTACCTATATGATCCTAAAATGAGTTCCATGCATTAGCTATAGACCTGAAAGATTTGGTGTTTGGCCTACTGCATTTTGATATTGATAGGTTTTTTTTTGTAGTTGTTGTTTTCTGTTTTGTTTTAAATCATTCTTTGATGTGCTCCAGTTGTTCTATCTAGAAATATAAATCTGGCTCACTGTGTGTTAAAAGTATGTAACTTGATTTTTTTTTGGTCCTGATGATTACTCCCTGCATAATAAGTCACAGTTAAGTTTAAACTCTTAACGTAATGAACCATTAAGAAATATGAAGGCCAGGCAGTGGTGGTGCACGCCTTTAATCCTAGCACTTGGGAGACAGAGGCAGACAGATTTCTGAGTTCGAGGTCAGCCTGGTCTACAAAGTGAGTCCAAGGACAGCTAGGACTACATAGAGAAACCCTGTCCTGAAGCAAACAAATGAACAAAAAAAGAAATATGAAGATTTTTGATGTTTGGGTGAATGCATTTTTACATTATGAGATTGAAGCAAGTCTATACAGAAAAGTGATGTAAGGTTATCTCAATATCAAAGGTTGACAAGGGGTGGGGAAGCAATACTTATCGCTGACAACTTGAAAGGATCTAAAACTACTGTGATTATAACCACTTGGATATAATATACAATGAGGAATGGTGAAACAAAAAAAAATTATAGGTTACTATCTCCCATTAAAATATGTTAAAATTCCTAATTAAATATCAGCAAATTTTACTAAATTACTCAACAAAGCTATCTTACTCTTGATCTAGAAGTATTTATTTATGAAAGACAAAAGTAGATAAACAAATGGATGTCTGAAAATGAATTACATTAATATTTACAAAAGCTGGAAATAAAGAATTAGGGTCCAGGAATCACCCCACAAACCATATGAACAGTTATCTCAGTAAGACAGGGATAGTTTATTGAATGCACACCCCAAGACTGATGGATCAGGGGCACAACTCACAGACTCAGCAACTGAAAGCTATGACCATAAACAGTGTTCAGGGTCAGTTTATATGGGGGGTAAAAAAAACAAATTTTGTGCATAAACAGATACAGGATGGGCCCTTTCCCAAAATATTTTAGTAGTTTAGACATAATAGTTCAAATGAAGCTCTGTCTAGATTGGCTCTGATTGAAGGCCACACTGGAGGAATTTCCAATAATAATATAATAATAATGAGTCTCAGAAAATAACATGATATATAGCCAGCCTGAACTCACTCTTGGCCAAGATATTATTCTGTCTATAGTCAAGCAGCTTTTAATGCAGCAATATGGGATGGCTGCTAGGACTGAAGCAAATTAGTCACACTAATGTCAGTGAAGTAATATAAAAAAAGCAAGTCAAGAAATCAGGTTTCATTATAAAGATCATCTCAATAAAAACAAAGATGGAAATCTACTGATGGACCAGACTGACTCCATCTTAAGATCAGAAGTCATTTTGTTACCTCAAAATAAATGACAGGTCATTGCAAAACATACATTTCTCTTTTCTGAAATTTAACCTGTGCCACATCCTGACCTGCCCCGGCCTGCAGGGGTTTTCCACGGGGGATGGGTGGGTGGGGGGAGACCCTAGGAGAGAAGGGCAGAGAAATAGACAGGAGAACCGAAGAACGAGGCCAAGACCAACTTTGTTCAAGGCCCCCAAAACTCTATTTTCTCAGGGAATTTATATAGGTAGGGGAAGAAGTAAGGCAAGTGGGATTTTCCACGTAGCCCTGGGAATTCTGCCAAGGTGAATCTCTGGCAGTTGTAAGATGTCTTCTTCTTCTTCTTGCAGGGCTCAGTGACCATCGACCACCTGATTTCTCCAAGGTCTGTTGTTGAGGAAAAGTCAAAACCTAAACCTATCTTTAAAATGGAATCTAAACATAAGGTAAGGTCAGTTTGGCTCCAGGCACTGACCTTAATGCATTAATCTTCCCCCTTCGTATAAACCACTAGATTTCCTGCCAAGTTACCTCAAACTGCTATCTGCTTCTGTATATCACTCACCAAGTTTCTGTATCACCAAATTCATCCTGTAAACACCCAGTTTATGTGTTTGTACTATAATAGAACTTAGAAAGTTAACTTGCTGATTATCTTTTTTTTATTTTATTTTTTATTTTTATTTTTATTTTTTTTTATCTTTTTAATCAGACAGGATTTTTCTGTGTAGCCCTGGCTGTCCTGGAACTCACTCTGTAGACAAGGCTGGCCTCAAACCCAGAAATCCGCCTACTTCTGCCTGCCACGTGCTGGGATTAAAGGTGTGCACCACCACCGCCCGGCACTTGCTGATTATCTTTAGGGTGAAATATTTCTTAGACTGGCTTTACTGTGCACAGAATTAATTTTGCTTAATTTGTCCAAAATTTAGGTCTGTGTTTTTTACTCAAAATTGGTGGGTTTAACATACAAATGCCATTTAACCCATTATCAGCACAAAGAGTTGAAATAATATCATCTTAATAGATGAAAATAAAACCATAATAAAATTCTATGCTCATTTATATGGACATTTTTGGAAGGTTAATTATGGAAAGAATGATCATCATCACAACAAAGATAATATATTCAGTGGGAACCCCAGTTAGAATTCAGCAAAAAGCTGTGGTTTCCATGTCAGTTCATGGTCAACACAACAATCCTCTCTATCATTGATATTTTATTTCAAGACAAACTCCTGAAAATTCAGTCATTACATTAATTGTAAACAATGAATTGGAATTATATCTAATAACTAAAAACATGATCATACTAGGGCGATGAAAAATACTGTGGAATTAGATAGTGGCAGGAGATATGCATGAGTTTATGGACCACCTAAAAAGACATATGAATTTTTAAATGTCATTATTAAAGAATAAATTTTATAGGGGTGGAGTGATGTTATTTACATATCTTGCTGGGGTAAATGGGAATTGGCTTTGGGTCCTAGCACACATAGCAGCTACCGAAGTCTTGTAATTCTGATTGTAAGAGATCCAGTGCCCTCTTCTGGCCTCTTTTGGCAATAAACACTTAAAAGCTCATGCAGGGAAAAACACTTAGACACCGAAAATAAAAATAAAGAAATTCATAGTGGAGCATGTGTCTTTATTGCATGCAGGGGAATCCTCTGGGTATATGCCCAGGAGTGGTATGCCAGGGTCCTCTGAAAGTGGCATGCCCAATTTTCTGAGGAACCGCCAAAAAGACACATCCACTATGTTTATAGCAGCCTTGTTTATAATAGCCAGAAATTGGAAGGAGCCCAAATATCCCTCAAAGGAGGAATGGATACAGAAAATGTGGTATATTTATACAATGGAATACTACTCAGCAATTAAAAATAATGAAATCATGCAATTTGTAGGTAAATGGTTAGACCTGGAAAATATCATCCTGAGTGAATTAACCCAATCACAAAAGAATGCACATGAAATGCAATCACTGATAAGTGGATATTAATGAGCCCAGAAGCTCTAAATACTCAAGACACAAATAGCAAGTCAAATGATTCCCAAGAAGAAGAAAGGAGAGGACCCTGGGCATGTAAAGATTGCATCCAGTTTAGTAAAGAAATCGAGGGGGGAGGGGGAATGATTGGGGAATAGTTGGGGGGGAGAGGAACTATGGGAACTATGGTGGGTGGGAACTGGGAAAGGGGAAAGCCTTTGGAATGTAAACATAGAATATAGAAAATAAAAATAAAAAAATAAAGAAATTCGGGGTTTTTTTGTTTGTTTGTTTTGGTTTGGTTTGGTTTGGTTTTTTGTTTTGTTTTGTTTTGTTTTGTTTTGTTTTTAGAGTGGAATTTCTAAGTGCGATAATAAAGGAAATATTTTTTTCTGGAGGTTTAAAGGTGAAACTTTACTTGCAATTTGTCAGCTTCCCATAATGTTGTTGTTCATCTTCCTCAAGTCCTGTTCTTTCCCTACTGTTTGATAATACAGGGTGTCAGATCTTGAAAGAAAAATGGTCTCCCTTTCCTATCTGGAGGTAGGTTTTTGTTTTTGTTTTTGTTTTTGTTTTGTTTTTTAACTAGATAGTTTCTTTATTTACATTTCAAATGCTATCACCTTTCTTCCTTTCTTCTACAAAGCTCCCCTATCCTATTCCCCCTATCAACCTCCACGCTGCTTCACTAACCAGCCACTTTCTCTTCCTTGTTCTGGCATTAAGCTATACTGGAGCAGCAAGCCTTCAAAGGTCCAAGGGCCTCTAAAGAAAATATTTTGATAACAAAGAAGAAATGTACAAGAAATAGTGGTTGCGAATGATTAAGTATGGGGCTTTAAAATTTGAGTTATTTGATTTTACTTTGGAGAGAAAAGTTTAGAGGTAAAATATTATAATATAATGTGTGTGTGTGTGTGTGTGTGTGTGTGTGTGTGTGTGTATGGTGGTATATTGTGGTATCTGTACTGATATAGATTAATGGAAGTAGTAAACATTTCAAATTATATCTTTGCTAAATAGAGTGATTCATTACAGAGAAGAATATAGATGAAGAAATTAATCAATTAAACAAATCCCGGGGTAAATGATTTCACAACCTTCAGTCCCAAATGACTATTGGAACAATAAAACTTCATCATAACAGTGTTCACACACCTTATGCAACTACTCTCCTCAGGTGGGTTCCTACATCTCTCTCTATCAAAAAACAGGTAAAGCAAAAATAATTGTAATTCTTTATACAGATGTTTCAGTGATGACTGTTTTCTCAATTTAAAATATATCTAGATCTAATGAATGAAAATAATTTTTAAACAGAATCATGAGTCTTAAAAAATTAAGAGTGTTAGCAAGATTGCATTTTCACTGTTATTCTAGTCTACCTACAGAGGAAACCTCTAATTTTTCTATTTTCCCCATATGTATATATTTAAATAACTTAAATATCAAGCAATAACTGTTGGCTTAATGTATGTCAACAAGCATAAGTAATATGGAATTATGAAATATTCCCTATTACTTATGTAATCTTAAAAGGCAAAATGTATATTATATTTTGTAAAGCTCATCAAAACATGTATGTACAAAATATATGCACATGGAAAACATATACCTGAAAATACACACATTTACATATACAAAAGCAGATGCATTTTAGAATGTTTATTGTGCTTTGTTCAAACAGCTGTTTGAGATTATGAAGAAGATTTGATCAGTGAAATCTATTTGCATTGGATGAATTTTTTCAATGCTGCTTGTTTATATCCATCTAGCATGTCAGAAGCTCTGGTACTAGATCAGTGCTACTGCTGTGTAAGGAGAACTATTGCAAAACATAACATTCTAAAATCAGAGATCAACTGAGTTATCTTTGTCTCAATATATGCAGGAGCAATAAAAGATAGACTAAGAAAAGTGGCTAGCTTTGTAAACATACACACAAATAATAAACACAGAAGGCTCTATATTCATGCTTATTTGTGCATATATATATATATATATATATATATATATACATATAACAAAATGTTTCTATCAATTTGAGAGTGAGTGCATGAAATTAGGGAAAGAAACAATAACTAGGTTCTAGCTAAAGTGAGGAAAGGGAGAGACGAGTGGTATACATTTATTTCAATTAAAAATATTTCAAAATAAAATGGAACAAAAAATGATTAGCCATCTTGTTAGTAGTAAATGTTTGTATTCTTCACTTTAATACTGAAGCATATCTAGATGTTATTATAGCTGTCAAAATGTTTTAAGACCATGTGCTCTTAAAAGAATATAACTAAACTAATCTGTGTATTAAATATCTTAAAGAATAGAAATAATATCCTCTGAAATATAGCCTGAGTCTATCATTTGAGTTTATTTCATATTGTGGGAAGATCAAGTGAGAATCAATATTTCCAAATCTATCTCTTGGAATTACTAATGTTGGCCTTATGTACATTACAGAATAGGTATAAAGTCATGGACACCTAATGGTGGAGAGTTACAGTTTCTCAAATATCTTTCACAGATACTGTTCATTTTTGTTATGAAAATTAGGTTTAAGAAAAGGTTGATAAAAACAAAACAGGACTCAGACATTTTTACATTTTATAACAGGAGAAATAAACTGTGTTCTACATCATAAATATGTTGCTGATATTCAACAGTAAAAATGAATTTGCAAAAATTTTAATTATAGAGTGGAAGAAAGAATGGATATAGGAAACTGTTCCTTGAATGAATTCATTTTTGTGGGAGTTACCAATAACCCAGAGATGAAAGGGACGCTGTTTACCATATTTCTCCTCATCTATGTCATCAATCTTCTGGGGAATCTTGGTATGATCATTTTGATCAGAATGGATCCCCAGCTGCACACACCCATGTACTTTTTCCTGAGCCACCTATCTTTCTGTGATCTCTGCTATTCCACAGTAATTGGTCCCAAGATGCTGGTAGATATGTTTGGCAAGAACAAGTCAATTCCTTATTGGGGCTGTGCTCTGCAGCTCTTCATTTTCTGTACCTTTGCAGATTCTGAGTGTGTGCTGTTGGCAGTCATGGCCTTTGATAGATACCAGGCCATTAGCAACCCCTTGCTCTACACAGCAAACATGTCCAGCAGGAAGTGTTTCATGCTCATCGCTGGAGTTTACCTGGTGGGAACATCAGATGCTTTGATACATACAACTTTGGCATTCCGTTTGTGTTTCTGTGGATCTAATGAGATCAACCACTTCTTCTGTGATCTACCTCCACTTTACCTTCTCTCCTGCTCAGATACTCAAGTAAATTACCTGGCATTATTTACTATTTATGGTTTCCTTGAACTGAGCACCATCTCAGGAGTCCTTGTTTCTTACTGTTACATCATCTCATCAGTCTTAAAAATCCGTTCAACTGAAGGGAGGTTCAAAGCTTTCTCCACCTGCACCTCTCATTTGACTGCAGTGGCTATTTTTCAGGGAACTCTTCTCTTCACATATTTTCGACCAAGTTCTTCTTATTCCCTTGATCAAGACAAAATGACATCTCTATTTTATACCCTTGTGATCCCTATGCTGAACCCGCTCATTTACAGCTTAAGGAACAAGGATGTGAAAGAGGCCTTAGAGAAAATTAGAAGAAAAAGATGGTTTTAAATATTTATTGAGATTCACATGAATGTTTTAGCTATTCACTATGTTTTCCTGGCTGGATTTGAAATTGTGACCCTCTGCCTCATTCTTCTTCATATATTTATGTATGTAATTGATTAAATTTAATGTGATAGATTTATACACTTATTTTTTTTTTACTCTTTTAATTTTGAAAGTTTCTTTGAAAGTCTCCCAACTTATCAACATATACCATTAAGCCTAGCATTTTGCTAGAGGATTGACACTCAAAGTGAGGCTATGATATATAATTACTCTCTGGATTAAAAACCACGAGCATTATTTTATTGTGGGTATTTTTTCTGTATTTTTTCTTTTTTATTCATGGTGAGGAATCTTTCATCCATGACCATAAGAGCAATCATCTAATGTCAGTCATAGGTAAACACTACATGAGCAAACTAAAAGCTCTTAATCTGATTCATAACTGTCATAGAATAAAATCTGTGCAGAATATTTTTAAAGATAATGTATAAATGCTGTTTTCAAGAGAATAGCAAACATGACTAATATTCTCTGTTACACAGCTAAAGATATACTCACCTCCAATGAACGCTGGAGTTGGTTTGGACTAGCTACCTACAGAATTAGATTTTTCAGGTTAGAGTTCATGGCTTCTAAGGAACAATGACCCTTTGACTTCCTGAGATACTGACACACTCCCCCAGGCAGTGGGACATTTAGACTGCTTTGTTTTTCTCTGTTTGTTACCTTGTAAGTCAAGGAAGCAGGGAACCTTGACAAGTCAATTAGTCTTACATACTAATCTTCAGTACCCTGTATAGCTTGCAAACATCACTATATCCTGGCAACTATACTTGTATTCATATTCTCAATTTCCATTATATTGTTTCTAATAAAGGTATAAAACATGTCTGATTGCTCTCAATAAAATTGCCACACCTTATCTTTAGCTGCGGATCCTCCAACTGCTTTCATTATTGCCCTTCACATCAGATGATCTTGGCCAGGCAGATGCTTAAGTAGAAGAAAGGATCATTTTAGGTAAAGTATTCAGAAATTGTAAAACTCTTACAGAAGATTTATTTGTTTCATTTTTAGATTTACATTTGTTCAAAGTAGCTTAAGAGCAAAGAAAATAGTACATATTTACATGGATTGTAATTGATGTCAATTTCTCTGTAGCTTCTTTTCCCTTCCCTTCACAGTTCATCATCTGGGTTAAATGTTCTGTTTGGTAACTCATAATCAATTATTTTGCAACTTATCTTTATTATTTATGACTCAATTGTGTAAGTTATCTTTTCAACTTGATATTGTGTATATCCTTTGCCTAAGGACCTATTGTTCCTTTCATATTATAAAAAACTGCATTGTGTATTTGACTTGAAATGTGGAAAGAAAAATATCAAATATCAACTACATACTAGAGTAATGATTATGTCCATGCAACTATATACATACATATATATATATATATATATATATAAACAAACAAATGATTCATACTTAATTGCAGTATTAAATTTGAAGCGTGGATGCTTTAATTCCTGAACTGCTTAAAGATTCTTTTGAAATCCAACTATTTGAGATTATAATAGGGAAAATAATAATGATTTACGAATTATTTCTTTTCTTCTTTTTTTTTTCTTTTGAGACAGGGTATCTCTGTGTAGCTCTGGCTGTACTGGAACTCACTCTGTAGATCAGGCTGTTCCCAAACTCAGAAATCTGCCTGCCTTTGCCTCCTGAGTGCCGGGATTAAAAGCGTGTGCCACCACTGCCCTGCTGAGTTATTTCTTTAGTGACATTCTTCAACATGTTTCTATATTGTATTGATGTTATTTGGATGGCAATGCAGGCATAAACATGCGATATTGAATGGAATTCTTGCTAAGTACTACCTAGCTTAGGAATACTAATAAAGCAAAGTGGAAAGAATAAAGATGTACTTCTTCAAGGGGTTTATTAGTAAGATCATCCTGTCTAATATATGTCAGAAAGATCAATGCTGTAGTCTTTCTTGATAGACCTGCCAAGGCTGAGGACCTTAGGGTACTTGCTGACAGGGCAGCTCTTAAAAGAGACAAGAAGACTTCAAGGTTAGGGGTTGAGTCAGGCAATGGTCAAGAGAAACTAGCCATTCTGATTAACTAATAATCAGACTTCTTTTATGGCTCTAACTAGCAATCTGCTGCTCTGAATGACTAGCAACTAGGAGATCCTTTATTTATACAAGTTTCATAGAATAAAGACAAACTTATTACATAAGTTGTATGTTTGACTTTTCATCACATGTCTAATTGTAACAAGTTTAGTTACAATTAGAAAATATAAACAGAACAAATTTTATTATTATTATTAGCCTTACACCTACAATTTAATGAATCTAAAGAATGTCTCCTCCAAATCAAACACATTTATTATATGAGAGACTACTATTAGACTAGCAGTGCTTGCTCCTTGAAAGTACTCCAGACAAACAAAATATTTTACCCATGTTTTTATGAATAGTAAATATTTGCTATATATTTTGTCACCTATGCTACCAAGTAGGAAAATTTATTTTTGTCTGTCTATTTTATTTACTGAGTTTCATTCTTCCAGGTTGTACCCCTATTTTAAACTATATATTCAGAGAGCTATAACCCTATAATCAAAAGAGGCCTTGATACTGTAAAGCATTCTCCTGGCCAGTGAGAGTTTGTCAATTGCCTCTGTTTACTATGTATCAGTTATACTGTTTGAGTTTGCTCAGGGGCAGATACCTCAAGAAGATTCTTTAGGGTAATGAGGTCTTTGTGTAATGGCCGCATCTAGCTATGTGATTTTCTATGTCCTGGAAATAGGACATAAGGAAGACTTCCAAATAGAAGCTCAATAAAGTTAATTTGAGGATATTCCTAAAAAGCTCAGACATGAATTTTCTCAGAAAAAGACATGAAATGAATCACAATTCAGTGAGTGCCCAAGACTGGAATATGACGAGACCAAAAACCCAAAAGTTAGATAGGATGATAGCAGTCATAGGTATCTGCTCAGCTTTGATCAAATTATGTAAAGCATTTGCGCTGGCTCCACGGCTCTCCCTAGGTCCATTGGAGATGGCTGTGGCAGATCAACAAAAATCTTTCCCACCTGTTTTAGATGGTTTTCCATCTATTAGTCTTATATGTGCTTTGTTTAGTGTCCAATCTAAATGTATCATATCAAACACATGGGCTGTTCAGATTGATAAGTTTAATTTAGTGGTATCAACCTACAATAACTGAGTGACATTTAAAAAGAAGGGTGTGGTCCAGAAAGACTGATAATAGAAAGAATCTAAGAACATTTAACTAGATGCCTCATTCAATCCAACAAAGACTCTTAGGTTTTGGTCTACAGTTTTGTTCATACTTTAGACTGAAGAATAATCCGGTTAAGCTTCAGTTTGAGTCATAAACTCCTTTAAATTTATCCAAGGGAAAAACATTTCAATTTCAGTGGTCACTTATCTTAAAAATAATAAATAATCTCAAAGTATTTTAAGACATTGATGACTTTTAATTTTCCTTTCCTTTTGATCACATTTTTGTACATAATAAAATATGATTTATGTGTAGCTTATAGTGAGTTTAAATGTAAATAAAATGTGTCAAATATCCCTTGAGAAAGATAAAAATTAATCATTGACCTATTTATCTTTTATCTTATTAGCCACTACATTTAACACGCTCTTCAACATATCTGAAACAGTATTGCAGACATGCTGTTTTCTTTTTTTTTCTTTTTTTTTTTTTTGCTTTTTTTGTTTGTTTGTTTTTGAAGATAGGGTTTCTATGTGTAGCCCACATGCTGTTTTTCTTTCTTTTTTTTAGTTGTTATTACAAAATGCCATATACTGGTAAGTCTCACAACTCTGGGGTAAAGCAGTTCCAAATCCAGGTTATGTGTGGTGAGTGCTTGTAGCACACATTCTTTTTTTTTCTATATTCTTTGTTTACATTCCAAATACTTTCCCCTTTCCTGGTTCCCCCCTCACTATATGTCCCATAATTCCTCTTGCCTCTGCCCATTCCCCAATCACCCCTTCCCATTTCTCTGTTCTGGTCCTACCGTACAATACTGGATACAGAAAATGTGGTATATTAATACAATGTAGCACACATTCTTGATCATAGTCTGGACCTTCACTTCACTTCAGTGGCAGAAGGAAAGGGGAGATATTAGGCCTATATGGTAAGGTCTGTAATACAACCTTTGAAGGTTCTGTCTTTAAGGTTTTTCATTTCTCATAGACTATGCTATATATTAACAATAGTTTTATCATATTTTATTGAAAAATATGTCATACACATTCTAGTCACAATTGTCTTCTCTTCTCATCCTTCCAGTCTCCCTACCTCCTCAGCCACCCTATTCTTTCTCCTTAGAAAAAAATAACAAAGCAAACATAAAAAGACAAAACAATCAAAATACCCAAAGTAAACAACTAGAAATTCACACTTATTATTTTGGTAGTATTTAAATAATTGAGTAAAACATCACAGCTCTTGTCATAGTTCACAATTCCAAAAGATAAGTTATGGTACCAATCAGATTTATCTAAATGTAAAATCCTTGTAAGTAACTTCTGTGATCTCAGTGTGCCATACAGAAAAATAAAGCAGGAGCACCAGGTCTTCAATTCTGAAATCATTTAATTCAAGATCATTTCATACCGTAATGGTAAAGTTGAATGTGCCCAGAAAAGTTCACTACATGTGATTGTGATTGGCAATGAAGTGTTTTTACTTGGCTTTCAAACTAAGGTCCAGATTCTCTTATTCCACAGAGATTTCAAAGTTCAGCCATGAGAAATATTTATCAATAATATAGGAAAAATGTTCTTAGTATACAAAGAATATACTCACAGACAAAATGTTTATTTCTCAGTAATTTAATTATTTAGAATATTTTATATTTGTGTCCACAATCATGTTTTATAATTTTTACAATGCTAATGTGTTTAATTATGATGCAGAATATGCCACATCCAAGTAGAATTTTCTTAACAATGCTTAATAGCATTCCTAAATTTCATATTATGTAGAATTTTGTTTTGTTTTGTTTTGTTTTTGATGTCTCATGTTGTTTCCCACAACATTCTGAAGTTGTGGAAAACACACATATTCTCACTGCATTTAGCAATTTAAGAAATAGATGCAAATTAATGTTAAAAGAAGCAATTGGAGATAACTATTTAATTAGGACTGATAATTATTTTACTAGGGCAAAATAATTAACAAGTAAATATGGGAAATTATGGAAGAATTTACAGTTCTAACACCCAGTTACATATTGACAAAATATGGTACTTGTGTTGACCAACATGGTTCATCATCCAAATTTGTCACTGTGTATTGGGAGCTCTGATTCTAAGAATAACTATATAAACATCTTCTCCCCTATGAAAATCCCTTATGCATAGAATCTGAGAATCTAGTTTCCTGGAAGATGCTATCTTAAAGCCACAGTAGATGAATTTCTCTGGAATTGAGTTAGCAGGTTTGAAGAGCAAGACGGTCATGAAATCTCGTGGGATGTGCGGCAGGAATAGAGTGCATGAGAAGAATTCGGAGTGCTTGTGAGAAGGCTACATGAAAACAAGACATGACTCTAGTGAGCTCAGTCTCATCAAAACGCAGAATTATTACTGGAATCTGTTTTTGTATTCTTTGTTGTGACAGAAATCCCTTTACTCCAGATCAGTTATTATTGCTTGCTGCTGTTATTCAGTTGTTTAAACTAACTTTTATGTCTCCATAAAAAGATATAATTTTACCTGGCACAGCTAGGCCTTGTGATGGTATACAACTTAAATTCATGACAATATTACTCATGCTATTTTTATTAACCCCCAGAGAATAAACTGTCTGATGCTCTGAACAAAGTTGTCTATTGCATGAGACTTTATTCTTCCATATTGGTTGGCACCATTCTTACAGGTCCCATAGCCTCTAGAGTGGCAACAAAGTCTATGTAAATTATGAGAGTAACTGTCAATATCCTGTCTAGATAACACTCACTGCTGATTAAGCTATTTAATTTGCCTTGAAAAATATATACATTTGTAAAATGTGATGAATATATGACAACCACATCATATTTAAATTGACATTGCTAGGAAGGACTGAAATATACAATATAAGTACAATTGAAATTGTTAGGAAAATTTCTTAAAAGACAGAATATGATATATTTGCTTAAAAGTATGCATAAATATCAACAGTGCTTGCTTCAAATTAATTCTATAATAACATGGTTTTAGTAAACTAGTATATTATGCAATGTTTCTCATATGTGTAAAGCAGACTGACTTAAGAGAAATAATGCTCATTAAAAAATGTTGTCAATCACCAGTTTTTCTTCAGTTTTTCCAGAGCCTCTTTCACATCTTTGTTCCTCAGGCTGTAAATAAGAGGGTTCAACATTGGAATCACCAGGGTGTAGAAGAGTGAGGTCATTTTGTCTTGATCTAGAGAGTAGGAAGAGGTTGGCCGGAAATACATAAAGAGCATAGTCCCCTGGAACACTGCAACTGCAGTCAGGTGGGAGGCACAGGTAGAGAAAGCTTTAAACCTCCCCTCAGCAGAACAGATCTTCAAGACTGACGATATGATGTAGCAATAAGAGACAAGGACTCCAGAAATGGTGCTTAGTTCAATAAACCCGAAAATTGTGAATATAGCTAACTCATTGGCCTCTGTATCTGAACAAGATATTAATAGAAGAGGAGGAACATCACAAAAAAAGTGATTGATCTCATTGGACCCACAGAAACACAAGCGGAAGGCCAGGGTTGTATGTATCAAAGCATCTGCTGTTCCCACCAGGTAAACCCCAGCCATCAGGAGGGAACATAACTGGCTGGACATGTTCACTGTGTAGAGCAAGGGGTTGCTGATGGCCTGATACCTATCATAGGCCATTACTGCTAACAGTAGACACTCAGAATCTGCAAAGACACAGAATGTAAAAAACTGCAGAGCACAACCAACAATGGGAATTGATTTCTCCTCAACTAAAAGATCCACCAGCATCTTGGGTCCAATTGCTGTGGAATAGCAGAGGTCACAGAAAGAGAGGTGGCTGAGGAAAAAGTACATGGGTGTGTGCAGCTGAGTGTCCACTCTAATTAAGATGATCATCCCAAGATTGGCCAGAAGATTAATGAGGTAAACAAGTAGGAGTGTGGTGAAGAAGGGCACTCTCATGTCAGGGTTATTGGTAATTCCCAAGAAGATGAATTCATCCACAGAAGAGCAATTTTTCTTGTCCATTCTTTTTTGAATAAACCTTAAAATTAAAAGGTATATGGTCACAATACTTTCATTATGCAAAACATTATTTTATCCCTTAGTTTATTTTTATCTTCAGAAATAGATTTTATACTTTAATCTTCAAATTAAATGTTATTGTATTTAATTTTATATATTTAATTAGTACATATGATGAAATGCAATATTTAAATAAAAGTTAAATAATTATATTTAATATTAAATAAAATAATTAAAGATGCAATGTTTTTATTATGATATTAGTTAACTTTAATAATTTATCTGACATATTAATTACTATACTTTGAAATGTAGAAGGTGTTCTTGACAAATTCTACCCTCTGAATTTCAGTTTCTCGGAATTAGTCTTCTTTAACAGGAATTATATACTTATTATAATATCATGAGATAGATCTACAAAATAATGTAAATTGACTATGGGGAAAGATATCAAAGTTTCAAACTCATCGTACTTAGTATTCAGTTATATATAAATTAACTCCAAAACATCAAGGTTCAATGACTAATGTTTATTTAAAAATGGTGATCATATTCCTAATCAAAATGACCACTTTATACTATTTGTGATCAAAATGTCTTTTAGTTTATGGTTGGTACCAAACAATTTCTGATTACCTTTTCTTCTAAATATATGTGAAGGTTTAACAACAATACTAGTTGAATATTTGTTGGGAGGATTTGGAACCAAATATAAGTCTTATAATCAATCAAAGGAGAAGACTAAAAAGCATTATAAGCAACATGAAGCTACCTGTGCATGTACACAGCTTCAGATCTTGTGTGTTTAATATCAAAAACATAAAAACAACATGAGGACAAATAAAGATTTTCAAGATATACTGGCCTCATGTATATGTGCAATTAATTGAATTTTTATGATTTTCTAAGTATGTGGGACTTAGGTAACATAATTACTAAAATATAGGGATGTATCATTATGAGAGAATTTGCCTACCTATTTATATGTAGTTCAGTAATATTTTAAATTTATAAATTATTACTTTAATATATTCCATAATTTTAATAAAGTTTTGCTAAATGGTAATCAGAATAAATATAAACAAAAATAGTCTTTGAAGCTCCACATGTATTTACACAAATATTGAAATTAATAGTATGTTTTCTAATAATTTATTAAAGAAATGCAATTAAAATTTGCTTGTATAAATACAAATAAGTACAATTAGAATATTATTGATATTTATTTAGAATAGTATTTTAATACATTTTAAATATACTTACCCAAATAGGCTATGTAGATGATTAATTTAACAGTTGCTTACTTCTTTTCTGAAAGGGTGATTTGTAACCTTTCATTATTGGATTCAGAGTTCAGAACTTTATCTGAGGTGAGCTAGTCTTGGGTAGCAGATTATAAGACACCATTACAGTATTTCATGTTCCATTTGGGACTCATGTCTCTGCAGTCTCTTCCCTTTAGGCTGTGTTGCTATAAAAACCTGTGATTAATTTACTCATGGTCTTTGATTCCCCTGTGAGTACATGAGGCTCCTCATTAAAGTGATAACTATTACTTCTTACTACTGTTATCTGATATGTTAGAATGAAAATTGCAAGTCAGTTTTATATTGTAAAATATATAGAATATATATGTACCTATTTTATGCAGTATAATATAATTTGTTTTATTATAATTTAACTGAACCAGACACTTAAAAAGTTAAATTATGTGATGGAGGTAGTCATTCCCAAGACATTTGTGTTCATTTCCCTTTTCCACTTTTAGAATATTTCACTGCTTTAGTGCCTTACCCACTTATGAAGATTTCATTGCTATATAGTCCACAGACTATATAATTGACACTTGATAGTGAGCCAATTACCTGATTTTTAGTATATCCACACACTTTATACTCTTACATTAACTCTATATGCACAGCTGTGGTCCCTCCAACATATTTTCCTCTTCCAATCCCTGGAAACTTCATAAACAATCTTTTAGCTACTATAAATTATGAAGAGACTATGGCACTAAGAAGTCTAACGGAGACAGAAACTCTTATCAAGTATATCATATGCAAAATGTAATGCAAAGTTGGGAGTTGGAAATATATGCTTCAGTGATTAAGAGCATTTGTAACTATTGTGGAGGACTGGGTTAGGTTGTTAGTGCAAACATGACAGCTCACAACTATCTGTAAATGTAATTTCTGGCAATCAGATACCCTATTGTGATCTCCATGTTCATCTGGCATACATATGGTGCACATATTCAAAGACTAGCAGAACACTCTTACATAATTAATAAAAATCAATTACCTCTTAAAAATAATTTCATAAACAATTTTGTAAATTTGAATAGTTTATCTTGGGAAAATAATTATCTATATTATTGAATTTAGAGGGAATTGAATTAAAATTGAGGTCACAGTTTCTCCTGTTAATTACAGGTGTATAAATATTAATTTTGTAATAAGAATGGCTCATTAAATGGTTTTATTATAGTTAAATGATATTTTATACTTTGATTTTAACTAAATAAATGTTTCACTAAAAGCAAGTTTATTATGTTCTTTTTTGATTTAAGTAAAAAGTATGAAAGTCCTTTTAATCTATTATAATTCTGTGTGTAGATTATCAATGTATATATGTTTTAATTTGTATTTTCCTAATTTCCAAAACTAATGAAGCGTTTCTTAGTTACTTTTATGTCTTTGAGAGCTCTCAGTCCATTTAAAAAAATTATTTAATCGTTTTTATTCTACACTCCAGATCTTATCTCCTCACAGTCTATGCTCTGACTGTTCCACATCCCATAACTTCCCCCAACCCCCAGGATAACCCTTCTGGCGCCCAGGTCACCAGACCTCTCCACTCCCTTCGGCCTCCAGTCTCTCTAGGGTTAGGTGCATCTTCTTTCACTGAACCCAGACCGGGAAATCCTCTGTTGTGTATTTGTTAGGGACCTCATATCAGCTGGCATATGCTGCCTTGTTGGTGGTTCCATGTCTGAAAGATCTTGTGGGTCCAGGTTATTTGAGGCTCCTAAAGGATTACCCTACTCCTCAGTTTCTTACAGCTTTACCCTAATTCAATTACAGGGGCCACCAGCTTCTGCCCATTGGTTGGGTGTAAATATCTGCATCTGACTCTTTCAGCTGCTTGCTGGGTCTTTTGTAGGGCAGTCATGATAGATCCCTTTGTGTGAGCACACCTAGTTCTCAGTAATTGCATCAGGCCTTGGAGCCTCCCCTTGAGCTGAATACCACTTTGGGCCTGTCACCGGACGTCCATTTCCTTAGGCTCTTCTCTGTTTTTGTCCCTGCAACTCTTTCAGACAGAAACAATTATGGGTCAGAGTTTTGACTGTGGGATGGCAACCCCATTCCCTCACTTGATGCCCTGTCTTTCTGCTGGAGGTGGGCTCTACAAGTTTCCTCTCCCCACTGTTGGGAATTTCATCTAAGGTTCCTCCCTTTGAGTCCTGAGAGCCTCTTGCTTCCCAGGTCTCTGGTAAACTCTGGAAGGTCCCCCTACCTCCTACCTCCTGAGGTTGCCTGTTTCCATTCTTTATGCTGACCCTCAGCCTCAGTATTTCAGTCCATTCTCCACGCCCAATACCTGACCCTCAGTCGATTTTTAATTGTTTCTTGATATTTTGTGTTTTGGTTCTTTATATGTTCCTAATAAAAATCATTTGGCATGTATATAGTTGATGAAATTTTCTATGTTCCTATAAGTTTTTTTTTTCACTTGGAGGGCTGTTTCCTTAGCCAAAGATTTTGAATTTTATAGGTTTGACTTTGGATTTAAGTTTGGCCCCAATCCCTATGTAAACGCTCTCTTTGTCAAAAAATACTTTCTGTTTCTGTATCTTGTAAGGCACTGACTATGTTTTCTCATAGCAATTTCAACATTTCAGATTTCAAATTTAGATCATTGATCTGTTTGCAATTCTTTTTTTCTTTTCTTTTCTTTTCTTCTTTACATTAAAATCCTAGGCCGGGTGTGCTGGCGCACGCCTGTAATCCCAGCACTTGGGAGGCAGAGGCAGGCGGATTTCTGAGTTCGAGGCCAGCCTGGTCTACAGAGTGAGTTCTAGGACAGCCAGGAATACACAGAGAAACCCTGTCTCGAAAAAACAAAACAAAACAAAACAAAACAACAACAAAAAAATCCTAGGATGTTTACTGCAAAGGTAAACGCTGATCTTTGACATGGGCCTATCGGTAGGAGTTCTGGTATTGGGCATGGGCACCAGGACCTCCAACCTTTTTGGATTTGCAGTGACAGGGGTCAGCTACAAGTAGGATCCAATTGTACTGTATGTGGATATGTGATCTCCTTAGAAGCTTCATCCACATATTTTTGGTAATAATCCACTAGGGCTTTTGAGATGGACATTCAGATAGAATACATTTGGGCCACATAACCACCACCCTTCACACAGACCCGGATATTCACACCAGAAAATCGCTCCTTGCCCAGAAGCAAAACAGGTTCCAGTAACTTGTACAGCAGCATGCTCAGCTTAATCATCTCCAGGGGTCGTCCATTCACCTTGATGAGTCCATTTCCTTGTTCGTAGTGGGCCACAGCTGTGGCTGTCTTCTTGCGTCCAAAGACCTGCACAGACAGTAGCGGACCCTTGGACTGCATAGCTACAATTACAAACACAGTCTCCTCACTGTGAGGTGAGGCCACCGGGAAAAAAATCTGCAATTATTTTCTAAATATCAATATTTCAACTGCAAATATAAAATTTATACAAATAGAATTTAAGGGGAGATATCAATGTCTTACCCCTTCTTTATCCCTCCCATTCCCTATGAGAGGGTGACCTTCCATTTATCTCCCTACTTTGGTTCATCCAGTCTCTGCAGCATTAGGCATATCCTCTCCCATGGAGGCCAGATAAGGTAACTCTGTTGTGGAACTTGTACCACAGTTGCGCTACAGCTCTATGGAGAGCCTCTACCTCAGTTGTTGGAGGAGCCCCATAGAGACTGAGTTTCATAACTGCTACATATGTGCCAGGAGCCTTGATCCAACCCCTGTATGTTCTTTGGTTGGTGGCACAGCCTTAGAGCTCCTCAGGATCCAGAAAGTTCACTCCATTTTTCTTCCTGTGGAGTTCCTATCCCCTTCAGAGCCATCAATCCTTCCCCTACTCTTCCACAAGAGTCCCTGACCTCCACCTAATATTTAGGTGTGGGTATCTTCATCTGTTTAAGTCAGTTGTAGGTAAACCCTCTTAGAGGACAGTTATGCTAGGGCCTTGTCTGCATGAATAACAGAACATCACTAATAGTGTCAAGGATTGGTGCTTACCCATGGGATGGTTCTCAAGTTGGGCCAGGTTTGGTTGTCCATTATTTTTGTCTCTGTTCCATCTATGTCCCTGCATTTTCTTTTAGTTAGGACAAATTTTGGGCCAAAAGTTTAGTGAGTAGGTTGGTGTCCTCATATATCCACTGGGGGTCCTGTCAGGCTAAAGGAAATGGCCTCTTGAGGTTCCATGTCACCACTATTAGTCACCTTAGCTAAAATGACCCACACTGACTACTGGAAGCCTCTCCTATCCCAGGTCTCTAGGACTTTGTAAAAAGTCCTCCCACCCCAACCCCACCAGGTATGGGGAGAGGCAGGATAGAGGGCCAGAGGGCCAGGATAATGAATGGACACCTGCAGCTGGAATTAATGTTGGTAGGGTCACAGATACGTGTAAAACTTCATTCTGCTGCAGGTGGGCACTCAGTTTTTCAGTACCATTTGATAAAGAGACTGTCTTTTCTCCAGTGCAGCTTTTTGGTCCAATTATCAGATGCTAATAATTATGAGTACTCATGCTTAGATATTCTATTTTATTGCCTTGGTCTACATTTGATTTTTTTGCAAGTACTATACTGTTTTTGTTCTAGCTCTGTTAAATATAGTAATAGAGTGGTGATATGTCAGCATGGCCTTTTATAATTCTGTATCAATTTTAAGATTTTTTTCTTTTCTGTGAAGAATGAAGTAGGGCTTTGATTGAGAATGTGTTGGATCTGTAAGGTAGTGTCAATAGAATTGCCATTTTCACAATATTTTTTCTACAGTATGGCTCAATGAGAAAATCTAAGTTGTGTGGTATAAAACTACATTAATAATAAAGTAAAATAGTGAAAACTCAGCTAAACTTAAAAGAGCATTATAACATCTAAAAATATATTCTAGTTGGAAGCAAGCTGACTCAGTGCACAATAATGCATAA
This sequence comes from Apodemus agrarius, assembly GCA_964023405.1. NCBI lineage: Eukaryota > Metazoa > Chordata > Mammalia > Rodentia > Muridae > Apodemus > Apodemus agrarius. The sequence goes on along the minus strand of OZ030008.1, from coordinate 96,024,101 downwards.
TGTCCTTACAAGTTCAGTTTGTGGCACACACATTAGTTCTCTCCTTACTTTAGTTCAGACTCTAGGTGATCCAATACTATCTTTGGACTCCAAGGGCACTATTGTCTCCCTCCAGCACAGTTAAAGATAAAATAATTACTTTGAACTTTTAACTGATTTGGAATTTTGAGTCACAATAACTTTTATTGCAGTTAAAATACATACTTAAAGGTAATTAATCCATAAACATTAACTTTATTACTATACTATAAAATAAATATAGAAATGGATCCTGAGATTGCAGAGAAATAACTACTATATAATATATATTCAATATGAAATATTTCCTAAAATGTACACAGATTCATCTGTAACTATGTCCAGTTATCATCACTTTATATTACTAAAATGTGCCAGTGAAGCTTCCATTTTTAACATAGAGCCACAAAAGGTAACAATAAATGAGATGCCGTGGGTATAATTAACTACATTATCTCATTGGGAATACAAGAGCTGAGAATGAATCCAAAAGGGTATTTTCTAGATACAGTTCCCTGTAATACGTAACATGTCTATAGGGAAAGTCAAGATGCATGCTATACTCATCTCTCACACAGAGTAAAAATAGAGTAAAGGTACAGTAGTAATATCTCAGCTGTTCAGGCAGAGATTCATAAGCTATCTTCAAACTAGACTATGCAGGCAAATATCAACTACTTAGCTGAACAAGCTCTGTGGAAAACAGAAGGTACAGCCAGAAACAGATGCTAAATTAATGAACTATAATCAATCCTGTCTCATAACACCAACAGGTTCTTCTTTGGCATTTAGCTTACTATGATTGCAATGAGTTAGTTCTGCTGGTCATGTTGTAGGGTTATTTTTTCTATCTCTTTATTTCTTTCTCTCACTTTAGCTAGATATACATAAATTTATATACATAAATTCTGCTAATGAAATTTAGCTATACAAATTATAAGATATCCCTCTTATTTCAGTCACTCTTTTCCTCCTTTTCTTTAAGTGTAAATTAAAAGCCAGCCATAAATATGACTTTTGTACCATCCTCATGAGGCTCAGAAAATACTCTGCAAGAACGAGTGGAAAGATTGTCTGAGTTGAAATAAAGAGAGAAGTTGTGTGTGTGTGTGAAATGCCATCACCTGGACAATGCATAACCACCACAATAACCATCTGAAAACAGCTAGAAATGACTACACTCAGCCTACACAGGAATGGACACTGATCAGATAGGCAAGGGTCATCAGGATTCCTGGAGACCTTCCTCTCAAAGCAGAACTGTTTCTTCTGAGTATATTAATGGAAAGTGGGATTTTTTCCTTCAGTTATGTACCTACTGCTGACCGGCCAGTTCCAGAGATAGTCTAAATCCTACTGTTACACAATTGACCCTGATGAAACCAAGTGAAGCAAAGATAGCAAATATCAGTCTGGGAAAGAGAGAGGTTGAGTAGATGGGAAAAGAGTTGACAGAGATAGAACAATTCAAAGAGTGTAGGACAAAGAGAACTGAATATTGTTGACCTGTATACAGTTATCAAAGAATTAATTTAATTTAAAAATACAAAACCATTGTGTTTTCAACAATCTGTAAGGATAATAAAACAGCATCTTTAAAAGGAATCATAAAATTATATTTGAAAGACAGAAATGCAATTTTCATTTTTATTTCTTTTTTAGATATATCCATTTTATTTCTGTAAGTGTTTTTATTATATGTTTCGATCTGAAATGCTTATGTTTCTGGTGGCTATGGAGCTCAGAAAGGCAATCAGATCCAAGGAAGCAAAGTTACTGATTATTGTAAACCAACATGTATTACTAAAAATAAATTTGCTAATAGTAAATTGTCAGTGTGTGTGAAAGAAGGGAAGTCCAGAGATAAAAGTTAAAAGTTTAGATGCAATTAAACCTGGAGCTGCTGATCATGAGGAATTTACCAAAGCAAAGGAGACAATGGAAGAGACAATGATACCCAGTTGCCCTGCCCAGCATACCATTGCTAGGATGAACACAAGAGAGATATTTAATTTAACATAAAAGATACTATAAGGAAATGAAAAGAAAGGTTTGTTAACATTTATCTTTACCCAAGATAGATTACTTTTGTCAGGTTATATATACTTATTTATTCAGTTGTTGTCTTTTAATTGGAGCCCTTTATCCAGAGACGAAAAGACAAGTGAAATATTATATAAACTAAATGAGAGAACAATAATAGCAAGACAGAGTGAGAGTTTAAAGCAGTTTTCTTTTGTTTGCTTGTGCATATTCTTTAGTTACTAATTATTGACTGAAATTTTATGGACATAAATTTGGTAATACCAATACACGTGAAGATTGCTGAAACCAGAATAACAGCAAAGCCTCTTTTTACTCTATACATGGACTGAACACATCACCTTTATTTATTGGACCCAATGATTGAAACTAGAGGAAAAGTTGAGGGAGCTTAGGTGTGAAGAGTTTGTTGATCCCCATTGTTCCTCATATATCAATGAAGAAAGTTGTTAAATACCCCCTCTGCAAAAATCACATAATGACTTGTTTACAGTTTATTGGTTTAAAGTGAAGACAAGAAAAGTGATTGTTCTCATTGCATGCAATTCTCAGTAGGAAATATTTAAAAAGTTGCACCCTAGGGGTACTATATTAATACACATAAACACAATCTCAGATAATTCTATTCATTTTGTGATGTGACACAGAATTTCACCCAGGCCACAAGTTAATATTGATTGCCTTCTTCAGAGCCCCCTTCACATCCTTATTTCTTAAACTGTAGATCAGTGGGTTTAACATAGGAATCACAACTGTGTAGAAAACAGAGGCCATTTTGTCTGTGTCCATTGAGTAACTTGAGCTGGGTCGGAAATACATGAAAAGCAGAGTTCCATGAAAAATGGCTACAGCCATGAGGTGGGAGGCACATGTGGAAAATGCTTTGTGTCTGCCCTCAGCAGAGTTCATCCTGCAGATGGTAGCAATGATGTAGCAGTAGGATAGAAGGACAGTGACAATGCTGCACCCTACCACACAGCCAATGAACGTGAACATCACTATTTCATTGATGGATGTATCTGAGCAGGAGAGGGCCAGCAAGGGTGGAATGTCACAGAAAAAGTGATTGATAACATTTGAATTGCAGAAGGACAGTCGGAAAGTACAGCATGTGTGGATTGCTGAGTCCACCAAGCCTACTGCATAGGCAACAGCCACAAGCTGGATGCAAACCTTCTTGGACATTGCAATTGTATAGAGCAGGGGGTTGCAGATGGCAACATAACGATCATAGGCCATGACAGCTAGCATGAGACATTCTACATCTGCAAAGGCCCCAAAGAAATACATTTGAACAGCACATAAATTGTAAGCAATCCTCTTTTCCGTAGACAAAAAATCAGCCAGCATCTTGGGAGAGACAGTGGAGGAGTAGCAGATGTCACAAAAGGACAAATTGCTCAGGAAATAGTACATAGGTGTGTGAAGCCTGCTGTCCAGTTTAATCAATATGACCATCCCTAGATTAGCAATTACTGTTAGGCTATAAACCAGGAAGAAGAAAGCAAAGAGGCCCTGTTGCACATCCTGTCTGCCAGAAAGTCCTAAGAAGACAAAGTCCGTAAATATGGTAAAATTCTCAACAGTCATTTTCATGATCTGGAAACGCTGGGATTGCAATAAAGAAAAAATGTTGACAGTTATAGATTTTCTGAGCTCATACTCAGACTTGGTATTTCTGTTTAACCGAATTAAAAATTGATACAATCACAGGTGCTTGAAGTAAGCTGACTGAATATCAATTAGTAGGGAAATTAGAGCATTTATAGTATTAACATAGCTTTCTTTAGACTGTGTAGCATATACTCATCTGAATTTATCCACATGATTCCTAAGCTAACAACATAGCACTATGAGAAGTTTGGCCTTTCTTTCTTTACAGGTTAGGGTATAGATATTCTCAGATACTCTGGCTATGTTTCTCTTATCAGTTTATGAAGAAAACTGATCTCTTCAGATAACAAATCTTATTTTTATTTGTTAAAAAATGTGCTATGTCCTCAACAATGAATAAGCATAATTAATTATGGATAATGAAAGTAACAATTCTTTCCGCTTCAATCTCTAAACCTATGAAGCATTTATCAGTGTGACACATATATTTGTAGATAAAACATATACATATTTATTGAAACCCTTTCAAGTTGATCTCTAGTTTCAGTAATAGTTCTGCATCTACTATAACTTGGGGTCTAGGAATTGAGATCCATTCTAATAAAAAGATAGATTGCTGTAAAGTAGGCAGAATGATCTGCATGAACATAAATTCTGAGCACAGAGACAGGATTCTGTCAGAACCAAAACTCTACCCTAGTCATGCTGCTAGCAGAGGTGGCAAAAAGAATAATAAACCAGATAATCCAATAGTTGAGTCCTCATCAAGCCAAATTTTCATGCTCTGCACACCTATTTATCATGTAAACAACTGATGAGAAAACTAGTTCCTGTTCATTGTCTCGGAACTCAGATCTATGTCTGAGCATTGGGCTTTCCTACGCCTCCAAAAGTTGTTACACTTCATTACGTTGTCCTTATTTCCCTTTGAATTTCATGCAGTCTTTAATCAACTGATCTGAGCTTCAAAACGTTAATAGTTCCTGGGCAGTTCTTCCAATTAAAGTCCTTGTCTCACTGTTTCATTGTCACACTCTAACAAACTAAAACTCTACTTACATAAGTGAAAGTTGAGAGATACCATTTAGTATGTTCATAGTTACATTAATACAAAAAGTTCATATATATGTATATGTATGTATGTATGTATGATTGAAGAATGATTAATAAAATAAATGCATATATACAAAATCTAAAAATTATTATGTAAATCACAGATGTCTAAATGTGGATAAATTGTTTTAAGTATCTCAGTATACTGATCAAATATAGTAATTTCATATAATGTGTTTATAACATTTAAGATACATAAAGTTCCATGTCTATTTTTAAAATAATAAATAAAATTTGCCAACTTCCTAAATCTATCTGAATGCATTTATTCCCCATTTTGTTAAACATCAAAATACATAGTACTTAAAGCAGACATTTACCTTGTTTTATAGCTGCTTTCATAAATGTATTTGTTGTAACTGAAAAAAAAAGAGAGAAAAATAAGCAAACGTTATATATATGTGAAAAACAGCAAACATGTCTATACCTGATCCAGGACTAGAGATGTTCATGGATATATTTCTGTATGCACATAGACTAAGCACTCTCTGGAATTACCTGAGTTATAATCTTCTCTACATGGTCCCTGAGTGATTAATACTTGGTCTCTTAGGTATAAGAGAAAGTTATAATAACACAGATTAACATTGTGATTTCATACAATTGTGCAATAAATGCATTCTTACTATCAATTTTAAAATATTTCTATGTAGCTAATTCACAAAATTAGTATTAGCATGACTCCAATTAATTTTGCATTCATTTATTCCTGATTGCCACTCCCTATATATTTTTGTAGAAGTATAAAGCACAGAACTATTACATATCCGTATACCTATGCATATTCATTTTCACCCCAAAATACAATAAATTCATGTTTCATAAATGCATTCACATGTTCTTTTGAAGACAGCAAATATTATTTGTCCATTTCCCAAAGGTAACTAGTAATTATTTTTGTTGGAATCAATGGCTATTTTTGTATTAAAATATTTTTCTTACATAATATATCCTGATTAAACTTTCCACTCCCCCACATTCTCCTGATCTTTCGTCACCTACCTTCCCATATGGATCCAATTCACTTCTGTCTCTCTTAATAAAATAAACAGGTATATAGGGATAACAATAAAATAATATAAAATGAAAGTTAATACATATAATTGGATAAAAGAAACAGAAAAAACAGTAAAAGAGTAGGCACAAAATAAAGCAACACATTCATTTACATACTACAGAATCATAAATAAAAACAATGAATTGTAAATAATAAGTGATATCACAAAGTGAACTTTTGCATATAATTAAATAATTTGATTAGATGCAAAGCATTGTTTCTCTCTGTTTTTAAAGAAATATATTATGCTTTCAATATTCTTTTGGCTTACATTCATTTTTCATATCATAAAATATTCAAGTGTCTAAAATCACACATTTAAATGTTAAATCACATTTTTAATGTATGTTTAATGTGTCTCAATTACTCTATTTTGCTTGTGTGTGTTTGTGTGTGTGTGTGTGTGTGTGTGTGTATGTGTGTATGTGTGTGTAAGAATGCATGCATGTTTGTTAATGTTATGAAACGCCCTGGCATATGTAAAGCCACAATAAATAGACTGTGAGACTATGAGATACTATAATTTTGAAAAAAGTAAAGCATTGTATCTGTGATGGTTTGTATATGCTTGGCCCGGGAAGTTGCACTATTTGGAGGTGTGGCCTTCTTGGTGTAGGCGTGGTACCATGGGTGTGGGCTTTAAGACCTTCATCCTAGCTGCCTGGACGGTCATTCTTCTACTACTTAGCAGACTTCAGATGAAGATATAGAACTCTCAACTTCTTCTGAACTATGCCTCCCTGGATACTGCCAGGCTTCCTGCCTTGTTGATACTGGACTGAACTTCTGAATCTAAAAGCCAGCCCAAATTAAATGTTGTCATTTGTAAGACTTGCCTTGATCATGGTGTCTGTTGACAGCAGTAAAATCCTAAGATAGTAATATTTTAAAACCTTTTTGTTATTTCTCAAAGATCAGCTATCTAGACTCCTTTCTTTGAGCATAGATCCTGAAAAAAATCTTCACCACAATCCAACACCCCGTCATATTAAAAGTCTTAGAGAGATCAGGGATACAAGGCACATATCTAGACATAATCAAAGCAATATTCAACAAGCCAATAACTAACATCAAACTAAGTGGAGAGAATTTTAAAGCAAATTCACTATAGTCAGGAACAAGTCCATGCTGTCTACTCTATACCCCATCTATTTAATATAGTATCTGAAGTTCTAGCCAAAACTATAAGACAACTAAAAGAGATCAAGAGGATACAGATTTTAAAGGAAGAAGTCAAAGTATTTCTATTTGCTGATGATATGATAGTAAACACAAATGAAGCCAAAAGTTCTACTTGAATTCTATTCAGTAATCTCTGGCACATTTTTTTTACATGCTCTCTCCTTCTCTCTGTTTCTCTGTTTCTGTCTCTCTGTCTCTATCTCTGTCTCTGTCTCTGTCTCTCTCTCTCTCTCTCTCTCTCTCTCTCTCTCTCTCTCTCTGTCTCTGTGTGTGTGTGTGTGTGTGTGTGTGTGTGTGTGTGTTGAAAGTCATTGCATCTGTGTGTATGCATGAGCATATTCATGTAAAGGCCAGAGTGACATTCTTTAAGCACTGCCTGTTGGTTCAGATATGGTCTCTCAAATGCACCTGGCTACATGATCAAAAGCATTCTACCTCATAAAATAGAAACAGCCTAAACAACATTCTAGAAAATTCACCTGGGCCATCCTTCTGTAAGTCTTCAGGCTAATTCTCCATTTTAACCCATATCCTTTCTACTAATTTTACTTGCATTTCCCAATTTCCCCCATCTCCTCATTTATAACCTCCTTCTTTGCATACCATGCCTTTCTGACAGCTTCTTTGACACTACTCCTTAGTTACCTAAGTTCCATGAAATATAGGGTTTCTTTCTCCCAAGTACAACTTTCCTCCCTCAAGGTCAACTCTATGCTTTTTCTTAAGTCCCAGTCACAAATTCCTCTTCATGGACTTCCTTTCTCAATCTCTGATCCATTTACTATCCCTCTATAAAAACTGAACTCTTCAATTTCCTATGCATGATTACCTTCTTCTGTCCTAGATCCCAGGATTCTAGCTCTCTGTGAAACAGCCTTTGGCTACCTCCATGAATGAACTCAAATCATTTTCAAGACTTAAATATGGTCTACCCACAACTCCAGCCCTATGCCTTCCCAACTACCTTAAATCCCTCTCCTCAAATGTAAAAGAACAATAGAGTTTTGTCCTCAGGGTTTTGGGACACTTCTTTGTGCTCTCCTTCTTGCCCATTATCACACCCTTTATGATTATGGATACCACCACTCAATTATGCCCACCTCTGCCATTCTGAGCTCTTGCTAAAGCTTCTCTGCTCATCATTAATTCTCATAAAATTAGCTTTGGAAGTCTACTCAATGTGTATTACCTGCATCTTCTTTCACAATTGCTTACCTGTAAAGGACTCTATTCCCTGCCTACCTCCTACTTTCTGTCTCTGCAAACTCATTGAAAACACTTCCCTTTCCTTTCAAATATGTCCACCACTCAAACCTTCTACCAGACTCCCATTCCCATGTCTTCCCCCAACTCCCTTTACTTATGCACTGAAACCATAGATGACTTTATGCCTCAGCCTGCACACATACAGAAAATTTCCTTACCTACTTAGACCTCATATTCTACAGAGATGACAGCTCTTTCCCTTGAAGAGTCAAAGTTTTAGGTTATGTTTTTGTATCTTATGTTCCCATTATCAAAGAAGTCTCCTTGCCCCTGCACACCACCATTCAACAGGCAGAACTGACTATCTTCATCAGGGATTTTCACATAACCAATGACACCTCCTTAATGGTTTCAAAGACTACAAATATGCCTTCCACATCCTTTTCACACACTCAGTCATGTCTGGGAAACGGATTCCTCCAGACAAAAGGAAATACAATAACCAATTCCTCTCACATTTTAATCTGCTTCAGGCTACCTTTGTAACTTTCAAGAGAGACCAGCCCATTGCGGGTCTGTGCATTCTGTGTCACCAAGAGAAATAATATGGCCAACATGGCCATTTTGACTGGCTGCCCTTTCCTATTTCCAGCCTCCTCCACTTCCCAACTTAAAGCATCCCTGCTTAAAGATCCCAGAAATAACTGTCCTCAAGATGTTGAACATCTCTCAAAGCAAAATATTCTCCAATACCTACATCGGCTATTTTGATCCTAAGGTCATATCCCCAACCCTTTTCTCCAAACTCCAAACCCATCTCTTTCCCTCTCCCTCCCCTCTCTCTGCAGATGACAAACCTTTTTTAAAGGAACTGAATTATACTTGTGAAATTTGCCAACAAACCAAGCCAATGTTTCCCCTGTACTTACCAACCCACCAAACCTTATTTTTTTTTAATCAGATGCAACTGGAAATCAATTTTATACATATACAAACTTTCAAATGCTTCAATTATCTTCTGATCTACATTAATACCTTTTCTGTATATGTTGAATCATTCCCTACAACCAACAAGAGGACAATACCTGCAACATATCTTTTAAAAACTAATGTTATCTCCCAAGTGAGAATCTCTGCCTTTTCCCAATCTGGTAACAACTATTAATTTATCTTATAATTACCCAAGCTGTTACCAGAGTCTTAGCGACTCCATAGTACTTCTACCACCATTACCATCAACAATTTTATAAAAAAGTAGAGCATACTAGTAGACCATCTAAAGAAACCTTGACTAATATTGTCTCTGACTATATCTAGTTTGAACCAACCTACTATCCTAGTACTCCTACACCTCTAAACTATGCTCTCCAAACCACATGTTGTTTCTAGTAGAGGAATTTTAACATTTATCCAAGGAAATCTGATAAGCTATTGGAAAACCAGTAGTTTTCCTAGGGAGACTTTCCTAAAACTAGGGAAACTAGGCTTAAGTTTCAGTTTCCCTGAAATGAGGACCTAGATCCAGGAACTGGTGGCTAGTCAACCACAGCCACAGGTAACCAAACTGAAGATTCCTTGTCATCTCTTATGAAGTAAGTAAAAGTTACTAGGATGAGTAAGCAAATCCCTGTAAAGTCTCCAGAGCCTATTCAATTACAGAACTAGTCAGACAGCTAAAGAAAGAGCGAACCAATCCAGGTAAAACATACATAATCTTCCCTGAACTTCCCCTAACTGATCATAAAAGCCAGGCCTGCAGGTCCAACAGGTTTCTCAATTCCTGAACTGGGAGGCCCTTGAATACAGAAAATTCAACTGACTAAATGGTTTTTACTTTTGTATATTATTTTTGCATATTAATATTTCACTCATGTCTTGCCTTCTCAAATCTGGTCAAATTTTCATAGATTGCCTTATGTACACTGAATATAAAAAAGCCCCATACTATTCTTTTTCCGTTTTTCTTTTCTTTTCTTTTCTTTTCTTTTCTTTTCTTTTCTTTTCTTTTCTTTTCTTTTCTTTTCTTTTTTTTTGCATTTTTATTGGATACATTCATTATTTACATTTCATTTCCCTTTTTCTGGTTCCCCACCCCACAAAGGTCCCAAATGCCCTTTTCCCTCCCCCTGTTCCCCATCCAACCCTTCCCACTTCCCTGTTCTGGTATTCCCCTACACTGAGGCATTGAGCCTTTCCAGAACCAGGGTCCACTCCTTCCTTCTTCTTGGACATCATTTGGTATGTGGATTGTGTCTTTGGTGTTCCAAGATTATAGGCTAATATCCAATTATCAGTGAGTACATACCATGGGTATTGTTTTTTTCTCCATTTCTGTCATTCCATTCTTTTTATTTTTTATTTTCTATATACTTTGTTTACATTCCAAAGGCTTTCCCCTTTCCCAGTTTCCCCAAACACCATATGTCCCATAAGTTCTCTTCCTTCCGCCCATTCCCCAATCACCCCCCAACCCCCCCCCCCCGTTTCTCTGTTCTGATATTCTCCTACAAAACTGGATCCAGTCATTTCAGGACCAGGGTCCTCTCCTTCCTTCTTCTTGGGAATCTTTTGATTTGCTAATTGTGCCTTTAGTATTCAGAGCTTCTGGGCTCATTAATATTCACTTATCAGTGAATGCATATCATGTATATTCTTTTGTGATTGGATTAGCTCATTTAGGATGATATTTTGCAGATCCAAACACTTGCCTACAAATTGCATGAATTCATTATTTTTAATTGCTGAGTACTATTCCATTGTATAAATATACATTTTCTGTATACATTCCTCCATTGAGGGACATCTGTGCACTTTCGAACTTCTGGCTATTATAAATAAGGCTGCTGTGAACATAGTAGAGCATGTGTCTTTATTACATGCAAGGGAATCCTCTAGGTATAAACCCAGGAGTTGTATGACAGGGTCCTCTGGAAGTGTCATGCCCAAATTTCTGAGGAACCGCCAGAATGATTTCCAGAGCGATTGTACCATCTTGCAATCCCAACAACAGTGGAGGAGTGTTCCTCTTTCTCCACATCCTCACCAGCACCTGTTGTCTCTTGAGTTTTTAATCTTAGCAATTCTGACTGGTGTGAGGTGGAATCTCAGGGTTGTTTTGATTTGCATTTCCCTGATGACTAATGATGTTGAACATCTCTTAAGGTGCTTCTCACCCATCCAAATTTCTTCAACTGAAAATTCATTGTTTAGCTTTGTACCACATTTTCTTTTTTTTTTTAAATTTTTATTTTCTATATTCTATGTTTACATTCCAAAGGCTTTCCCCTTTCCCAGTTACCCCCCACCATATGTCCCATAATTCCTCTCCCCCCTGCTATTCCCCACTCATTCCCCCCCCATGATTTCTCTGTTCTGGGTCTACCATAATGGATCCAATCTTTAGAGGCCCAGGGTCCTCTCCTTTCTTCTTCTTGGGAGTCATTTGACTTGCTAATTTTGCCTTGAGTATTTAGGGATTCTGGGCTCATTAATATCCACTTATCAGTTATTGCATTTCATGGGTATTCTTTTGTGATTGGGTTAGCTCACTTAGGATGATATTTTCCAGATCTAACCATTTACCTACAAATTGCATGAGTTCATTATTTTTAATTGCTGAGTAGTACTCCATTGTATAAATATACCACATTTTCTGTATCCATTCCTCTTTTGAGGGATATCTGGGCTCCTTCCAATTTCTGGCTATTATAAACAAGGCTGCTATAAACATAGTGGAGCATGTGTCTTTATTGTATGCAGAGGAATCCTCTGGGTATATGCCCAGGAGTGGTATGCCAGGGTCTCTGGAGGTGACATGCCCAATTTTCTGAGGAACTGCCACACTGATTTCCAGAGTGGTTTTTACCATTTTGCAATCCCACAAACAGTGGAGGAGTGTTCCTCTTTCTCCGCATCCTCGCCAGTACCTGCTGTCTCTTGAGTTTTTAATCTTAGCCATTCTGACTGGTGTGAGGTGGAATCTCAGGGTTGTTTAGATTTGCATTTCCCTGATGACTAATGATGTTGAACATCTCTTAAGGTGTTTCTCGGCCATCCGCATTTCTTATGGTGAAAATTCTTTGTTTAGCTCTGTACCCCATTTTTTGATAGGGTTATTTGGTTCTTTGGGGTTTAACTTCTTGAGTTCTTTGTATATATTGGATATTAGCCCTCTGTCAGATGTGGGGTTGGTGAAGATCATTTTCCAGTTTGTTGTTTGCCGTTTTGTCCTTCTGACAGTGTCCTTTGCCTTACAGAAACTTTGTAATTTTATGAGGTCCCATTTGTCAATTCTTGATCTTAGAGCATAAGCTAATGGTGTTCTGTTCAGGAACTTTACCCCTGTGCCCATGTCCTCCAGGGTCTTCCCAAGTTTCTTTTCTAATAGTTTCAGTGTGTCTGGTTTTATGCTGAGGTCCTTGATCCACTTGGAATTGATCTTGGTACAAGGAGATAAGAGTGGGTCAATTTGCATTCTTCTGCATGTTGACCTCCAGTTGAACCAGCACCATTTGTTGAAAAGACTATCTTTTTTCCACCGGATGTTTGTGGCTCCTTTATCAAAGATCAAGTGACCATAAGTCTGTGGGTTCATTTCTGGGTCTTCAATCCTATTCTATTGATCTACTTGCCTGTGGCTGTACCAATACCATGCACTTTTTAACAAAATTGCTCTGTAGTATTGCTTGAGGTCAGGGATATTGATTCGCCCAGAAGTCCTTTTATTGTTGAGAATAGTTTTAGCTATCCTGGGTTTTTTGTTGCTCCAGATGAATTTGAGAATTGCTTTTTCTAGATCTATGAAGAATTGATTTGGGATTTTGATGGGGATTGCCTTGAATCTGTAGATTGCTATTGGCAAGATGGCCATTTTTACTATATTGATCCTGCCAATCCAGGAGCAAGAAATATTTCTCCATCTTCTGAGGTCTTCTTCGATTTCTTTCTTCAAGGACTAGAAGTTCTTGTCATACAGATCTTTCACTTGTTTGGTTAGAGTTATGCCAAGGTACTTTATGTTGTTTGTGGCTATTGTGAAGGGTCTTAAATCCCTAACTCCTTTCTCAGCCTGATTGTCCTTTGAGTACAAGAAGGCTACTGATTTGCTTGAGTTAATTTTATAACCAGCCACTTTGCTGAAGTTGTTTATCAGCTGTAGAAGTTCCCTGGTGGAGTTTTTTGGATCGCTTAAGTAGACTATCATATTGTCTGCAAATAATGATACTTTGACTTCTTCCTTTCCAATTTTTATCCCTGTGACTTCCTTATGTTGTCTAATTGCTCTTGCTAGAACTTCAAGTATTATATTGAAAAGATATGGAGAAAGAGGGCAGCCTTGTCTAGTCCCTGATTTTGGTGGGATTGCTTTAAGTTTCTCTCCATTTATTTTGATGTTGGCTACTGCTTTGCTGTAGATTGCTTTTACTATGTTTAGGTATGGGCCTTGAATTCCTGCTCTTTCCAAGACTTTTAGCATGAAAGGATGCTGAATTTTGTCGAATGCTTTTTCAGCATCTATTGAGAGGACCATGTGGTTTTTTTCTTTTAGTTTGTTTATGTAGTGGATTACATTGATGGATTTCCATATATTCAACCATCCCTGCATCCCTGGAATGAAGCCTACTTGATCATGGTGAATGATCATTTTGATATGCTCTTGGATTCGGTTGGCAAGAATTTTATTTAGTAATTTTGCATCAATATTCATAAGAGAAATTGGCCTGTAGTTCTCTTTCTTTGTTGGATCTTTTTGTGGTTTAGGTATCAGCTTAATTGTGGTTTCGAAGAACGAGTTGGGCAGTGTCCCTTCTGTCCTTATTTTGTGGAATAGTTTGAAGAGTATTGGTGTTAAGTCTTCTTTGAAGGTCTGGTAGAATTCTGCACTAAAACCATCTGGTCCCGTACTTTTCTTGGTTGGGAGGCTTTCTATAACCCCTTCTATTTCTTTAGAGGTTATGGGACTGTTTAGCTGATCTACTTCATGCTGATTTAATTTTGGTATTTGGTATCTGCCTAGGAAATTGTCCATTTCCTCCAGATTCTCCAGTTGTTTTGAGTATAGTCCTTTGTAGTAGGATCTGATGATCTTTTGAATTTCCTCCGTTTCTGTTGTTATATCCCCCTTTTCCTTTCTAATTTTGTTAATTTGGATACTGTCTCTGTGCCCTTTGGTTAGTCTAGCTAAGGGTTTATCTATCTTGTTGATTTTCTCGAAGAACCAGCTCTTGGTTTTGTTGATTCTTTGTATGGTTCTCTTTGTTTCTACTTGATTGATTTCAGCCCTTAGTTTGATGATTTTCTCACTTCTACTCCTCCTGGGTGAGTTAGCTTCTTTTTGTTCCAGGGCCTTCAGGTGTGCTGTTATGTTGCTAGTGTATGGTCTCTCCAGTTTCTTTTTGGAGGCACTCAGGGCTATGAGTTTTCCTCTTAGCACTGCTTTCATTGTGTCCCAAAGATTTGGGTAGGTCGTACCTTCATTTTCATTGAAGTCTAAAAAGTCTTTGATTTCTTTCATTTCTTCCTTGACCAAGGTGTCATTGAGTAGAGTATTGTTCAGTTTCCATGTGTATGAGGGCTTTCTGTTGTTCTTTTTGCTATTGAAGACTACTTTTCCTCCATAGTGATCTGATAGGAGACATGGGATTAGTTCGGTCTTCTCGTATTTGTTGAGGTCTGTCTTGTGACCAATTATATGATCAATTTTTGAGAACGTACCCTGCGGTGCTGAGAAAAAGGTATACTCTTTTGCTTTAGGATGGAATGTTCAAGATATATATATATATATATATATATATATATATATATATATATATATATATATGTTAAATCCAACTGGTCCAAAGCTTCAATTAGTTTCACTGTGTCCCTGTTTAGTTTCTGCTTTCCTCATCAGTCAATTGAGGAGAGTGGAGTGTTGAAGTCACTTAAAATTATTGTGTTAGGTGCCATGTGTGCTTTAAGCTTTAGTAAAGTTTCTTTTATGAATGAGGGTGCCCTTACATTTGGCGCATAAATGTTCAGCATTGAGAATTCTTCTTGGTGGATTTTCCCTTTGACAAACAGGAAGTGACCTTCTGTGCCTCTTTTGATGAATTTAGGTTGAAAGTCAATTTTATCTGATATTAGAATGGCTACTCCAGCTTGTTTCCTGGGACCATTTGCTTGTAAAACTCTCTTCCAGCCTTTTATTCTAAGGTGGTGTTTGTCTTTGACACTGAGATGTGTTTCTTGTATGCAGCAAAATGTAGGGTCCTGTTTCTGTATCCAGTCTGTTAGTCTGTGTCTTTTTATTGGGGAATTGAGTCCATTGATATTAAGAGATATTAAGGAATAGTAATTATTACTTCCTGACATTTGGGGCGTTGTTTTTTTTTTTTTTTTTTTTTTTTTTTTTTTTTGTATTTGAGTCGTTCTCTTCTTTTGGGTTGGATGAGATGGGGTTTCTATCTTGTTTCTTCTGGGGTGTAGTTTCCACCCTTGTGTTGGTATTTTTCCCCTATTATCCTTTCTAGGGTTGGGTTTGTAGATAATTATCGTGCAAATTTGGTTTTGTTGTGGAATACCTTGGTTTCCCCATCTATGGCAATTGAGAGTTTTGCTGGGTATAGTAGTTTTGGCTAAAGTTTGTGTTCTCTTAGGGTCTGCATGAGGTCTGCCCAGGATCTTCTAGCTTTCATGGTCTCAGGTGAGAAGTCTGGTGTAATTCTGATAGGTCTTCCTTTATATGTTACTTGGCCTTTTTCTCTTACTGCCTTTAATATTCTTTCTTTGTTTAGTACATTTGGGGTTTTGATTATTATGTGACAGGAAGTATTTCTGTTCTGGTCCAGTCTATTTGGGGTTCTATAGGCTTCTTTTATATTCATGGGCATCTCTCTCTTTAGGTTGGGGAAGTTTTCTTCCATAATTTTGTAGAAGATATTTGCTGGCCCTTTAAGTTGTAGATCTTCATTCTCATCTATCCCTATAATCCTTAGGTTTGGTCTTCTCATTGTGTTCTGGATTTCCTGAATGGTTTGGGTTACCAGCTTTTTGCATTTTGCATTTTCTTTAATTGTTGAATCCATGGTTCCTATGGTATCTTCAGCATCTGAGATTCTGTCTTCTATCTCTTGTATTCTATTGTTGATATTTGCATCTATGACTCCTGATTTCTTCCCAAGGTTTTCTATCTCCAACGTTGTCTCTCTTTGCGATTTCTTAGTTGTTTCTACTTCTGTTTTTAGATTCTGTATGGTTTTGCTCAGATCTTTCAGCTGCTTGTTCGTGTTTTCCTGTAATTCTTTAAGGGATTTTTGTGTTTCCTCTTTTATGACTTCTACTTGTTGACCCATGTTCTCTTGTATTTCTTTAAGTGATTTTTGTTTCTCCCCCTTATTGGGATTCATTTTTTGTTCTATATTCTCCTGGATTTTTTAAAATGATTTTTGTGTCTGCCTTGTATGGGCTTCTAGCTTTTGATCTATTTTCTCCTCTATTACTTTAAGAAATTTATCTAAGTGATCCTCAATCTGCATCTTTACCAGTGATTTTAGATCTGAGTCTTGTTTTTCTTATGTGTTGAGATATCCGAGATTTAATTGTGTTTGCCTTGTAAGGGCTTCTAGCTTTTGATCTATTTTCTCATGTATTACTTTAAGAGATTTATCTAAGTGTTCCTCTATCAGCATCCTGACCAGTGATTTTAGATCTGAGTCTTGTTTTTTTTTCGTGTTTCAGGGTATCCAAGATTCATTGCTGTCAGGGAACTGGGTTCGGATGCTGCCATACTGCCTTGATTTCTGTTAGTAATGATCTTATGTTTGTTTGCCTTTTGCCATCTGGTTAACTCTGGTGTTAGTTGGTCCTGTAGTTACTAGCTGGTGCTTGACCCTCCTGTGGACTTGTAAGGCTATTTCCCAGTGACTGGGACACCTGAACCACTGCCCTGCAGGGCTCCTGCTCACAGATTGCTGACAGGTGGCCTGAGTCCCCCGAGGTCTTAAACTCAGGATATCCCAGGTACTTGGTTCCGCCTGTTGGGCAGCTGCTCTGCACTGCTCCTGCTCAGGGTTTGCTGTCTGGTATCCTGTTTCCCCAGGGGTCTTTAAGTTGGGATATCTCAGTTATCTGGTTCTGCCTGCTGGTCCAAAGCTGCTGGGAAGCTGGTTGAGGCTGGCTCCCACGCCGCCTGGATGGAAAGCAGCTGGCAAGATGGTGCTGTCTGCAGGGAGTTCGGGGTCCGCACTGCAAGCGCAGAGCGCAGGCTCGGCCACTGTGCCCCAAACCGCTACTCTGTGCGCAGCTCCCGCTTCAGGCCTGAGTCCCCGAACATCTTAAACTAGGGCTAACTCGGGTACCTGGTTCCGCTGGCTGGGTTTGAGCACCTAGCAAGCTGGCTGAGTCTGGCTTCCCTGCCACCTGCTGGATGGGAAGCTGCTGTACCCCATTTTCTAATAGGGTTATTTGGTTCTTTGGGGTCTAACTTCTTGAGTTCTTTGTATATATTGGATATTAGCCCTCTGTCGGATGTGGGGTTGGTGAAGATCTCTTCCCAATTTGTTGGTTGCAGATTTGTCCTTTTGACAGTGTCTTTTGCCTTACAGAAACTTTGAATTTTATGAGGTCCCATTTGTCTATTCTTCATCTTAGAGCATAAGCTATTGGTGTTCTGTTCAGGAACTTTCCCCCTGATCCAATGTCCTCAAGGGTCTTCCCCAGTTTCTTTTCTATTAATTTCAGTGTGCCTGGTTTTATGTGGAGGACCTTGATCCACTTGGAGTTGAGCTTAGTACAAGGAGATAAGAGTGGATCAATTCTTATTCTTCTGCATGCTGACCTCCAGTTGAGCCAGCAGCATTTGTTGTAAAGGCTATCTTTTTTCCACTGAATGTTTTCAGCTCCTTTGTCCAAGATCAATTGGGCATAGATATGTGGGTTCAGTTCTGGGTCTTCAATCCTATTCCCTTGATCCACCTCCCTGTCATTGTACCAATACCATGCAGATTTTAACACCACTGCACTGTAGTATTGCTTGAGGTCCGGGATATTTATTCCCCCAGAAGTTCGTTTACTATTGATAATAATTTTAGCTATCCTGGGTTTTTTGTTATTCCAGATGAATTTGAGAATTTCTCTTTCTAACTGTATGAGTTAGATTTTAATTGAGTCAGGATTTTAAGGGGATTGCTTTGAATCTGTATACTGCTTTTGGCAAGATTGCCATTTTAACTATCCTAATCCTGCCAACCCACAAGCATGGAAGTTTGTTCAATTTTCCTTTAAAAAAATGCAATATACAAACTTTATTTAACAAAACAGGTAAAGTAAAACAGGAATTTATATTAAGAAAAAAACTACAAGAAAATTTATCTTCAACAACTTAAAATACCCTACTTGCAGTTGCTGTTAACTGAGCTCTGTTGCTGTGAAGAATATAGCTCATGCACAGGTATGGATGAAAGGTTTGTACATTTTTCAAGTATTCACTGAATACTACCTTATATACACATATACATTAAATTTGAAAAAGATTAGGTGATCCCAGCTGAACTTCATTTTATTTTGTTCTTTTGGAAGAGGTTGTCTAAAGAGAAGAATATGCGGTTCTGGCTCGTGGATCATGTAATGGACCCATCTTAGACTCTGTTGGACACCAAGTCTCCTCCACTCCTCTTCAAACATCAGATGAGTTTTGGGTACTTGTTTAGAGAGTTCTCTGGGTAACATGACATGCTGGTCCTTGTAGTGCTCTTCGAAATACTTTTCTGAGTAGTAAACATGCTTGTGAGCCATCCTGCCAGTGCGCGGAGGAGAAAACAGGAGCAGGAATCAGGGTGCAAGGTGCTCCTCATCCAACTAGGGCCAGCGCAATGACTCGAATGAGGCCAATGACCACGGGCCCAATGCTCTGCTCAATTTTCTGAGGTCTTCTTCCATTTCCTTCTTCAGAGACCTGAAGTTCTTGTCATACAAATCTTTCACTTGTTTGGTTAGAGTCACACCAAGATACTTTATATTGTTTGTGGCTATTGTGAAGGGTGTCATTTCGCCAATTTCTTTCTGCTTATACTTTGAGTATAGGAAGGCTACTGATTTGCTTGGGTTGATTTTATATTCAGCCACTTTGCTGAAGTTGTGTATCAGCTGTAGGAGTTCTCTGGTGGAGGTTTTTGGGTCACTTAAGTATACTATCATATCATCTGCAAATAGTCATAGTTTGATTTCTTCTTTTTCAATTTGTATCCTTTTGATTTCCTTATGTTGTCGAATTGCTCTAGCTAGTACCTCAAGTACTATATTGAAAAGATATGGTGAGAGTGGGCAGCCTTGTCTAGTCCCTGATTTTAGTGGGATTGCTTCAAGTTTCTCTCCATTTACTTTGATGTTGGCTACCGGTCTGCTGTAAATTGATTTTACTATGTTTAGGTATGGGCCTTGAATTCCTGTTCTTTCCAAGACTTTTAGCATGAAAGGAGGCTGAATTTTGTCAAATGCCTTTTCAGCATCCAATGAGATGACCATGTGGTTTTTTCTTTGAGTTTGTTTATGTAGTGGATTACATTGATGGATTTCCTTATATTGAACCATCCCTGCATCCCTGGGATGAAGGCTACTTGATCATGGTTTATGATCGTTTTGATGTGTTCTTGGATTCGGTTAGCAAGAATTGTATTTAGTATGTTTGCATCGATGTTCATAAGGGAAATTGGTCTGAAGTTCTCTTTCTTAGTTGGATCTTTGTGTGGTTTTGGTATCAGTGTAATTGTGGCTTTGTAGAATTGTGGCTTCTGTTTCTATTTTGTGGAATTGTTTGAAGATTATTGGTATTAGGTAATAGGTCTTTGAAGGTCTGATAGAATTCTGCACTAAAACCATCTGGCCCTGTACTTTTTTTGGTTGGAAGACTTTCTATGACCCCTTCTATTACTTTGTGGGTTTTGATACTGTTTAGATGATCTATTTGATCCTGATTTAATTTTGGTATTTGGTATCTGTCTTGGAAATTGTCCATTTCCTCCAGATTCACCAGTTGTGTTGAGTATAGGCTTTTGTAGTAGGATCTGATGATTTTTAGAATTTCCTCAGTTTCTGTTGTTATATCTCCTAGTTTTGCTGGTGGAAATCTGGTAGATGAGAGCTGGACTAGGGTTGACCAGAACAAGCTCTCCAAAACTGGCTTTAAACTGTGGTGCATCCTTCACAAGGAAGCCAACAAAGCATAATGAAACAGAGACTTTATTGGAGATGAGGTTCTTCCTGAACTTGGAGAAGAGCCCATCTGGGACAACAATGAGAGGGACATGGAGTCCATGATGTTCCCAGTCTCCTTGTCCTTGTACTGCAAGATGATCACAGCATCATCTTCCTCTGGTAACTTAAGTACCAGACCTCCCATAAACTTTACATTGGGATCAGCAATAGCTGCTTTCCAGAGACTCATGATGAATTTGCATTGGTGGAAAGCAACTCCAGTCTTCACTTGGTTGTTTTCTGACACCAGGTAAGGAATTTGAACTTCAGATCTGCTTTCATAATCATGAACTATGTAAGGAAACACAGGTGCTTACAAAACCCATCACTAGAAAATTCAAAAAGGTTTCTTCATTACATAGGGTCAGGAATTTAGTAACGTTGTTGCCCAACTTCATTGCCTCTCTCTTCTTAAACCCAAATCTAATTTGTTCCATCCAAATATTATTGGGCTTGAAGCCTGCTCTGGAGCATGCATCTACCTACCAGAGGCCACAACCATAACAAAAACTAAAATCTAATTTCAAGCAAAATTTATCAAAAAAGATAAAGAGGGACACTTTATACTCATCAAAGGAAAAATCTACTAAGATGAACTCTCAATTTTAAACATCTATTCTCCAAATGTGAGGGTACCCACATTCATAAAGCAACTTTACTAAAGCTCAAAGCATATACTATACCTTACACAATAGTAGTGGGAGACTTCAACACCCCACTTTTATCAATAGACAGAACATGGAAACAATACCTAAATAGAGACACAGTGAAACTTACAGAAGTTATGGACTAAATGAATGTAACAAATATCTATAGAACATTTCATCCTAAATCAAAAGAATATACCTTCTTCTCAGCACCTTTTGGTATTTCTCCAACATTGACCATATAATTGATCACAAAACAGTCTTTAACAGATACCAGAAGATTAAAATAATCCCATGCATTCTATCAGATCACCAGGAACTAAAACTGAACCTCAACAACAAAAACAACAGAAAGTCCACATTCACATGGAAGCTGAACAACCCTCTAGTCATTCAATGATAACTTGGTCAAGGAAGACATAAAAAAATTAAAGACTTTTTAGAATTTAATGAAAAAGACAACGTGTAACTCAATCCAATGTGGCCCATGCAAGAGAAATGGAAAATGGCTTTAGATATCAAGGAGTATGGTCCACCAGTTAGCACAATCACAGTGGGTGTGCCTAGGAGAGTCTAACCCCTAGGGCCACATGTCCAGAGGACTTCATGCTGCTATGCAGCATTACTCTGCTTCAGTTGCCCTCCTTCTATGGGAGTTTTCAGTCCCTCACTGGACATAGTCAGGTCATTGGCACTTTCAATAATAATGATTTGTTTGTTTCAAACCATTTCTGCACTAGCAGATTAATGGTTATTCTATTACCCTTGATAAAACATCATGCTTATCCCACAGAAAAACAAGTTCTTTGATTTTTTGTTCTCTAAGCAAGTTAGCAGGATTTTAGGTATAAAGGACACGTGCTTTGTGACTTCTTTTAGGACAGTTGTCTGCTTTAATACTTTTTAATTATAGGATGAATGTGTACTATACAAGGCATGAATCTATACTATTAGCTACATAAAGCTTTTCCTGGAAGGCCTTTTGAAATAGCTACAGAATCAACTCAATAACTTAATTTTGATGTTTCTCTGTCTTTCCAGTGTTGACATTACAAATATGGACCACACTTTACCACATTGGGCTTATTTTCTACCAAGAGAGTGTGAGTTCTATTGAATAACTGTCCCATCTTCCCACACAATTATTATATCTTTATCAGTACAAAACAATAGTAATTTACTAATAGTTGAGTTTGGACTGTACTGTTATTTTAAAATGTTTCCTATTTCACAATGCAAACATTGTATGTAAATTTGAAATCGGGAGAGATTCCTTGGTGGTAAAGAGCACATACTGCCTTGTAGGTGTCTGGAAGTTGGTTCCCAGCACTCAACTCAAACAGCTCAAAACTGCATGTAACCCAGGTGCACAGTGTCTTCGACCTCTTCTGGACTATAGAAATACCTAAACTCACATATATGTATACTTCCACATAGAAAACCACATTTGTACATACATAAAAATAAAAGTAATTTTTCAATATTTTTTCTTTCTTTTCACATAGATCCATGAGTCTGAGGGTATTGGTTTAATAAAGACATCTCATTTAGTGCTGATTGCTCCAAAATCTCTGCAATTGTGTATTGAGTGTTAATTATCATTTATTTCAAGAAGATGCTTTTCTGATCAGGGTGGATCAATGCACTGATTTGTGGGCATAATTTTATATATTTAGAAATTTTTGCTTGTTCATTTTTGTAATGTTCTATACAAAATAATGTAGTAGTTTTTCCCATAGTGGTAATGACCTATATAATCTTAGGCTATTGATCTCTTTAGCAGTGTCAAGTACAGGTCCTATCTCATGAAGTGTGTGGGGAAACCACAAATGAAAATGAAGAAGGATATTCCACACAAATGAAAATGAAGAAGGATATTCCACATTAAACAGAGATGATAGACATATGAACTAACAGAAACACTGACAACATGAGGCCTATACTAGTTAAAATCAGAAAAACATCCAGCAATGAATAGAAGTATGCACAAATTCTTAACCATAACCAAGAAGTTATTTACAATTGATAGCTGCTGTGAAAGGGAAAATTAGCTCTCTCCAAAGAATATGTTAACCACACATAAGGGAAGACTGTATGCTCAGGAGTAGTTAACTAACACAAAACAGACTCCTTGGAAAATTTTCACTGTTTGTTTTAGTAGAGGTTTTGTTGCTTTTCTTATTGTTTGTTTTTGTTGTTGTTGTTTTTAATTGTGTTTTTAAGAGAAAGGCTTAGCTACATTTACTACAGATGACACAAGTGGCAGTTGGAAAGTTATTTTCTAGAAGAAGAAATTTTCTGTCATAAAATATTTCTATCACAATTCTGATAATCTTCAAGGAATCCCTCAAATGTTCTTTTGAAAGGCAGAAGACAGATTTATTACCATTCTAGAATGTTTTCACATAATTTTTTTGTATAATTGCAGTACAGAAGAAACCTATTATGAGTGATGCAGTTGCAGATGAAGTTTTAATTGACCATATAGTGTGTCATGGGCTTAGTTTTCAATCTTTCATGTTCGATCTTATTCCCATGGTCTCCAATAAATTCCCCCAATTGTTTTAACATAATAAAATTGAGTAGAGAAAGATTGAATCATTGAAAATCTCTTATTTAATGAGATGAATGTTTTTCCTTTCTATGTAAGTAATGTGAAAAGCTGCACAGTTTGTTAGATACTTCAACATCCACATCAACAGTATTTTCTTTCATAGATCCTTAAATATCTGAACTATATAAATCACCTAAAGGGATCTATAACCTGATACCAAGTAAGATATACTATTATTATATGGCTTGAAATTCTAAAAATATATATTTGTATTTCATTGGCATTGTGCCAGACACATTTAAGAAATGTGTTTCTTAAATTGGCATTTAAGAAATGCCAATATTTAAGAAAGACAATGATTTCTTTCATCAAATATTATTTATGAATCACAGGGTGAACAATTAAAGCTGGGTTAGAAGTGGTAAGAAAAACGATAAAGGGATGTGACTGAGTTCAGAAATGACTGGAACCTCACAGTGGTACTTCTTTACATTTTCTATTATTTCATATGAAGTATAATGCTATATCAATAGTCACAAAGACAACATATAAACATCAAATCATTACAGTTAATTCATCCAACATCTCAAATATGTTTTGCTTGTGATTATAAACTTGAGAACTTTTCTTCTGAACATTGCTTACTTTATTATTTTTTACCACATGCAAAGCCCCAAGAAATCATCACTATTATAGAACAAAAACAAATCAATAGAAAAATAACAAGAATATGCAGTAAGTACTTTTATTAAAATTTCATCAAATATCTGGATGGACATTTGAAAGATGAAATTGTTCAAAGTATCAAATGGGAATAAGTAGGAGGCATAGTGACATGAGGGGTTCATGGGAGTGGATGTGCTCAAAGTATAGACAATGCATTTATGAAATCTAGATGAACATGATCAACATCTCCAATAACTTGAGGAATAGGGAACAGTACCACTTTGCTCCTAGTACATTATATCTGAAGCTTACTTTTCATGAAGTTTCATTTTCCCACCTAACTCAGGATGGGTAAATGTCACTTCTGGCGTGTAGAGTATTTTCTTCTCACAGATGTGTCTATACTTCTTTAGCTCCAAATCTAAATGTCTGCATTTAAGAAGAGCTTACCTGGGCTGGAGAGATGGCTCAGTGGTTAAGAGCACTGACTGCTCTTCTGAATGGTCCTGAGTTCAAATCCCAGCAACCACGTGGTGGCTCACAACCATTTGCAGCAAAATCTGACACCCTCTTCTGGAGTGTCTGAAGACAGCTACAGTGTACTCACAGATAATAAATAAATGAATAAATAAATAAATAAATAATAAATAAGTAAATACATCTTTAAAAAAAGAGCTCACCTTCATTATGGTCTAGACTTAAAGATTTTGCTAGAACTTGCAATAATATGCTTTTTGATTACAAATAATTTAGTTTATTTAAAATTTGTTAAAGATATTATTTCTACTAAACTGGAGAATCCATTTGCACAAAATCATTTAGGCACAAAATAAAATCTGAATCTGTCAAATATTTCAAATTAAGTATATTTAATAACTAAAAAGAACATTTTAGAACTATTTGCAATTTTGGAATTTCTTCAAAAGTAGAGTGCCATACACTCTGAATCAAACAAAAAATAATATATAAAACATTAGGAATCACAAAACACAGGTATATTCTGACTTAGGAGTGTATTAGAATAGTGGTATTTTTATGTCATATTATGTAGATGAAATAAAGCAATGAGGGCTTGCATGTTTGCATAAATTTATACATTTTAGTATATGCATCTTTATTTAAAAAATATTTTATTTTTCAGTTTCTGCAGGGCCTCTTGTACATCCTTGTTCCTCAGGCTATAAATCAGAGGGTTGAGCATGGGGATCACCAGGGTATAAAAAAGTGAGGTGATTTTATCCTGATCCAGAGAGTATGCAGAAGCAGGACGAAAATACATGAAGAGAAGTGTTCCCTGAAAAATGGCAACTGCAGTTAAGTGAGAGGCGCAAGTAGAGAAAGCTTTGAACTTCCCATCAATGGATCGGATTTTTAAGACCGATGAGATTATGTAACAATAGGAGACCAGGACACCTGAGATGGTGCTCAGTTCAATGAACCCAAAAATAATAAAGGTGATTAACTCATTGATCTGTGTATCTGAACAAGATAGTAGCAGGATAGGAGGGATGTCACAGAAAAAATGATTAATCTCATTAGATCCACAGAAACATAAACCAAAGGTCATTACAGTGTGTATCACAGTATCTATCATTCCTGCTAGGTAAACTCCAGCTAGGAGTTGGTAGCAAAGTTTACTGGACATTTCTACTGCATACATCAGAGGATTACTAATGGCCTTGTACCTATCAAAGGCCATCACTGCCAGCAGCATGCACTCAGCATCTACAAAGACACAGGTGAAAAAAAATTGCAATGCACAGCCAACAAAAGGAATGTATTTCTGCTTGACCATTAGGTCCACCAGCATCTTTGGTCCAACTGCTGTGGAATAACAGAGATCTGAGAAAGAGAGATGACTGAGGAAGAAGTACATTGGTGTGTGAAGCTGGGGGTCCAATTTAATCAAAACAATCATTCCAATATTTGCCACAAGAATAATGAGATAGATGAGAAGAAATACAATGAAGAGAACCACTTTCATGCTAGGGTCATTAGTTATTCCAAGTAAAACAAATTCAGTGTTTGAGGAGCAGTTTCCTTCATCCATTCTTCTTTGTTCTTAGCCTGAATAGAGGCAAAAGCAGTAAAAAAAAAAAAAAAAAAAGACAGACGAGTTTAATCTATCGAACCAAGACAATTGCAATCAGTATTCAGAATCTGATCTAATTTTGCAACATATGTTTTGTATATTCATGAGATAGTCTCAATACAAATCACTTTTTAAATGGCATGATCATTAAAAATTCTTGCAAACATTTAAGTGAACAGTTGACATTTTTATCTTAACTAATAAATAATTCCTGACAGATATTTTTATGCTTATCCTAAGGCTGTAGAATTGAGAAGCCTAGCATTAGTTATCAGATCACAATTCCCATGAAACAAACAATAAAAATGTACATGAAGTCCAAAAATATAAAAAAAATCCAAAAATTCAACTAAAGGATCATACTTATAATGCTGATAGTCATAGTTTAACCTCTCATGATCGCATCAAATACAAATAAATTAATGGAAATTGCTATATTATGTTTGTGCTACATTTCACTATTCCACTAAATTGTTTGTCACTTTTTATCACTCATTGCTTTTATGATCTGAAGGCAGAAATTAGCAGATTCCAAACTCTAAGTTCACATAAAAGAATATTATCAAGCCTATGTAAAACAGTTACATAGTTCCTTTCTATCATTGGTATATCAATAACCTGACGATATCTATAAATATTAGGTGCTTCTGAAGTATACATTTTCTGTTTCTTGTGTTACTCTTTGCTTTTATAGGTATATGTCAGAAAGTGCTTGTTCATGTACATTGATAAATTAGATTTTTCTATACTAAATCTTATGGCATATGGTTCTAATGGAACTTACATAGCTTTTGATTTGTAATGTTTTTATTTTATTAGTATTTGACCAAAAATTGGGGAAAATCACTTCAGATTTCTTTTCATATCACTTTCAGAGTTATTTTACAAAAAAAATGTGATTACTAAATGAATCATAAAAACCTTTATAAAATTACATAAGTGGCAAATGAAGGCAGTTAAAATCATATGAGTATAGCAAGAAGACCCAATCGCCATTAGATTTTAGTCTGTATTTAACTGAAAATAAGGTATACTATTGTTCTTTGGCATAGTCCTCAGAATTTGATTACGCAGAACTTGATTACTTGATTAAAGAAAGATATATTTTCCTGTATTGTATGAAGGAAGAAGTTGAGAAACTTACCTCAATTATTTATTCTGCCCTTATCTCCAGTACCTGGACAATATGCCCATCACACTGTTTTATTTTCTGTCATGTAATTGCCTTTTAAGTATGTTAGAGTCTGTGTTCATTGTTCATTTTGTAAGCAAGATTAATGAGATTTCCATCTCAGCTTTTTCTCTGAGGAATACAGCCAGAGCTGTGATCAAGACATAACTTTTAATTCTGTATCCTTGTTAATAAATGGATGCACATCAGATGCTATTCAGAGATTATTCATGGGATGTATAACATTTAGTAAAGCCAAACATCCAATAATCAAGCTGAAATTATATTCTCTTCTAATAATGGCAGTATTTTCTTTGTTTTCTATCTCATTTCCTTGCTTTCTGCAACAAACTCTACTCCGGTCATCATAAGCAATGGTCTTCTCATTAAAGGTTTTTCTCTTATCTCACAACTCCACATAGCACGTCATCATTTTTATAAAAATGATTCATCTGCATTTATTACTTTTTGTATGGCCAAAGGAGTGGGTCTTGTTTGAGTTCCTCTTCATGGAATATAGGTGTGGCTATATAGATTTATCTACAAATAATAGATCAGTAAAACTATCATGTTAAATATTTTAGAATAAGAATAAAAATTGTGTGAGGTAAAATGATGACTTTATATTAAAAATATATGTGTAAAATACATTCAAGAAAAATGCTGAGTGCAATTCATTAACCAAATAATTTATTTGTTCTTACTTAAATCAATGATTTGAAAATTAGGAAAAATCAGAAATGTGATATTTCTTGGGTATTCAAAAATATACTCTTCAATTATTAGTATGACATTATACACTCTCAGTGTGGACTTAATATTTTCATATCTATGTCATTGCATTCTTATTTGGATAGAGATCAAAATACTAAATTTATATTTTGTTACATAAGGTATTCTGATCATTTTCTCCCATATAGCATATTCTCTATCAGCTTCTCTTCCCTCAGAAAAGGGCATTTGAGGATAAAATTGGTGAATCATAAAACAGATTAGAGGTGTGTATGGTAACAGTATTGATGTGTTATTACATAATATTTAGTATAGTTATATCATAGAATTGAAAATCTATCATTTTTTTCCAGTGAAGATATGAGATCTAAAAGCAATAAAACTGTTCAGGAATCCTATGCCAAAGGTGTTTGCTTAATTACAACCACCAAATATCATTATAGTCCTAATTCAATAGTTATCATAGATGATGCAAATAAACAAACACTCAAAACAAAAATAAGCATAAAACAATCATGACTACAGGAAAAAAATCTTAAGTATTATTATGAAACATTTTACTATATACTGCACTCCCTATTGCGGACTGTTTTGTTAAAAGGGAATGGAAACATAGCTCACATCCCAACTCTGTTACTGTGCAAAACTGAACCAGTCATTGGAATGAGGAGGGACATTTTGAAATGCAACAAATTGAACTCTAAAATTGTGTTTTATCTTACCTGAATACTTCAGTTTCCTTATCCTGGGTTTATAATGTTATGTCTTGCTACACAATTATTAAGAGAACACTAAATAACATAATTGCCTTGATAATGTACAATATAGCATCTGTGGAGAGAGCTCCCAGAATAGCTGCTTTGCAAGGTAGAGTGCATTTCAGGATACCCATGTGTACTGTGTTATAATTCATGATAGTGCATCCATTTACATCTTGTTTTAAAATTAGTTTACATTTAGTAATTGTAAGTAGAAAGCTTCTATACAAAAAGCATAAAACTGACCAGCATAAACTGCTGTGTCACACAAATCATACAGAGAATACCATTTACAGAATACTTATTAAATAATAAATATCCATGTAGCTTTTCAAACATCCTTAATTCTAGATTTTTACCCCCAAGAACCATGGCTACTTTGCAAATTCCCCTCCTCTCTTTCATTCCATCTACATCTGGCCCATCCTATTTTCCATCTCCAAATTAATAACATATTGTGTTTTTCCATATCCTCCCTTAAAATATGTCTCTTTTCCACCCATTATACCTTTGGGATTCCCTGGATTCTATAGATATCCTTAGCTAAAGAAAAACAAACAAAAACACTAAATATGTGACTCTCCAGAGCAATATCCACCTGTAAGGTTTTTTCCATTAATTTATTTTATTCATTTTATATCCTGACTGCTGTCACCCCTCCTTTCATCCCCTACCCCTTTCCCTCTGAGAGGGTGGGCACATTGTCCCCCCCTTGGGTATCCCCCACACTGGAGCATTAAGCCTCTTCATGGTTAGAGGCATACTCTCCTATTGAAGCCAGACAAAGGAGCCCAGTTTGGGACAGCCCCTGTGGCTTTAGTTGTGGAAGCAATATGAAGACTGGGCTGCACACCTGCTGGGCATCTCAAGTCCAGCTCATGTATGGTCTTTGGTTGGTGGCTCAGTCTCTGAGAGGTCCCAAATTAGTTAACTCTGGCCCAGATTAGTTAACTCTGTTGATCTTCATGTGGAGTTCTTATCTCCTTGTGTCCCTCCACACTTTGCCCAACTCTTCCATAGTAGTACCCAGATCCATCCAATGTCTGTCTGTAGGCCTCTGCCTCTGTTTCAGTCTGGTGCTAGGTGGAATATCTCAGAGGCTACTTACACTACCCTTTTTCCTGCAGGGATTGTTGCTTGCCCAAAGAATGGGTCTCAAATGTTGCTGGGTATTATTTGGCCATTCTCTCAGTCTCTACTCCACCTTTTTTCCTAAAGTTTTTAGTACAACCAAAGGGACAAACATGGTATGTATTCATTTATAAGTATATATGAGACATATAATATACACCACCAATACCAATACCAATACCAATACCAATACCAATACCAATACCAATACCAATACCAATACCACACTCCACAGACTCATAGAAGCTAAACAAGAGGCCTAAGTGAGGATGTTTGAATCTTATTTAGAAGGCATAATAAAATAGTCATAGGAGGTAATGAAGAGCAGGAACTGAATGAAAGTGGGATGGGAATAAATGGAGGGGTCAAAATCAAATGTGGGGAGAGAGAAAAGAGAAGTCCAGAGAGCCAGGAGTAGGAGTAGAAGTATGGACCAGGCAAGGTTGGGGGATGGGATATCTCAAGTACCTGCCAGAGACCTGGGATGGGGAAGATCCCAGCAGCCAATGAGAGTGAGCTTAACTATGGGGATATAGAACCTGAAGTGTTCACATTTTGTAGCCGCGCAGGAACTCCCTAATGGAGGGATAAGAACACAAACTCACTCAAAAACCTTTCCATGCCTAAGTTCTAATATTTTTATTTCCTAAAATGAAGTAGTGGGATGAGAGCTGTACCCAAGCTGTGCTACTGCGTACCTTGGGCTGAGTCAAGATCATTTTGTTCTTTGCTTAAATGATCTCTAGGCCTAAGCCTAGAAGCTCTAGCTTCCATAAAATCGAGTCTTCCAAGATGACTGATTCAGTCCAGCTTTTCACAAATTCTGACTGAATTGGTCTTCCTGGCCTCATACTAACTTTGGCAATATGTTCTAAACTTCTAGCCCCTCTCAATTTTACCTTCATTTGTGTCAAGGTTGATTTTTCTATAACCTATTTCTGGAAAACTGTCCTGTTAAAACTGTTGTACACATAACTCATACCATACCACACAACAACATGTTTTTCTCTCTCACTGCTCTTAGTTACTCTGGATTCCTCTTCTCTTCTCACATTGTTGGGTATATCTTATCTCTGACTCATTCTGTCAAATTCATCATTTTTCTATACTTCAATTATATATTGCTTTCAAACTTCCTTCTACAAAGTAAACTTATATTTATTGTTAAGGATTAAAGGCAAACCAGCTAGATTATATCTTTGGGTGTGATTCCTTGCCAAAGCAGCCATGTTGATAGATTAAAATTTCTCTAAAATAAGCAAAGAACCATTGAATATAGGTACCCTTTATTATGCATTCATCCATTGATAGGCAATTAGTACAGCTTTCACAGTTCTAAATTTAAGGGATAGGAGTTAATACAGAGACCCTCAATAGTTAAAAATAGAGAAGTGTCTGTAGGATGTTCACCCATAAATGGAGTATCCATATCATATCTACTAATCCCAAGACTCAGGGAACATAGGGTAAGAGAAGCCAAAGGATTGTAAGAATCAGAGGGAGAGGGGAACTGCTGTGAAATGATATTTGCTGGGAATTTAGGGTGGATGGGTGGAGGAAAATCCTCATAGAATTGGAGGGAGGGAGGATGGGATAGGGGGTTTCCAGGAGCGGGGGAAACAGGGAAATGGGATAACATTTGAAATGTAAATAAAGAAAACATTCAATAAAAATAATAATTAACATCAACAACAAAAGAATTCACAACCCATATTGGTCCCTTCCTATACAATATTCATTATGTTAAGATTCAAGCAAGGCTGGTTGTGTGAATCTCAATGTTCCACCCTTGGCTGTGTTACTTTATTCCGTTGATGGCTGATGAGTGAAGAACTGGATGTTTGCTTTAGTATTGTTACCTCTTATAATTTAAAGTGTTTTCAATTGATAACTCTATATGAACTTGAGCAATGCTAAATGGTCTAAGTGGATTAAAAATGATGGAACTGGAGAGTTCCTGAGTGAGGTAACCCAATCACAAAGAACACTCATGGTATGCACTCACTGATTAGTGGACATTACCCTAGAAGCTTGAAATACCCAAGACACATATCAAATGATGTTCAAGAAGTAGGTAGAACAAAGTATGGATTCTTGGGTCCTTTGTAGAAAGGGGAAAATACCCACAGAAGGAGATACAACGACAAAAGTTTGAGCAGAGTCTGAGGGAAAGACCCTCCAGAGACTACCCATCCCAGGGATGCATCCTATATATAGTTACAAATTCCAGACATTATTGTGGATGCCCACAAGTGCTGGCTGATCAGAGCAAGATATAGCTATCACCTGGGATATCTCCTAGTGCATGACAAATACAGAGGGGGACATTCTCAACCAGCCATTGAACTGAGCACAGGGTCCCCAGTGGGGGAGCTAGAGAAAGCACCCAAGGAGCTGAAGGGGTTTGCAGCACCACAGGGGAAACCACTGTTTGTCACCACAGTGACAACAGTATGAGTCACCCAGTACTCCCAACGCTCCCAGGGACAAAACCATCAACCAAAAAGTACACATGGAGTTACCCATGGCTCCATATACATCGGCAGCAGAGGATGGTCTTGTTAGACACCAAATGGGGGAGAGGCCCTTGGTCCTGGAAAGACTTGATGATGTAGTGTAGAGGAATACCAGGACAAGGAAGAGGGGGAGGGTTGATTGGGGAAGGGGAGATGGCTTATGGGATTTTCTGGGGATGGGGAACCAGGAAAAGGGACAACATTTGAAATTTAAATAAAGAATACACCTAATAAAAAATAAAAATATAAAAAGAGTATCTGAACTTTGGAGGAGCTGTAAGGGAGAGAAAATTTGAAGGAGTAGGAGAGTAGGAGAGAAGCAAGAGTTTTATTTTTTGGTTGGGGTCGACCTTCAATTAGTCTCTCAAGGTGGGTTACTAGAGTGGCTATTACAAGCAGCTTTTATACTTTTTAGGGGCATAGGTTACATCAGCAAGGTTATAGTTTAAACGTATTGGCTGAGCATATAGATGTTTAAATCTTTTGGCTAGCAAGAGTGCATACATTTGAACTCTACCTGGGACTTTCCAGAGGGTCATGTAACTATCAGTCAGCACATTCTGAGAAATTTTTACTCAAGAATGTTCCAGTGGGTGGAGAAAGGGACCTGGCCTAGCCCTGACCTGAGGTGGGAAGCTGCAACTTGGCCTAGCCTTGACTGGAGTTAGGTGGGTGTAAGGCTGGCAAAAGCCCCCAGGGCCCTTCATTTCCCCTTTTTTTCTTGTATAAGCTCCAATCTTGGAACTACACTAAGGAGTCACTGCTAACTAACTCATATTCTTCAGGTCCTATCCTTAGGGTCTCATTTTTGGCTTAGGACCATCAGCTGCACTGCTCCTTTTCTCTCTTTTATGAAGGCTATAAGCTCTTTCAATATGCATGTCCAAAGGTCAGCAATAGCAGGAGAGCAATTAGGGGTCCTAACAAGATGGATATGAGGGTGGTTAGCCAAGGGGAGGAGTTAAACTAAGACTCAAACTTGCCCTGACTCTGTTCTGTTCCTCTCCTCTGCTTAACTAGCCCTTCTCTCAGCTTGGCCATTGAATCTTCAACTAACTATCCCCAGAATGGTCTCCAGTATGTGCTTCCTGATGTTTAACATCCCCAGGTAGCACAGAAAAAGTGGTTGCCCTCTAAAGACTGATGGGCCTGCTGCTGGCTTCTCCCATCTCTGGGGCACACATATATGGGGATTTTCTCACATAACTACATTACTAAATTTCAGGTGTCTGCACCCTAGGCCCCACCCTCCAAGGCTGCTTCTGAGACATGGTTTAGGTTTGCAAGTCTCTCATCTCCCACATCCAGGAAATTCCTCCCGCTGTGTCTCTAGGGTTGGCTATCCCAGGTGTCAAAGCCTGCCACTAACATACAAAGAAAAAAGACAAGGTCCAGCCACCAGGTATAAAACAGGTGTTCCACTGTAGTGGAACAAACTACATCTGCAGTGGCTGAGAGTACTTGCCAAGTCACTTTGGTAGAGTTGTGGGGGGCGTGCTGAGGCTCAGTGTGGGAAGGAAGATACACCATAGCCATCTCATGGTTTCTCTAGCCTGCTGAAGGGCAGGTAATCTTGAGCTTGAGAGGGTTTCTCAGGTGTCTGGCTGCCATCCAGTTGGCATCAGGTGCAGGTGTTTGTCTGACATGAGATATATGAACCCAGGCAGTTACTTCATATACTTTAATGGAGGTCAGGGTGGTCAACAACACCAGGAACAGCCCTTTCCACTTTGCTTCTAAGTTTTCATCACAATGTCTTTTAACATATACCAAGTCTCCAACTTGGTACTTATATGGAGCCTCTGGGGTACCTGCATTATACAGGACACTAAGTGTAAGCCATAATTCCTGGTGCCTGATCTGGAAAGCTTGCAATCAATCCATAAGATCCTTGTCAGCCTAAAAAGTCACCGAGTGAGAGTGGGTGTCAGGTGCCAGGGTCAAGGTAGTGGAGGTCCCATACAGGATCTCAAAAGGGGTCAGGTTAAAATGGTAGAGGATGTTCTGGTCTCAGAACAGGGCCTGAGGAAAAAGCACCACCCAGACAGTGCCAATCTTCAAGGACAATTTAGTTAAGGTCTCTTTACGGTTCTGTTCATTCTTTCTACCTGCCATGAGCTCTGGGGATGGTACGTACAATGGAGCTTCCAATTAGTCCCCAATATCTCTGCCAATCCCTGACTTACCTTAGAAACAAAAGCAGGACCTTTATCAGATGCAATTACCTTGGGCACTCTGAACTTCAGGAAGATTTCTTCTAATATGTTCTTGGTTACCACGGTAGCTATTTCCTGCTTGGTGAGGAAATCCTCAACCCATCCAGAGAATGTATCTACAAACACTAGAAGTTATTTGTAATCATATTTTCCTGGCTTAACTTCTGTAAAATCAACCTCTCAATACACTCCAGGCTGTTCTCCCCTAGGTCTTTCGCCCTGTTTACTCTTGGCTGCATAAGCATTCACTTGCCAGCATACTTTACACTGTTCTACCGTATCTCTGGCTAAAGCCCTGATACTGTGTCATGCTGTTTACAGACAATTCACCCCTGCCATGTGTACAGAAACCAGGTTATAGCAAGATTTCGTAGGCTCCCACTGATACTGTATTTAAAAGGAACAGAGCCCTCCTGGTACATTTGCCACTGCAATTGGCAGCCCCAGACCAGAGTCTTTCCAGCCTGCACTGTGCTTGTGAGCTAAAAATGAAAACAAAAGACTGACAAACACTTCCAAGTAGGCACCTCTTGTCAAGCTTGGCTTTTTTCCTCCAATCAGTCTAGTTTGTGGTTGCTCTGGGGTCTCCTCAAATACCCTGACCCTCTGTCAGTGGTACTTACTTCAAGATGCCCCCAAATGAGACACTGAGATGCAGATCAATGCAAAAGCAAAAGGTTTATTTTCTGGTGCATTGGAGTTGACCTTTAATTAGTCCCTCAAAGAAGGTTACTAGAAGGTGACCATTTTGTTATAATATGTGTAAAACTGAACCAAGGACACTAATTATTCATCTTACTTTATTACCATTGTCTACTTTTTTGCGACTATTAGAAGTAATGGGTTTATTTTAATTCCAATTTTCTTTCAACAGCTTGCTTGGCTCCAAAAATGTCCGTCCTTTCCAGATATATATATATATATATATATATATATATATATATATATATATATATATATTTTTAAAACATTCTGACCACAGTTTTTCCTTCCCCTTCTCCTCCCCATTCCCTCTTTCCCAATTTTCCTGCCTTCTCCTGTATACTCCTCTTCTGTTATTCTTCAGAAAATGGCCAGCCATATTGGATATCAGTTAGCCATGGCATATCAAGTCACAGTATGACTCAGCACCTCTTCTTCTATTAATGCTAGACTAGGTTACCCAGTAGGGTAAAAAGGTCCGAAAAGCAGAAAACAGTGTCAGGGACATCCCCTGCTCCTGCTTCTAAGAATCCCACAAGAAAACCAAGCAACTCATCTGTAACATGTACAAAGCATGTCCTAGAACAGGCCTCTTGGTAGGCTGTTCAGTCTCTGTGAGCCCCTATGGGCTCAGGTTAGTTGATTCTGTAGGTTTTCTCGTAGTGTTCTTGACCTCTCTGGCTCCTGCAAACCTTCCTCTCACTCTCCTGTGTGAGAGGCATTCCCCAAGCTCAGCCTAATGGTTGCCTGTGGGTCTCTGTATATGTTTCTATAAGTTGCTGTGTGAAGCCTTTTTGATGACAATTGGCTCCAGCAACAGTGTCTGAGTATGGTATGTGCAGATGGGATGATTCCCTAGGTGGGGTAGTCTCTAGATGACTTTTCCTTCAGACTGTTCCATTTTTTGTCCCTGTATTTCCTTTGGACAAGAACATTTTTGGGTTAAAAATTTTAAGATGGGTATGTGGTCCCATCCCTGAAGTGGGGGCCATTCCTATCTACAAGAGGTGGTCTCCCCTTTGGTATGGATTTTGGCCAAAGTCATCTCAGTTGAGTCCTAGGAGCCTCTTCCTTCCCTGGCATCAGGGACTTTTAGTGCTATCCCCAGTTCCCTATGTCCCATGATACATATTTCTATTTGATTTCCTGACCCTCTGTACTTCTCTTCTGCCCTTTCCAGTATCTTATCCTGCCCCACTTTTTTCCCCTCCCCTTTCTCTCTTCCTCCCAGATCCCTCTCTCCCTCTACCTCTTCTGATTATTTTGTTTCCCCTTCTATGTAGGATTAAAGCATCCACACTTTGTTCTTCCTTCTTCTTAAGGTCCCTGTAGTTATGAAGAAGATTCTGTTATGCATATACCTGAGTGTTCCATATTCTTGTTAAGGTCATATTTGTTGTATTCAGCACCAAGAGCCAAAGTCAGCACTGACACTCATTTTCTGATATTTACTAATATTGTTGCACCTAGACAATGAAATTTAACAGTCACTATTTGATTTAAAAAGAAAAAGACTGGTTTTAAAAATTAAGAGTGAAATTAAATGATTGTATCTGGATGATGTTTTAGATACACTCAGGCTTCTGATATTCTATATAGCAATTCTGTGGAATGCAAAGTCTACATGTCTTACTTTACCATCTGTCAATCAATTATCTATCTATCTATCTATCTATCTATCTATCTATCTATCTATCTACTATCTGTTTGGTTTGCTTGTATATATCATCTATATCAAGGTGTAATTCAGTTATATTATATCTACCAATATATCTAAGTATCTTTCTTCTTTTATCTCTATGTATCTATGTATGTATGTATGTATGTATGTATGTATGTATGTATGTATCTTTCTATCTATCACCATCTATCATCTATTTACCTATAATATTTACTGACCACTATGAATATATCATATTTCTTTCATCTATGTATCTATCCATGTATATATCTATGTCTCTGTCTATCATTTATCTATCTAGCTATCTAGCTATCTCTCAAATATCTGAAAAGTCCAGGGTCTGCTGACAATCTACATTTGAGGCCTCCATTTTCATCCAGGCAAAACCCACAGAGGAGTGATAAGTATTCCAACCTCCCTACCACATGTCCAACCCCAAATTTGTCTGGTCTATAAGAAAGATGGAGCAGAAACTGAAGATATGGCCAACCAATATCTGGATCAACTTGAAACCCATCCCATGGGCAAGTACCAATCACTGATACTATTAATGATACTCTGTTATGCTTTCAGAGAGTAGCCTAGCATGACTATCCTCTTAGAGGCTCTACGCAGAAGCTGACTGAAACAGATGCAGCTGTCCACAGCCAAACACTGGATGGAGATCTGGGACTCTTATGGAAAAGTTTGGAAAGGAAGATCCTCAAGGGGGCAGGAATTCCAAAGGAAGATCAACAGAGTCAATGAACGTGGACCTCTGAGAATGCTCACAGCCTGAACCACTGTCCAAAGAGCATACACAGGCTGGACCAATGCCCCTGTCACATACATAGCAGATATGCATCTCAGTCTCCATGTGGGTCAATCAACAACTGGAGAGGGTGTTGTCCCTAAAGCTTTTTCCTTGACTATGGAATTCCTTCCACAACAGGATTGTGATGTCTGTCCTCAGTGGGAGAAATGCACATAACTGTGTAGAGAATTGACTTTCCAGGGTAGGGGGATACACAGAGAGGTCCTACATTATCAGAAGAGAAGAGGAGGGGTTATGGTGGGAGGGATTTTGGGAGGGGGAACTGGGAGGGAGAGCAGTGTTTGGGATATAAATAAATGAATAAATAAATATGAAAAACAAAAATAAAATAAATTCTAATACTACTTTATGATAAAAATCCTAGAAAGACTGGAGATACAATCAACATAATTTGGCATAATAAAGTTTACAGAAAGCACATAGAGAGTATCAACTGAAATTGAGATACTAGATGCCCTGCAAGAGAAGAATGGGTAAAAAATATAGTGTATTTACTGAACACAGTATTAGTCAGCCACTAAAATATAACATTTTCAGGCAAATGGGTGGAGCTAGAAACAACCATTCTTTTTTTTTTTCTTTACAGTTAATATTTTATTGGTTATTTTATATATTTACATTTCAAACTATATCCCCCTTCCTGGTTTCTTCTCCACAAACCACCTATACCATTGCCCCTCCACATGCTTTTATGAGGAGACTCATAAACATACCCACCCACCCACTCACTCCTGTCTTACCATCCAATCAATCCCCTATGCTGGAGTATTGAGTCTTCATAGAACCAAAGATTTCTCCTTCCATTGATGACAGATAAGGCCATTTTCTGCTACATATGCAGATGGAGCTATGGGTCCCTCCATATGTATTCTTTGGTTGGTAGTTTAGTCCCTGGGAGCTCTGGGGTTCTAGTTGATTGATAATGTTGTTCTTCCTATGGAGTTGCAAACCCCTTCAGCACCTTCAGTTCTTCATCTGGGACTTTCTATTGCCTACCTCCAGTTTCCCATTCCCCTTTGCTACACGCCTCTTTTCAATTTCCTGACCCTCTGTACATCTCCCCAACTCCTCCCACACCTGATCCGACCCCATTTTCCCCCTTTCCTTCTCTCTTCCTCCAAAGTCCCTCCTACCCTCTACCTTTCACTATTATTTTGTTCTTCCATTTAAGTATGATTGAAGCATCAACACTTTGGTCTTCCTTCTTGAGCTTCATATGGTCTGTGAGTTGCATTGTGACTATTCTGAATATTTT
The DNA here is from genome assembly GCA_964023405.1 of Apodemus agrarius. Lineage (NCBI taxonomy): Eukaryota > Metazoa > Chordata > Mammalia > Rodentia > Muridae > Apodemus > Apodemus agrarius. Next base: position 95,984,702 of record OZ030008.1, on the reverse strand, counting down.
CCTAATATTCACTTATCAGTGAGTACATACCATGCTTATTCTTTTGTGACTGAGTTACCTCACTCAAAGAATTCTCAGTTGAGGAATCTTGAGTGGTCAAGAAGATTCAACATCCTTAGTCATCAGGAAAATGCAAATCTAAATGAGCCTGTGATTCCATTTCATACCATTTTGAGTGACTAATATCAAAAACTCAGGTAACAGCAGATTCTGGCAAGGATGTAGAGAAAGAGGAAAACTCCTCCATTGCTGGAGGGATTACAAGCTGGTACAACCACCCTGGAAATCAGTCTGGTGGTTCCTCAGAAAATTGAACATAGTACTACCTGAGAACCCAGCTATACCACTCCTGGGCATAGGATGCACCAACATACAACAAGGACACATGCTCCACTATGTTTGTAGCAGCCTTATTTATAATAGCCAGAAGCTGGAAACAAACCAGATGTCCCTCAACAGAGGAATGGATACAGAAAATGTGGTGCACAATGGTGGACTATTTAGCTATTTAAAACAATGACTTAATGAAATTTGCAGGGAAATTGAACTAGAAACAACCACTCATATTTTTTTGCAAGACAATATCATTTATTGCTTATTTTATGTATTTGCATTTCAAATGTTATACACCGCCTGGTTCCCCTGCCAGAACCCTCCTCTCCTATCCCCTTGTCTGTTTCTATGAGGATGTTACCCTCTTGCCCACTTCCAGCTCCCCACCTTGGCATTCCCCTACACTGGGGAATTGAGCCTTCACAGAACCAAGGACTTCCCCTCCTATGGATGCCAGACAATGCCATCCTGTTACATATGCAGCTGGACCCAAGGGTCCCTTCTTTTTTTTTTTTAATTTTTATTTTCTATATTCAATGTTTACATTCCAAAGGCTTTCCCCTTTCCCAGTTCCCCCCTCCCTATATCCCATAGGTCCTCTCCCCCCCAACTATTCCCCAATCATTCCCCCTCCCCCCACAGTTTCTCTACAAAGCTAGATCCAATCTTTCCAAGCCCAGGTCCTCTCCTTTCTTCTTGGGAATCATTTGACTTGCTAATTGTGCCTTGAGTATTTAGGGCTTCTGGGCTCATTAATATCCACTTATCAGTGATTGCATTTCATGTGTATTCTTTTGTGATTGGGTTAGCTCACTCAGGATGATATTTTCCAGGTCTAACCATTTGCCTACAAATTGTATGAATTCATTATTTTTAATTGCTGAGTAGTATTCCATTGTATAAATATACCACATTTTCTGTATCCATTCCTCCTTTGAGGGATATTTGGGCTCCTTCCAATTTCTGGCTATTATAAACAAGACTGCTATAAACATAGTGGAGCATGTGTCTTTATTGTATGCAGGGGAATCCTCTGGGTATATGCCCAGGAGTGGTATGCCAGGGTCCTCTGGAAGTGACATGCCCAATTTTCTGAGGAACTGCCACACTGATTTCCAGAGCGGTCTTACCATTTTGCAATCCCACCAACAGTGGAGGAGTGTTCCTCTTTCTCCACATCCTCGCCAGCATTTGTTGTCTCTTGAGTTTTTAATCTTAGCCATTCTGACTGGTGTGAGGTGGAATCTCAGGGTTGTTTTGATTTGCATTTCTCTGATGTCTAATGATGTTGAACATCTCTTAAGGTGTTTCTCAGCCATCCAAATTTCTTCTGGTGAAAATTCTTTGTTTAGCTCTGTACCCCATTTTTTGATAGGGTTATTTGGTTCTTTAGGGTCTAACTTCTTGAGTTCTTTGTATATATTGGATGTTAGCCCTCTGTCGGATGTGGGGTTGGTGAAGATCTTTTCCCACTTTGTTGGTTGCTGTTTTGTCCTTCTGACAGTGTCCTTTGCCTTGCAGAAACTTTGTAATTTTATGAGGTCCCATTTGTCAATTCTTGATCTTAGAGCATAAGCTATTGGTGTTCTGTTCAGGAACTTTCCCCCTGTGCCTATGTCCTCCAGGGTCTTCCCAAGTTTTTTTCCTAATAGTTTCAGTGTGTCTGGTTTTATGTGGAGGTCCTTGATCCACTTGGAGTTGATCTTAGTGCAAGGAGATAAGAGTGGGTCAATTCGCATTCTTCTGCATGTTGACCTCCAGTTGAACCAGCACCATTTGTTGAAAAGACTATCTTTTTTCCACTGGATGGTTGTGGCTCCTTTATGAAAGATCAAGTGACCATAAGTCTGTGGGTTAATTTCTCGGTCTTCAATCCTATTCCATTGATCCACTTGCCTGTTGCTGTACCAATACCATGCAGTTTTTAACACAATTGCTCTGTAGTACTGTTTAAGGTCAGGGATATTGATTCCCCAAGAAGTCCTTTCAGTTCTTGCTGGCCAAAGGGAAAATCCACCAAGGGTCCCTTCTTATGTACTCTGGTTGGTGGCTTAATCCCTTGTAGCTCTGGAGGGTCTCATTGGTTGATATAGTTGTTCTTCCTCTGGGGTTGTAAACCTGTTCAGGTCCTTCAGTCCTTTCTCTAACTTCAGACATGGAGAGATAAATATGATTAGTGAGTTACCCATCCATCCTCAGAGAAACTTTCTGCTGTGAAAATGGGAATGCATATAGTGCCGCATAATAAGACATTAGGCAAAGAGTAGAAAACCTTGGAACATTCAGTCCTAAATGAGATGTCTCCATCAAATCTCTTCCTTCTAGAATTAAGGAATCTGCAAAGTAGAGTTGGAAAGAATATTAGAGACAGAAAGGATTTAGAACACCATGTAAAACAACACTTCCTGATACAACAGGATTGACGCACATATGAACTCAAAGAGAAAGAAGCAGCATCTGTGGAGAAATATACAGAATTGTAGCAGATCATCTACTAGAGCTGAAAGAAGTAGAAATATTCTTACACTGAAGTCAAAATCTATTACCAATTGATATCTACTTACAAATGAATTTTTTTTGTCAAAGGGAGTATTAAAGGGAAACTAACTACTATTATGTATATGCTGTATACCCAGCAGAACATGAATTCAAAAACATCTTTGGATAATATAGATTCTTCGTCTCATAATGTCCTATTGGGAATTTTTCTATATTACATTCTTTCTTGTTTATTTATTTACATAATTTTATTAAACAATTTATTTATTTATATACCAAATATTGCCCCCTCCTTGTTCCCTATCTAAAAAATTCTCATTCCCCCCCATTGCCCTTTTCTCTCTGAGAGAGTGTTTTTCCACCCCCTCTCATGCATCCCCCTTTCCTGAGGAATCAAGTCTCTACAAGATTAAACCCAAAATCTCACATTTAGCTTAATAAGGCAGCCCATTGTTATGTATGTGCTAGGGTCCTCAGACAAGCCTATTTATACCTTTTGTATGGTAGCTTAGTCTCTGGGAGATCCCAGGGGTGCAGGTCAGTTGGCACTTTTTGTCTTTCTATGGGGTTGCCATCCCCTTCAGCTCTTTAAATTCTTCTACTAAATCTTCCATAAGGGTCCCTGAGGTCAGTCCTAAGGTTGTCTGTAAGTGTCTGAATCTGTCTGTCTTGCTTATAGAGCCTTTTGGAGGACAGCCATGCTAGCCTCCAGTCTGTAAGAAAAGCATAGCATCAGTAATAGTGTCAAGGCTTGGTGCCTTCCCATGGGATCAATCCCAAGTTGGACTGTTCACTGGACAGCCTTTCCTTAAGACTCTAGGTCATTTTTGTCCCTACGTTTCTTTTACACAGAAACAATTTTGGGTCAAAAATCCAGACGGTCAGTTGGTGTCCCCATCTCTCCACTGGGGACCTTGTCTAAATATTGGATATTTTCAGTTTCCATCTCCCCATGTTGGGCACTTCACCTAAGGTTATTCTCATTGAGTCCTTGGAGCCTATCACATCCCAGGTCTCTGGGACTTTCTCAAGGTTCCCCAACTCTTTACCTCTTGCAACCATATATTTCCATTCACACTTCTGGACCTCTGAGCTTCTCTCCTGTCTCTCCCCATACCTGATCCTATATTTCTTGTCTACTCTGTCCTCCGCTACATAGGTTTCTCTGTCCTTCTGTTTCCCATGGTTATTTTGGTACCCCTTTAAGTGGGATTGCATGATCTTTACCTGGGCCTTCTTGTTTAACTTCTTTGGTTCTGTGGAATATACAATAGGTATTTTGTACATTTTGGCTAATACCCACTTATTAGTGAGTACATACCATGCGTGTCCTTTTGTGTCTGACTACCTCACTCAGGATATGTTCTAGTTTCATCCATTTGCCTGCAAAATTCATAATGTCCTCATTTTTAGTTGCTGAATAGTATTCCATAGTGTAAACAAACCACATTTTTGGTATCCATTCTTGTTGAGGGACATGTAGGTTGCTTCCAACTTTTGGCTATTATGAATAAGGCTGCTATAAACATAGTGGAACAGATGTCCTTGTGGTATTATGAAACATCTTTTTGATGTAGGCCCAGTAGTAGTATAGCTGGGTCTTAAGGTAGAGGACTATTTTCATTTTTTTTCTAAGGAACCAACAGATTGATTTCCAGAGAGACTGACAAGTTTGCAATCCCACTAATTATGGAGGAGTGTTTCTCTTGCTCCACATCCTCACCAGCATGTGCTGTCACCTGTGCTTTTTTTTTTAAATCTTAGCTATTCTGATTGGTGTAAGGTGGGATCTCAGGGTCATTTTGATGACTAAGAATGTTGAACATTTCCATAATTGCTTCTTGGCCATTTTATATTCTTCTAAGGAATTTTCTATACCCCTTCTTAAATTAAGTTATTTGAGTTTGTTTGTTTTGTTTTGTTTTGTTTTGTTTTGTTTTGTTTTGTGTTTTGGAGTTTAAATTGTTGAGTTCTTTATATATTTTGGATTTTAGCCCTCTATCAGATATAGGGTTAGTGAAGAATTTTCTGTAGGCTCCCATTTTATAAGATTGATGGCGTCCTTTGCCTTACAGAACCTTTTCAGTTTCATGAGGTTCTGTTAAGATATGTTCTCCTGTGCAAATGAGGCTATTTATCAATTTCTTTTCTATTAGATTAAGAATATCTGGTTTTATGTTGAGGTCCTTTATCTACTTGGTCTTGAGCTTTGTGCAGGGTGATACATACAGGTATATTTCATTCTTCTACATTGAGGCATCCAGTTAAAGTAGCATGATCAGTTGAAGATACTTTCTTTTTTTCACTGTATGGTTTTGGCCTCTTTGTCAAAGATCAAGTGTCCATAGGTGTGTGGGTTTATTTCTGTGACTTTGATTCTATTCCACCGATGTACCTTTCTGTCTCTGTATCAAGACCATGTGGTTTTTGTTTTGTTTTGTTTTATCACTATTGCTCTGTAGTACTTTGTTGTCAGGGATGGTGATTTCTCCAGAAGTTCTTTTATTGTTCAGAGTTGTTTTGGCTATCCTGGATTTTTTTATATGAAGGTGAGAATTTCTCTTTTCATTTTGTGAAGAATTGTGTTGGGATTTTTTGGGGATTGCATTCAGTTTATTGAAAGGTTTTGGTATGATGGCCATTTTCACAATGTTAATCCTATAAATCCATGAGCAATGGAGATCTATCTATCTTCTAAGGTCTTCTTTGATATATTTTTTTCAGAAATTTGAAGTCTTGTAATAAATACATTTCACTTGCGTGGTTAGAGTTACACCACAATATTTTATATTATTTATATCTATTGTGATGGATGTTGTTAGAGTGGATCCTCACAGGAAATCAGATGAGGAACATGGAAGTGTAGAACAAGAGGAAAGTGTAATTGGAATATATATGAAAAACATTCTCTATTTGATAAAAGAAATACATAAATTGTAAAGGAAAATGGTGTCTGTTTTATGTGAGCATTCAAAGTAAGGGCATATGTTCTCAGGAAGCTGATTTGCTGTTTTAGCTCTTCAATGACATATCACAGAAAGATGAAGAAGAAAAGTGGGAAGGAGGAACAGGATAACATTTATTTCTATATTGTTACATTTGTATTCAGTAACTTCTTATACTATTTAAAGAGGTACTATTTGTACCTACTAATAAATATATATTTAATTTCTAACCTGTTATAAATATTCAATATCTGTGTTCTGACCTTTTATGACTTTATTTTTCACTTCTGTCGATATTTTTACAGTCTGTGTTGCCAGTACATATTTTAAGAAGCTGAATAACACTAAATACTTGGTTAAGGATGTAATAGTTTTGCATCAGAGAACAACATTTCACTGTGGCTGGAGTAGCAGGAAAGGAAGAAACATGGAGAGACTGTCACTCCAGCCTACAAACATTGAATAGCAGGATCTCTTATTGTGCTTGCTAGTCTTGTGTCAACTTGACATGCAAAATTGAGGTATCTGAATTGAGGAAATAATTGAGAAAATGCCTTCATAAGAACTAGATGTAATATCCACTGCTAGAAATGAGTCCTGCTGGTAAATGTGTTTGATATACCCAGTTGTACTCCAGCGAAGAAAACTAATGTTTCCTTTAGGTGACTGTAAGCTAGAAATAGCTTTTTGGTTAGCAATGACCTCTTGTGCCAACTTGCCTCTCGGTAGTGGGAACCTATCTGTTCTAGAACTGTGTTATTCAGGGAAATAGTTCAACTTTTTTGGCTAACTAGACAAAATATTATATGATAACCTTTAAGCTGATTGCTCCTGAATGGGTAAGAGGACATATGTACAGGTAATACATGTACAGATTTCCAGTACATTGAGACATCAAAGCATAAGTAATTCAAACATAACTTTTTGGTTTGTTAGTAACATTCTTCAGGGTTAGCTATTAATTACTTTTGAGAAATAGAATCTAAGAACCAAATCTTAATTGTACCTTATGAGCAAATTGGAGACACAATACAAAATTTTTACAGGTATGTTAAAAGGAAGACAGGCCTCAAAAATAACCATTCTTTTTTTCTTTTTTATTGAATATAATCTTCATTTACATTTCCAATGGTAAAACCTTTCCCAATTTCCTTCCCTCCCCCAAAACCTCCAACCCCTCCTCCCACCCCCTGCCTCTACATATATGCCCCTCCACCCAACCCACTCCCACCTCACCCCCTTGATTTCCCTTTGTTGGGGGATCTATTGAGCCTTCCCCTGACCAAGGACCACTCCTCCCACTGATGCCCAATAAGGCATCCCTCTACCACATTTTTGGCTGGAACTATGTGTACTTCTTGGTTGATAGTTTAATCCCGGGGAGTCCTGGGATGTCTGGGTGGCAGACATTGTTGTTCTTCCCATATGGCTGTAAACACCTTCAGCTCCTCTGGACCATCCTCCAGCTCCTTCATTGGGGATCCCATGCCCAGACCAATTGTTAACAACTAGCTCAGCATACTTTCTGTGTGAATACTTCCTTAGCTGTAACTCAGGCATTCTGCAAATTTTTTTTAGTGTGTTACCCAACTTTGATTTGCCTTTCCTTTCTTTGGTTGTCTAATTATCCATTAATTACATAATTTAGACCTTATGCTTAGAAGAGAGAATCCAGTGATGTGTAACACTAAGTCATTCTGTGTGAGGAATCTGTATTTCCTTACATAATTCTGTTTTTATGTGATGTTCACTAATGACGATGATTTGGGCTGAAATGAAAAATCTCTGTATAAGAAAAATTCTGCCACGGACCGACTCAGTCAGAACACACACACCCGTGGGGAATCAGGGTCTTTGGTATGCAGGAAGGTACAGGTCCTGCGAATGACAGACAGACACACCAGGTGTAGGTTGAGTCTGAATGCACTTTACTGTTCTGAGGCAGGAACTTTTATACACATTAGTTGGCATTACATTACTGAAGAAAAAAGGTATCCAGTGAGATGTTTACAAAGAATGGTTACCATGAGTATTTGGCACAAGGAAATACAGAATCAATCAGGTATGATCTTCAGAGAACACCTACAAAGCATTACGTCCCTTGATCAGTGTAGCTGTAGTCAATGATAAATTAGTAATTCAAAAGTTCTTGAGAACACTTAGTTATACCACTAGGTCTATTGTTAGTGTAGTCTTTGTCTAATATCCTGCTTCCTTCTTGTGAGATTCTTTTAGGCTCACTTTGAAACTTTACTTAACTAATGCTTTCCATGTCAGAGTGTCAATGCCACCCAGCCATACAAATGCATATATTGTTGGGAGGTTAATTCTTTAATGTATTTAGGTAATAACTGTATAGCTGATCAAAAGGCAAAGCAATGGATCTCTAGAAGATAAATCATGGCTAGTGCTGTAGCTCAAAGAATGAACTCTCGTTAGCTTTAAACGCCTGGGTGCTCACAGCTCTTGCTGCCAAGAACAATTTGTAAGTAAAGAAACAGGTTAAAGAAAGTCAAACAGGCAAGGTTTGCCATGAGAAATTCAGCTCAGTACTATCTCTGGCCAAGGAGGCCCACAGCGACTTCCATCTTGGACAGCCTTGCTATACAAGACTTTTCCCAGTAAATATCACACAGCTTCCGCCGGGATTGCAGCTTGGCTGTGCGAAATTACGGTGTCCAAGAGGTTCATGTGAAAATTCCCTCAGTGAGGGAAAAGTAGAAAGTTGGAATCTCACTCAGCTCTGTGTTCAACATACTATTTTAACAGGGGTGAAATAGTTATTTAATAAAACCATGAGTAATATAAAGAGAGATCTAGATGAAAGGCATCTTCATAATTAATTATTGAAGGGGCCTTACATAGTCCCTTGTTGTTCTGGGCTGGTGGTCCTGGATGCTCTAAAAAATCAGGATGAGCAACCCATAGGAATCAAACCAGTAAGGAACATAGCTCCTTGGCTTCTTCCTTAGCTCCTGCCTCCAGAACTGTTCCTGTCCTGACTTCCAGACAAATAGTAATGAGAAAGTATAAGCTAAACAAACCTTTTTTCCTAAGTTGCTTTCTGATTGTAATTTTTGTTATAACAATAGATACCCTAACTAAGATATGTATTTTTTTCTTAAAGAAAACTCTAGCATGGACATGTTGAGACTATTTTTTATTAGATATATTCTTTATTCACATTTCAAATGATTTCCCTTTTCCTGATTCCCCCCTTCCAGAAAGTCCCATAAGCCCTCTCATCTTCCCCTGATCCCCAATCAACCCCCTACCACTGCTGCATCATGCCTTTCCAGGACCAGGGGCCTCTCCTTCCTTCTTCTTGAACATCATTTGATATGTGAATTGTGTCTTGGGTATTCTGAGCTTCTGGGCTAATTTCTTAATTATGTACTCTACCACACAGGCATATAAAGTTTATAGTACCCATTTTTATTCCATAAATATATAAACATAGCCCTTGAATTATCTACCTGGTTTTTGAATAAATTTAGAGTATACACATACAGAAAATGTAATAAATCACATTATAGTATATTTAAAACTGAAGAGCACAATAGAAATACTATAAAGTTGAATTGGTAATAAAAACTTCCCAACATGAAAATTAAATATTAGCAAAATACTCTAATATAGTAGGATATATTTAGAAACTGAAGCAATAAATTATTATTAGGGTATGCTACATAAATTTAGACTATTGTACAAACCAATGTTATTCTTGGGAATTCTGGCATACAAAATAGCTGTCATAAATGCATGTGTGTACATGTAAGATATTCTTAAAGCCACCTTTTACTTCTGAGCCTCACCAGGGCTTCTTTTACATCTTTGTTCCGTAGACTGTAAATCAGAGGGTTTATCATAGGAATAATGAGGAGGTAAAAGACTGATGTCATTTTATCTTGGTCTAGAGAATAGGCAGAACTTGGTCTGAAATACATGAAGAGCATGGTCCCCTGGAAAATCCCAACTGTAGTCAGGTGAGAGGCACAGGTGGAGAAAGCTTTGAACCATCCACCAGTAGAACTAATCTTTAAGACAGATGAGATGATGTAACAGTAAGATACAAGAACTCCTGAGATTGTGCTTAGTTCAATGAAACCAAAAAGTGCAAATAATACCAGTTCATTGACATATGTATCAGAACATGAAAGAAGTAAGACTGGAGGTAAATCACAAAAGAAATGATTGATCTGAGTAGAGTGGCAGAAACATAAGCTGAATGCCAATGAGGTATGTATGAAACCATCTATAGTTCCCAACAGATAGATTCCAGCTAAGAACTGGTAACAAACTCTACTAGACATATCCACAGCATACATCAGGGGGTTGCTGATGGCCTTGTACCTATCAAAGGCCATCACTGCGAGCAGCATGCATTCAACATCTATAAAGATAGAGACAATCAGGAGTTGGAGAAAACAACCAACAAAAGAAATTGGATTATTATCTTCAAGAAGGTCTGATAGCATCCTGGGTCCAACTGCAGTGGAATAGCACAGATCAGAGAAAGACAGGTGGCTGAGGAAGAAGTACATGGGTGTGTGAAGCTGGGGATCCATTCTGATCAATGTGATCATTCCTAGATTTGTCAGAAGAATAGTGAAGTAAACAATTAGAAACACCATGAACAAAGCTACTTTCATCTCAGGCTTGTTGGTAATTCCCAACAGAAGAAATTCAGGCACAGATGAGCAGTTTCTCTTGTCCATTCTTCTCTCTTCATGATCTAAATAGTAACAAAATTAGTAAGTCAATGGTCTGTTATTGCTTGATATTCTTCTGGCTATATAATAAAGAAATTAATTACATTCTTAGGAATCGACTAGGCACATAGGCAAATGAAGAAAATGAATAACATAAATTACAGTTGTAATGTGGTATGATAATGGAAAAGTAATAATAGAGAATTATTAATCTGAACTGTATGTGACTTTGTCTACATATTTCTATCTGTCATCTATCTATATTTGTAATTAATGATTCATCTGAATTTTCTTGATATCCAACACTCATTATTCAGCAACACATTTAGATAAACAGTGATGATCTATGATGAGACATGATATAAAGTAAATAACAAATAACAGATAAGTTTTCATATAAACTGTATCTTATATATTCTTATTATAGTCATAATTATTGTCTCTACATTTATTAGGTTACTCAGTATAAAGTATATATGAATCCAATAATATTACCAGATAATTAATTAAGATAGTTGTGGTACAACCAGAAGGGTTTAGTGCAGAGTTCTATCATATCTTCAAAGAAGACATAATACTAACACTCTTCAAGCTATTCCACAAAATAGAAACAGAAGATCCACTACCCAATTCATTCTATGAAGCCACAATTACTATGACATCTAAACCACACAAAGACCCAACAAAGAAAGAGAGCTTCAGACCAATTTCCCTTATGAATATCAATGCAAAAATACTAAATAAAATTATTGCAAGCTGAATCTCAGAACACATCAAAACGATCATAGGCTTCATCCCAGGGATGGTTCAATATATGGAAATCCATCAATGTAATCTACTACATAAACAATCTCAAATAAAAAAGCCACATGGTCATTTCATTAGATGCTGAGAAAGCATTTGACAAAATTCAACACCTCTTCATGATAAAAATCGTGGAAAGATCAGGAATTCAAGGCCCATACCTAAACATAGTAAAAGCAATATGCAGCAAACCAGTAGCCATCATTAAACCAAATGGAGAGAAACTTGCCGCAATCCCATTAAAATCAGGGACTAGACAAGGCTTTCCCATCTCTCCCTACCTGTTCAATATAGTTTTTGAAGTCCTAGCCAGAGAAATTAGATAACAAAAGGTTAAAGGGATACAAATTGGAAAGGAAGAAGTCAAAACATCACTATTTGCAGATCATATGATAATATACTTAAGTGACCCCAAAAACAACACTAGAGAACTCCTAAACCTGATAAACAACTTCAGCAAAGTAACTGGATATAAAATTAACTCAAACAAAGCATTATCCTTCCTATACTCAAAGGATAACCAGCCTGATAAATAAATTAAGGAAACAATGTCTTTCACAATAGTCACAAATAATATAAAATACTATTTCAAAATTTAAAGTGTTTATATAAAACTAAAACATAATCTATTAACATGTTTATCACTCTTCACTGTCTTTCTAAACTCCTTTATTGCTTAAATGTGTTCATATGACAAAATCTTAAAGTTGGACTATGCAAGAAAAGGTAATAACAAATCACATCAATAAATGGTAATGACAAATTACATCAAATATTTTTGCTTAGTATACTCTTAAATTGAATCTTCCATTTAAATAACAATGTGAGATAAATAGCACAGTAGCAAAATTTCATGAATAAAATGCTTTTGTGCCAGTGTCTGCATGAAACAGTCCTAGGTAAACTTTGTGGGGTACCTTTGTTCTCCATTGTTTTTATATAAAAAGGAGACAGAGAGACAGGAAAGATAGAGACAGAAAGAGAGAACAGACTGAATTGATAATGAATCATATAATAATGGCTTAAAGAAAAACTGTAATAAATAAAATTCCAATTGAAAAATGAGTACATCAGAGTACAATTTTGCATAGGAATATTTAAATATATTTCAAAAATGTACTTAACATCTATAAAACAATTAAAGCTACTTTTCTCTCCAATGTATGACATTTGCTACTAGCATTTTATGCAATTACTGCTTAGGTCTTGAAGGTATGTTTTTCAAACACTGCTAATGATGATGATGATGAAGATGAAGATGATGATAGAATTTTTCAGCTAATTAACCTTAAGAAAAAAAGTACTGTGTGTTGTAATATATATTTGTTCAACACAATATGGCTTGTGTTTTACATGGGCTTCAATATACACATATTGCTCTGTATAATGTATAAACATTCATTATTATTAAAACGAGTTGAATTATAAAGTTGTATAAACCACATCATTTGCAGTTTGATTTTAAAAAGTGATTTATTTGTATATTTAATTTATTAATTTTTTAACCTAAATAGGCAGGAATAAAGCTATTTATTATTCTTTAATTTTATTTAATGTCAATGAAAGACATTTTTTTAAATTTTTATAAGTAACCTCTTAGAAACCTACCTGTGATGAGAGAGTCTTTCTATCTTTCTAATGGCAACTGAAGATAAGTTGATCATATTTATTTTCATCTAAGACTGCTGAGATTTAATTCTCTTGAGGCTCAGACTCTTTTGAATTATTCTGAAGTGATTAATTAAATTTCTTACTAGTATTTTCTTAGGGAATAACCAATCACTACACCCATATCCTTGACTCCATATTGGTGAATGGCAGATATTGGCCAGGATTTCTAATGAAACAATACATGAAATTAAACAAATTGAAACTTATTTAATAATATTGCATATTTCCTTATTTGCTCAAATTCTTCCATGTCCAAGGCAATCTTATTGGCATCCAATTTAAAAGCATGCTAATATTACCAGGTTTTTTTATTAATTTGTATTGAGATTATAAAATAGTTACATTCTCCCTTTCTGTCCTTTAAGCATTATTTCCATGCATCTCCCCTATCCTTTTTCAAGTTAAAAGCTTGATTTTCTTTAATTTCTGTTACAGACACTTGCACACACACACACACACACACACACACACACACACATGCACACAGATATAGACACACACATGCATACATAAGTTCTACCTGCTTAGTTTGAATAGTGTTACTTGTATGCTTGATGGCAGAGCTGAACATTTGCTACTGGATTGCCAATTGGTGTTGTTTTCCCCAGGGAAGACAATTTTTTTTCACTCTCAGCATCCCTCATAAAGAACCTGTATTTGTTTATTGGTGAGGCCTCTTCTGTTAGCATTTGCTAACTATTGGTGTAGTCCTTACAAAGGGTCATGTTTATACAGTCATGTTAATGACACTTTTTTGTATAGTTCCTGAAATTTTTAGGAGGCATAATGTCACATGAAATTTCTTTATTCTTCGGGCTTTTACAAATCTTTATACCGCTCTTTCACAATGGTTCTTGAATCTTTGTTGTAGGAGTTGTGTTGTATCAGTTAAACCAGGGCCCTACAATTCTGCACTTTGATTTATTATGGTTTTCTATAATAATCTCTGCTAAAAAGAGAAGTTACCTTTATTTAAAATCATTTGTTTGATTTGTACCCTTACAACTTCTCTTTCCAAGAAGACAGGTTCTTAGATTGGTAGTCCTATTTCAGTGCTGATGGTCTTAGAAAACTTGAGAGTGTAAGATCAATTTGGAAATGTTAAAAACATTGAGCCTGATAGCCATAAGCGATGGCAGCATCCACAGAAGTATTCGCACAAGAATAAAATAGTCATAAAGTCAGGCCAATATCACTGTCTTCACCAATTTTCTTTCATATGGACACCCAGAACACGGGAAGATACCACTTAAGCTCAGAATGAGTCTTACCTTCAGCTAAGCAGTCTCCCACATGTCAGTACCCCCCAAGAAATACTACCCAAACACATTCAGAGATGTTTTCAAAAGTTTCAGTTGTCTCAGAATCCAGTCTAATTAATAACAAATTGTCAACATCATATTTTATTGCTGAAAATAGGTAATGAAAAAAGTTTATGCCCCTCAATATAACAATTTTACCAGTGAGCATAATGTAACATTCTTAATGAATAGTCACTTAAGTGATAAACAAGTTACTGAATAAGAGCAGTTCATTCCCTTTGAGCAAGATGTCAAATACAAAGAATAGACATGAGAGAAAAACAAATGAATAACTTGTATAGATTTACAGAAATTAAATGGATGCTTGTTAGTTCTACTAATCACTATTCATAATTTGAAAAAAAGACAATACTTTGGAAATAAATTGCTTGAAACCTCGGCGTCAAATTTTTCTTGATTCAATACAGTCATGGGATTCCCCAATATTGAAATTTCAATTTATACAGATATACTGTGATGCCTAGAAACAATAAAACACTTAATATTCAGATTCTGATTTTGGAAAATAAGACTGGAATTGACTGTGATACAAATATATCCAAATAAATGGTAAGATAGTTTTTATTTTTATAACATCTTCAGTAAGAAAAAAAAATAGAATGACGGCAAAAGTCATTCATATAAACCCAATGTTACGACTAACCCCTAAATGGATTTAATGTTTTGCCATTTCAACTAAATTCTTGACACATAGAAAAGATGTTAGTTTAGAGATTAAGCATGAAAGGAAATAATAAGAGCTTAAGAGAGTGATTTCAGATACAACAAAGTTTGACAAATTCTGGACCACATTTAGAAGAACCACAGGGAAGAAGGAAAGGATACCACCTGCCAGAGCTTCAATATGATTCATTAATTTCATAAAAATAACATCAAACTGCATTTCTCAATGTAATGAATTCAGAGAGATGAATTCATGAATCAGTTGTGTTTTGTTTTAGAATCTAAACTCTCTTTTCACTTATTCCATTATCACCCTAATGCTAACATTGACTACCAACTTGACTGAATGTGGAACTAACTAGAACTCAAGCAACTAGGAACATTTGTAGAGTATTATTTCAATTATACCATGAGAGGTACAAAAGCCCACCCCCAACTTGGGCTATTATGACAGTCTACATAAGAGGACAGTGATGAAGAGAGATATTTGTCTGTATGCCCTGACTCTTGCTGGCAAGTTGACCTATCCTGATGCTAAGGAATCCCTTTATTGGCATCAGAACCTCCTTCTTCAGATCTAAATGTAGACTCAAGATTAGCTGAGTCATTCAGCCTTGTGAACTTGACAACACCTCAATTCTTGGCCTTTCTATAAAAAACTCCCATTGTTGGATATGCTGGGCTACAACCTGTATGTCACTCCTGTAAGTCCCTTTTGATAAGGAGTTTTTTTCCTCTACCTCCGAGGAAGTCTTGACTAATGCATGCACTTCAACTGATATTGTTATACATATATGCATCCAAGTTCAGTTAACATGTAATAATAGTGGAGAATGTGAGATTGGAATATGGGTTACTTATGTGAATATAATATAGTGTCACATCATTATCTAATATTTTAATTTATTCCATTTAATGGTTTCTGCCAAGAGTGGCATGACTCTTTCCACTTTTCTATGAGCTTTTATTTAAAATACCTTAGTGGTCATCCATTTCCAAATATAAATCTCAATTCTGAAAAGTAGTAATCCAAAGTCAGGAATCTATAGATAGTGTCTGGAGAAAGTCCAGAATCAGGTTCACAGACAGCCCACTTCTTACTATCCTCACCGAACATAAAAAGCCAAGGGTCTCTTGCTTTTCCATGTAGGCACAGATATCTTCAGTGAAAATTATACCTTCATTAATTTTCATTGCTTACCTTAGTTTTATATAACAATTACATAGCTTAGGGAGATAGATTCTTAAAAGAAGGGGATATTAAAGTCAATTTACATAAAAAGCACCAGTTTAAATGTTAATGGTTTTATGACAAAATATAGTCTGGTGGAAATCCAGAAGTCCCTTACTATTAACTATTAATTTTTCAGAGATTTTTTAAAAAATATTCTTTCCTGAAGAGAGTACTACACATTTGGTAGTGGCTATGCAACATCTTCAGGGAAAGTATATGAATGGTTCACTGATGGGATTCTACTGTAGTAAGCTCCATGGAAACCTTGTTCTACTTGGCAATGACCTGTGGTAAATTTGGTGGTCTCTCTGCTTATTCCCTAGATCACATGTGCTACAGGTTCTACTTGCTTTTGCTATGCTTTTGCTCATAGCAAAAATTTACTTTCATTTTGTTGGTCACGGGCAAGGCAAGAATCATGCAGGCTTGAAGCCCTGTGCATGATTCTATTTTCCCAATACTCTTTCTAGGGGTAAAACCCCTCATTTTTCTGCCTCTATGGATTATCCAGATGTGACTATTAATTCTGTGTATTTTCAGACAGGTAATCATGTCCCTAGAGAAACAGCTATAGCCATACTGAGTATGCGTGTGGCAGTTGAGGAGAGTGGTGGGTCCTGCTTACCAAACTGCCATGGAAGGTACACCTGATCAACAGAGACTTGAAATGAGGGAGCTATGTCTAATCAACAGAGATTTAAAATGGGGGAAGCTATGTCTGGTCAACAGAGACTTAGAAAATAAGCATTTCTGATATGCCTGTCTCCTGAGAGGCCCTGCCAGAGCCTTGCAAATACAGAGGCAGATTCTGGCAGCCAACCATTGGATTGAGCACGGGGTCCTCAATGGAGGAGTTAGAGAAAGGACCGAAGGAGCTGAAGGACTTTGCAACCTCATAGAAGAACAACAATATCAACCAACCAGACTCCCCCCAGTGCTCCCAAGGACTAAGCCATCAACCAAGGAGTACATGTGGCTCAGACTGCATATGTAGCTGAGGATTGCCTTGTCATGGCATCAATAGGAGGAGAGGTCCTTGGTCCGAAGACGGCTTGAGAGATGCCATAGAGTAGGGGAATTGAGGGCGAGGAGGTGGAAGTAGGGTGGGTGGGTGGGTAGAAGCAGGAGGAGGGAGGAAGGGATAGGGGGTTTCCAGGATGGGGGGTGGAACTGGGAAAGGGGATAATATTTGAAATGTAAATAAAGAAAATATCCAATAAAAATGGTTCTTGGAAAGATGCTATAACATGCATATCAGAAAACGTTGCAGGGTACAATGAACATGTCTCTGCAATTAAAAAAGGATTATGACAGGGGAGTGCTATCAGATGACTATACTTATAGCCACAAAGGTCTAATTTTGTCTCTTACCTTGCATAACTGTGTAACTGCTCATGTATATATAAATGTCTACAAGACCTGCCTGGCAAGGCATTTATTTTTTGATTGATGAAACAGCTTTGTAGTGCAAAATAAGGTTAGGTAGTGATGGGCCCAGTGGGAGAGGGAAGGAGGAAATGATTGAACTTTTTAAATGATGATGTTAAGATTTCTTTTAATAAAATAACCAATGATGTTTAGGCTCAGGTGAGTGAGATTATTATGTATATGTATTATTATGTATAAAGATGGTTAGAGTTATTCAGGGCCACTTGATTGAAAATTAACAGGTAGTCAGTGTCTGCTTTCTCTCATGCTCCTTCCCTGTCACAGGACCTGAACCTAGTACTAGAGCTCGTCTCAGGCACACATTATTAGAGACAACAAATTAATAGGATACTAGGGCACATATGATGATCTCAAATTGTTTCTGATTAATAGACTTTGGTACAAATATTTTTAAATTAAAACAAATTATTGATTTTTTGTGCATTATTAAACCAAAAACCATACATTTTTATGTATTCAGTAAATTTCCTTAAAACCCAGTTTTATTTCTGAGCCTGACCAGGGCTTCTTTTACATCTTTGTTCCTTAGGCTGTAAATCAGAGGGTTTATCATGGGGATAATGAGGAGGTAAAAGACTGATGTCAGTTTGTCTTGGTCTAGAGAGTAGGCAGAACTTGGTCTGAAATACATGAAGAGCATGGTCCCCTGGAAAATCCCAACTGCAGTTAGGTGAGAGGCACAGGTGGAGAAAGCTTTGAAGCGTCCCCCTGCAGAGCTAATCTTTAAGACTGATGAGATGATGTAACAATAAGAGACCAGGACACTTGAGATGGTGCTCACTTCAATGAAACCAAAAAGGATGAATAACACCAGTTCATTGACCTGTGTATCAGAACAGGAAAGAAGTAAAACAGCAGGAAAATCACAGAAGAACTGATTAATATGAGTAGAGCCACAGAAACATAATGATTTAAATGCCAATGAGGTATGTATGAAACCATCTATAGTTCCCAGGAGATAGATTAGAGTTAGGAACTGGTAACAAACTCTACTGGACATGTCCACAGCATACAACAGGGGTGTGCTGATAGCTTTGTACCTATCAAAGGCCATTACTGCCAGGAGCATGCATTCAATATCTATGAAGATACAAACTAATAAGAATTGCAGGAAACAGCCAACAAAGGAAATTGGATTATTCTCTGCAATAAGGTCCAACAGCATCTTTGGTCCCACTGCAGTGGAATAGCACAGGTCAGAGAAGGCAAGTTGGCTGAGGAAGAAGTACATAGGTGTGTGAAGCTGGGGATCCATTCTGATCAAAATGATCATCCCAACATTTGCTACAATAATAGTAAGATAAATAACCAGAAACACAACAAATAAAGCTGCTTTCATGTCAGCATTACTAGTAATTCCCAGGAGAAAAAAGTCTGGTAATGAAGAGCAGTTTTCCTTATCCATTCTTCTTTTTTCTTGATCTAAATGATTACAAAAAGTGTCAGTGTTGTTAGATAAAGTTTTTGGTTTTTCAGTATAGTTTTGTATAATAAATTCAAAAAAATTGTAATATCATTACTAAGTGTCATGCTGATAACAGGATATACACTAAGAAATACCTTTATCACTAATAAAAATTCTAATGTAAAAGCATAATCCACATTCATTTATATATATTTCATATATTTCATTTTCTTTTTGACTTGTCTGAATGTTTGGCACTCGTTATTAGACAAGAAATCAATAAAATCTCATCTAGATTCAATATAAAAGAAAATTATATTAACCATAAAATTATATTACTCAGAAAGTCATGGAGAATATTTCATTCCTTAATAAAAATCATCATTGTTGCTACATTTTATTACATTAGCTATATTCATTACATTATTTGTTACAAATTAATTATGAAATCACAATCAACTTATCAGATAATAATAAATGAAAGATAATAATAAATGAAAATGTGTAATCATTTTGGGTTTCTCATCATTTAGTGAATATTTAAACATATCTATCACCTCCTTTTACTGGAACACCAAGGTTTTCACACTAGACAAATTCTATAAGAGACAAATGGAAGTTGTAGAATATAAAAAATTCTTAAAAAGCCATGTACCTTATTATCAGGAGGATGATGTTATACAATTACAAAATCAGAATAAGTCATTTGATTTTTTTCCTTTATTGCTTTCATCATTTGTTCAAAACGAGCAACATTTTATTTTCATTCTAACAATAGCCATTCATAAGAGTACCTGATATAAGGACATCTTGCTGTCAAGTCTCTGGTACAGAAAGAATATGCTGACTACATTTATACATTTATTTTCAATTATGAGTGTTGGGATTAAATTCTCATGAGGATCTTGCTTTATATCTTCATGTAATTCTACCATGACTAATTAGAATCCAGATTGAGGAGGGTTTGTTTTTTGTTTTGTTTTCTGGGCACCCTGAGACAACTGTCCCTAAGGCTATTGCTTCAAACCCTTACCCTTCATTCAATTTGACATTTGATATTGATCTAATTTTTTGTGAAATTTTGCACTTAATAAAACTAGAATTAACAGTGTATTAGTAATGCCCTTATCTACTATTATTTATTCTAATACTTTCATTTTTAGACTATTTTTCTACATTCAATGTTTAAAAGTAATATTATTATATAGTACTTTATTTTATTCTACTAAAGTTTTTTATACAGTATGTTTTTATCGCAATTTCCTTTGATTGAGGTCCTCCCAAATTCTTCCTACTACTATACACGCTGTAATTTATGTTCCTTTCTTCTTTCTTTCATTTTAAAGCAAACTAGTAGGCAAACAAAAAGAAAAGGAACACATTTCTTTCTTTAGAAATGCACAAGAAAAACACAAGCACAAACAAAACCCACAAAAGTCAAAATCAGAAACCATAATATTCAAGCAAAAGGGCAATAAGACCGAACAAATAGATGATAGATGATGATAGATGATACATAGATAGATAGATAGATAGATAGATAGATAGATAGATAGATAGATAGATAGATTGATAGATAGATAGAAAGAAAGAAAGAAAGATAGATAGATAGATAGATAGATAGATAGATAGATAGATGATAGATAACTGATGATCAAAGAAATCACTATGCGACAACTACAAATTTATCATTGAATTCCTTTTGTTTGGGCCACATACTGCTGAGAATGTTAAATGTACTTAAATGTGTTTAATATACTCAGTAAGAATCTACTGGAGCAAAGTGATTTTTTTCCCCTTCAATCAGGTAGCAATTGCAGGTAGCTATTTGGTGAGGGTGGGGAAAGCCTATGTCTATTTCTCCCTCTCAGTTTTTTGATGATATCTGGTATGAACCTATGAAGACCTTTGTGTGAAAGCATAGCCTCTAAAAATTCATGTGTATCATCTATCTACTTTGGATATTATAATCTTTCTGCTTCCTCTTCTGCAGAAGCTCCTGAACTCTTGAAGGGAGAAGTTTGATAAAGACATCCTATTTAGGATTGAGTGTTCCAAAAAATCTCCCATTCTCTAAAAATTGTATAGTTGTGTGTATCTATTTTAGTCCCCATTTACAGAGAAAGGAAACTTCTTTGATGATGGTTGAGAGAGGCACAGATCTTTGGATATAACATATGTCATTGGTATTGCTATGTTCCTTTAGTAGAACAATAGAATTTTGATTCCCAAGTATGGCAAAGGACTATCATGTCTAAAGTTTCATAGATATAGAGGCAGTCTCAGGTATTTTTCATCATTGTCTAAATGTACCCTCATCTCTACAACAGCCATTTTTATTTCAATTCTTTAATGACTGAGTAATCTCCACAACACTTGTAGAAATTGTGAGATTTCTATCATTTGAGCATGGTTGACCACTCCCCAGTCCTCATTTCCATGAACTTCACCACAGCCCAGCAGCCCTAAATACTCAAGGCACAATTCACAAGTCAAATGATTCGCAAGAAGAAAAAATGAGAGGACACTGGGCCTGAAAAGATTGGATCTAGTTTTGTAGATTCAGAGCAGAGAAATGGTGTGTGTGTGGGGGGTGATTGGGGAATAGTTGGGGGGAGAGGACTTATGGGATGTATGGTGGGGGTGAGCTAGAAAGGGGAAAGCCTTTGGAATGTAATCAAAGAATGTAGAAAATAAAATTAAAAATAAATAAATAAATGAATAAATTGCATTATGTACATATACCACATTTTCTGTATCCATTCATTTGTTGATGGGTATCTAGAGTGGTTCCATTTTATCTATTATGATTAGTGCATCAATAAATAAAAATATGCAAGTGAAAAGAAAGGATGAGAAGTTACCAAAGCTGTTGTGTTAAACATATCCAGGTCACTTGGTTAGTTGACATCTCAAAGAATAGAAATGAACTTGAATGTAAGACTTTTTTTCACATTGTTCAAGTGCACCATGAAGATTTTATATTTAAAATGTGCAATATGTAAATGGTTTAATTAAAAAACAAATAATGTACATTTTATGTGTGTTTCAATTTGCAACAGGTATTAACTGGGAATTCATGGAAGAAATTTTTCATGGGATTCCAAATCTCCAATATTTATCAAATTACAATATTCCCAGCTCCCTTGGACTTAGCTGAATGTCATATTTTACAACTTTCTTGAAATCTTTTATTTGTGCAAAATGCTAATTTTGTAATAATATGTTTTTCAACACAAAAGTATCTCCACACTCCATTTTACAGTTGAGTGTTTTCAATTTCCCTTCATTTTGGCAGTGTTCCTTTATGCTTCCAAGCATGATACATACATACATATATATATATATATATATGTATATATATATATATATATATATATATACATACTTAGCAAACAATATGTATGGATATATATACAGATAAATGTATAACATATTAAATGTTATCTTATATATGCTTCCTTAAAAACCATGTTATATGGAAAGAAATTATTGATGTGAAAAGTAATAAGGATTCTAGAAACTTGTTGGCAAAAATTTTAAGATAGTCTAATGTACTTGCTCTCTAGGAATTTCTAAGTGCAGTATAAATAAGAAAATAAGGCATCCTATTCTAATGATGATGAAGATGATGTTATTTTCATTACTATGATAAAATGATTTAATGTTTTTAATTAAAAAACCCTGGAACCCCACAAATTTTGAGATATATAAAAAAGTGGATTATATGGAAGTTTCAGTATACACAAGGCAATATTCTCCTGGACACTACAGAAAGATGTCATAGAGAAAGTTACCAGAAGGATGTACAACAAATTATCTTATTTAATATGTGTGTATTTTTTTAATAATAGCATGTGGTTGCTGGGAATTGAACTCTAGACCTCTCGAAGAACAATCAGTGTTCTTAACTGCTTGCCATCAATCCAGGATGTGATTTTTTTTAAAAAGTAATGTGTTAATTAACCATTTATGCATATACAGACTTTCGTGTTAATATGATTATTTTATATTGTACTAAATATAAACAATCAGTTTTCAAAAATAAATGCTACTGATAGGGATAATTCAGGATAATTTTGCATAAATACTCCAGGTGATTTCAGAAGATTCTCGTGTTATGCAAGAGCAAGAATACACTCATAATAATACAACAGTTGTGTTTTTGGTGGGAAAGAATGGTGCTATAAACTTCTTTTAAATCGGGAAATATATCAGAACAGAACCAGGTAAATGATGTTGTCTGGGAAATCTTTTTCTTAGTGTTACATATACAATTCATTAGGATTGAAAGATGTCTGCTTTTTTGTTTTTAATTTTCATTTTCTATATTCTATGTTTACATTCCAAAGGCTTTCCCCTTTCCCACTTCCCCCCTCCATATGTCCCATAATTCCTCTCCCCCCAACTATTCCCCAATCGTTCCCCCCCACACGATTTCTCTGTTCTGGGTCTACAAAACTGGATCCAAACTTTACAAGCCCAGGGTCCTCTCCTTTCTTCTTCTTGGGAATCATTTGACTTGCTAATTGTGCCTTGAGTATTTAGGGCTTCTGGGCTCATTAATATCCACTTATCAGTGATTGCATTTCATGTGAATTCTTTTGTGAATGGGTTAACTCACTTTAGGATGATATTTTCCAGGTCTAACCATTTACCTACAAATTACATGAATTCATTATTTTTAATTGCTGAGTAGTATTCCATTGTATAAATATACCACATTTTCTGTATCCATTCCTCCTTTGAGGGATATTTGGGCTCCTTCCAATTTCTGGCTATTATAAACAAGGCTGAAATAAACATAGTGGAGCATGTGTCTTTATTGTATGCAGGGAAATCCTCTGGGTATATGCCCAGGAGTGGTATGCCAGGGTCCTCTGGAAGTGACATGCCCAATTTTCTGAGGAACCGCCAAACTGATTTCCAGAGCGGTTTTACCATTGTGCAATCCCACCAAGAGTGGAGGAGTGTTCCTCTTTCTCCACATCCTCGACAGCACTTGTTGTCTCTTGAGTTTTTAATCTTAGCCATTCTGACTGGTGTGAGGTGGAATCTCAGGGTTGTTTAGATTTGCATTTCTCTGATGATTAATGATGTTGAACATCTCTTAAGGTGTTTCTCAGCCATCCGAATTTCTTCTGGTGAGAATTCTTTGTTTAGCTCTGTACCCCATTTTTTGATAGGGTTATTTGGTTCTTTGGGGTCTAACTTCTTGAGTTCTTTGTATATATTGGATATTAGCCCTCTGTCAGATGTGGGGTTGGTGAAGATCTTTTCCCACTTTGTTGCTTGCCGTTTTGTCCTTCTGACAGTGTCCTTTGCCTTTTCTGAGGAACCTCCAAACTGATTTCCAGAGAGGTTTTACCTTTTTGTTGTTGTTGTTGTTGTTTTGTTTTGTTTTGTTTTGTTTTGTTTTGTTTTTTGTTTTTCGAGACAGGGTTTCTCTGTGTAGCTCTGGTTGTCCTGGAACTTACTCGGCAAACCAGGCTGGCCTCGAACTCAGAAATCCACTTGCCTCTGCCTCCCAATCTGGGATTAAAGGTGTGTGCCACCACTGCCTGGCCAGATGTCTGCATTTGTAAAGTACAGGTATTTCCTGAAGTAACTGAGTTGTAAAGGCCTTGATTACATCATCTTCTCAATCCACTGCTGCTTTCCCTGCTTAATATGTGGATGCTCTGGGACATGAGGCAAGATTAGTACAATTTGGTGTTAATATATAAAGTGTTTCCTGCTTTGGCATCATCCTATGTCACATTGTTTTCACTCAGATGTGAATTAAAGGGACCATTCAGCCATGGAAGCTGTGCCCAAACAGACCTAATAAAGGAACTCTGAATTGTTCATGCCATACACTTTGTCACAATGACAAAACATGCTCAGAGCAGGTTGAAGAGAACTTAGTTATTAAGACCAGTTGCTGTTCTTGTGTAGACCTAGAGTTGGTTTCAGCACCCACACTGGGTGACTCAATACGACCTGTAACTCAAGCATCAGGGAATCTAAAGCTCACTTCTGACAACTGTAGAGGTATGCATTCTCAGGTGCATAAATACATGTGGGCAAACACGTACCCATACATAAAAACTGCAAGTGTCCTGCTAACTGCTAAAACTTTAATACTATTTCATAATTTACTCTCTGTGTTTGAAAATGGTGGTGTAGATAGAACAAGAAGTTAATTCTCAAGTAATGGAGCCCCACCCAAACTAATTAATAATAAATCTGTCACCCATAAAACTGAAGCCACCAATGCATGTGTGTTGCCTAAAATTTAGACTAATATTTACAATTTATATTATTGAAGATTAAAAGCTCTCCTATTTTTTTACAAAATATCTTGTCTCCAGGGATAATCCTAAGACCAATATTCCTGATTTCAATTGTCTTCTAAATATTTATTTACTTCTTTCATAAAAGAAAGTGAACTTGCCCCAACTAATGTGATGATAAAAGCAACCTGCAGTTTGTATGTATCTCCACACATTTCTGTTTTCAACATTCTTTTTTTAAAATTAGATATTTTCTTTATTTACATTTCAAATGTTATCCCCTATCCTCCTTTCCCTTCCAAAACACCCTTATCACATATCCCCTAGCTCCCCCACACACACCATTTTTTTTTAGACTTTTCAATAGGCTTACAAAATCTTCATGGGAATGAATTTTTTATTATTTTATTTATTTATTTTTTGATGTATTTTTATTTTCTATATTTTTTTGTTTACATTCCAAAGGCTTTCCCCTTTCCCAGTTCCCCCTCACCATGTGTCCCACAAGTCCTCTTCCCTCCACTCCCTATTCCCCAATTACCCCCCCTCCCTACTCTGTTCTAATACTCTTCTACAAAACTGGATCCAGTCTTTTCAGGACCAGGGTTCTTTCCTTCCTTCTTCTTGGGAATCTTTTGATGTGCTAATTGTGTCTTGAATATTCAGAGCTTTTGGGCTCATTAATATCCACTTATCAGTGATTGCATTTCATGTATATTCTTTTGTGATTGAGTTAACTCACTTAGGATGATATTTTCCAGATCCAACCATTTGCCTACAAAATGCATGAATTCATTATTTTTAATTGCTGAGTAGTATTCCATTGTATAAATATACCACATTTTCTGTATCCACTCCTCCTTTGAGGGACATGTGGGCTCCTTCCAACTTCTGGCTATTATAAATAAGGCTTCTATGAACATAGTGGAGCATGTGTCTTTATTGTATGCAGGAAAATCCTCTGGGTATAGGCCCAGGAGTGGTATGGCAGGGTCCTCTAGAAGTGTCATGCCAAATTTTCTGAGGAACAGCCAGACTGATTTCCAGAGCTGTTGTACCATCTGACAATCCCACCAACAGTGTAGGAGTGTTCCTTTTTCTCCACATCCTCGCCAGCACTTGGTGACCCTTGAGTTTTTAATCTTAGCCATTCTGACTGGTGTGAGGTGGAATCTCAGGGTTGTTTTGATTTGCATTTCCCTGATGACTAATGATGTTGAACATCTCTTAAGGTGCTTCTCAGCCATCTGAAATTCTTCAGGTGAAAATTCTTTGTTTAGCTCTTTACCCCATTTTTTGATAGGGTTATTTGGTTCTTTGGCGTCTAAATTCTTGAGTTCTTTGTATATATTGGATATTAGCCCTCTGTCAGATATGGGGTTGGTAAAGATCATTTCCCACGTTGTTGGTTGCCGTTTTGTCCTTCTGACAGTGTCCTTTGCCTTACAGAAACTTTGTAATTTCATGAGGTCCCATTTGTCAATTCTTGATCTTAGAGCATAAGCTATTGGTGTTCTGTTCAGAAACTTTCCCCCTGTGCCCATGTCCTCCAGGGTCTTCCCCAGTTACTTTTCTATTAGTTTCAGTGTGTCTGGTTTTATATGGAGGTCCTTGATCCACTTGGAATTGATCTTGGTACAAGGAGATAAGAGTGGGTCAATTTGCATTCTTCTGCATGTTGACCTCCAGTTGAACCAGCACCATTTGTTGAACAGGCTATCTTTTATCCACTGGATGGTTGTAACTCCTTTATCAAAGTTCAAGTGACAATAAGTCTGTGGGTTAATTTCTCAGTCTTCAATTCTATTCCATTGATCTACTTGCCTGTCACTGTACCAATGCCATGCAGTTTTTTGCACTATTGCTCTGTAGTACTGTTTGAGGTCATGGATATTGATTCCCCCAGAAGTCCTTTTATTGTTGAGAATAGTTTTAGCTATCCTGGGTTTTTTGTTACTCCAGATGAATTTGAGAATTGCTCTTTCTAGATCTATGAAGCACTGATTTGGGATTTTGATGGGGATTGCAATGAATCTGTAGATTGCTTTTGGCAAGATGGCCATTTTTACAATATTGAGCCTGCCAATCCAAGAGCATGGAATAGTTTTACATCTCCTGAGGTCTTCTTCGATTTCTTTCTTCAAGGACTTGAAGTTCCTGTCATACAGATCTTTCACTTGTTTGGTTAAAGTCATGCCAAGATACTTTATATTGTTTGTGGCTATTGTGAAGGGTGTTTTTCCCCTAACTTCTTTCTTAGCCTACTTGCACTTTGAGTACAAGAAGGCTACTGATTTGCTTGAGATAATTTTATAAGCAGCCACTTTTCTGAAGTTGTTTATCAGCTATAGGAGTTCTCTGGTGGAGTTTTTTGGGTCGCTTAATTAAACTATCATATCATCTGCAAATAATGATAGTTTGACTTCTTCCTTTCCAATTTGTATCCCTTTGACTTCCTTATGTTGTCTAATTGCTCTCGCTAGAACTTCAAGTATTGTATTGAAAAGATATGAAGAGAGGGTAGCCTTCTCTAGTCCAAGATTTTAGTGGGATTGCTTCAAGTTTCTCTCCATTTATTTTGATGTTGGCTACTGATTTGCTGTATATTGCTTTTACTATATTTAGGTACGGGCATTGAATTCCTGTTCTTTCTAGGACTTTGAGCATGAAAGGATGCTGAATTTTGTCAAATGCTTTTTCAACATCTAATGAGATGACCATGTGGGTTTTTTCTTTTAGTGTTTATGTAGTGGGTTACATTGATGGATTTTCATATATTGAACCATCCCTGCATCACTGGGATGAAGCCTACTTGATCATGGTGAATGATAGTTTTGATGTGCTCTTGGTTTCATTTGGAAAGAATTTTATTTAGTATTTTTGCATCAATATTCATAAGGGAATTTGGCCTGTAGTTCTCTTTCTTTGTAGGATCTTTGTGTGCTTTTGGTAAAAGCATAATTGTGGTTTCATAGAACGAGTAGGGCAGTGTTCTTTCTGTTTCAATTTTGTGGAATATTATGAAGACTATTGGTGTTAGGTCTTCTCTGAAAGTCTGATAAAATTCTGCACTAAAACTATCTGGTCCTGTACTATTTTTGGTTGGGAGACTTTCTATAACCCCTTCTATTTCTCTAGGAGTTATGGGACTGTTTAGCTGATCTAATTGATCCTGATTTAATTTTGGTATTTGGTATCTCTCTAGGAAATTGTCCATTTCCTATAGATTCTCCAGTTGTGTTGAGTATAGGCTTTTGTAGTAGGATCTGATGATTTTTTGAATTTCTTCAGTTTTTGTTGTTATATCCCCCCTTTTCATTTCTTCTTCTTCTTCTTCTTCCTCCTCTTCTTCTTCTTCTTCTTCTTCTTCTTCTTCTTCTTCTTCTTCTTCTTCTTTTTTGGTTTTTTCAAGACAGGGTTTCTCTGTGTAGTCCTGGCTGTCCTGGAACTCACTCTCTACACCAGGCTGGCCTCAAACTCAGAAATCTGCCTGCCTCTGCCTCCCAAGTGCTGGGATTAAAGGCGTGCGTGACCACTGCCCGACCCCCCTTTTCATTTCTAATTTTGTTAATTTGGATACTTTCTCTGTGCCCTTTGGTTAGTCTGGCTAAGCGTTTATCTATCTTGTTGATTTTCTCAAAGAACCAGCTCTTGGTTTTGTTGATTGCTTGTATGGTTCTCTTTGTTTCTACTTGATTGATTTCAGCTATCATTTTGATGATTTCCTGTCTTCTACTCCTCCTGGTTGAATGAGCTTCTTTTTGTTCCAGGGCCTTCAGCTGTGCTGTTAAGTTGGTAGTGTATGCTCTCTCCAGTTTCTTTTTGGAGGCACTCAGGGCTATGAGTTTTCCTCTTAGCACTGCTTCCATTGTGTCCCATAGATTTGGGTAGGTCATACTTTCATTTCCATTGAAGTCTAAAAAGTCTTTGATTTCTTTCTTTATTTCTTCCTTGACCAAGGTGTCATTGAGTAGAGTATTGTTCAGTTTCCATGTGTATGTGGGCTTTCTGTTGTTCTTCTTGCTATTGAAGACCACTTTTACTCCATAGTGATCTGATAGGAGGCATGGGATTAGTTCGGTCTTCTTGTATTTGTTGAGGTCTGTCTTGTGACCTGTCTTATGTGTGTCTGTCTTATGATCGATTTTGGAGAAGGTACTGTGCGTTGCTGAGAAAAAGGTATATTCTTTTGCTTTAGGATGAAATGTTCTATATATATATTTTAGTTTCTGCTAAACTAAACATCATGCTTAGTTTCTGCTTCCCTGATCAGTCCCTTGAGGAGGTACAATGTGTGCTTTAAGTTTTAGTAAAGTTTCTTTTACGAATGAGGGTGCCTTTACATTTGGAGCATAGATGTTCAGTATTGAGAATTCTTCTTGGTGGATTTTCTCTTTGACCAGCAAGAAGTGACCTTCCGTGTCTCTTTTGATGACTTTACGTTGAAAGTCAATTTTATCTGATATTGGAATGGCTACTCCGGCTTGTTTCCTGAGACCATTTGCTTGTAAAACTGTCTTCCAGCCTTTTACTCTAAGGTAGTGTTTGTCTTTGACACTGAGATGTGTTTCCTGTATGCAGCAAAATGTAGGGTCCTGTTTCTGTATCCAGTCTGTTAGTCTGTGTCTTTTTATTGGGGAATTGAGTCCATTGATGTTAAGAGATATTAAAGAATAGTAATTATTACTTCCTGACATTTTGGGTGTTATTTTTTATATTTGAGTGGTTCTCTTCTTTTGGGTTTGATGAGAGGGGGTTCCTATCTTGCTTCTTCTGGGGTGTAGTTTCCGCCCTTATGTTGGTTTTTCCCCCTATTATCCTTTGTCGGTGTCTTGGCTGTGTTTTTTGTGTCACCTTGACACTGGCTGGAGTTATCATAGGAAAAAGGAGCTTCAGTTGGGGAAATGCCTCCATGAGATATAGCTGTGGGGCATTTTCTCAATTATTGATCAAGTGGGGAGATTCCCTTATGGGTGGTACCATCTCTGGGCTGGTATTCTTGGGTTCTATAAGAGAGCAGGCTGAGCAAGCCAGGGGAAGCAAGCCAGTAAGGAACATCCCTCCATGGCCTCTGCATCAGCTCCTGCGTCCTGCCTGCTTGAGTTTCAGTCCTGACTTCCTTTGGTGACCTGTGTGGAAGTGTAAGCAGAATAAACCCTTTCCTCCCCAACTTGCTTCTTGGTCATGATGTTTGTGCAGGAATAGAAACCCTGACTAAGACAAATTGGTACCAGTATAGTGGGGTATTCCTGTGACAACTTGACCATGTTTTGGGAGGATTGTGGAAGGACTTTGGAACCTTGGGCTAGATGGTCCATTCATTGTGTAGGAGCTTGGAAGATAATGTTGAGAACAGTGCAGAAGATGGAGGCCTGAAATTTCAGAGGGAAGATTAAAGATTTTTATCAGGGCCATGAAGATTCTGTGGTTTTGGTTAGCTGGGGCTGAAGAATCAGCTGTGATTAACAAGATACCAGAACCACTAAAGCAAACCTTTCTGTTACTGGGACTATTGACGCTGGTTAGCTGGAGCTAAGAAATTAGTGGTGATTAAGAAGAAACCAGCATCACTGAGGTGAAATTTTCTGGGGAGTGTTTTCTGAGAGCACAGAGGGTGTGTTCCAGATAGCCAAGGTTGTACCTTGTGCTGTAGCAGGACTTGATACTGTGTAAGAGTCACCCAGGTGGTACTGCTTTTGAAGGCATGAAGGCATCATGAAGAACAGCTGAAGCTTGGTACTGTGAGAGGCCATGGAAGGCCACTGGTGAAAGTGTACCCTCAGTTGCAATTGATGGCCCAGGACTGAAGGGGTCATGAAAAGAGTTGAGGCTTGGCACCATGAAAAAAGCCTATGAGCGGCTATTGGTGAAGCCTAGTTACAGCGGAAGATAGAAATGTTTTGGAGATGCCAGTACTATGCGATGTCTGGGTTTGGTAACTGTGTATAGGATGGATCCCCAGTTGGGACAGTATCTGGATGGCTTTTCCTTCTGTTTCTGTTCTATACTTTGTCTCTGTATCTCCAACCACAGATATTTTGTTTCCCCTTCTAAGAAGGACCAAAGTGTCCACATTTTGGTCTTCCTTCTTCTTAAGCTTCATGTGGTCTGTGAATTCTATCTTGGGCATTCTGAGCTTCTGGACTAATATTCACATTCCTGATGCTGTTGAACATCTCAGAGCTGATGATAGTGTAATATGTGTGATTTTTGAATGACTAACACTTTCAGTTCTTATATTACTGAAGTATCATAAAGGTAAATTTCAGACAATAAATGCTCATTGCTATAAAATATCTCATATAAATATTTTATATTTGTGTTGAATTTGTGGTTCCCAACTGGTGATGCTTTTTCAGAAGGCAGTTAAATATTCAAGAATCAGATCTTATGGTCCATTTCTACTTTCTATCTGTTCTCAGTTTACTTTTAATTAACTTGTGAGTTGGCAGGCCT
The DNA here is from genome assembly GCA_964023405.1 of Apodemus agrarius. Taxonomy (NCBI): domain Eukaryota; kingdom Metazoa; phylum Chordata; class Mammalia; order Rodentia; family Muridae; genus Apodemus; species Apodemus agrarius. The sequence goes on along the minus strand of OZ030008.1, from coordinate 95,952,934 downwards.
CCAATAAAAATATGTCAGCTGCTATGGAGGTAGTTCCTACCATGCCTTCACTTCCTATATGAAGTATAATGTTCTCCTCATAAGGTACTTGACAAGTTAGAAACTTGGCATCCATTGAGCTACACAAAAGATCACTTGCATTAATAGAGTGAGTTGCTTCTCCTGGTACACATTGCATTAATGCCTTATTTTTATTAAACAAATTCTGGAGTTTGTTCAGAATATCAAGGCAGTATATACATTTAGCATAGATTATTTTGAGAGTGTATACATGGTAAAGCAGGGTATCTATGAGTTAACGTTTAACAAACAAGAAGATTTATCCTTTATATATACATATATATGATGAAAACATATATATGTGTGTGTATATCACACACACACATACACCCGCACACACATATACAGCTCAATGAAAATCAATTGTATCATGGGCAGAAAACATAAGCAGTGAGTAAAAGCTCATAGAATTAAAATCTGACAAGCAAAACAGAGAACCTGATCATTCAAGAAACCCACTCATCTCTGTCTGCTTATCTGACTTCCCTATCACTATGCTTATGAATAATTTTACCATGATAAATTGTATTTATGTGTGCTTATCAGTTCAAGATTAAGAAACACCTAGTTACACTTCATTCTAAGATTAGCCTCTTGGTAGGTCACAACAGCAAGAATAGTATCTGACAAAGAACAGTAGTGATAATAGCCCTCCTTTATGGTTTGCTATTCTATCAGCACATGCTATTCATCTGTCTTCATTGTTATATTATTCATTATCCTAAAACCTCATCAAAGATTTTCTTTGTTACTATGTTAAAAACATTTCAGTTCATTTCTCTCATGCTATAATAAATTGATATAGATACAAAAAAGGACGTGGGAAAAAAGTACAATAATGGTTATCTGGTTCATGTTCTTCTTTTGACTGAACCTTCAAAGTGACAATATTTTATCAAAATTTGCAATTATAAGACTAGAGATTCATTCCAATTCTACTGTCCTTCTATGATAGTGAGAACATATCCTTGGAGAAAAACTTAAAATGTACACTTTTGCTGCCCTTTAGAAAAGAACAATGGATTATTATATAGTTACAAGCTGGTAAAAGTACTCTGGAAATCAGTTTGGCGGTTCCTCAGAAAATTCGACACAGCACAACCTGAGGACCCAACTCTACCACTCCTGGGCATATACCCAAAAGATGCTCCAACATGTCATAAGGACACATGCTCCACTATGTTCACAGCAGCCTTATTTCTAATAGCCAGAAGCTGGAAAGAACCCAGATGTCCTACAACAGAGGAATGGATACAGAAAATGTGGTACATTTACACAATGGTGTACTACTCAGCTATTAAAAACAATGAATTCATGAAATTCCTAGGCAAATGGATGGAACTAGGAAATATCATCCTTAGTGAGGTAATCTAATCACAAAAGAACACACATGGTGTGCACTCACTAGTAAGTAGATATTAGCCCAAAAACTTGGAATATCAAAGATACTACTCACAGACCACATGAAGCTCAAAATGAAGGAAGACCAGTGTGTGGATACTTTGATCCTTATTGGAAGGTGGATCAAAATACCCATGGCTTACAACCATATAAACTGAGCATAGGGTCCCCAGTGGAGGAGCTAGAGAAAGAACCTAAGGACCTGAAGAGGTTTGCAACCCTGCAGGAGGAACAAAATATCTGCCAGCCAGTACCCTCAGAGCTCCCAGAGACTAAATCACCAACAAAAGAGTACACATGGAGGGACCCATGGTTCCAGTCACATATGTAGCAGAAGATGACTATTTCAGACATCAATGAGAGGAGAAGCCATTGGTCATGTGAAGGCTCGATTCCTCAGAATAGGGGAATGCAAGTCAGGAAATTGGGTGGGGGGGTACTGAGCAGGGATGGGGGATAGGATAGGGGGTTTTCTGAGGAGTAACTCCAGAAGGGGATACCATTTGAAATGTAAATAAACCAAATATCTAATAAAAAATCTTAACAAACTTTTACCAGGATTCTTAAAAGTACTGACATACTTTTAAATTTTATTGCGCACACACACACACACACACACACACACACACACACAGAGAGAGAGAGAGAGAGAGAGAAAGAGAGAGAGAAAGAGAGAGAGAGAAGGAGAGACACAGAGACACAGAGAGACAGAGAGACAGAGAGAGTCAGAGACACGCACAAAGCACACACACACAGTATGTAGAACTCTGATTTTTGGTTTTGCATATGATTTGGAATTCCAAGGCATAGGCCAACAAGAAAGAAATTGACAGGTGATATCTATCTATCTATCTATCTATCTATCTATCTATCTGTCTGTCTGTCTGTCTGTCTGTCTGTCTATCTATCTGTCTATCTATCATCTATCTATATTTATTTTATATCTTTTGTTTACAATCCAAATGCTTTCCACTTTCTCAGTTCCCCCCTCCCCATAAGTCCTCTTCCCTTTGCCCATTCCCCAATAACCCCCCTTCCATTTCTCTGTCCTGTTACTCTCCTACAATTCTGGATCAAGCCTTTCCAGGACCAGGACCCTCTCCTTCCTTCTTCTTGGGAATCATTTGATATGTTAATTGTATCTTGAGTATTCAGAGCTTCTATGCTAATTAATATCCATTTATCAGTGACTGCATTCCATGTGCATTCTTTTGAGACTGGGTTACCTCACTTAGTATGATGTTCTCCAGCTCCATCCATTTCTCTAAGAATTTCATGGATTCATTGTTTTTAATTGCTGAGTAGTATTCCATTGTGTAAATATACCACCTTTTCTGTATCCATTCCTCCATTGACGGACATCTGTGTTCTTCCAGCTTCTGGCTATTATAAATAAGGCTGCTATGAACATAGTGGAGCATATGTCCTTATTGCATGCTGGGGAATCCTCTGGGTATATGCCCTGGCGTGGGATAACAGGGTCCTCTGGAAGTGTCTGCCCAGTTTTCTGAGGAACTGCCAGACTGATTTCCAGAGTGGTTGTACCAGCTTGCAATCCCACCAGCAGTGGAGGAGTATTCCTCTTTCTCTACATCCTTGCCAACACTTGCTGTCTCATGAGATTTTAATCTTAGCTATTCTGACTGGTTTGAGGTGTAATCTCAGGGTCGTTTTGATTTGCATTTCCCTAATGATTAATGATATTGAACATTTTTTAATGTTCATCTCAGCCATTCAAAATTCTTCAGGTGAAAATTGTTTGTTTAGCTCTGTTTCCCATTTTTTAATAGGGTTATTTGGCTCTCTGGAGTCTAACTTCTTGAGTTCTTTGTTTATATTGGATATTAGCCCTCTGTCGGATGTAGGGTTGGTGAAGATCTTTTCCCAATTTGTTGGTTGCTGTTTTGTCCTTTTGACGGTGTTCTTCGCCTTACAGAAACTTTATAATTTTATGAGGTCCCATTTGTCAATTCTTGATCTTAGAGCACAAGCTATTGGTGTTCTCTTCAGGAACTTTTCCCCTGTGCCCATGTCCTCAAGGGTCTTCGACAGATGATATTTATTAAGTGTGACAATGTCTAACCATATGTTAGTTGGACTATAACCTTTGTCACCAATTAATGAAATGTATATTGTGAGAAGTTATTCACTAGAAAGTGACTGGAGTATTTATGGTTGAATCAGACAAAATAGACAAAGGACACAAAGGTCTCTTCATATTCATTTTCACTGACTTCCTCTGGAATATCAAATTAGAAACATCTTAAGTATCATGTACATTAACTTCTACCTTAACCAGAAATGTGAAAAGGTTTCCTTTAAGCATACATAGGCCGCCACTATAATTTTACATACTGATTTTACAAGGGACTTTATTCCAATTTTTGGATATATAAGCTTTAATTTAATTATTAATTTTACTTTGTTTTCATTTTTATAAATATTACATTTCTTTGTCTTTAGTTAACCTAATAGACACAATTTGGTATGTCAGATACACAAACATAATTGAATGTGAAATATGTACAAATATGCAGGTCAAGAATATAAGACATAATGATGTGGAAAATCATCAGCCCAGCCAGTATTGTGTTTTGTTACTTGTCTTACTTGATTTAAGAATTTTAGCCTTATAGTGCTTAATTATTGAACATTATAAAATAATTATTTGTCAATGTGAACAATTAGAATGATTAATTTATTCAACATTGATAATTTTTTGATTATACAGTGTCTTATAAAACAACTCTACAATTCTCAAATTCACATAAAGTACAAAAAGATGATACACACATTGTTTAGAGATACTTAATAGAGCATTGAAAACTCTAGAAATTAATAGTCTCAAAATTTTCCACAAGAAGCTACATAACATATAAACAGGAGGACTAAAAAGAGCAGATAACCAAACCTTGTGGTACAGGCTTTCACTATAGGATGGGTCAGCAGGATTACAAGTTCAAGCTTTCGTTGATCCACAGAGGGACAAGCACAGCTTAGAGAACAAGTTAGGCTCTATCTCAGCAAATAAATAAAGAAAACAAATGAAACTAGACCAGGTACACATTAGTGCTAGATAGTTACCTTATAATGCTTGAGGCCCTGGCATTAAACAACACTATGAGGGAGAAAAAGAGAGGAGAGGAGAGAGCAGGGTGAGAGAGAGAGAGAGAGAGAGAGAGAGAGAGAGAGAGAGACAGAGACAGAGACAGAGAGACAGAGAGAGACAGAGACTGATATTTCACCTCAACATAAAACAGAAACAGTCATACATGTAAGACACCATTTACAAAGATTAATAGACACTTAAGAAAGCATTTTCAAACCCGTAAATTGTATCATAGCACTGTCTTATTTTGTTATAATCTAATACCATTACTACTTAAAATGAAATGTAATTTGATATATGAGGTGTTCAAAACATTTTCTTTTATTTAGGTTTTAGTGTATATGTATGTATAATTTAGTAAACAATTAGTCTGACACCAGAAACTCTTTTGTACTCTATGCTATATAATCAATGACTAGTAGTCACTGTAATCATTCATATTAAAACCAATTTTTATTTCTGAGTCTAATCAGAGCCTCTTTCACATCCTTATTCCATAGACTGTAGATCAGAGGATTAATCATTGGGATAATGAGGAGGTAAAAAACTGATGTCATTTTATCTTGGTCTAGAGAATAGGCAGAACTTGGTCTGAAATACATGAACAGTATGGTCCCTTGCAAAATCCCAACTGCAGTCAGGTGAGAGGCACAGGTGGAAAAAGCTTTGAAGCGTTCCCCAGCAGAGCTGATCTTTAAGACTGATAAGATGATGTAACAATAAGAGACCAGGACACTTGAAATGGTGCTCAGTTCAATGAAACCAAAAAGAGTAAACACAACCAGCTCATTTGCTTGTGTGTCAGAACAGGAGAGGAGGTATAGTGGTGGTAAATCACAGAAAAAATGGTTTATATGAGTAGAGCCACAAAAACATAAACTAAATGCCAATGTTGTATGTATTAAACCATCTACAGTACTTGCAAGGTAAATTAAAGTTAAAAACTGGTAGCACAACTTGCTGGACATGTCCACAGCATACAGAAGGGGCTTGCTGATGGCCTTGTATCTATCAAAGGCCATCACTGCCAACAGCATGCATTCAACATCTATAAAGATACAGACAAACAAGAGCTGCAGAAAACAGCCAATAAAGGGAATTGAATGTTTCTCGGCTACTAGGTCTACCAGCATCCTGGGTCCAACTGCAGTGGAATAGCAGAGATCAGAGAAAGAAAGGTGGCTGAGGAAGAAATACATTGGTGTGTGTAGCTGGGGATCCATTCTGATCAATGTGATCATTCCCACATTTTCCAGAAGAGTTGTGAGATAAACAAACAGAAACACCACAAATAAAACCACCTTTACATCATACTTACTACTAATTCCCAAGAGAAAGAAGTCTGGCAAGGAAGAACAGTTTTCTTTATCCATTTTTTCTTTGTTCTTGGTCTAAATGAGTTTAGAGAACTTATCAGTGTTATGTTAGGGTAGGTTGTCTTCTGTCTCAACAGGTGAAGCATAAATCAAAGCATAATACCATTTTTAGATAGGGTTATACTGAGGAACTAGCCCAGAAAGGTGCATTGTGCTTCATTAGGAAAAAAAATTCTATGGTATAAATTTGATCCACATTGAGTTAAAAATGTTCATATAATTAATTATCCCTCTAAATTCACTAAGTCTCTGCCACTCAGTATTAGTAACTATATTTGAATGAAATAGAATCTCACCCAGATGCTGAATAATAGGAAAAATACATATCTAATAAATGAGAAGCCATACTGACATTCTTCTATGATCAATAAGTTCAGAATTATTGAATTTAAGAACATTAACTTTATTTGCAATATTATTATTTTAAATTAATTATGAAACATAGCTAGCTTATCGGATAATAAGTGAAAATTGTTCTGGCAATATGGGTTTTATAGCATTTGCTGAAAATGAAAACTGATATATTTAAAAATTTGACCACTCTTCGATGCTGCATAATTTAATTACTGTTCATACATCTGGACTTAAGCTATCTTCAGGAGACTAAAAAAGAAATGAAAAGAGGAATTAGTCTCAACACATTGCAAGGAACACTGTGTTATTTGTATTACAAATCGATTCACCTTTTATGTGAAAATGGGATCAGAATAAAAGACTGGATCATTGGCTGTTTCCTACCTTAACATATAAATTTGCGTGTTCACATCATAAGGTATATTTTAGTTTCTTTCTGGTTGCATGAAAAGGAAAATGGATTGTTGCTATATAATCCCAAAATAATGTGGTTGATATTATATTGACATAAGTTGTTATATATTGTTATCTATAAGGAAGAAGTTTCATTATTTTTTAATGAAATCATAAGAAATTACTATTGCCCACACCATATCATGAGTAAGTAGCTTTTAAAAGGAAAGTGTATATTAATAAAATGTAAAGACCCATATTAATAAAATGTGTTTGAACACATAAAAATATTATAAACCTTTACGAACTTTATGTAAAAAAATACTGCACTCAAATTCATAAACATCCAGTAAAAATATGACTCTGTTCATTAAGTGGCCAGATTTTTGCAACTTTGTAAATCTGTTAAGCCATATATTTACCTGTTCTTTAACTCATGTTTCAAAGAAATTACAATGTTACTTTTTTCTACTTTTACGAGTATCCATCCATAAACTTACCTGAGTGCAGTGAGTCCTTCTTTACTTGCAATGTCAAAATAAACAAGATGATCACATTTATGCTCAGCTGGTTCTTTTGGGATATAATTCTCTTGAGGCCAAACCTTCCTATTTGGTTTTATTCTGTTGTGGTACTTAATTAGGTTCCTAGTACACTTTCCTGGGAATATTCAACAATTGCATTCCTGGCTGTCATCTTCAAACTTTATGCTTGACCCTATTAATAAGTTATAGACACAGACTGGGACTTACAGTGAAACTGAATGAAATTAAAATTTCTTTCTATTTAGTGATTTCCACACTACACAGGTGTCATTCTAATTCTTACATCTTTTAAACAATCTCCAATCTTCAATTTAAAAAACTTGTGATATTGCAAGTTCTTTTTCTGTCATTGTCTGAATACATTCCCATCATCATAGCAACTACCCTTATTTAAATTATTCTATGTCTGGCTATATTTTGAACACCTATTAGTGTGTGGGGGAGACAGAGAATGTAGATTTCTTGATTTGATTTGATTTTACTTATCTCCCATCACAACAGTTACAACAATGTTGTGCAATTGTACCATTACAATTATTTTGTTAAATAGCATTAGGCATTAACTTTCAGGACTGACAGTAATGTTTTATTTGCAAAATGTCCTGACTGTAATATCTGTTCCCTAACAGGACTTCTTTGTCTGGCCTCAGTGGGAGATGATGCACATTGAATCCTGGAGAGATTAGATGCCTCAGGATTAGGATATACCCACTGGTGTGCCCCACCCTCTCAGAAGAGAAGAGGAGGTGGTATAAGTGGAGGGACTCTGGAATGGGGGGGAACAGCAGGGAGTAGCATTTGGCATAGAAAGAAAGAAAGAAAGAAAGAAAGAAAGAAAGAAAGAAAGAAAAAGAAAGAAAAATTTAAAAATAAAAATTAAAATAATGCATTAGAGAAAAAGTAAAGGTTTCTACATAATTAAAATATGGTATTATTATTATTAATAAATGTTACTGTTATTATGATTGTTATTTCATTTACATTCTAGCCACTGTGCCTCTTTGCCCTCCCCATTCTGTAGTCCCACTTGCTCCACTATGTTCATAGCAGCCTTATTTATAATAGCCAGAAACTGGAAAGAACCCAAATGTCCCTCAATAGAGGAATGGATACAAAAAGTGTGGTATATATACACAATGGAGTACTATTCAGCCATTAGAAACAATGAATTCATGAAATTCTTAGAGAAATGGATGGAGCTGGAGAACATCATACTAAATGAGGTAACCCAGTCTCAAAAGAATACCAATCATATGCACTCACTGATAAGTGGATATTAACCTAGAATCTTGGAACACCAAAGACACAATCCACATACCAAATGATGTCTGACAAGAAGGAAGGATTGGTCCCTGGTTCTGGAAATGCTCAATGCATCAGTGTAGGGGAATACCAGAACAGGGAAGTGGGAAGGGGTGGATGGGGGAACAGGGGGAGGGAAAAGAGCATGTGGGACCTTTGTGGGGTGGGGAAGCAGGAAAAGGGAAATGAAATGTAAATAAAGAATATACCCAATTAAAAAAATAAAGCAAAGACGAGGTAATTGTCATACAGATCTTTCACTTGTTTGGTTAAAGCTACCCCAAGATATTTTATATTATTTGTGGAGCAGGTGAATTATCTAAACAGGTCTATATTGCACAAAGAAGTAGAAGTAGTCATTATAAAACTTCCAACGCCCCCCCCAAGAAAAACAAACAAACAAAAAACAAAACAAAACAAACAACAACAAAAAACAAAGCCCAGGGCCAGATGGATTTAGTGCAGAATTCTACCAGAACTTCAAAGAAATTCTGATACCAATTTTCCTCAAACTATTCTGTAAAATAGAAAGAAAAGGAACATATCTAACTCATTCTATGAAGCCACAATTACTCTGATACCTAAACCACACAAGCACCCAACCAAAAAAGAGAACTTCATACCAATCTCATTTATGAATATTGATGCAAAAATACTCAATACAATTCTTGCAAATCAAAACTATCATTCATCATGATCAAGTAGGCTACATACCAGGGATGCAAGATTGGGTTAATATATGAAAATTCATTAATGTAATTCACTATATAAACAAACTCAAAGAAAAAATCACACGATCATCTCCTTAGATGTAGAAAAACATTTGACAAAATACAACACCCTTAATGTTAAAATATTGGAGTCATTAGGATTTCAAGGCCTACATTTAAACACAATAAAAGCAATTTACTACAAATCAACAGCTAATATCAAATTAAATGGAGACATACTTGAAGGAATCTCAATGAAACTGGGTACAAGCCAAGGATGCCCACTCTCCCCTTATCTATTCAATATAGTACTCGAAGTGCTAGCTGGAACAATATGACAACAAAAAGAGATCAGAGGGATACAATTTCACAAAGAAGAAATATAACACTATTTGCAGATGATAAGATAGTATACATAAGCAACCCCAAAAATTCAACCAGAGAACTTTTCTAGCTGATAAACAATGTCAGCATAGTAGCTGGATATAAAATTAATTCAAATAAATCAGTAGCCTTCCTTTATACAAATGACAAATAGGCTGAGAAAGAAATCAGGGAAACAATTCCCTTCATAATAGACACAAATAATATACTACGTATCTTATCATATACAACCTCATTCATTCTTTAAACTATTCACTTTCCCCCTCTTCTGATCTTATGCTTTCCTTTTCCTATTTTTGATAGAACCCATCAACTATATCTCTGTAGCTAGTTCTAGAAACTCCTTGATCAATGCAAGATTTTGAATAACTTAATCTTGTATAAACAATGACACTGTTGTGGGTTAACAATGGAAGGGACTTTTCATGCCCACAAAATGTTGTTTTGTCCATGTCTACTGCTAAAGTACAATTCCAAACTCTTACCTTTTCATAATATTCCCTGATACTTGAAGGACTGGTTATAATATAGAGATCCTATTTATTGTAAATAATTTTAGGATGCACAGATTTCTATCTATTCATGCAATGAGTATATATATTTTGCTAAAATTAAAAATATATTGTTTTACAAAAATAAAACATAACTGATATGGATAAATTTGGCTAGATGTAATTTTTTTCTAGATTTTTATAAAATCTTAAATGATATATAAGGACAACAATGTTCTTATGATAACTTTTAGTCTTTACTTCTTTGAGGGAATGAAAAGAATGCTAAATATTTTATTTGAAGGTAGAAAACATCTTAGGGTGAGATCTCAGAAACATATTAGTGTTGATTAAAGTCTCCTTGGAGAAACAACTCATAAGACTGTTGATTTTGATTTAAACCACTAAAATTGAGGGATGTCTAGAATATTAGCAAGCTTGATTTGGATAGAGTGGGTAATGGCACTTCTGAGTACATAGGTCATGGAGACCTTGTTTATTTCAGCTGTTAAATCCATTGATAGATTCATCCTTCAGTTAATAGACTGTGTAGAGCATGCAATCCTTCTAGGACTCATGTTTTTTTCAATTCTGCTTAATAAAAAATTATAAAATGGTGGGCAAAATAATTCATTCTCTCTGATGTTATTCTTGCTGCTTACATTGTCATATTAACAAAAAGCTGTTGTTTTAAAACCACAGTTAAAGTTGAAAGAAGAGACATTTCATCCATTTTGAAATATTTTCAGACAGGGAAAATTTAAAGACAGAGCTATGGACCATGGAGTCCCAGATCCCTCACCTTTATAATGAAAATAACTAGTCTATTGTCTAATATGTACAGACATTATCAATATTTTCTTAAAAGTCCAATATGTGCTTCAATTGCTAGGGGAAACAAATTTAAGTTTAGATTGAAAATTAAATATTTTATTGACAGATACCAATGTGTGATTTTTCTTTTTTGGAAATGAATATACAGTTCATTAATTTTTATCCAAAATGATGTGTGTGTTTTTGGAAACTTAAGGCTTTCCTAATATGTAATAAGTCTGAAAGTGTATATGTATGTGTGGATGTTTTTATGCACTCAAAATATTTACATGCACATTAATGAGTGTGTGTGCATGTCTGTGTGTGTGTGTGTGTGTGTGTGTGTACTTGTATAAAATACACTACTTCAAGGCAATTATGTTTTTACAGCTCCAATGATAAAACTAAAGCATTAGGGTTTCTTGCACTGTGTATTTTTTATAGTCCCAATTTCTGAAAGTGTTATTGATTACATATATCATGCTCGGTCTTTGAGAAAATTTTAAACGCTAAAACTCTATTGAAGATTGAATCCTGAGAAATTACATCAAATTCCAGAACAATTTTAAAATTGCCAACTCTATTTTTATCTTACATCTAAATGCTGGTCTAACTCTCAGAACTCTTAAGGTTTTTGGCGTGTGTGAGTGTGTGTGTGTGTGTGTGTGTGTGTGTGTGTGTGTGTACAAGAAAGTAGTTAATGCAAAACTCCCAACTAATCAAAGTGTTAAGAAAGAGTATCTGGTTTGTTCAGACATAATTGAGACATGTATATGACACCTGATTTTTCCAAGCTTAGAGAACATCTTGGGAGAGATGGAAAACTGACTAGAGCTGGACGTTGTGGGAAGAGAGGAACAGCAATATTTTCTGGAAAGGAGAGGATGTCACTAATTCAGAGCACTAGTGGATACCTGCATTTAATACTCCAGCAGAGAGAAACGAGTTACTCAGGCACTCCCAGAATGTGGTAAGAAGATATTGGTCATTGATAACTGAGTGAGGAAAAATGATGAGTTTCTGTAAAGTCTATGTCCTCTGGTCAGTTAATCATGATTTGGGTAATGACTACATACCTATAAATAGATAGGTGACACAAATGGGACTTCATGTGCTCTGAAAAGTAGAGGCAGATGGAAATGAAGAGCTGAAGGGAGGGCTAAGTGTGAAGTCAAGAAAAATGCAATTATATACACATAAGGAATTTGAAAAATTGCAAAGTAACTGTCAAAAATAGGAAAAGAAAAATAAAATAGCACCTTTGGGAGGACTAATTTTTGTGAATATTTAACAAAGGTAAGAAATGGGAAGGGAGAATTGTTTGTGAATTGCACAGCAGTTATTAATAAGCAATGACAATGGGAAGTTGGAGGAAAAACTAAGGGACTAAGTGACAGAACTGCTGTTTGATTATTCTAGAACACAGAGGCTTGTAAACAGGGCTGTCAAAATGTCCTTTAAAACTTAGACGAACTGGATTTATTTGACCATCACAGAGAGTTAGTAATAAAAATTTGTATCATTATAGTGATAAATCAGAACAAATGGTTTGCTTATGCTGCAATTACTTTGTGGAAAGAATGTGTGTTCCCAGATTTATTCTTTAAACATGCTACAAGCAGAACATAAACAGACCTGCTATGGTGAATGTAGAAGAGAAGAACTGTAACAGAAATGTGGACACTAAACATTGCAGTTAAAAAAGATGGTACCATCGATTGGCATTTAAGTCATTCTTATAATCTGACAAAGAATTTCCTGAGATCCAAATGTGATACCATGCCCAGGATCTGACTTTTCAAGGATTTAAACACAATTGCAGAGAAACTCTGCTCAGTCCAGATAATATATAGCAGGTTGGATTCCCTGAATAAATGATCTGTGAGGTCTCTCTGTTTAGTTCTGATTGGGAAATAATAAGTTCTATGGAACTTATCACATCTCATAATAGGGGATGTGAGAAATACAGGATATCTCCTGAAGAACACCAAAGGCAGTAAAGGTGTCTAGCCTAAGAGAGAGTCCTTGTCTGAAATAAACATGACAGATATCAAGTCAGGGTACACAAGCATTTTGGAGAGGACACTAGATGTAGGGGATGAAGGTAAAACATTTGATTTTCTCTTGCTGAGCTTTATCATTAACTTGGTCTGTATTTTTCTTGATATACTTTTGAATTAGAATTTAAAAATTTATTCTGTAACCATTTTATATTTGAATTATATAACAAATCTTATATTTTACAAATGATAACAGCTAAGAGACTTTGGGATTTTGAAAGGCAGTGGTACCGTTAACACTAAAGGTCTCATAGAAGATATTCCAGATGCATTTCATCATAAGATAGCAGTGAGCACATGTGGAATATGGGAGGACTGTACTGGTAAAATGTCTAGCAAGTCTCACTAAAGTGACCAATTGTTTATCAGCAAGAATAACTATTTGCACAGCTAAAGGTCTTTTCCAACAGCAATGTGGTTGGTGGAATGGGTGCCAAACCATGACTTTTAGGTTATAACCAATCCCTAATTAGAATTCTGTTTGTTTCCTGCCTAGTTTAACTCAGAAGACCAGCACTGCAGGTCTGTGCTACCACAGAGAGACAAAACAATCTGTATACTCCTTTCTGGATCTCTCTGTGTTTCATTATTCATGAGAAAAAAATAAATCTCCTCTTAAAGCAATTTCTGTCCATGATTTTGGCAACCTCATTTGGGAAAAAGAAGCAAAAGTATAGACATCTTGTTCAGCAGCAAATTTTATTTGAATACTATCTCAGAAAATCTGTTCAGTAGCTACCTTCTTAATTCTGTGATTTAATAGATCCAGCCAAGAAACTTTTCCTTTACACATTAGGCTGATCAGATTTGATCCCAAGTTGTTTTTTTTTTCAGTTGTATTTTCAGACTAATGATGATTCATTTACGATTCCCTATAATTAACATCTATCATATCCAGTGGACATATTTTTATTATGCTACTATTACCCATCAAATAAAGCTTAATATGAATAAAATAAAACAAAAAGCTCTGGAGTACACATGTATATAAACTTAAATGTATACATATATCTGCATATTTATGTATATATGTTTTTAGAATATATGACTGACATTCACAGGGTTCTGTATTTCATCTCCAGAGCTAAAAATTACAATAAAATATAAAACTAAATTCATTTTTAATAGTTGATGTATCACAAAATTGTATTTATTTATGTTTTTATTTTTATTGAAAATAAAATCTTCTCTCATAGAATACATCCTGACCACACGCTCTGTCCACTCTCCTCAGCTCTTTCCCATCTCCCCTTTCCCCAGATCCACTTAGATTTTGTACCCTCTTCAGAAAAGAGCAGACTTTCAATAGAAAACATCCAAATAGGACAAAGCAAGATACAATAGAACAAGGAAAAAGCACTCATATCTAGGCTGGAGAAGGCAACTCAATAGGAGAAAAAGATTCCCAATACAAGGCAAAAATGTCCAGATTAACAGCCATAATGTATATGCAGAGGAAATTCTAGAAAACAGTCCAGTGATGATAGTGAAGTATGTCATACATATAATCCAATTATTTTAAACACATTTTACTTCTTATTCTCTGGAGTGCCTCTTTCACATCTTTGTTCCTCAAACTATAAATCAGAGGGTTCAGCATGGGGATTACAAGTGTATAAAAAAGGGAAGTCACTTTATCTTGATCTAGGGAGTAGGAAGATCTTGGCCGGAAATACATGAAGAGCATGGTTCCTTGAAAAATTGCAACAGCAGTTAAGTGTGATGTACAGGTAGAGAAAGCCTTTAATCTCCCAGAAGCAGAGTTGATCTTCAAGACTGATGAGATGATGTAACAATAGGAGACAAGAACTCCTGAGATGGTGCTCAGTTCAATGAAACCAAAAACGGTGAATATGACTAACACATTGACCTGTGTATCTGAACAAGACAGTACTAATACTGGAGGAATATCACAGAAGAAATGATTAATTTCATTAGACCCTCAAAAACATAAGTGAAATGTTAATGTTGTATGAATCAAAGCATCTGCTAATGCCACAGAATAAACACCAGTCAATAATTGGAAGCACACTTTCCTGGACATGTCTACGGCATACAGTAGGGGGTTACTAATGGCCTTATATCGATCAAATGCCATGACTGCCAGCAGCACACACTCAGCATCTATAAATATACAGAAAGTGAAGAACTGTATAGCACAGCCAAGAAAAGGAATAGATGTGTTCTTGGACAGGAGGTCTACAAGCATCTTGGGACCAACTGCAGTGGAATAGCAAAGATCTGAGAAAGAGAGGTGGCTGAGAAAAAAGTACATTGGTGTGTGAAGCTGTGGATCCATTCTGATCAAAATGATCATTCCAATATTTGTCAAAAGGTTAGTGAGATAAACAACTAGAAACATAATGAATAAGAACCCTTTTACCTCAGGGTTATTGGTAATTCCCAAAAGGAGAAATTCTGTCAATGAGGAGCAGTTCCCTTTATCCATGATTCTTTGGTTCTGGTCTAAAAATTTTCAAAAGTCAAAATGCAATAATAGTTCAGTTTTGATTTTTACTGTACAAGTATAGAACAGTATTTAATTTAATTAAGCAAAACATTATGTAATCATTCAATAAATTTTATAAAGTCTGAAAACATTTTGCAAAAATGTATAAATCAGAACAGCGAAATTATAAAAGCAGAGTAGGAAGTTCATAGTCTTTGTATCTAAATATTCATAAAATATTTGATCTGTATAACTCTGATCTTTCTCTTTCACTTATTATTAAGCAGAAAATTAAATATATAAAACATGTTTCCATATCTGATAGACTATAGGTGATATTAAATAATATATTAATAATAATAATAATAATAATAATAATAATAATAATAATAGAAAATGCCATATGCCAAATAAGGTTCTCAGTTGGTATAGGCTATTAGTCATTGCTTTTGCTTCATCAGCATTTGACATTAACAGATATCTGTGATTTACTATATAAAAAGAATTATGGTACTATGTTATTTTAAGTACGAATGATCATTTACTGAAATGTCTGTAACTAACTACCGTTATATGCCACATCTGAATATTCCTTACATGAGCACAAATGGCAAAATGCAAATAAATAAATAAAACTGAGAAGAGAAATTAGTTATGACAGAAAACAGCAAACTTTTCTTCTGGGTATTGATTTCTAACTTGGCCTATTTTAAGTTTTATTTTTGTTATGTTTTCATTATTTAAAACAAATTTTAAATTTAAATATATTTTGGTCATATTCTTCTTCTCTCCAAGTCCTTCCAGATACTCTCACAGTCACAATCCAACAAACTTTAATATCTTTCTCAATAAAAAACATACAAAAACTCAACAAAATAACAAAATTCCCAAATCAAGAAAACAAAATAAAATACCCTTCCCTATGAAAACACAAAACAAAACACCAAAGTGAAACCAGGTAAAAGTAAAGCAAACCACCAGCAGAGTCCATTATTTGTCATTACTGAACATGTGGCCAGTCCTGAATTGGTTGATATACCCTGTGACATTATATTCAGAGAAGTGATTTTTCTCTCCCTATAACAGAAATCGACAATCATAGTGCCCTATTTATTTTGTAGACTTATTTTTGTGTATTTGCTGTAGGTAGCTGTGTATTCCTTTGATTTATATGAGAACTAGAATGTGCTCTGTGAAATGTGTATTTTTACATCTTAAAGTTTTTCTTTAGTGTGGGTTTTGATGAGCAAATATCAGAACCTTTGCTGTGGAATGACCAGAATTATTTGAATAAGTCTAGAGCAAAATTTAAATTGGCACATGGTAACCACCAGACAATTAATATGTCTTCCTACAGGAACAAATAATTGTTATATCAATCTGCATTGATATAAAACAATGTTTTGCTCTTAAAGTTCTCCCTACTAATGAAAATATAAAGGCATAAAATTTGTTAAGGTTGAATGAAGAATATCACTGACCATTAAATAGCACTTGTTTTCTCTCTCACTTTTTTTGTCTCATAATTCAGGGTTTAACAATATATTTACACATTTATCAGCTTGAGTTTTATTGATTTCAAAGAAAATGAAATGGAATTTATTTTGTTTGTATGTACTTCATTCAGAAACCTACCTGAGTTGAGTGTCTTCTTGTGGTATTCTCTTGTACCTGAACAATAGGTAGATACATTTATTTCCACTAAGAGACTGTTGGGAATTAATTCTCTTAAGGCTCTTTCTCTTAATCAAATATAATTAATTAGATGTCTGAGTATAGCTTCCCTATGAGTAAGGAAACCTTTAACAAAGTTTTACATTTTCTCCTTTATTAGTGATTTCAACTTTAGTCTTGATTAATGACAGGCATTGACTAGATTACTTTTACCAATGTGCTTTATAGTTATCATGAGTTGATTTGATTTTACTAAAAGTAGAGATCTAAAAAGTATGAAAACATTTTTAATAAGTTCATATTAATTTATGTTTATTCTTTTTTAAAAATTATTTATTTTTAAATGATTTATTTATTTTATGTAAGTACACAATAGCTGTCGTCAGACACTACAGAAGAGGGCATCAGATCTCGTTACAGATGGTTGTGAGCCATCATGTGGTTGCTGGGATTTGAACTCAGGACCTTCAGAAGAACAGTCAGTGCTCTTAACACTGAGACATCTCTCCAGCCCCCAAGATATTTATATCTATCTATCTATCTATCTATCTATCTATCTATCTATCTACCTATCTATCTATTGTTATGTGAGTACACTGTTGCTGTTTTCAGACACACCAGAAGAGGGCATCTGATCCCATTACAGATGGTTGTGAGTCACCAGATAGTTGCTGAGAATTGAACTCAGGACCTCTGGAAGAACAGTCAGCACTCTTAACCACTGAGCCATCTCTCCAGCCTTGTGTTTATTCTATCTCTTTAATTTTGGCTCTATTTCTTCAGTTTTGAGAAAATGTTCCTGACCAAATAAAAAGTATGAGATTCTTACAAGATTTTTATCATCTTTGTTTCAATTATTTCCCTATCTCATTATGTGTTTACACTCTCTTCAGCAAGTAGTATATTTTTTAATCTCTGTTATCCTATACATGGTAATATGCATTATTACAATCCCTTGAAGAGATACTTGTGTAATTGTTCATTAAAAGTATATGTAAAATATGTTTAAGTGAACTAACAGATGTTCAAATTACCCACAAATAAATACACATGAAGTTTGTTTTAACTAAAACATGAAAACTTTACAGGTCTCTTCATTTTTCATCTAAGTTCTGATTGTTCTTATTTCAGAACTTTGATTATTGAGATACACTAGAAGCAGCGTGCCTAAATTATTTCATTTTAATTTTAAGATAATGTGGTTAATCTTCTCCCTCACCTTTTTTCCTGTGAAGTCTCCCACATACCACTGTTTTTTTCTATCATATCCATGACCTTTTTTTAAAAAATAATTTAAGTTTTTCAGTTATTCACTGCCCTCTTCTAGGTCACCTCCTGTTGAGGTAACTCTCCAACCCAAATGTGCCCAGGCAAAGAAAACACAGCTCAATTAATATGAATGCATGCTGTATGCCTAGATTGGGCAGATCAACCACTACACTACCATCTTCCCCATCTATGAGCCCCTTATAACTTGCAGTTTCTCCAGGCCAGATACTTCTGCTCTGCTTTTCTTCTGTCTCCTCCTCCATAGTCCTCTCTCTTTTCCCTTCCCTCCCCAAATCTTCAGCTCTACCTTCCTCTCTTTCTCTACCCCTCTTTCTCTGCCCAATCACTAGCTCTAGCTTTTATTTATAGATTAAAGTGGGAAGAAGGTTTACTTGAGTGCTGACTCATTGCTTGTTTGAAGCCCCTCACAAGAGAATTAACATCAAATAAATTCACCCCAGGGCTATCCTCAACAACCTCCTCCCCAAATCCTGATACCCCTTCCCTTCTCCTATGATAAGGTGGGTGCCCCCATGGAGTATCTCCATCACCTTGGCACTTCTAGTCTCTGCAAGAAAAGGCATTCCCTCTCCCACTGAGACCAGACAGGCAGCCCAGCTAGTAGCACATACCCCATGCACAGGGAACAGCTTTTGAGCTAGCTACTGTTTCAGGTATTCAGGATGCACACAAACACCAAACAGCATTATCTGCTACATATGAGCAGGGAAGCCTAGGTAAATTCTGTATATGTTCTTTGGTTGGTAGTTCAGACTCTGAGATCCCCACAGATCCAGAATACTTGACTCTGATGGTTTTCCTGTGGAGTTCCTATTCATTTCAGGGTCACAATCCTTCCTCCTATTTGTCCATAGAGTCTTCCTAATTCAATCCATTTTCTATGGGTATCTGTATCAGTCTGGGTCAGCTGCTAAGTGGAGGAGCCTCTAAGACGGCAACATGATCCTATTTTCAGTCATAACAGAGTGTCACTAATAGTGTTAAGGATTTGGTGCTAGCTCATGCTATAGGTCTCAAGTTGGGTCAGTTATTGTTTGGTTATTCATTCAGTCTCTGCTCCTTCCCTCATGCCTGCCTTACTTGTAGACAAGATAAATTTTGGGTTTAAAGTTTTATGGGCAGGTTGGTGTCACTATCACTCTACTGGGGTTCCTGTATGTTAGATTCCACAGACTCAAATAAGCTAAACAAGTAGGAAGGCCCAAGTGAGGAAGCTTGATTCTCACTTAGAAGGGGAAGTAAAATAGTCATAAGAGACAGGTGATGGGGCTGGAAAGATGGCTTAGCTGATAAGAGCACTGACTGCTCTTCTAGAGGTCCTGAGTTCAAATCTCAGCAACCACATGGTAGTTCATTACCATCTATAATGGGATCTGTAATGCCCTCTTTTGGTGTGTCTGAAGACAGCAACAGTGTACTCATCTACATAAAATAATTAAATAATTCTTTTTTTTAAAGAGAGATAGATGGTGAGAGAGGGAGAAGGATGCGGAGAAGAATTGGCGATTCAGGATTTGGTGTGGGGAAGGACAGGAGAGATGGCTAGATAACCATGAAAATTAATGAAATTCTGGAATTGATGGGGTTAGAAGGTGAGGGAATATTTCCAGGAGGAGACAAAGACCTGGAATACAAGAAGCACCCAAGAATCACTGGGGGTTATCTTAGCCATGACTCACTATATTGGAAATAAGAAACCTGAAGCGGCTACCACCTGTAGCCAGACAGGAACTTTCAGTGCAGGAATAAAGATCTTTTTTTTTTTTAAATAGCATTTTCCATGCAATTTATTCTGATCTTATTTCCCCTCTTCCAATTCTTCCCATACCTTCTATGCACTCACTTTAGATAAACATAGAACATACCCTCCCTTTCTCTTCTTGTTAATCAAAAATCAGGCAAACAAAAAGGAATGAAAAGAGGAAAAAACATTAGAAATATATATATACATACATGTAATAAAAAATGAAAACATTAAATTAGCAACTACCATATACAAATAAAAGTCTATTAAAATACTCCCACTAAACAATTTTACAAAAGTATTATTGAGATGTGTGTGTGTGTCTGTACGTGTGTGTGTGTGTGTGTGTGTGTGTGTGTGTGTGTACTGGCTATCTACTGCATAGAAGGCGTAGTGCTTCAATTAACTGTGGTTACATACTCAGACTTCCCTGAAGAAAATTCATTTTATTCCCTTGAAATCACATATCAATTCCAGATAGCTTCTTAGCTTGAGTCCTGCTGAACTCTGGGGACTTTATCTTGTATTAAACCTGTGCAGTCCCTGTGTAGGGGGCAAATTTTCGCAGCAGGTTTTCATATATACATCAGATATTTAGTCTCTAGAAGACACTGTTTCTAAGAGAAGTCCTTCCATTATGGTTAGTAACATCTTTCGCTCTTTATTGTTCTGTTCCCTGAGACCTGACAAATTTGATTATGATATCCAATTTAGGACAGTATGCTACAAATCTTTCAGTGTTTACATGTAATCTTGTTGTGGTTCTCTGTGCAAGTTCCCATCTACAGTATGTGAAAACTTCTTTGATGATAACTGAGTGACAGATATAACTATGAATATGGTAGGATGTCACTAGGTAACATTCTATTGTATACTCCTATAGTAGAATAATATTATTTAGTTTTCCTCTAGGCCCATGGCCTATTCAGTCAATAGTTCATGGTCACCCATCCAATATTTGACATGAATTACATCCTGTGGAGAAAACTTAGATCCAATTAGAGTGAATATTAACCATTAAAACATCTTGACACTGTTGTGCCATCATAGCATGTAGAAAGGTCAATATGGAAGGTCTCAGGCTTTTACTTGGTATAGTGATTTATTTTCTTCTTAATAGTATGCAGTGTATCTGTTAGTACCATAAAAATTCTAGTACCAAGAAGTAGTCAGTAGGGGTGAATATGCTAATTAGGCACCAGCTCAATATCCCCATGTTCAATTAGATATATGTGCTGTCATTAAAAAAAAAGAAAGGGTATCATTCTCATTTATTTTTTTAGCAAGAAATCAATAACTTTGGCAATAGCCTGAGATATTTCCAGGGAGGAGGTCTGTCATTGGGACTGGGTTTTGAGCATTCAATAGCCCATGCCAAACCCAATCTTTTTCATTTTTTTTTTTGCCATATGCTTGTAGATAAAATATAGGCTCCCAGATATTGTTCCAGTTCCATGCCTGCCTGAAGACCTGATTCCTGGCATAATGTTCATGAATTGTACCTTAGAAACTATAATAATCTTGCAATTATACATAAGACACTTTGGTCATGGTGTCTCTTGTACAGCAATAAAATAGAAACTAAGACAACCCATCTCCTCAAAAGATTCTATATGGTACTGAAGAAATTCTTGTAGATCGGTAAATGTTGCTTTTCTATTCATAGGAACCAGAATTTCAAACAGACAAGATGCCTATCAACAGAGAAAAGTACTGGGGTTTTAGGTTTAAGCAATGGACTATTATTTAGCTGTTTTAAAATGTTATGAACCTTCTGCCAGGTTTCCTGGGTGCCACACCAATTCGATGGATCCAGATAAGACCCCGTTATATACCAAATTCCCACCAACTACCCTTAAAGTGAATCAAACAGCTGTAAACTGCAACCATACCCTGAGCTCCATTTTCCAACCCACAACTCTACCTGCTTTCCTGGAGATCAGGCCTGTACCAGCCATAAATTGCCCCAAACCACAGACTGGCCTCCAGATTCAGGCCCATTTCAGCAGACAACCTTGAATGTGATGTGGAGTCTTGTAAAACTTTTAATGCATTTATTTATTTATTTATACTTATGGCTCAAATTCTGTGATTTGTGAGAGTAACATTTTACTTTAGCCTTGTCTTTCTGGAGTTATAGGTTTCTTTCCTGTTTGCATGTTAATTTCTTTGTCCAGAAATGGAAGTCTCTCTCTCTCTCTCTCTCTCTCTCTCTCTCTCTCTCTCTCTCTCTTATTTTATTGGTTTGAACTTCCTAATCACATTTATTTTTATTAAATATATTCTTTATTTAAATTTCAAATGATTTCCACTTTCCTGGTCCTCCTCCCCCGAAAATCCCATATCTTCCTCCCCCGCATCCCAAATCATCCCACTCTCATTGCCCTGTCCTGGTATCCCCTACACTGCTGCATCAAACCTTTCCAGGACCAAAGGCCTCTCTTCCTTTTGACGTCTAACAAGGCCGACCTCTGCTGCATATGCATCTGGAGCCATAGGTAACACCATGTGTACTCTCTGGTTGATGATTTTGTCCCTGGGAGCTCTGGCAGTACTGGGTGGCTCATATTGTTGTTCTTCTTATGGTGCTGCAAACCCCTTCAGCAGAAGTCTATCTCAATGTCTTTGAATACATCTTCTGTCTTCAGTTGTGTATATACATCTCTCTTTAAACACTTTAACTCATTACTGTATGGTTAATCATGATCTAAATTTCTTGAATGTTCTAGTCCTAAATGTTCTCGTCATTGCTACTTAATAATTTTGGATTTTCTTAATTGAATCACAGTTGTAGTACTCTGCTATGTTCTCTTCCTCATATTCTTTTTTTGAAGATCTTCGATTTATGCTGCTTCTAATGTGATATATATTTATATATTATATTCATATTGCATATAATATATATTATATGGATATAATGAAGATGACGCTATATGGTTGGGTTAACTTAGAAAATCTAGTTGAAAGTCTGCCATCTAAGGTCTAAGCTTTGAAATATTAACAGGTGTCTATGTAATTTTTAAGTAACAAGCTGCTTAAGGAGTAACTCATACCATATTAATTTCCAGCATTAATTAACACACAGAATATTAATAATTAGTTTTCATATCAGCTCCTGCTTGCACTGATCAACTCCTTTCCTGTCTTCCTTCCATGATGATCAGTAATGAGGAAGCAAAGCCAAATAAATCCTTCTATCCCCTACATTTTTAGGTCATAGGTTTTTATCACAGGAATAGTAACCATAACTAGGATAGAAATTGAAATCAGGATGGTCAACTATTGTTGAGACAGACCTGACCTTGTTGTTTGGGCAAGGATAGTGGCATGACTTGGAAGACAATTGAAACATTCTGGGGAAAGAAAATAGCCATTGAGTGTTGAGACTTCGGTCAGTTGTGATGTAGGGGCTTAGAATATAAGAGTGATGAAAGCAATGCAGATGACAAAGTACTGACTTCTGAAGAGTCTGGAGTAAACAAAGACTGCATTGGGCCATTTGTGTGAAGAGTCTGTGGTATCTGATCAACTGTAGCTGAAAATTGAATGTGATTATTAAGAGACTTTAACCACTAAAGTAAAACATTTGTATTGCTGGAATGATGAAAATTGATAAGCTGGGGTTGATTAAGAAAAGGACCTGATCATTGAGGTCAAATATTCTGGGAAGGGTTTTCTCAGAATCTGTAGAGGAAATTTGATCCAATAAACTGTCTTCTCTCCCAAGAGATCATACCCCCCAAAAAATGACCCATCCAGAATGCCGACACCCCCTGTGATAAAGCATGTTGTGTGGAAAACAGACACATCTTTAGTACATACCTTTAATCCCTAATAGTGAAGGTAAAGTTAGATTGTAAAAGCCACATGTTTAAAAGTGATGTCTATTTGAGAAGCAGCAAAATGGTAAATCAGAGAACGATTTGGCAGAATGAGGATACAACCATCTTACATAAGAAGAGCACATGAAGGACAGGCTATTTAAGAGTAACATGCTTGTATTTTGTTACCCCCCTCTAAGAAGGACCAAAGTATCTATATTTTTGTCTTTCTTCTTGAGCTTCATTTGGTCTGTGAATTATATCTTGGGCATTCCAAGCTTTTGGAATTTATCAGCCAGTACATACTATCTGGGTTCTTTTGTGATTGGGTTACCTCACTTAGAATGAGGATATTTTCTAGTTCCATCCATTTGCCTAAGAATTTCATGAATTCATTGTTTTGAATAGCTGAGTAGTGTCCAATTATGTAAATGTACCACATTTTATGTATTTGTTCTTCTGTTGAGGGACATCTGGGTTGTTTCCTGACCCGACCAGTGGGTCCAGTTATTCAGGGTCCCCAAAGAGGTGCTACCTGAGGTTCAAAGGGGGAGAAAGAAAGAAGACCAGGCAAGAACTATTGCCGAGGTCTCCACTTTAATAAACACAAACTCTTAGTTATGTAGTCTTCAAATGAGGAACTTCACACAAGCAAAGGGTGGGCTAGAGCGGGCAGCAGGGGAAAGGTCATCAGCTTGGCACATCTACTGCTTGTGTAAGTAGGAACATTCTGCGGCTTGGGCTGGAACATCTTGGGTAAATTGAGGCTGGAAAATCTTATGCAAGTTGAGGTTAGGGCTGGGCTGGAACATCTTGGGTATGTTAAGGCTGGAACATCTTGTGGCTTTTCTTGCAACAGTCTTTCACTATCCACCCAGGGGAGAGGGCAAAACTTGTACTTCTCAAACCTACTGAAGCAGGTATTGTCAGGCAAAATGGCTCCTGACAGTTTCCAACTTCTGGCTATTATAAATAAGACAGCTATGAAGATAGTGGACCGTGTGTCCTTATTACATGATGGATAATCCTCTGGGTATATGCCCAGGAGTGGTAAAGCTGGGTCCTCCAGTGGTACTATGTACAATTATCTGAGGAACCTCTAAACTGATTTCCAGAGTGGTTGTACCAACTTGTAATCCTACCAGCAGTGGAAGAGTGTGCCTCTTTTTAGACATCTTCACCCACACCTGCTGTTACCTGAGTTTTTGATCTTAGCCATTCTGACTTGTGTGAGGTAGGATCTCAGGGTTGTTTTGTTCTACAATTCTCTGATGACTAAGGATGTTGAACATTTCTTTTAGGTTCTTCTCAGCTATTCCGCATTCCTCAGTTGAGAAGTCTTTGTTTAACTCTGTACCCCATTTTTAATAGGGTTATTTGGTTCTCTGGAGTCTAACTTCTCATGTTCTTTGTATATTTTGGATATTAGCCCTCTATCAGATGAAGGGTTGGTAAAGGTCTTTTTTTGCAATTTGTTGGTTGCCATTAAAATATCCATGGGAGGAGATACAGAGATAAAGCTTGGAGTAGAGACTGAGGGAAATCATCTAGACTGCCCAACCTGGGGATTCATCTCATATACAGTCATGAAACCCAGATACTCTTGTGGATGCCAATAAGCACTTGCTGACAGGAGCCTGATGTAGCTGTCTCCTGAGAGGCTTTGCCAGTACCTGACAAATATAGAGGTGTATGCTCTCAGCCAACCATTGGACTGAGTACAAGGTCCCCAGTGGAGAAACTAGAGAAAAGACCAAAGGAGCTGAAGTGGCTTGAAGACCCAGAGGAGGAACAACAACATGAACCCAACTGTACCCCTAGAGTTCCCAGGGACTAAACCACCAACCAAAACTCTTTGTACACATGGGAGGACCCATGGCTCCAGCTGCATATGTAGAAGAGGATGGCTTTGTTAGATATCAAAGAGAGGAGAGGCCCTTGCTCCTGAGAAGACTACATGCCCCAGTATAGGGAAATACCAGGACAGGGAAGCATGAGTGGGTGGGTTGGTGAGTAGGAGGAGGAGGGATGTGATAGGGGTTTTTCTCAGGGAAACCAGGAAAGGGCATAACATTTGAAATGTAAAGAAAGAAAATATCTAATAAAAAAACAAGAATAAAAAAGAGGAACAAGAGGGGGTAAAGTGCTGGGTGGTGGTGGCACACACATTTAATCCCAGCACTTGGGAGGCAGGGGCAGGTGGATTTCTGAGTTCGAGGCCAGCCTGGTCTACAGAGTGAGATCCAGGACAGCCAAGGCTATACAGAGAAACCCTGTCTCAAAAAAAAAAGAGGGGGTAAAGAAGGTTGTGTATGATATGTGTATATGGCAGTTTTACCGAGATATTTTTACAAAGACAGGTTATACAGAGCATGCTAGGAATACCTAATGGCCAAGAAGTGCTTAAAGAAACAACCATTCCTTCAATTGATAGACATTAAGAACCTGCATAATAAGGATATTTCAAGGGACTTGCTTGACAAAGAAGGACAAACAAAGTAGTCATGGTAGGTGCCCAGAAGGGAGGGAACTAGGTGAGAAAGCAGTGAGGAGAAAAGGATGGGGACCAGATGTGTGTCGGAGAGTTTCAGGGTGTCTTTGGGACTAGCTGGCAATCTGAGATAGAGGAGGCTGCAGGCAGTCTATGGGGGTGACTATAATTGAGATTACTACTAGCATGGTAGGTGGCAGAGGTCTTGGAGATAGAATGGACACCAGTGTGGGGCAAGTCTGGGATTTTCTGGAGACCTGGCACAGGAGGCTTCTGGAAGTCAGTATGGATAAACCTAGTTGAGACTCCTAGAAGCTGGGGATATGGAGACTGAAGTAGCCACCTCTTGGAGCAAGGAGGGACTTACAGTAGAAAGAGGGAAACATCAACTCTACTTTTATTTTTAAGTACTGTATACATGCAGCAGGGTTTTTTTTTTTTTTGTCAATGTAAAAAATACACTTGTAAAAAACAAGTATATTTATAAAGAACAAGTACTTTGAAAGTAATTGTAGCAGTCCAGCAGCCACGGATGAACTGGGTTTACCTGAAAGGGAGGCTGGAATTAAGGTGGGGTGAGTGAGAGAGAATCAAGGCAAGACAAAAGTTATGACCAAGGCTCAAAGTTTAATTTTCAGTTCTGCATTTATGTAGGTAAAGACCCATCCTTAGTTTCAGATGAGTTCTTGATTCAAAACAAGCTCAGCAGGCAGTCTTGTTTTTGAGGAATACTGTGGATGTGGTAAACAGGAGACTTCCACCAGATGGGAAGATTCCACACCAGGTGGGCTAGGCAACTGTGGCAAAACAAGGTCTGATTAATTAGCCTGCCCAAGGCTGGGGAAAGGGTACAAGTAATGAACTACTTTGCTCACTGTTTTTTATTGCTTGTTTATTTACATTTCCCAGTTCCCCCTCTGAAAACCCCTATTCCCTCTCCCAACCCCTGCTTCTATGGGGGAGCTTTGCCACCAACTCACCTACTCCATCCTCACCAATCTAGCTGGTGGCACCAACCTCTATACTGAGGCATGAAGCCTTCACAGGACCAAGGGCCTCCCCTACCATTGATGACAGGTAAGGCAATCCTCTGCTACATAAGCAGCTAGAGCCCTGGGTCCCCCAAAGTGTATTCTTTGGTTGGTGGTTTAGTCCCTGGGAGTTCTGGGGAATCAGGCTGACTGATATTGTTGTTCTTCTTAAGGGGTTGCAAACCTTTTCAGTTCCTTCAGTCATTCCCCTATGTCCTCTATTGGAGTCCCTGTACTCAGTCTGGTGCTTGGCTGGGAGCATCAGCCAGCATCTGTCTTTGTTAGGCTCTGGCAGAGGCTCTCAAGAGATACCCATACCATATTCCTGCTAGTAAGAAATTTTTGGCATCGCTAGTAAGATAGCACCCTTCACAATAGCCACAAATAATATAAAATACCTTGATGTGACTGTAACCAAGCAAGTGAAAGATCTGTATAAGAACTTCAAGAGTCTCAAGAAAGATATTGAAGAAGATCTCCCATGCTCATGGATTGGCAGGGCTACTATAGTAAAAGTGGCCATCTTGCCCAAAGCAATCTACCTATTCAATGCAATCCCCATCAAAATTCCAACCCAATTCTTCATAGAGTTAGAAAGAGCAATTTCCAAATTTATCTGGAATAACAAAAAACCCAGGATGTAGAAGGATGTAAATTGTTCCATTCTTATCTCCCTGTACAAAGCTCAAGTACAAGTGGATCAAGGACCTCCACATAAAACATAGATACATTGAATCTAATAGAAGAGAATATGATAAAATATATTAATTATTTTTCTAATTTTTTTTAAAATAGAAGAGCATTAAAGTAGAAAATGGCTTCCTAAAATAATACATTAAGGGGAAATTTGTATTTGAATCATTGACAAAGGTAGAGAGTATGATGGAAGATATTATTGTGAATCTAAATGACATATTTAATAAGCAGTAAGATTAGGGGAAATAACACATAAAAATAGGGAGTTATATTTTATTCTGGAAGTTATCCCTGAAATTTCCTTGTATACTTAAGCTTCAGTGGTTACTTGCTGGTACAAATAGTGGACTTGGAATAGTTTATCATGTTACTACATATACAAGATCATGTAGAACATTATTTCTTTTTTTTTTCTGAGACAGGGTTTCTCTGTGTAGCCCTGGCTGTCCTGGAGCTCACTCTGTAGACCAGGTTGACCTCGAACTCAGAAATCTGCCTGCCTCTGCCAACAAGTGCTGGGATTAAAGGCATGAGCCACCACTGCCCAGCTAGAACACTATTTCTTATTTTAAATGTAAAGTAAATATTTTATTATACTGGGTAAAATACCACCACCACCATAATCATCATTTGAATAGGGTTTTGTCTTCACTCTGGTACTAAAAATACTGGAAGAACAGGTAATTTGGTGTGAGACAAACAGGATTCAAGAAACTTTAAGTTTTAACATCAAATTTTCTTTTCATATAATGAAGTTGTTATAGATGTAAATACAATGTAATGTCTGGATATCCAGTATACATGTATATGTTTAGAAATAAACAAACCCATCATTCTTTGCCACGGACCGACTCAGTCGGAACACACACTCCCGTGGGGAATTAGGGTCTTTGGTATGTAGGAAGGTACAGGTCTAGCGAATGACAGACAGACACACACAAGATCTGAATGCCTCTGAATGCACTTTACTGTTCTGAGGCAGGAATTTTTATACTCATAAGTTGGTATTACATTACTGAAGAAAAATGTATCCAGGGAAATGTATACAAAGAATGGTTACCATAAGTATCTGGCACAAGGAAATACAAAATCAATCAGGTATGAACGTTAGAGAATATACACAAAGTCATCGCGTCCCTCTGTAGTTAATGATAAGCTAGTAGTTTAAGAGTCCTTGGAAACCACTATGTAACAGGGCTAGGTATTGTTAGTGCAGTTTTAGTTTAAATCTTGCTTTTTTCTTGTAAGACCCCCTTAGGTTTACTTTGAAACTTTACTTAACTGATGTTTTTTATGTCAGAGTGCCAAAGCCAGCTAACTACACAAATAATAGATATTGTTGGGAGGTTAATTCTTTAATGTATCTAGGTAATAACTGTACAGCTGATTAAAAGCAAAGCAATGGATCTCCAGAGGGTAAATCATGGCCAGTACCATAGCTCAAAGAATAAACTCTGAGTGAACTATCACGCCTGGATGCTCGCACCTCCGGCTGGCAGGGACATCTTGTAAGTAAAAGAACAGGTCAGAAACAGGTCACACAGCTTGCCATGAGAAATTTTAGCTCAGCTCTATCTGCAGCCAAGGAGGCCCACAGCGGCATTCATCTTGAACAGCCCTGCCAAACAAGGCGTTCCCCAGTAAATATCACACAGCCTCTGCCTAGATTGCAGCTTGGCTGCGTGAAATTACGGGGTTCAAGAAATGTGTCATGATATCTCCCGCTTTTTTATTTTTTAATTTGAGCTTATGAATATCTCTTTTGGCAGCAGAAATGGAGGAGAAGACTAGTTTGAAAATTATTGGAAGGATAAGAAGAAAAAGAAAGATTACCCCTGCAGCCACGGCAACGACAACAATCTAATGTAACCAAGTTACAGGGTTTAGAGACTTTAAACTAGAACTAAAAGCCTGAGCCAAATCCTCTAAGTTAACCGATCCATCTTGTGCTTTACTCATAACCGTAATTTGAGTTTTTAATTGAGCCATATCATGTGAAATATTATTATCTTTTCAAATTTTTAACAAATGATTTTTTATAAGAGTCTAATTATGTTGTTTATCATAGATTAATGGCGTTACGCATATGTATCAAAAGCTGGCATGACATCTGGTGGAAAGCTGAACCTTAATATTTTCTATCTCTTGTCTTAACTCTAGAACTACATCCTCTAAAGCATCAATTTTTGCTTCTAATTTCTTATCTATAACCTCTTGTTTTACCAGTGCCAAAGAAACATTTTTATTCAAATCATTAACAAAGTGTGCAGTCTTTATTTTTGAGACTAAAGCAACTGATGAAACTGTAAGTGAAGTTACAATAGCTATCAAGGCACTGATACCTAACATTAAAGCTGCTACAAAACGCTTTGGCCTAATAAGCTCACTAATTCTAGTAACTACCTGTAAAGCCTCATTGTCAAACCAAGCTTCATCCTTTAGATCTACAGGAAGCATTATGTAGGAAGGCCTTTGTAATATCACAATGCGTGAATAGGATTTAATCAACTTATGATCAATATAATTAGTCAATATATATTTGGAACAGTGAACCTCATAAGAGTGTCCTAATTTAGTAATGATTAAATCTGTATCATTTCCAGCAAGTATACTATAAGGATAGCTCAAACAAGATCTAATCGCTACAGGAAGAGGTCTAGACTCCAGAGGCTTCTTAAAGTAAATTATATCTGATGTAGCAAGAAGTCTAAATAGTCCTGGAAATGTATTTAAAACATCACCTGAAGGAGAATGACTAACATAGATAGGTTTTACCCATCTTGGTGTATATCACCTATTAATAGGTTTTAAAGTAAACCTTTCAGGTTTATATCCATGATACTGTAATTTTTCACCAAGAAGAAAAGCTCTATAGTTATTATTTGGTGTGGCTATGGAATAATCATAAATCTTTTCTTGATTCTTCTAGGGAGTATGTGCTATAGCCCAATGTTCAAAACCACATTTGAGCCAACTCGGTCTTTCATAACTCCGAGGAGGCTCCCACATCTTATCTTTATCTTTGTAGTTCCGGGAACACGAATCTAAAGGGATGTCCTTAGATAACTTCTCAAAGATTTCATTATGAAAATTAGTCCCCAAAATCATAAATTTAATTTTCCACATAAATCTTCTATGATATGGAGGTTTTTTTGCTGGAGGCGATTTATCTGGAGCATCAGCAAGAATAGTTTTATAGGCAAGAGAAAGACAACCCATAGACCCCGATCTAGCTAAATCAATGCAAATCAGAGCAGAGTCTGACATCCCCTTATATCTAAATGGAGTAGAGTTTAGATGTGAGGAAAGAATAGCATGTCCTCCCATAAGTCCAGTATCATTGGTCATTACTCTAATATTTATATTCTCCCCCCAACCCACGGGATGAAGGAGTGGGGGATGAGGAACATAAGCCCAATATGAAATTGTAGACACAGGACACATTTGCATAGAAAGGATAACAAACATAGCAAGAAACATATTTTCTGTTGATAACTGTTTTTTGGTGCTAGCGATCATCTGCTGCGCTTCTCGGGCGAGTCTCCTCAGCTGTCCCCAGGTGGGCAGATCTTCCCTTGACTCTTGTGACGGTTCAGGAACAGTTGAGGTCTCCCGTAGAACAGCAAGATCAAGTCCCATCATCATTCTCAGCATCTTTTTTTTTTTTAGTCTCTGCTTTCTCCTCTGATTTATCGATAGAGGCCCTCTGGTTAAACGGCCGAATGAGCCTGTCTGGGATCTAGATTGGACTATCTGCATCCTGTGGAAAAACACAAGCATACCCTCTTCCAGAGGAAATTAAGGCATCCGGTCCTTTCTAGGATCCGGTTAATAAGTCTTTTCACATTACTTGTGGAAGTTGTTTTTCTTTTATTTCTCCCCAATGTTTCATAGCAGGGGAGTTTTCTTGTTCATCAGTATTTAAATAATTTATCACAAAAAAAGCATGATTTAAAAGATGATGGGGAGAAAAATATTTATTAGCAGCCCTGAGGTGTTCAATCTGATTTTTTAAAATTTGGTCAGATCTTTCAATTATTGCCTGTCCTTGGGGATTATATGGTATTTTTGTGGTATGGTGTATATCCCATGCTCGCAGAAAAGAGGCAAAAGCCTTAGATGTATAAGCTGGAGCATTATCTGTCTTAATTCTTAATGGCTTTCCCATCATCATGAAGCTTTGTACAAGATGTTGAATTACATCTTTTACAGCTTCTCCACTTTTAGCAGAGGCAAACAGCACATGAGAATAAGTATCCACTGTCACATGAACATAAGCCAATTTTCCAAATTTAGGGATATGTGTAACGTCCATTTGCCATAAAGCT
Organism: Apodemus agrarius; assembly: GCA_964023405.1. Lineage (NCBI taxonomy): Eukaryota > Metazoa > Chordata > Mammalia > Rodentia > Muridae > Apodemus > Apodemus agrarius. Next base: position 95,920,412 of record OZ030008.1, on the reverse strand, counting down.
AATGCCTTAAGGCCTCGGGGATTTACTCCCATTTTTTGTGGGTGATAAACTTGAGGACAATTATCACAATTCTTAACTATCTGTCTGGCTTGTTCTCTAGTAATATGAAACATCCTTCTTAAAGCAAGAGCATTTTGATGATGTAGCTCATGACTATTCTTTGCCTCTAATATATTTATAACTGTTCCTCTAGTTAATGCATCAGCCATATAATTTCCTTTACTAAAGGGGGCCTGGTAAATTAGAGTGACCCCATATATGTCCTACATAAAATTTTTCTACTCTTTTTTTAATCGTATTTTGTAATTGCTGTAATAAATTTAAAATTTGAGACTGCCCTGAAAGCAAGGCTGTTTCTATGGCTGGAAACAAATTAACCACATACTTTGAATCCGTATAAAGATTAAATTTTTCTGTAAAATTTTGAAAAGCAAGTAGAACTGCTCTTATCTCTGCTTGTTGAGCAGAAGTCTGCACACCTTCCTCTATCAGAGGCTTTTGTCCTGGTACATAAACCATGGACCTCCCATTAGAGGAGCCATCTGTGAATACGCAAAGAGCAGACTCTAAAGGTTGTGGGGAACACTTATTTGAGAAAATTATTTCTGTTTCCTTAAAGAATTTAATTAAAGGATGTTTAGGATAATGATATTTAATTTGTCCTGTATAACCTTGCAATGCAATTCCCCAATCATCATCTTCCATCAATAGTATTTCAAATTGCCTTTTATTATATGGTAAAATAATATTATGCATTTCTTTACCAAATAGTTCCCTGGATCTTATTCTTCCTTTATTAATCAATAATGAGCACATATATGGATAAGAAGCCAACATTTTCTGTTGCACATGAGGTAAATGTATCCATTCCAATACACCATCCTGCCATAAGCATCCAGTGGGAGTGTAAGGTGTTTTAAAAATTATCAAGTCCCACTCTTTATCATAAGATATCTGCTTTACCTTTGCATCATTTAAGTTTTTCTCCACCAATGCTAAAGCTTTTATGGCTTCTTGAGTCATAACTCTTGGAGACTTAGGATTAGTATCCCCTTGTAATAGTTGAAACAAAAGACTTAATTCTCCTGTAGTAATTTTCAAAAAAGGTCTAATCCAATTAATATTTTCTAATAATTTTTGAAAATCATTTAAATTCCTTAATTTGTCTACTCTTATAGACACCTTTTGTGAGGCAATATAGTCATCATGAATTAACTGTCCCAAATAACTTAAAGGTCTATTCTTTTGTATCTTATCTGGGGCTATTACTAATCCAAATTTGGTAAAATGTTCAATTGTATAAAGTAATATTTCCTTGTTAATTGATGGTGATTGATGAGCTATCAAGATGTCATCCATAAAGTGGGCAAAGTAAGCCTCAGGATATTTTTTTCTAATAAATACTAAAGCTTGATCCACAAATTTTTGACATAATGTCGGACTATTTTTTATTCCTTGAGGCAACACTTTCCATTGATACCTTTTATATGGCCTTTTCAAATTTACAGCTGGCACACTAAAAGCAAATCTTTTACAATCCTTAGGATGTAATTTTATAGTAAGAAAGCAATCTTGCAAATCAATTACTATCACATCCCATCCTGCAGGAACTGCCACTGGAGAGGGCAGTCCTGGCTGCAACGCTCCCATGTCTTCCATGGTAGCATTTACTGCCCTAAGGTCCTGTAGCAATCTCCACTTCCCAGATTTTTTCTTTATTACAAATATGGGAGTGTTCCAAGGACTATTACTTTCTTTAAGATGTCCTTTTTCTAATTGTTCTTGTACAAGTTGTTTTATAGCCTGTATTTTTTCTTCTGTTATGGGCCACTGATTAAGCCATATAGGCTGCTCTGATTTTCAACTTAATTTGTCTGCATACAACAAGCCCTCAGCGGCCCCTATGAAAAATGCTGTTCACTCAGATTATCTGAGGTGACTAATTTTACATCCATGTCACCCATCATGTCTCTTCCCCACAAGGAAAAGGGGAGAGAAGGAACAACGTAAGGCTGAATCATTTCTGTCTTTCTTTCTAATTTTCATTTTAGAAACTGTGAACTTTGAGCCACATTAAAAGCTGTCCCTAAACCTAACAAAGAAGAAGTTCTCTTACATGGCCAAGACGAAGGCCAATCCTTTTTTGTTATACAAGTCTTATCTGCCCCTCTATCTAAAAGTCCTTGAAACAACTTTTTATTTACTCTAACTGCTTTAAAAGGTCTTTCTATACTAATATTTTGGACCCATGCCACAACATCTGTAGAACCAAACTTCCCTTGTCTACGTTCACGCTTTAAGATTGGATTAGGTAAGTTAAGATAAGGCAGGAGCAGAAGCTGAGCTATTCTCTGCCCCTTATGAATTTGTATAGTTTCTTTTAATGGTCTAATCATGACTTTTATTTTTCTTGTGTTATCACTATCAATTACACCAGGCAACACTTTAAAATTCTTTTTACAATTTGAACTATGGCCAATTATTAACCCCACAGTTCCCTGTGGCAGAGTTCCCAAGGTAGACGTAGAGACCAAGGAAACACCGTCCCATCTAGAGAATATTACATCATCACAAGAGGCTAAATTTAAACCAGCACTACCAGGAGTAGCTCTAGGCAAATCATGTATAGTAAATTCAGGAGCCTCAGGATTTAGAGGACTCCCTGATGTAACTATAGCAGTTTCCTCTCTTTCGAGTTTGGGGCTGAGAGGCTGCCCCTGATTTAGTTTTTTGATTTTTCCTCCTTTTTTTCCCCATTAAGGGGTGTTTTATCCTTGTGGAACCTAGACTTGCACTCATTTTTCCAGTGCTTGCCTTTTTGGCAACGAGGGCATACTCCTGGGGGAAGACCCTTTCTATTGGAGTCCCTCTTATTGTTTTTTGGACATTGCTTTTGCATATGTCCTGATTTCTCACATTTAAAACAAGTGGGCTTGGAGGTTGCTTTCTCTCCTTTACCATAAGTCTTTTTAACATAGGCGCTGAATTTCTCTCTCTTCATAGCTGCAGCGTAGGCCATACCTTGGACTACGGCTGGTGAGGCATCCATGCAGGCTTTCACATAGTCCTGCACTGCTCTTGTCTTTTTAATAGGCCTTATCAAATCTTGGCATAAAGCATTAGCATTTTTTTAAGCCAACTGCTTAAGGAGTGTCTCAAAGAACTCTCTGGTTGTATTTTTTGAAACTTTTAACCCTCTGCTAGCCATCATATGCTTAAACACTGAAAAGAACATTCGTTCCTGCTTTGACTCGGTCTGCCCCATGATATTAGATTACTTGCACTTAACCAGTGATCCTTTACCGGCGGGACCGCGCCTCCCTCGCAAGATCCGGCCTGTTACCTTGAAAGAAAGAAAGAAAAAAGGAAAGTTTACCTGCCCAATTTGTCCCTGTTCAGGCGCCAGCTGCCACGGACCGACTCAGTCGGAACACACACTCCCGTGGGGAATTAGGGTCTTTGGTATGTAGGAAGGTACAGGTCTAGCGAATGACAGACAGACACACACAAGATCTGAATGTGTCTGAATGCACTTTACTGTTCTGAGGCAGGAATTTTTATACTCATAAGTTGGTATTACATTACTGAAGAAAAATGTATCCAGGGAAATGTATACAAAGAATGGTTACCATGAGTATCTGGCACAAGGAAATACAAAATCAATCAGGTATGAACGTTAGAGAATATACACAAAGTCATCGCGTCCCTCTGTAGTTAATGATAAGCTAGTAGTTTAAGAGTCCTTGGAAACCACTATGTAACAGGGCTAGGTATTGTTAGTGCAGTTTTAGTTTAAATCTTGATTTTTTCTTGTAAGACCCCCTTAGGTTTACTTTGAAACTTTACTTAACTGATGTTTTTTATGTCAGAGTGCCAAAGCCAGCTAACTACACAAATAATAGATATTGTTGGGAGGTTAATTCTTTAATGTATTTAGATAATAACTGTACAGCTGATTAAAAGCAAAGCAATGGATCTCCAGAGGGTAAATCATGGCCAGTACCATAGCTCAAAGAATAAACTCTGAGTGAACTATCACGCCTGGATGCTCGCACCTCCGGCTGGCAGGGACATCTTGTAAGTAAAAGAACAGGTCAGAAACAGGTCACACAGCTTGCCATGAGAAATTTTAGCTCAGCTCTATCTGCAGCCAAGGAGGCCCACAGCGGCATTCATCTTGAACAGCCCTGCCAAACAAGGCGTTCCCCAGTAAATATCACACAGCCTCTGCCTAGATTGCAGCTTGGCTGCGTGAAATTACGGGGTTCAAGAAATGTGTCGTGATAATTCTTAGTAGCATATCCATTGTGATTTACAGCAAAATTCAAAGGTTTTGTTCAAGAACGTCCACTGCTGAATGAAGAGATTCTTCAAAGATATTTATAAAAGTTAGAGTATTGGTCAATTTCATCATTAAGAGAATGTGAATTCAAGGCTAGCTCTATTTCTTAAAGAAGCAGATGTAAGTCAAAGAAGATAGCATTCCACCAATATTGAAGGAGAGGTGAATATTGTTTATAGAACATTTTGGTAATTTTTGATTGCACACAATATTTTATTTTCCAATTTATAAAAAGATGCTACAAATAGTATTTTAGGATAAAGAAAAATGTCCTCTGAAAAAAGCAACAAAGAAAAACAAAAACTTATTCCTAATGCACATTTTGAAAAGAAGATAATCTTCATGTGGCACAGGTAGAACCATCCCCTGCACTCAGAGGATCACTCCCAGAAGCCTCTGGCAGAAGTCTTCCAGTTTTTGTCTCCTGATTGGGACCACCATCTGCCACCGCAAGCCAAATACATGTGACACACAGAGGTAGTTAGCCACTCAGGAGTACAGAGAGGCCAGATAGCACAGGTAAGACCACTCCTGCTGCTCAGAGGAAACAGCCAGAAACTCTGAGGACACAATAGCCTAGGAGCAGCCTGGGACAGGAGACTTCCTATTTTCACATGGACCCAGAGTTGGTCTAGGTCATAGAGCTTCATACTTAAATACAACTACAAGAGAGCTGGTCTCTTGGGAGTATCTATATACCTGTGTACACAGAGGGATTTGGTCTCCCAGGAGCACAGATAAGAGAGGTGTGCATGACAGATAAGGCACAGTCAGAGCCAGCAACACCAGCTAACACCAGAGATGACCAGATGGCACAAGACAAATGCAAGAACATTACCAACAGAAACCAAGGCAACATGGCACCATCTGAACCAAGTTCTTCCACAACAGCAAGTTCTGGATACCCCAACACACTGGGAAAGCAAGATCTGGATTGAAAATTACATCTCGTGATACTGATAGAGGATTTCAAGAAGAAAATAACTCTCATAAACAAGTATAGGAAAACAACAGTCAACAGGTAGAAGCCCTTAAAAAGGAAACACAAGAATCCCTTAAAGAAATACAGGAGAACATGGGTCAAGAGGTAGAAGCCCATAAAGAAGAAACACAAAAATCCCTTAAAGAATTACAGGAAAACACAAATAAACAAGTGAAGGAACTGAACAAAACCATCCAGGATCTAAAAACAGAAGTAGAAATAACTAAGAAATCACAAAGGGAGACAACTCTGGAGATAGAAAATCTTGGAAAGAAATCAGGAGTCATAGATGCCAACATCAACAACAGAATACAAGAGATAGAAGAAAATCTCAGTGCTGAAGATACCATAGAAAGCATTGAATCAACAGTCAAAGAAAATGCAAAATAAACAAAAAGCTTGTAACCCCAAACATCCAGGAAATCCAGGACACAATTAGAAGACCGAGCATAATGGTTATAAGTATAGAAGAGAGCTAAGATTTACAACTTACAGGACCAGTAAATATCTTCAACAAAAATATAGAAAACTTACCTAAAGAGAGAGATGCCCATGAACATATAAGAAGCCTACAGAACTCCAACCATACTGGACCAGAAATACCTCCTCTCACATAATAATCAAAACACCAAATGTACTAAACAAAGAAAGAATATTAAAAGCAGTAAACGAATAAGTTCATGTAACATATAAAGGAAGACCTATCAGAATTAATCAGACTTCTCACGAAAGTCCCTGAAAGCAAGAAGATTCTGGGCAGATCTCATACAGACTCTAAAAGAACACAAATGCCAGCCTAGACTACTATACCCATCAAAACTCTCAATCACCATAGATGGAGAAACCAAAATATTCTATGATAAAACCAAATATACACAATATCTTTCCACAAATTGAGCCCTAATATGAATAATAGATGGAAAATGCCAATATAAAAAGGGCAAGTACATCCTAGAAAAAGCAAGATTGCAATCTTCTTTCAACAAACCCAAAAGAAGATAACCACACAAACATAAACATTACATCAAAAATAAGAGGAAGCAACAATGATTATTCCTTAATATCTCTTAACATCAACGGACTCAATTACCCAATTAAAAGACATGGACAAACAGGCTGGATACATAAACTGGACCGAGCACTTTGCTGCACACAGGAAATGCACCTCAGTGTCAAAGACAAACAATACCTCAGAGTAAAAGACTGGAAAACAATTATCAAAGCAAATGGTTCCAGGAAGCAAGCTAGAGTAACCATTCTAATATCTGATAAAACTGACTTTCAACCGAAAGTCATCAAAAAAGAGATGGAAGGACCCTTCACACTGATCAAATAAAAAATATGCCAAAGAACTCTCAATTCTGAACATTTATGCTTCAAATAAAAGGGCATCCTCATTCATAAAGGAAACTTTACTAAAGCTCAAAGCACACATTGTACTTCACACAATAATTGAGGGTAACTTCAATACCCCACTCTCCTCAATGGACAGATCAGGGAAAAACAAACTAAAACGAGACACAGTGAAAATAACAGAAGTTTTGGACCAAATGGATTTAACACACACACACACACACACACACACACACACACACAAAACATTTCATCCTAAATCCAAACAATATACCTTCTCGGCATCTAATGGTACCTTATCCAAAATTGACCTTATAATTGGTCACAAAAAAAGACTTTAATGGATATAAGATCGAACTCATCCCATGCCTCCTATCAGATCATTATTGAGTAAGGGCAGTCTTCAATAGCATCAAAAACAACAGAAACCAACATACACATGGAAGCTGAACAATGCCCTACTCAATGATTACTATTTCAAGGAAGAAATAACATGTTGTGCTTTCATTTTCATTAAATTCTAAAAAGGTATTGATTTCTTTCCTTATTTCTTCCTCAACTCATGAAGTTGGTCAACTTCAGCAATGTGGCCTGATAAAAAAATTAACTTAAACAAATCAGTTGCTTTCCCATAGTCAAATGATAATCAGGCTGAGAAAGAAATTAGGGAAAAAACACCCTTCATAATAATCACAAACAAAATAAAGTATCTTGGTCTGACACTAACCAAACAAGTGAAAGATCTGTATGACAAGAACTTGAAATTTCTGAAGAAAGAAATCAAAGACCTCAGAAGATGGAAAAATCTCCCATGCTCATGGATTGGCTGGATTAATATAGTAAAAATGGCTATCTTGCCAAAAGCAATATACAGATTCAATGCAATCCCCTTCAAAATTCCCACTCAATTCTTCATAGAAAGCAATTCTCAAATTCATCTGAAATAACAAGAAACCCAGGATAGTTAAAACTCTTCTCAACAGTAAAAGAACTTCTCGGGGAATCAGAATCCTGGACCTTAAGCAGAACTGCAGAGTAATAGTGATAAAAACTGCATGGTATTGGTACAGTGACAGTTAGGTAGAACAATGGAATAGAGTTGAAAACCCAGAAGAGAACCCACACACCTATGGTCACTTGATCTTTGACAAAGGAGCTAAAACCATTCAGTGGAAAAAAAGATAGCCTTTTCAACAAATGGTGCTGTTTCAACTGGAGGTCAGCACGCAGAAGAATGCAAATCGATCCATTCTTATCTCCTTGTACTAAACTCAAATCCAAGTGGATCTAGGACCTCCACATAAAACCAGAGACACTGTAACTAATAGAAAAGAAACTGGGGAAGAGCACTGAGCACATGACGGAGGGGAAAATTTCCTGAACAGAATACCAATAGCTTGTGCACTAAGATCAAGAATTGGCAAATGAGACCTCATAAAATTACAGATTCTGTAAGACAAAGGACACAGTCAATAGGACAAAATGGCAACCAACAATTTGGGAAAAGATCTTTACCAACCCTACATCTGACAGAGGGCTAATATCCAATATATACAAAGAACTCAAGAAGTTAGACTCCAGAGAACCAAATAACTCTATAAAAATGGGGTAGAGTGCTAAATGGAATTTTCACCTGAAGAATGTCGGCTGGCTGAGAAGCACCTAAAGAAAAGTTCAACATCCTTAATCATCAGGGAAATGCAAATCAAAACAACCCTGAGATTCCACTTCATACCAGTCAGAATGGCTAAGAACAAAAACTCAGGAGACAGCAGGTGCTGGTGAGGATGTGGAGAAAGAGGAAGACTCCTCCCTTCACTGCTGGTGAAATTGCAAGCTGGTACAACCACTCTGGAAATCAGTTTGGCAATTTCTCAGAAAACTGGACATGATACTACTGGAGTACCCTACTATACCTCTCCTGGGCATATACCCAGAGTATTCTCTAATATGTAATAAGGACACATGCTCTACTATGTTCATAGCAGCCCTATCTATAATAGCCCGAAGCTGGAAAGAACCCAGATGTCCCTCAGCAGAGGAATGGATATAGAAAATGTGGTATAGTTACATAATGGAATACTACTCAGCTACTAAAAACAATGAATTCATGAAATTCTTAGGCAAATGAGTAAAACTGGAAAAATATCCTGAGTGAAGTAACCAAATTGCAAAAGTATACACATGTTATAGACTCACTGATAAGTGGATATTAGCCCAGAACTTTGGCATACCCATGGCACAATTCACATATCATATGATCCCCAAGAAGGAAGAACAAAGTATGGATACTCTAGTCCTTCATAGAAGGAGGAACAAAGCACCCACAGAAGGAGATATAGAGGTAAATTGTGGAACAGAGTCTGAGGGAAAAACCATCCAGAGACTAATCCACCTAGAGATCCATCCCATATACAGTTACAATATGCAGACCCTATAATTGATGCCCACAAGTTCTAGCTGACCGTGACCAGATATAGCTGTCACCTCAAGGGCTCACCTAGTACATAATACAGAGGGGGACACTCTCAGCCAGCCATTGAACTGAGCACAGGGTCCCCAGTGGAGGAGCAAGAAAAAGGACTCAAGGAGTTGGAAGGTTTTGCAACACCATAGGAGGAACAACAGTATGAGCCACTAGTACTCCCAGAGCTCCCAGGGACAAAACCATCAACCAAAGAGTACACATGGAGTTACGAATGGCTTCAGATGCAGAGGCAGCAGAGGATGGCTATGTTGGACATCAGAGGAGAGGTCCTTGGACCTGGAAAGGCTCAATTCTGCAGTGTAGGGGAATACCAGGACAGGGAATTGGGAGAGGGTGGATTGGTGAACAGGGGGAAGCGACATGGCTTATGGGATTTTCAGGGTGGGGGGAACCAGGAAATGGGACAACATTTGAAATGTAAATATAGAATATATCTAATAACAAAAAGATAATCTCCCTGTGTCCATGAAGTTAATGCCAGCTATTATGTAACAAAAAACTTTTATTTTTTATTTATTTATTTTTTAATTATTTTCTATATTCTTTGTTTACATTCCAAATGATTTTCCCTTTCCCGGTTCCCCCCTCCCCATAAGTCACAAAAGCCCTCTTCCCTCCACCCATTCCCCAATCAACCACCTCCCACTTCTCTGTCTTGGAAATCCCCTACAATGCTGCTTCAAGCCTTTCCAGGACCAGGGCCCTCTCCTTCCTTCTTCTTGGGAATGATTTGATATTTGAGTTGTGTCTTGGGTATTCAGAGATTCTGGGCTAATATCCACTTATCAGTGTCTGCATTCCATGTGTGTTCTTTTGTGAATGAGTTACGTCACTTAGTAACTCATTCACAAACTTTTTTTTTGTGTGTGTGTGATATATCACAAAACTTATTTTCCAGTTCAAACCATTTTCCTAAGAATTTCAGGAATTCATCACCCTTTTTATAATAGCCAGAAGCTGCAAAGAACTCAGATGTCCCTCAATGGAGGAATGGATACAGAAAAATGTGGCATATTTACACAGTGGAATACTACTCAGCAACTAAAAATAAAACACTTTTAAGTGACCACTTGCTTATGCAGTACCCTATCACGCGCATCTCTTGAACACCGTAATTTCACGCAGCCAAGCTGCAATCCAGGAGGAAGCTGTGTGATATTTACTGGGAAAAGCCTTGTTTGGCAGGGCTGTTCAAGGTGAATGCCGCTGTGGGCCTCCTTGGCTGCAGATAGGGCTGAGCTGAAATTTCTCATGGCAAGCTGTGTGACCCTTTATCTGACCTGTTCTTTTACTTACAAGATGTCCCTGCCAGCCAGAGGTGCGAGCATCCAGGCGTGATGATTCATTGAGAGTTTATTCTTTGAGCTACAGCACTGGCCATGATTTATCTTCTAGAGATCCATTGCTTTGCTTTTAATCAGCTGTACAGTTATTACCTAGATACATTAAAGAATTAACCTCCCAACAATTTATATTATTTGTATGGTTAGCTGGTTTTTGGCACTCTGACATGGAAACCTTCAGTTAAGTAAAGTTTCAAAGTAAGCCTGAGGGAGGCTCACAAGAAGATAACAAACATAGTGTAATCTCTGACTCTTGAATTACTAATTTATCATTGACTACAGAGTGACGTGATGACCTTGTGTGTAATCTCTGACTCTTGAATTACTAATTTATTATTGACTACAGAGTGACGCGATAACCTTGTGTGTAATCTCTGACGTTCATGCCTGATTCATTTTGTATTTCCTTGTGCCAGATACTCATGGTAACCATTCTTTGTAAACATTTCACTGGATACATTTTTCTTAAGTAATGTAATACCAACTTGAGTGGGTATAAAAGTTCCTGCCTCAGAACAGTAAAGTGCATTCAGACGCATTCAGATCTTGTGTGTGTCTGTCTGTCATTCGCCGGACCTGTACCTTCCTGCATACCAAAGACCCTGATTCCTCACGGGAGTGTGTGTTCCGACTGAGTCGGTCCGTGGCAGATGGCGCCTCAGAACAGGGACATTTGGGCAGGTAATTTTCCTTCTCTTTCTTTCTTTCAAGGTAACAGGCCAGATCTTGCGAGGGAGCTGAGGTCCCGCCGGTAAAGGATCACTGGTTAAGTGCAAGTAATCTGATATCATGGGGCAGACCGAGTCAAAACAGGAACGAATGTTCTTTTCAGTGTTTAAGCATAAGATGGCTAGCAGAGGGTTAAAAGTTTCAGAAAGTACAACCAGGGAATTCTTTGCAATACTCCTTAAGCAGTTGGCTTGGGAAAATGCTAATGCTTTATGCCAAGATTTGATAAGGCCTATTAGAAAGACAGGAACAGTGCAGGACTATGTGAAAGCCTGCGTGGATGCCTCACCAGCCGTAGTCCAAGGTATGGCCTACGCTGCAGCTATGAAGGGAGAGAAATTCAGCGCCTATGTTAAAAGACTTATGGTAAAGGAGGGAAAGGAACCCCCGAGCCCACTTGTTTTAAATGTGGGAAATCAGGACATGTGCAAAAGCAATGTCCAGAGAACAATAAGAGGGACTCCAATAAAAAGGGTCTTCCCCCAGGAGTATGCCCTCGTTGCCAAAAAGACAAGCACTGGAAAAATGAGTGCAAGTCTAGGTTCCACAAGGATGGAACACCCCTTAATGGGGAAAAGAAGGAGGAGGGCTCAGTAAGGCTCTTCTCCATCTGTAAACAGCAATAACGGTGAGAGCCAAGTTTGGCTGAAATCTGGTTTTGGTTACTGCAAGGGCACCTGATGTCTGGTCCTCTAGGGGCAAATTGTGTGTTGATTTTCCTTGTTTTTATGTTCTCATATCTAGAGACCTGATGGTGGCAGTGTCAGGCTGTCTATATGGTGTTATTTTGTATTTTGTTCTGTGTTCTCGGACTTAGGCTGGCTGAAAAGTTGGGGTCTTAGACCCCAGCTCAATATTTCTAGACACAGAGCTGCTGGTTCTTTTTTTGTTTCCCTTTTCTCTGCTCTCAGCCTGAGAACTCCAAGGTTAAACTGTTTGACTGGGCTCCTGGCTGTACCCCCCCCCCCCGCTTTTCTTTATAGTTTCTTCTTCTAAAGAAAAACTTCCAACTGCAGCTGCAAGGTCGTTCTCCGCCAAGTTAAAACAAAAAAGAGACAAAATACTTTGAAGGCCCTCTGATAGAGAAATATGGATATGGGAATTCTGAATTTAAGTTGGTACAGATGGTTTATTTCATTTATTTTAAATTGTTTAAGTTATTATGATATTATATTAAGCTTTACATTAAGCAAAAAATCTGTCTTGGTGATATTGAAGTCTTGTTTTGAGATTTATATTGCAGGGATTGTTATTATGTTCAAGGCATAGATTCTTATTTGATAGAGATTATATTTTAATACAAAATCAAGGTTTTCATTGGTATAAATAGTAAAATGTAAAGTACAGGATTTACACCCAGTCATTCTTTGCTGTTATTGTTACAGATCTGAGATGTTTAAACCTATGAGTTTGGAGCCAAATAAAATATAAGGCTCTGAGTTTATTATTAGGGTGTTTTCTATGTTTTCATCAAAAATAACTAAAGATAGCTAAACAGACAACAGTTCACATTATTTTATATAAATAGTAAATTTGTCAAAAGTCCATGGAATATGATGTTTAATGTTATTTATTTTTGTTATAGAGACTAGTCTGCTCCTGACAGCTTCCCTTTCTTGGAGAAACAGCATGTGTAAAGTTGCTTCTGTTATGAGGAAGAGAGAGAGAGCCACAAGATTGCCTCTCTTCATCTACAGACAAACTTAATGTGTCCATAAATCATTATATGGCTTAATTCCTGATTCTTTAAATTTCTCAGGTATTCTTGTGTCTGAAGGCTAAAGACCGATGCTCTAACATTTTAAAGTATAAACTGTTCAGGTGTTCAGCAGTGTCTATCATTTGGCTAAGATAAGAGAGGTCATGCAAAGGGCGACTGAACCCCCTTCAGTCTTTCTGGAAAGACTCGTGGAGGCATACAGAAGGTATACTCATTTTGACCCTACGTCTGAGGGGCAGCGAGCCTCTGTTATTATGGTTTTCATTGGGCAGTCATCCCCGACATCAGAAAGAAATTGCAGCAGATTGAGGGATTGCAGGACTAAGGGATATGGTTAGAGAAGAAGAAAAAGAAGGTAAGAAGAGCGGGAAGCTAGAGAAGGCAAAAAGGGCAGGGAGCGACAGAGATAGGGAAAAGATGCTAGATGCTAGAAAGACTGTTAGCTCAAGTATATTTGTGCTATGCATGGTTTTTAGAAGGAAAAGTAATGGGCATGTAGATAGGAGGTCTGTGCATGTTGAAGAGGGATTGAGGAAGTTAGAAAAGGAAGGTGCTGGGGAGCAATCCTTAACAACAGAAAATGTTGGCTTCTTATCCATATATGTGCTCATTATTGATTAATAAAGGAAGAAAGAGATCCAGGGAACTATTTGGAAGAGAAATGCATAATATTATATTACCATATAATAAAAGGCAATTTGAAATACTATTGATGGAAGATGATGATTGGGGAATTGCATTGCAAGGATATACAGGACAAATTAAGTATCATTATCCTAAACATCCTTTAATTGAATTTTATAAGTAAACAGAAATAATTTTCTCAAATAAGTGTTCTTCACAACCTTTAGAGTCTGCCTTATGTATTTTCACAGATGGCTCCTCTAATGGGAGGTCTGTGGTTTATGTACCAGGACAAAAGCCTCTGATAGAGGAAGGTGTGCAGACTTCTGCTCAGCAAGCAGAGATAAGAGCAGTTCTACTTGCTTTTCAAAATTTTACAGAAAAATTTAATCTTTATACGGATTCAAAGTATGTGGTTAATTTGTTTCCAGCCATAGAAACAGCCTTGCTTTCAGGGCAGTCTCAAATTTTAAATCTATTACAGCAATTGCAAAATACGATTAGAAAAAGAGTAGAAAAATTTTATGTAGGACATATACGGGGTCACTCTAATTTACCAGGCCCCCTTAGTAAAGGAAATTATATGGCTGATGCATTAACTAGAGGGACAGTTATGAATGTATTAGAGGCAAAGAATAGTCATGAGCTACATCATCAAAATGCTCTTGCTTTAAGAAGGATGTTTCATATTACTAGAGAACAAGCCAGACAGATAGTTAAGGATTGTGGTAATTGTCCTCAAGTTTACCACCCACAAAAAATGGGAGTAAATCCCCGAGGCCTTAAGGCATTAGCTTTATGGCAAATGGACGTTACACATATCCCTGAATTTGGAAAATTGGCTTATGTTCATGTGACAGTGGATACTTATTCTCATGTGCTGTTTGCCTCTGCTAGAAGTGGAGAAGCTGTGAAAGATGTAATTCAACATCTTGTACAAAGCTTCATGATGATGGGAAACCATTGAGAATTAAGACAGATAATGCTCCAGCTTATACATCTAAGGCTTTTGCCTCTTTTCTGCGAGCATGGGATATACACCATACCACAGGAATACCATATAATCCCCAAGGACAGGCAATAATTGAGAGATCTCACCAAACTTTGAAAAATCAGATTGAACGCCTCAGGGCTGCTAATAAATATTTTTCTCCCCATCATCTTTTGAATCATGCTCTTTTTGTGATAAATTATTTGAATACTGATGAACAAGGAAACTCCCCTGCTATGAAACATTGGGGAGGAATAAAAGGAGAACAACTTCCACAAATAATGTAAAAAGACTTATTAACCGGATCCTGGAAAGGACCGGATGCTTTAATTTCCTCCGAGAGAGGATATGCTTGTGTTTTTCCACAGGATGCAGATAGTCCAATCTGGATCCCAGACAGGCTCATCTGGCCGTTTAACCAGAGGGCCTCTATCGAGGAATCAGAGGAGAAAGCAGAGACTGAAAAAGAAGAAGATGCTGAGAATGATGATGGGGCTTGATCTTGCTGTTCTACGGGAGACCTCAACTGTTGCTGAACCATCACACGAGTCAAGGGAGGATCTGCCCACCTGGGGACAGCTGAGGAGACTCGCCCGAGAAGCGCAGCAGATGATCACTAGCAACAGAAAGCAGTTATCAACAGAAAATATGTTTCTTGCTATGTTTGTTATCCTTTCTATGCAAATGTGTCCTGTGTCTGCAGTTTCATATTGGGCTTATGTTCCTCATCCCCCACTTCTTCATCCCGTGGGTTGGGGGTGAATGTAAATATTAGAGTGATGACCAATGATACTGGACTTGTGGGGGGACATGCTACTCTTTCCTCCCATCTAACCTCTACTCCATTTAGATATAAGGGGATGTCAGACTCTGCTCCGATTTGCATCGATTTAGCTAGATCGGGGTCTATGGGTTGTCTTTCTCTCACCTATAAAACTATTCTTGCTGATGCTCCATATAAATCGCCTCCAGCGAAAGAACCTCCATATTATAGAAGATTTATGTGGGAAATTAAACTAAAGATTTTGGGGACTAATTTTCATAATGAAACCTTTGAGAAGTTATCTAAGGACATCCCTTTAGATTCATGTTCCCGGAACTATAAAGATAACGATAAGATGTGGGAGCCCCCTCGGAGTTATGAAAGACCAAGTTGGCTTAAATGTGGTTTTGAACATTGGGCTATAGCACATACTCCCTAAAAGAGTCAAGAGAGGATTTATGATTATTCCATAGCCATGCCAAATAATAACTATAGAGCTTTTCTTCTTGGTGAAAAATTACAGTATCATGGATATAAACCTGAAAGGTTTACTTCAGAACCTATTAATAGGTGGTATACACCAGGATGGGTAGAACCTATTTATGTTAGTCATTCTCCTTCAGGTGATGTTTTGAATACATTTCCAGGACTATTTAGACTTCTTGCTGCATCTGGTATAATTTACTTTAAGAAGCCTCTGGAGTCTAGATATCTACCTGTAGCAATTAGATCTTGTTTGAGCTATCCTTATAGTATACTTGCTGGGAAAGATACAGATTTAATCATTACTAAATTAGGGCACTCCTATGAGGTTCACTGTTCCAAATGTATTTTGACTAATTGTATTGATCATAAGTTGATTGAATCCTATTCACGCATTGTGATATTACAAAGGCCTTCCTGCGTAATGCTTCCTGTAGATCTAAAGGATGAAGCTTGGTTTGACAATGAGGCTTTACAGGTAGTTACTAGAATTAGTGAGCTTATTAGGCCAAAGCGTTTTGTAGCAGCTTTAATGTTAGGTATCAGTGCCTTGATAGCTATTGTGACTTCACTTACAGTTTCATCAGTTGCTTTAGTCTCAGAAATGAAGACTGCACACTTTGTTAATGATTTGAATAAGAATGTTTCTTTGGCACTGGTAAAACAAGAGGTTATAGATAAGAAATTAGAAGCAAAAATTGATGCTTTAGAGGATGTAGTTCTGGAGTTAGGACAATAGATAGAAAATATTAAGGTTCAGCTTTCCACCAGATGTCATGCCAGCTTTTGATACATATGCGTAACGCCATTAATTTATGACAAGCAACATAATTGGACTCTTACTAAAAATCATTTGTTGGGAATTTGGAAAGATAATGATATCTCTCATGATATGGCTCAATTAAGAACTCAAATTGCGGTTATGAGTAAAGCACAAGATGGATCCGTTAACTTAGAGGATTTGGCTCAGGCTTTTAGTTCTGGTTTGAAGTCTCTGAACCCTGTAACTTGGTTACATTGGATTGTTGTCGTCGCCGTGGCTGCAGGGGTAATTTTTCTTTTTCTTCTTATCCTTCCAATAATTTTCAAACTAGTCTTCTCCTCCATTTCTGCTGCCAAAAGAGATATTCATGAGCTCAAATTAAAAAATAAAAAAGGGAGAGATATCACGCACATCTCTTGAACACCGTAATTTCACGCAGCCAAGCTGCAATCCAGGAGGAAGCTGTGTGATATTTACTGGGAAAAGCCTTGTTTGGCAGGGCTGTTCAAGGTGAATGCCGCTGTGGGCCTCCTTGGCTGCAGATAGGGCTGAGCTGAAATTTCTCATGGCAAGCTGTGTGACCCTTTATCTGACCTGTTCTTTTACTTACAAGATGTCCCTGCCAGCCGGAGGTGCGAGCATCCAGGCGTGATGATTCATTGAGAGTTTATTCTTTGAGCTACAGCACTGGCCATGATTTATCTTCTAGAGATCCATTGCTTTGCTTTTAATCAGCTGTACAGTTATTAC
Source organism: Apodemus agrarius (assembly GCA_964023405.1). Lineage (NCBI taxonomy): Eukaryota > Metazoa > Chordata > Mammalia > Rodentia > Muridae > Apodemus > Apodemus agrarius. The sequence continues at coordinate 95,903,081 of OZ030008.1, read as the reverse complement.
CTAGATACATTGAAGAATTAACCTCCCAACAATTTATATTATTTGTATGGTTAGCTGGTTTTTGGCACTCTGACATGGAAACCTTCAGTTAAGTAAAGTTTCAAAGTAAGCCTGTGGGAGGCTCACAAGAAGATAACAAACATAGTGTAATCTCTGACTCTTGAATTACTAATTTATCATTGACTGCAGAGTGACGTGATGACCTTGTGTGTAATCTCTGACTCTTGAATTACTAATTTATTATTGACTACAGAGTGACGCGATAACCTTGTGTGTAATCTCTGACGTTCATGCCTGATTCATTTTGTATTTCCTTGTGCCAGATACTCATGGTAACCATTCTTTGTAAACATTTCACTGGATACATTTTTCTTTAGTAATGTAATACCAACTTGAGTGGGTATAAAAGTTCCTGCCTCAGAACAGTAAAGTGCATTCAGACGCATTCAGATCTTGTGTGTGTCTGTCTGTCATTCGCCGGACCTGTACCTTCCTGCATACCAAAGACCCTGATTCCCCACGGGAGTGTGTGTTCTGACTGAGTCGGTCCGTGGCAGACCCCATGGTAGTAATAGCAGTTAAGATGATCTGTGCAATGAGATATGAGAAACCAGAAAAAAAATCAATCAGGTTCTCAAGAATAATAATCAGAATAGTTAAAATGAGTATGTTTTGTAGGGTATTGAGAGTTCACTCAGATAGTTATGAAAAACTAAGTAGGATTGTTATTTCTTTAAACTGGAAATATTGGAGATTATTTAAAGATCGGAGAGGTAGAATGAAACCTGCAGGCTAGGGATGTCATTATGGAGAGAGAAATGTCTATTTCATTGAATGTTACTATAATTCTCAATAAGTGTTTATCCCTTACCAACAGTAACATCATGTGTCAAGTGTGAATATGATAGCCATGAATGCAGTTGTTGAATATTTCCCATAAAATATTGAGCCCAGAAGATAGTTAGGATATAGAAAATTAGAAAGGCTTGGCCTAAAGGGAATTATGTTCCATCGGTAGCAGTTGAAAAAAAGAGCGATCATCCAGTTTGTTCTGGAATTACAGGTAAAGATGGATAGACTCATTGGACACAGGTAGGTTTATGAATGGCTACTTGCAAGTCTAGGAGAAAAAGAACACTTATTTATTTGAATATGAACAACAGAGTTGACGAAAGAATGAGTACAGGGCTCATCTAGTCATGTGGTTGTGTAAATCATTCCAACTAAAGAACAGAGACATACATTATTAGATATTTGTAAATCTGACTGTCTTTACTTGCTTGTGAAAAGTTGGTAAATGTAGATATTTAATATTTTTAAGGCAAATACTATTATCATGCAACTTTCTTTTCAAAGTGTGCACCTATGATGTGTTATGGCAAACATATTTCTTGTAATTTTATTAAAATAATAATACATGATCAGTGCTGTGAATAGCAATTCATAACAATTCAAGTCTATATAATATCACCTGTTGGAGACAAACACCCACTTTAAGGGACTGGAGTGAAACCATCTTACAAATGCTGCTAGTCACGTATGCAACTGACTCAGTCCCCCCCCCCATCCGCTGTTCCAGGAGTTAGCTAATCAATAAACTGACCAAATATTTAGTTACCGGAACCTTATACAGGAACTAGCTAATCAACAAACTGATTTTACCAACCATCCTTACCCTCATATTCCGAGGCTATTTCACCTGATTGTTTCAGATTTATTACCTTCCCCCATTCCCCCTCCTTACTGCTTAAAACCCACTGCCCTCATTACAATAAACAGACCTTGACAACGATTTTGCTTGGTCTTGCTCTCCTATCTCACCTGTTCTACTTTTCAGGCCAAATCCTGCTCGACCCCACGAATAACTGAGTCCCGCAGAACGGGACAATCACCCTCATTATTTTGGGATTATATAGCATTATCTACTTTAACTTTTTTATGTAACATCAAACAAACTCAAAAGACATCTCATGATGTAAACACAAATTCATGGGTTAAGACAAGAAACTGGAATGTGAAAGCCTTTTTTTTCCTTTGCACAGTTTTCTTTTTTCTTTTTTGTATCATCACTCAAAACTTTATTATTCAAAAGTACACGAACTTGAAGAACTAGCATACTCAAGTCTCAGATTCTCACTGCTCAGCCCAAGTGTTAAACTTGAGCCTGGGGCTGGGAGGTGGGGAAGGGAAAATGGGATCAGTGGATAAAGTGGGATCCTGTCAATCCAACATGAGGCCTAGTGTTTGGATTCTCAGACCCTCAGAACGCACCTGAAAGTGGGGGTGGAAGTGGCAGGTGCCTCTAATCCCAGCACTCAGGGGGCTGGGTTCAGCAGGAAGCCCTGCCCCAGGAAAAGAAGGAGAGAGGGATCAGCCTTTACACATGTATTTATGTCTGGATTTCTAAGAGACAAAGACTTACACTTTGTCTCTTAGACAAACAAGAGCATGCCAGTTTCACAAGGAAAACCACTTGACATTTACATTATCAAATAGTATTCAATAATTAAATATTTAGAAAGTGTCAAGTTTCCCAGGTTTCATTTTTCCCAAGTTGGTTCATTTGACTATGAGTTTTCACAAGATTGCGCACATTGCGACTGACTGTTTTCCTGCCTGGTCTCTTCTGTGTACAAGGTGTACAGTCTCTTTTTATATGCTTGGAATTACTCTAGTGAGGCTGACTCATTCTCTACATGAGGATATTAGTTACTTTTTTCAAGTTGTTGAGACAAAATACCTGACCAAAGAAACTTAGCAGAAGGGCTTCTTTTGGCTCACCGTTGGAGGGTCCAGTGCTTTGGGTGAAGTTATGGCCACGGGAGTGAGAAGCAATTGCTCATACTGCTCCTGTTCTCAGGAAGCAGGGGTGGATAGGTGCTGGTCTTCAGACTGATAACTCTCTTTCTCTCTTTTCTTTTTAATTTTTTATCTATTGAAAAGGGAAGTAAAGGGAAGTAAAAACACTTTATGATAAAATTAAAGATTTATGTGGAAAATATTTCAGATAAACATTAAAATTGACAATTTTCATGGAAAATTAAGGAGTAAAGTGGTAAACATGTAAAACATTGCTAAATTAATTGAAATATGGGATAGAAACATTTTATGATAGAATTGAAGATTTATGTGGAAAATATTTCTGATAAAATTGTAGAAAAATATAAAAAACATGTTAGAATTGAAGATTATCATGGAGATTTTTATATAGATAATAATAATGGTAGGCATAAAAGTATTCCTAAGTTGACTGAAAGTGGCATTATAAAGATTTTCTGATAAACTTGAAGATTTACATGGAAAATATTTCTGATAAAATTATAGAAATATACAGAAAAACATGTTAAAATTAAAGATTATCATGGAAATTACATAGCTAAAATGATAGGCATAAAGATATTCTAAGTTGATTGAAGGTGGAATTATAAACATTTTTAGATAGCATTGAAGATTTCCATGGAAATTCAAGAAATAGATATGTTAAAATTGACTATATCATGGAAAATTTTACATAAAAAATGGTTGATATAAAAACTCTTTCTAAATTAATTGAAGGTGGAATTAGAAACATTTGTGATAAAATCAAAGGTTTATATTGGAAACATTTCTGATAAAATAGAGGAAGTATATAGAAAGACATATTAAAATTGAAGACTATCATAAAATAATGCAGATAAAATGGTATACATAAAAGAAATTATTAAATTACTTAAAAGGGGAATTGCAAACATTTTCTGATAAAATTGGAGATTTACATGAGAAATATTTCATTGGTCTATATCTTTTTATTGGGGGAGTTGAGTCCATTGTTGCTAAGAGATATTGGGGAATAGTGATTGTTGCTTCCTGTTATTTTTGATGTTAATTTTATGTTTGTGTGGGTATCTTCTTTTGGGTTTGTTGGAAGAAGATTACTTTCTTGCTTTTTCTAGGGTATAGTTTCCCTCCTTGTGTTGGCATTTTCCATCAATTGTCCTTCGTAGGGCTGGATTAGTGGACAGATTTTGTGCAAATTTGGTTTTATCATGGAATGTCTTGGTTTTTCCATCTATGGTGATTGAGAATTTTGCTGGGTATAGTAGCCTGGGATGGCATTTGTGTTCTCTTAGGGTCTATATGAAGTCTGCCCAGGATCTTCTAGCTTTCATTGTCTCTGGTGAGAAGTCTGGTATGATTCTGATAGGTCTCCCTTTATAAGTTACTTGCCTGTTTTCCCTTACTGCTTTTAACATTCTTTCTTTCTTTAGTGAATTTGGTGATGTGATTATTATGTGCCAGGAGGATTTTCTGTTCTGGTCCAGTCTGTTTGGAGTTCTGAAGTCTTCTTGTATGTTCATGGGCATCTCTTTCTCTAGGTTAGGGAAGTTTTCTTCTACAATTTTGTTGAAGATATTTACTAGGCCTTTAAGATGTAAATCCTTGCTCTCCTCTATACCTATAATCCTTAGGTTTGGTCTTCTCATTGTGTCCTGGAGTTCCTGGATGTTTTGAGTTACCAGCTTTATGCATTTTGTATTTTCTTTGACTTTTGAGTCAATGTTTTGTATGGTATCTTGAGCACCTGAGGTTCTTTCTTCTATCTCTTGTATTATGTTGTTGATGCTTGCATCTATGACTCCTGAGTTGTTTCCAAGGTTTTCTATCTCCAGAGATATCTCCCTTTGTGGTATCTTTATTGTTTCCACTTCCACTTTTAGATTCTGGGTGGTTTTGCTCAGTTCCTTCAATTGATTGTTTTCCTATAATTCTTTAAGGGATTTTTGTGTTTCCTCTTTAAAGGCTTTTACCTGTTGACCGATGTTCTCTTGTATTTCTTTGTATGGCATTTCTGGGCTCCTTGGTGCAAATGGTGGTGGGCAGGACGACTTCTGTCTCAGCTGCTCCACTGATCTTAGGCCCTATGTGCTCCTAGCTGGGTCCCCTCCAGAGAGAAGGTGGATATCTCACCTCTGTGCTCAAAAGTGAAAGCTTACTGGGAGATCACTCCCTCATGGAGGGCTAGGCACAGACGGCTGTGTAGTCTGCCACCTCCCTGGTGCAAAATGCGGTGGGCCTGATTAATAATTTTTAACATGTTTAGCAGTCTTAGTTATCAGATTATAAGGAGAATTAAACCAATTTTACATTCTCTCTTATTACAGGAAGGAATATCAAATTTGGAAGACTTAGGATGGAATGGTCTGTGAAGGTAAAGTCTGGATCTAGGATTTACTAAACTAGGATATAGTGTACAACTAAACAAATACCAAAAACACAAATCATGCTAATTCATTGACATGTATATCTCAACAAGATAATAAATGGATAGTTGGAATATCACAGAAGAAATCATTGATCTCATTTGTTACATTATCACACCAGTCTTGAAGATCAGCTATGATAAGGGCAGATTCAAAGCTTTCTCCACCTGTGCCTCTCACCTGACTGCAGTTGCAATTTTTCAGGGAACTCTGTTCTTTATGTATTTCTGGCCAAGTTCTTCATAATCCTTAGATTAAGATAAAACAGCCTCATTGTTTTATACTCTGGTGATTCCTATGCTCAACCCTCTGATTTATAGCCTGAGAAACAAGGACGTGAAAGAAGCCCTGTTCAAACTGAGAAGTAAAAGGTCATTTAATAATTGTATTATATTTGTATATGCACAAGATATAGTACGAGTTATTATTATAAAATTATACTGCATGAATCATAATCTGTGTCATCTAATTTATTTGATTAAAAGTATATATCTCCTACATTTTAGAGACAAGATAATGTTATTGATATACCAATGGTTCATGTTTCATTATTTATTATTTGTGATAAAAATAATTGTTTTTTATTCAATTTTAATTCCATTATGATTTCCTGAATTATACTGTTTTCATTTATATTTTATATTTTATTTCTTTTTATTGAATCTCCAAGGAATCTCTTGGCTCTTAAAAATGAATTTTTATTAGATGAAAGACAGACATTAACAACATATTCTAAACATTCATAATTTTTAAGGAAAGAATAATAATATACCTTTTTCTGCTGAGAGTAATCTAGAGCAAAATTTTTATACCCAATGTCCATAATAAAAAGTTTCTCAAATGAAGACCTGTTAAATTTATCTTTGACTTCCAGAAAAAACTGACAAGGGATACAAAATTGGCGACTATTGACTGGGGCCTGTGAGAATGTTCCCTGAGATGACAACAAAGAATTATTTTGAAAAATCTCTTGTGGGGTCACAAAAGGCAATTGAAAAAAGAAAGAAGGAGAATGGAGGGGGGACATAAACACACACACACACACACACACACACACACACACACACTCACTCTTCTGGATGAATCAAACTTCATCTAACTGGAACAAGCAAGTTCCTGACAGCCCTCCCCCACCCGCCCCCTGGATTATACACCCAAGCAAAATCATTCAAGCAGTATAGAAATTACAATGTGACTACATTCTATATTTTTTATTGATTGCCTATTAAAAAGACCCAGCATGTTTCCCTAATACCTTTACATGAATAAACATGTCATACAGGCTTTAAAAAAGAACAGATTATTCCCAAGATCCCATATAAATTCTTAATTAAGCAGTCTGTTATAAAACATGAACAAGCAAGATAATTTTCCCAGCCAGTTTTTCTTTTTCTTTTTTCTCTTTTTGTTTTCTTTTTTATTAGATATTTGCCTTATTTATACTTTGAATGTTAGCCCCTTTCCTCATTTCCCCTCTGAAAACCCCCTATCCCATCCACCTCCCCCTGATCATCAACCCACCTACTATCACTTTTCTGTCCTGGTATTCCCCTACACTGGGGCATTGAGCCTTCACAGATCAAGAGCCTTTCCTCTCATTGATGTCTGGAAAGGCAATCCTCTGCTACATATTTAGCTGGGACCATGAGTCCCTCTGTGTGTACTTTCTAGTTGGTGGTTTAGTCCCTGAGAGCTCTGGGGGTACTGGTTGGTTCATATTGATGTTCCTTCTTTGAGTTTGCAAACCACTTCAACTCCTTGGGTCCTTTCTCTAGCTCCTCCATTGGGGACCCTGTGGTTGGCTGTCCATAGGTTGGCTGTGAGCATCAACTTCTGTATTTGTCAGGCACTTCAGTCAGTTTTTCTTACTGGGAGATAGCAATTTATGGTTACAAAGATAGGATAAATTATTTCATTAATATCTTAAAAATAATCTTATAAAAATCTTAAAGGAATTATAAATTTAAACTTACATAAAATGTTTATATTCTCCTTTATCAATTATAATTTAAATCCTCAGAATGCACATCTACACATCAGGAAGTTTTCTTAAATCATACCATGAAGCTGAGGGCAAAAATGGGTACAAGGAAGTAATCATCAAATTAATTGGCATTCCAGCCTCAATAAGACTCAGGGCAACCAATGCTAGTTAGAGTTGCATTGTTCCTGTTGTCTGACCTTGAAAATTCCCTAGCTCATCTATTAAGATAGTTTTTTAATTGGGATATTTTGGTTGCTATTATTCTTCTTGAGGTCTTTATAAAGTTTAGATGTTAGCTCTCTGTCAGATGAAGGGTTGGTGAAAATCCTTTCCCAATTTTTAGGCTGCTTTTTGTCCCACTGACAGTGTCCTTTTCCTTGAAGAAGCTTTGCAGTTTCATGAGGGCCCATTTATCAATTGCTGATTCAAGAGCCTGAGACAATGCTTTCAAAGCTATTTTCCACTTTCTCATCTATCACATTTAGTATATGTTGGTTTATGTTGAGATCTACTTGGGTATGAGTTTTGTGTAGGATTATAAGCATGGACCTATTTTCGTTCTTCTACAGGTAGATATCCAGTTAGATTATTACCATTTGTTGAAAATGCTTTCTTTTTTTCATTGTAAGGTTTTGGCTTCTTTATCAAAAATCAAATGTACATAGTTATGTGGACACTTCTCCACACAAGTACACAAATAGCCTTCTCAGGTCATTTCGTAGGGGAACCCATCATGACTCATGCCATCAGGACTCAACAACTTTTGGCAGTAACTGTGGTTCACCACTTGAAACCTCATTTTGTGGATGTGAAGTCTCCTAACAGTAGACCATTTGCCAAAAGAGTAGAAGGATTTTTATCCCAACTCTTGGTACCAGCGATGTTAGTACATTTTTAGTGTGCACATATTTGTCATAATTCTGAGCCTCCACATTCTCCATAACAGATCTCTTTAAGTTCTGGTTGTAGTATCTTAGAGTTTTTACAGAATAATGCTGTAACCTTTCCACAAAATAATTTCAAAACCCGCAAGTCATTTTGTCAGTTTTGTCACTAACATAGCCACCTCTCAGTACAAGTTCTCTGTGATAGCTGAAGAAATGCATCAGTCTACATCTTAAAGGATATTTTGACAAGCCTTCTAAAGACTCTGTGTGCTGGAATTATTGAACATTTATACTATCACTTACTCAATTAGCTTTCTCTTCCTTCCCCATCTTTAGTGCGTATCAAATGCTATGTTGGAAATTCACTGACAATTATTTCTTCCTTCCATTTATCAACTCTGTTAAATATTCACAAAATTAGTCCACCATCTAAAATGCTATTGCTTGATGCCATTTCCTTTTTTGACATTTTATTTATTTTTTTTTTATAATTTATGGGTACAAAATGCATTTTCATTGAATACATACCCATTCATCCCCTTAATTATTAATTCTCATTTCCTTCAGACCTTATATCCTCTTCCATCTCAAGCTTCATTAGCATGCAAAGCCACATTTGTGTTGCCTGTCTACTGATAGGTATGTGGACATCCTATGGATTATAGTTGACTGACCAGAGCTACACGGTTAATAAAAAGAGTCCTTTAGTTCATCAAGCATAAGCAATGTCTCCTCAGACAGTGCTGGGAGTGAACAAGCACCTCTTTGCTTTATTCTAGACTATTGAATGCTTTGCTCAATAAAAGCAACCACAACTATTCATACATAATAAAATCAGTGGTGGTCTCATTGCCACAGTGTTTTCCAAACCTTTATTTCCAATCTGTCCTGCTCTTCTCCGAAGACTGAGAGGGGAGAAAACAGGCATGTTATGGCTGTCACAGTTACAGCTGAGCATACACTCATCCTTGGCACTTTGACTAGTTGTGCATTTTGCATTATCTATTGAATGTGTGTGTACGTGTATGTGTTTATGTGTGCACATGCATGCATGCCTGCCTCTGATGAATTCTGAGAGTGAAACCAAGCTCCAGCTATGGAAATGAAAAAATAGAGATTCATTTTATAATCATGAAGAAATACGATTTTATTTTTCAAATTAAAGCCACCAATAGAGTATTGGAACTTAAAAAGTGCTTAATGGTAGAGCACCATTGAGGTCTGTGGTTGTTTTGTCACATGATGGCACTGTCCAATTTAATGTTTGGTGAAAACTTCATTTCTATTTCATTAAGAGTCTCATTTTAGTGGGTTTTCAGCACAATGGTCTAGAAAAACATGCAGTTTTTTTCAATAAGGACATCAATTTCATTCCATAGTACTCTGGGTGATAAATTTATCTGTTCCAAAATTGTTTACAACTGTACACTGCTACTTTAAAGTTTGGAAACAATATATAGAAAAGAAAATGAACCACAGCATTCCCAAGGCACCAATTTAAATGGGTATAAATTATTTAAAAAAGATATTAATTGAAAACCTTAAATCACTTATTCTAAATTAAAATTCATCATAGATTCTTAAATGTGATTATATATATATATATATATATATATCCACATTTTACCACAACCTAATTAAAACAATACTATTTGATTTTACTTAATTCTGAAATAGTCTTACAAAGATACACTTCCCACTGTGAATAGCCCTGTTACTTTCATGTCTGTAATAAAAATGAGTAATTAAAAATTTTCTTTATTCTCCATGTTCAGTCAAATGCAAAGACACAATTCTTTTGTTTCAGATAACTCATTCAGCAGTTAAAACAACAGGAATTGTTATAGGAGAAATAGACAATAAAATAATTGTTCAACAAAATGCATGTGTCTATGTATTTCCACTTTCTGGAGGGTAGCAATTATATCAAGTTATTTTACTATATTGGCATCTTGAACTCTATTTATTTATTGAAGTTTATGGAGAAGACACATAAGTGGGTGCCTCTGTATTTGTGTGTATTTTTGTTATACACTTAAGGTCTCATTACCAGTGTCTAATATTGACCTAAAATATCATATTTTCTAATTTTTCTTTATAGCTTCTTTCTTATTTTATCTATAAAACAGACTACACAATATTTATATTGTAAAACTGTAATGTACAATCCTTCAACAAAAATTATTTCTCTCTTGTGAGGATAAGATTTTTTAAGGTATTATTTGTACAATGCATCCAGTGCATTATTATTATCATAATAGCATTTAAGAAGAAAAATGGGAAAAAGAAAAGATATTGGCCATTATGAAAGCGATAATGGTAAAGAAGGAAAGGAACAATAATGGATTAAGTCCTGTGCACACACAGATGCCTAACTATTTCCACTGTTCTTCAGAATTTATTCAAGTTAGATTTGTTCATTTTCCAACAGGATTGGAGTAGTGTACCTTAACAGCCATATAATTGCAAGCCCTGTGACAAGATCCTATTCTTTCTTATTTTTTATTTGTTTCTGTTTTTGTTTTTGTTTTTGCTTTTGCTTTTTCGAGACAGGGTTTCTCTTTGTAGCCCTGGCTGTTCTGGAACTCACTTTGTAGACCAGGCTGGCCTCAAACTCAGAAATACACTTGCCTCTGCCTCCCAAGTGCTGGGATTAAAGGCCTGTGCCACTACCACCCGGCAATCCTGTTCTTTCTCACCAACAAACATTTCTTTAGATCCAAGAGTCCCAATTTCCTATTTTCATTTTTTAAACATGTTTTTCTTTCGTGGCCAGTAGATTTTTTTCATACAAAATATTCTGATTTCACTTCCAAAACACACTCTTTACAGTAGTTCCCCAACTGTCTTACAATTTGGATCCACACCCTTTCTGTCTTTCATTAAAAAACAAACAGGTGGCTGGGCGTGGTGGCACACACCAGGTATCTAAGGATTGAAAATAAAATAATATAAATCACAAAAACAAAAACATATCAGAATATTGAAAAGAATCGAACAATTAGAATGACAAATGAATCCAATAATAATCACAAGAAACACATGTAGATTCATAGACATACATATTTGTACTTTCACAATTTTCACAGAAACACTATGCTGAAGGCCATAATATGAAAATTCATTCTTCTGCTAATTGGGTATAGAGACTTTGCTCTAGATTATGATAAATATCTTTTCTATCTCAGAATAAAATAAAATTTTATTCTTTTGTAGCAATTATGCATGTTCTGATTTATAGTATATGTCTACATCTTTCAATCAATTTTACAATTAATCCTTATCAATATAGAGGTATCTGTGAGATTTAATAGAAAGGAAAAATATGCAAAAAGGCAACCACTGAAAATGAAGAATGCTTAATGCAATTAGAATTGAATGAAAAGATAAATGTAATTATTTCAGAACTGAAATGATCATGAACATTTCTGCACATGTGTATCACATCTAACTCCATGGCAAATAATGAGGAATGAAACACTGGAATGCCTATAATATTTTCTTATGATTAAAGTTATGTGAATATTTATGCTAATCACTTAAATTATTTAACACAACTTTCCTATGGTTGATTCAATATCATTTTATACAAATTATCATTATTACTTGAACATGTACACATAATACAACTATTTGCACCACCTTTTGTTTCCAAGTTTTTGCAAGGCCTCTTTTACATCCTTGTTTCTCAGGCTGTAAATCAGTGGGTTCAGCATAGGAATTACCAGTGTATAAAACAAGGATGTCATTTTGTCTTGATCTAGAGAATAAGAAGTACTTGGCTGGAAATATGTAAAAAGCAGGGTTCCCTGAAAAATTGCAACAGCAGTCAGGTGTGAGGTGCAGGTGGAAAAAGCTTTAAACCTTCCCTTGGCAGAATTGATCTTCAAGACTGATAAGATAATATAGCAATAGGAGACAAGGACTCCTGAAATAGTGCTCAACTCAATAAATCCAAAAATAGTGAATATCATTAACTCATTTACCTGAGTATCTGAACAAGATAGTAACAGTATAGGAGGGATATCACAGAAGAAATGATTAATCTCATGTGACCCACAGAAACATAAGCGGAATGTTAATGTTGTGTGTATCAAAGCATCTGTCATTCCTATGAGGTAAACAGCAGCCAGGAATTGGTAGCATACCTTATTGGACATGTCTACTGCATATAGTAAGGGGTGGCTTATGGCTTTGTACCGATCAAAGGCCATCACTGCCAGCAGCACACACTCAACATCTATAAAGATACAGACAAAAAAGAATTGCAAGGCACAACCAACAAATGGGATGGTTTTGTACTTGCTGCAAAGGTCTATCAGCATCTTGGGCCCAACTGCAGAGGAGTAGCAGAGGTCAGAGAAAGAGAGGTGGCTGAGAAAGAAGTACATTGGTGTTTGGAGCTGGCGATCAATCTTGATCAAAATGATCATTCCAATATTAGTTATGAGAATAGTAAGATAAATAGCTAGGAACACAGTAAATATTAGCACTTTCATGTCAGGGTTATTGGTAATTCCCAAGAGGAGGAAATAAGGTAGTGAAGAGCAGTTTTCCTTGTTCATGATTTGTTCTTCTTTTCCTATGATATTGTAAAAGTCAAAGGAAAATTGATTAGATTTCTTTTTCTGGTCATATTAATATATCATCTTTAAGACAAAAGATGCATTTATTTAATGATATATATTGAAAACTAGTGAGGTAGAAGTAGTTTTGAAGAGACACAGTTATATAAAAACAAAGTTCTACTTTAGGAAAATGATGATAAAATTAGAATGATTTGTAATTCATGGGACATCTGAACTGTCCGTGTCTTCATCATTCATATTAGACAGTGCGTTTGAATAAATTTAATGGTGATTATTGTATCTAAAATGATACAAAGAAACTTTCAAATTTATAAAGACAAAGCAGAAGGTCTGTGAATTGATGTAGCTTGATCTACAAGAAGGGAGATCATTACATATTCAAGAAATATAACTGTATGAGTCACTAGCAGTTATATTGAAATAGTTACTAAACAGTATTATGGTACAAGTTTTGGAGTTTATTGGTTAAAACCAAAATACAATTTGTTGGTCTTTTTCTTATGTCATTATTTGAGGGTTTGCCAAACTACTAAAACCCCTCTGTGTAACTTGTTTGACTCCCTGTATTAATAATCCTTTAAGCAGCCAATGAGAAAGCAAGAATTTATAACGTACATTTTAAGTTGTTGGATTTTTTAATGATTTTGCTGACATAAAATACAAAGCATGGTAGTTATGTCAAAGATTTATAGTTGATTTTTCTTTTGTCTATGGTAGTTACGAGTATATATGGGAAGTGCCTGTCTATATTCCTAGCAGCCTATCCACCTAGGTACCCTTTATTTATCTAAATTTGAATGTGGGTAATTAGGTGTTAGAATTTCTAGATATAAATATCATGTCATGTAGTACATCTAGGATTAAAGCTACATATGTTAATATTTCATATCTATTATTAGCTGAAAACAATGAAAAATGACCATGTGAATATTTGTTATATTTAATTGAATAATTAGAAATTATTCAATCATTACAAACTCATCAATGTTGCATTTCAAAATAAAATATCTTTTTTATTTCTTTCCCTATATTTTAGATGCTGAATTCATTAGCCTACCTGAGATGAGAAAGTCCTTCCTATATTTTACTGGTGTCAGGAGTATATATCTTGTTAATTTATTTATTTTAACTACTGACAATTGGGATTTACACACTTGAGCATATGCCTTTACTCTTCTGCATTATTCAAATAAAGATAATTAGATACATATTTTCTCCTGAGGATAACTACACAAGCTTTAGTAAAACTAAAATTTTGATTCTGTATTCTTTTCACCGATTGATCTTTGTAAACTTTCAAGAGAATTTAATGAATTATAATTATGTTATTGCATTATAGTTTAACTAGCTATAATTATATAAGTATAACTATAGTATGACTATAGCAAACTATAATTTGCTATCATGAATCACCTTCTGCAAATGAACCCAAACATCCAGTCACCTCAAAATGGGACCTTTATTGAAATTTTTATTTACTTTCCCCCTATCCCCTTTTCTTTTTGTCTTTTCTTTTCCCTTCTTTAATTTGGTTTCTGAGACAGTCTACATTAGTCTGTAATATACACTAATGTTACCATATATATTTATCATTAAAATATTTTATTATTGTCCTTAATAACCATGGCAATCACAGTTTTTACTTTTGATTTATTGTCTTAGGTACTGATTTGATTGGACTTTCATTGTAACAGAGACCCAAACCCTACATCCATGGCTTTGAAAAATGTCTTCATTAGTACACAGGTGTGTGGATAATTAAATTTTCAATAGTCAAAGGTTGATATTAGTGAAATGTATAATTTAAGAGAAGGTAAAGAGTTTGATTATTTTTTACATACTTATATATAAAACAAGTAAATAAAATCTAACAAAACATGTTTAAGGATAATTAGTACATTGAATAATGTGGTCATGAAGCTATTATCATAACAAGATTGTATAACAAAATTATGACAATTGAGACAGAGTAAGACTTTGTGGAGTAAATGAAGGAGGAGTGCTTTAATAACTACAGAAGTAACCGGGCGGTGGTGGTGCATGCCTTTAATCCCAGCACTTGGGAGGCAGAGGCAGGTGGATTTCTGAGTTCGAGGCCAGCCTGGTCTACACAGTGAGTTCCAGGACTACACAGAGAAACCCTGTCTCAAAAAAAACAACAACAAACAAACAAAAACAAACAAACAAACAAAAAACCCAATAACTACAGAAGTTATCTTTTCATTTGAGTCACTCCTTATAGCCTAACATCCCCAAAATTTATTACTTTTAAAACAAATCAGAGATGTCCAGAGATTATTTATTTCCCTGAATAGCATGTTTGTTCATTGATAATGAGTATCTCAATCCAAAGGTCTCTCTCACACAGTGGGTTTAGAAGTTACATTTTCCACTTTGAGACATCATGATTTGTATTCTATGTCAACTTTAAAGATTGTATGAGCTAAGAATTGTTTAAATAGTTTCTTCTTTTCCATTATGGCATAAAATCATCTTTCTCACAAACATAATATTTCCATGAAATGCAAAGTTTCTGAATGTGGTAAAAATTACAGTGAGAGCCGGTTGGTGGTGGTGCATGCCTTTAATCCCAGCACTTTGGGAGACAGAGGCAGGTGGATTTTTGAGTTTGAGGCCAGCCTGGTCTACAGAGTGAGTTCCAGGACAACCAGGGCTATACAGAGAAACCCTGTCTCAAAAAAACCAACCAAACAAACAAACAAAAAATAACAGTGAGAGCTGGGTCAGGTGGTGCATACCTTCAATCCTAGCACCAAGCAGGCAGAGTTGGAAGACAGCTAGGGCCACATAGAAAGACACTGCTTCCCCACAAAAAAAAGGAAAATCACATTCAGTAAACATATATTTAAAATGAAGGAATAAGAAAAATTTAATGCAGATATGTGTCAGAAAATTCCTGCACAAAATCTACTACTACTATTACTACTACTACTACTACTACTACTACTACTACTACTACTAGTACTAGTACTACTACTACTACTACTACTACAACTACTACTACTACTACTACTACTACTACTACTACTTCTACTACACGAACTTTATATAGAGATTTATTTATTTATATTTGTGTGTGTGTGTGTGTGTGTGTGTGTGTGTGTGTGTGTGTGTTTGAATGAGTTTATGTGCACCATATGTGCAAAAGATCCTGTGGAAATAAGAAGAGGGATTTGCATATACTGAAACTGGAGTTACGGATAGTTTTGAGTTGACATGTGGGTTCTGAAAATTAAACTTTGGTTCTTTGCAAGACAAGTGGATATTCTTAATCACTGATCCATCTCACAATCCCAAGAAATTTGTTTCAAAACAATTTCTTTATTATACTTCACCAATACTTATAAAATTGAGTACTCAGTATGGCACAACAAAAATATTCCAGTTAAGTCATTATATGTTGTTAGAAAACAATAATATTTCTGCTTGCTGAGTCCTCTGAAGTAAGCAGAGCTGTTCTGAGTAGCCTGTTTTCCCAGGGGGCAACTCCATTCTTTCCCCACCACTTCACCCATGTTCATCAGACCAGTAGATCTTGAATCATAAAAGTATGTTTCCTTTTTGTTATCAACCCACCTGATGGCTGAATCCTCTGGAGCAAGCCTAGCTGTCATGAGCAGCCTCTTAGTGCACTAATTCCATGCCAAGCTTCATCAGATCTGCAAGTCCTGACAATATAGAACCTCAGATACTGGACAATAGAACTCAAAGATACCCATTAGAGGCCTGTTACACCAGGATCATTGAGGTTAACAAGCAACCCCATCCTGAATCCCTACTACAACAGGAACATCCAGGATCCAAAGCCTTTTAGATGGCTAAAAGTCCTTGAAAGAACATAATCAATAAAAGCCAGAGCAATATGACACATTCAGAGCACACCTAACCTAATACAGCAAGCCCTGGATATGTTAACATAAGAGAAGAACAAGAAAATGGCCTTAAATCCAATCTTACAAACATGATAAAGGTTTTTGAAAAGCAAATGAAAAAAACTCCTTAAAGAAATAAAGGAAAATTCAATAAAACAAATAAATCTCTTAAAGAGATAAAAGAAAGTGAAATTAAACAGGTAAAGGGAATAAATAAAACTGTGTAAGTCCTGAAAGTAGACATAGAAGCAACAGAGAACAAGAACAATTACACAAGCACCACAAAGGGAATACAGCAGATGGAAGAGTGAATCTCAGGCATAGAAGATAAAAAAGAAGAAATTCATACATTAGCAAAAGAAAATGTTAAATCTAAAACATTCCTAACACAAAAATCCAGGAAATATGGGATAACATGAAATAATCTAAACTAAGATTAATAGAAATAGAGGAAGATAAAGAATCCCAGCTCCAAGAACTAGAAAATAGTCTCAACAAAATCATAGAAGAAAACTTTCCTAACCAAAAAAAGATGCCTATAAACATACAAGAAGTTTATAGAACACAAATTAGACTACAGACCTACAGAACAAAGAAAGATATTAAAAGCAGAAAGAAGGGGAAAACAGGTAACATACAAAGGCATAACTATCAAAATCATACCTGGCTTTGCATCAGAGACTCTAGAAGCTAGAAGGTCATGAACAGATATCTTGCAACCTCTAAAAATTAGAGAGCCCAAACTAGACTGTCTATCACCATTGATGGAAAATATAAGATATTTCAAGAAAAATACAAACTCAATAACTATCCATAAATCAAGCCCTGCAGAAAATATTAGAAGGAAAACTCCAATCCAAGAAGGATAGCTACCTTCAAGAAAACACAGGAAATGTGTAATTCCATACCATCAAAAATAAGAGAAACACACATGCAAGCATGAGCACATGCATGCACACACACACACACACACACACACACACACACACGTACCTACATTAAAACTACAGGAAATAATAAACACTAGTCATTAATATCTCTCAACATCAATGGACTTAACTCCCCAATAAAAAGACACAGGCTAACAGAATGCATTCGAGAACAGGATTCATAATGCTGCTGCATTCAAGAAACACATGTCAGCATTAAAGATAAACATTTCACCAGAATAAAGAGATGGAAAAAAGTTTTCCAAGCAAAGGAACCCAAGAAGAAAATTGGAGTGGATGTTCTAATATCTAATAAAATAGACTTTCAACCAAATTTCATCAAAAGAGACTGGGAAGGACACTTCATACTCCTAAAAGGATAAAACAATCAAGGCTATATCTTACTTAAGAACATCTATGTGCCAAGCACAAGGGTATCCACATTTGTAAAAGAAACATTGCTAAGATTTAAATGATATATTGAACCTCACACATTAATAGGGGAGACTACACATTAATAGGCGATAGAATAAAGTATTATAAAGGGCTAAATACAAATCATGGATTAGAAGGGTTTAACTGGTATGAAGGATGGAAACACATGCAAAGGAGAGAAGATGGGAAGGACTAACTAACAAGAAAAACCTTTGAAAAAGCCTCATGGAAATCAATTACTATAGAAGCTTCCTGAATTTTAAGCAGATACTTACATATAGCAGTTACAGGCAGTTACCAGACAATGGAGGAGGGATGTAATTCCATGTAGACAGTATGTTCTAGTATTTAAAAACTCTAGTATAAGGAATAAGTTATCATTTGGCATTTAGTATCTCCTAGCATTACATACACTTCAATCATTACAGATTATTGACAATACTCTTAGCTACTCTGCACAATTTGACTTTATGGTTCTAATAACAGCACATATTTTTTTTGTCACAGATCTTGACAAAATCAGGCTGGTACTCACTTAGAAGTGTCATTCCCCTGGCTAGCATTGGTAATGGGAGAGAATGGGCACAGTACTGCAGGAGGAAAGTAATCATGAGTCTCACTCAGCTGAGAACTATACATGCTGCAATATGACTGGACTGATGAAATATGCTCACTCATGCAGTTAGGACATTAATGCGATGGGAGTAACCATTTGCTCTCTGATTGTATTTCAGTTCTGCTTCAAGGGCTGGAAGCCATCTATGGCAGTATTAAAGAGACCAATAACATGTATATAGTTCATAAGTCTTAGTGGAGAGTTCATTATATTATTTTCTACATGGAAATAATGTTAATATTACACCTAATGAATAATTGATGAATCCATTACTAAAATGTCTTTCAAACCTCACCAGAGAAGCTTGCCCTACAGAAATTGTCAATTAAGGTATAAGCCATTAACTGGTCAACATGGATACAATCCGAGATTGTGGAGTTCTTAATCCTAATGGGATACCACATCACACTTCTTTCCCTCAAGACTCAGATATCATTGGCAGGAGGAGGAAAAAAGATTGTGAGAGCCAGAGGTGGTGGATAATGACACCACAAAAACAGTTTTTTTCTATATACATCAGGGCTGCTGCAAATATGAATGTGTATCAATGAATTTAACAGCATGAACAAGGCTGCAGGAACTCAAAATGAAGATGAAAATCTCAATGTAGAGACCAGTAGGGCCCCTGTTAACTGAATATGTGGATTTTGTTTTGTTAAATTTTGTTATTCTTAATGGTGTGACCCCTAGTAGATCAACTACAGCTCAGAGAAGGCCAAGCCTCAAGTCCATTTGTGAAACATAAATTAGATTTCATGGTTGGGGAGGGGTGGAAGAAATCTAGAAGTTGAGTGAGTTAGGAGGAGAGGATAGTAAGTCTGTACATGTGAGGAGCTAGCAGAATATGTTCAAAATACATTATATGAAGTTCTTCAATCATTAATGAAAATAATGCTTAAAAGAATCTTCAGAATGCAAACCTATTGATTAGATGATTTCCAGATTGCCTCTGGTTCCAGCTCATGTCCAAAAGTTATAAAAACACCTTTTTTTTAAAGGATTTCTCTGTGTCTTCTTGATTGTCTTGGAACCTGCTTTGTAGACAGGCTGGCCTTGAACTCACATAGATTCCAGTACTGTGCTCATTGGGTTTTTTGTTTGTTTGTTTGTTTGTTTGTCTGCTTGGGTGTTTGATTTTTTTGGTGTACTTCATTATTTTTAATAATTGTCTAAATACTCAAATATATTGGTTGTTGATCATAAGATTATTAATTTTCTTTGAATTTTCTAACTGTTCTTTTATTTTTAGCAAATATTTTACATGTAAAATGACCCCAAACTTTTCTCCTTCCATTGAACCATACAGGGCTCTGAAAAGTAGAATACATTATTTTTAGTGACATAAATGCCATGTGTCTTAGAGAATTACTTATACAAGTGTAGTATCATTTTAGTTCTGTTTACGAATGTTTAATATAAATTCTTCTGAGCCATAACTAGATGAGTCTATATTATTTTCTTTTTTTTTCTTTGATATATTCTTTATTTACATTTCAAGTGATTTTCCCTTTCTTGGATCCCCCCCTCCCCAAAAGTCCCATAAGCCCTCTTCCCTACCCCTGTTCCCCTGACAAAAACACTGTTTCTTAAGGCTAAAATAGTGAACTTGGGGTTTGTCTTTTTAAATTCCTGGAATTAAAAGTGATTGCATTATAAATAAGGCTGCTATGTATATATTGGAGCACGTACTCATTTTATGTTGAAGCATCTTTGGGTATATGCACAGGAGTTGTGTAACTGGGTGTTCAGGTAGAACTATTCCAAATTTCTGAGGAACTTACAGACTGATTTCTGGAGTGGTTGTACCAGTTTGCAATCCCATCAACAAAGGAAGAGTGTTCCTCTTTATCTTCGCCAGCATATGCTGTCACCTGAGTATTTGATCTTAGCTATTCTAACTGGTGTGAGGTGGAATTTCAGGGTTGTTTTGCTTTGCTTCTTTCTGATGACTAAGGATGTTGAACATTCCTTTAGGTGCTTTTCAGCCATTGGTGATTCCTCAGTAGAGAATTCTTTGTTTAGCTTTGTACCCCATTTTTAAAGGGGTTACTTGGTTCTCTGAAGTCTAACTTCTTGAGTTCTTTGAATATATTAGATATTAGCCCTCTATCAAATGTAGTATTGGAAAAGATCATTTCACAATTTGTCGGTTGCCTTTTTGTACTATTGACAGTGTTCTTTGTTTTACAGAAGCTTTTCTATTTTATGAGGTCCCATTTGTCGATTGTTGATCTTAGGACATGCACCACTGATGTTCTGTTTAAGAAAATTTTCCCTGTGCCAATGGTGTTTGAGGTTCTTTTCCACTTTCTCTTCTGTTTTATTCAGAGTATCTGGTTTTATGCAGGGTCCTTGATGCAATTGGACTTAAGCTTTGTACAAATTGATCATTTTGAAACACAAGAAGGAAGACCATACCAAAGTGTGGATGATACAGTCCTACTCAGAAGGGGGAAAGAAAATCTAGTGATGTAGAGGGAGTGAGAGATCTTGGAGGGAGAGCAGAGGGGGAGGGAAAAGAGTGGACCAGCTCAGATACAGGACAAGATGGAGAAGTACAGAGGCTCAGGAATGTGAAAGGAAGTGTGTAGTAGTGGGGAAGAAGGAACTGGTGGTAGCCAATAGAAAGTAAGAGATGCCAGGGACCCAAAAGCTTCTCAGGACCAAAACAGAGGACATTAGCTAAAACAACAAAGGGGAGATGGAGCCTATAGAGATGATATCCAGTAGATAGGCATGACCGCAGTTGAGGAATGGGGCCACCCACCCACTACAGAAATTGTAAGCCAGAATTCCTTCTGACGTAAGGAATTGCAAGGACAGAGTGAGCAGAGGCTGAAGAAAAGGCCATCCAGAGACCCCCCAGCTAGAGGTCCAAACCATATACAGACACCAAACCCAGATGCCAAGAAGAACTTGCAGAGAGTAGCCTGTTATAGCTGTCCCCTGAGAGGCTCTGCCAGAGCCACACCAAAACAGATGCAGATGCACACAGCCAAACATCAGACTGAAAGCAGGGAGACCAGTGGAGAAGTTAGGGGCAAGGACTGAAGGAGCTGAAGGGGTTTGCAATCCCATAGGATGAACAACAATGTCAACCAACCAGACCCACCCTCCAGAGCTCCCAGGGACTAAACAACCAGCCAAAGAGTACTCATGGGGAGACCCATGGATCCAGCTGGATATGTGATAGAGGATTGCCTTAGGGTCATCACTGGGAGGGGAGCCCCTTGTCCCTGTGGAGGCTTGATGACCCACTGTAGGGGAATGCTAAGGTAGTGGGGTGGAAGTGGGAGTGTGGGTGTGGGAGCACCCTCCTAGAGGCACAGGGTGGGGGGGAGGCATAGGGGGTTGGTGGAGGGTAATTTGGGAAGAGGGATAACATTTGAAATATAAATAAATAAAAAACGAATAAAATTCAAATAAAGAAAAAACTTTATTCATGTTTCTTCTCACATGTAGACTTACCAGTTGTCAGTCACACTCCTTAACTATTTGATGTCAGCAATTGTCCTTGTTTCCTCATTGTCTATAGGGACTTGGATCTCTCTGCGTTTCTAACAAGTTATCCAATTATTCGAAAGTTGCATTATTGTTTTCTACAAATAGGAAGTTTAACAAAACTGATCAATATTTTCATCCTATAAAGCATGAGTAATATGACTCTAAATGTTCATATTTCTAATTTAAATTAATAAAGTTTTAACACAAATATATTCAGAAAATATGTAATGAGTAAATCACCACACATTTGAAGCACTTAAATTAAATGATTCAGTACATATTAAAATTTTCTAAACTTATAGATCTTCATTCATGTGTAGATTTAATTGACATGCACAATGCTTACTAATCTGTTTCTCCAGTTATAATAGTAGGCTAATATATATAGACAGAAAAATTGCACTGAAAATGATAACTAACAAGAAATATGATTTGAGCTGCAGATTTTGAATGGTTACAATTTGCATGACTACAAGCTCTGGGATTCTTCCTGTGAACAATAATTGCACTGAGATTTGACAGAGCTGGTAATCTTTTAGTACAAATAGCTCACTTTTGAAATGCCATTGTTTCAATGAAGCTATTATGGGCAATGTAAATCAGCCAATTAAATGGATATGTTTACTGGCTCGGCTATGAAATGGTTTTATGTTACTTCCCTCTTCTCAAAACTACCTGTTCTTAGTAGTGCTTACATAAAAGCTTCGGGATGTGCCCTCAATGGAAAAAAATCTGAATATAGTATTGATATTTTCAGTAACATTGTTACACTTGACTGTGACATTTGAAATGATTTAGTTACAAATATTTAAATCCTAAATATTTTAGGAAATACAAAGAACTTTTACTTAGGAAAGATATTCTTTGTAAGATTCCAAGCCATTAAATTAACCCTAGGACCAGCATGCTTTAACCATGCATTGTTAAAACATGCTTGCCTCTCATGCTTGAATCCTTAACATTAGCTCCCAGTTAAAAGAAAAGAAAAGAAAGAAAAGGAAACAATCCAAACATTATCAAGAGTGAAAATTACCTCTACAAATAATTATCACTGACAGTATTTTTTTCAGTAATTACCAATGTGATTATATGAACACATACCCCAAAGACAGTGATCCCATTTGGGATCCCCAGGATCCCTTGGAAAGAGACATTTGGGATCTCAGTTATCTGATCCCCAATGGCAGGAGAATGTAGTAAAAGCCCTTTGTTCTTCTGTGAAATTATTCATTTACTCTATTTGAAAACAGTCCTATCTTTGGTGAGTAATTTTTGGGGGGATCTAAAAGGACTTCCCTTGCATAAAAATTGTTTTGTGTGTCTGAGAAAAATAAAACTGGTGAAACATGACTAAAATGGAAGGAAAAGATAAAGTGATCTGGTTTGTACAAGTAAATTATTTCACTTTTTCTATTATTGCACAACAATCTGTAACATCTTTGTGTATATTCACTATTTTTGTTATAGATATGAAATTACCTATGCTGCTTGGCTGAAATGTTGAAGTATTTTATGTTGTAATTGAACATTGTTTGTTTTATGGATGGAATGATTTTTTTGAATTTCATTTATATTTAGATTTCTGAGGACTTAAGGTTTTTTTCTCTTCTGCTTATTCTCTTCATGCCTCTTCCCCTGTTACTGTGACTACCACGAGGCATGTTTTATCCCAAGTTCCAAATAGTGGCTGCTATTCTTCTCTAGGACATGAGAAAATCTTTCCTCCACTCAGCCTGTCTCAGTGTGACCTAACTAAGAAGTCTTGCAAACCCTAATGCTTGTTCCTCCCCTGTATATTTGACTAATAACACATTGCTATCTAATTCGTGTCTGTCACCTGTTAGCTGAATGTCTTTGAAGGTTATTCTAAGCATCTACCTGACATGTAATAGAAAAAGAAGGTAGATTATGCAAAGCTAATAATACATCATACAATTTGGGGGTGGTAATTATATTTATCTCCATTTTGTTTAAATTTCCCCCTTACCCTCAAATTTTCTATTTCTTTATTTTCTATCTATAAGATAAGGTTAATAAGATAAGGTTGATAATGACTATAAGTTTTAAATATTTTCTTAAGTTGTTTTAGTTACAAATCAATAAGCTACAAGAAAAATATTTTGAACTTTATATGTGGGAAGTCTTATACAGATAGTAGTTACTGTTTTTAAAGCTGTGTAAACATAATTAAAATACTATTTTCTGCATGTTTTTCTGTCTTAAAATGATGTATAAGGAAACAAAATAGAAAATGGAGAAATCAAGAGATTACAGACAGATGATAGAGAGACTGACAAGTGAGTGATGTATGGATAAATACATAAATAAGTATATAATTCCGTAACTTAATACAGAACCACAAGATGTGTCAATACTGCCTTATAGGTTGTACGGTATATTGTTTCATATAGTTGTAGAACATGAATGTAATCAAAACAGATTCTATTTTGCTTTGCCCTAACTAAAAGCTAATTCTTGGTTAATATCATAATACTTTAAAACCTGACAAAAGATGAGAAATACTTTCCATTATCCTGAATGTGTTATACTTTTACACTCTCCGTTTATAGCTTTTCCTCTGATAATGAATGTTCTGGCATCTGGAAACTGCAGTTTCCCTTTATAAGACTTTCAGATAACCTTAATATTGGCATTAAATGCTTCACTAATTTATTCTACACTTTCCAAAAGTAATTTTCAAGATTAAGTACAGATTTACTTTATTACAAAATTAAATTACATGAATTCATTCAAATATTTAGTTATCTACCATTAAAATACCCCCAAAGGAAAAACACTGATTGTCAGATTTCTCAGATACCATAACTTTTTTCATAAAATGATAAAATTGCAAGTTATTTTGTTTGTTACTTGTATTATTTGTGAGAGTGACAGATAACTTAAATGCATTAGAAATTAATTTATAAAAAAAAGAAAAAAAGAAATTAATTTATGACCAAATGTTGCAACAATTTTTCAGTCAACTCATTAATATTTAGTGGCTAATACTTTTACCTAAGTATATGTTACCAAAGATGCTTACCATCTGACCAACATAATCAGCTTTTTTGAATATATGGAAAATATTTAGAAAAGTTTCCTAAATTTTCTCTTGCTGAAACATACTCATATTATGCTTCCTAAAAACTGACTTAATTTCACTAATAATGCTTATGGATTTCAGTTGGTAAACATAAGTAGTTACCTAGTATGCGTTTTGTTATGCATCTACATCTATATTTATGAAACATAACCCATGCATCTTGGAATTACTATTCCTTTAATGAATTACTATATCCAAAACATCTTGGGAAGGATTTCTTTGGCTTATATTTCCACTTTAATGTTTATCATTAAAGGAAATAAGGACACAGACTTTAAAAAGACACGGACATGGAGGCAGAACCTGATGCAGAGACCATGGAGGAGTACAAAATACTGGCTTGTTCCTCATGGCTTGCTCAGAAAGCTTCCTTATAGAACCCAGGACAAATATTTTAGAGATAGACTTATCCACAATCAGTTGGACCCTTCCACATAAATCACTAATGAAGTCAATGCCTCAATGTCTTGTCCACAGTCCAATATTATGGATAAATTTTCTCATTTGAGGATCCTTTCTATTCTCCATTGAGGCTACCTGTGCCAATTTGACAAAAAAAAAGCAGACAGCAAATGATGCCTGTAACTTTTAATTATTGAGGTTTGGAGAACAAGAAGAAAGGAAATTAAACTTTTCTAAAATTCTTCTGGAAAAAAAAAACTCAAGGAATCAATTTAAATACATATAGTTTTTCTTCTAACACAGTCGGTGTTTCCAACAATGATTTCTTCATTCTTATCAAGATACTATATATTTATGTTCAAAATGCAAACAAAACCATGCATTGTTTCAAAATAGTACAGAAAATGACATTTATCCAATATAAAAAAGGTGATGAATCAGATATACAAGATATCTCTCAAATATTGTGTTTGGAAATAGTTTGGGCATACCTTTTTATTTCTTTCTAGCCTGTTTAAAATCATGAAATAACCTTATTCTGAATTAGCTCACTTTTTCCACTTGTACCATATTTTTAAGACTTTGATTTCTCAAAAGGTATAATTTACATAGTCATGGAATTTTCAAACGGAAACTACACCTTGGTCACTGAATTTATCCTGCTAGGATTTCCAACACGGCCTGGACTCCAAATCATCTTATTCCTTGTCTTTCTGATGTTATATGGCATGATTTTGATAGGGAATATTGGCTTGATGTTGTTAATTAGGACAGACCCCCACCTTCAAACTCCTATGTACTTTTTCCTCAGCAACCTCTCCTTTGTAGACCTTTGTTATTCATCAGTCATTGTTCCCAACATGCTTGTCAATTTCCTCTCAGCCAAGAAATCCATCTCTTACCTCGGCTGTGCACTGCAATTTTATTTCTTCTGCACATTTGCAGATACTGAATCCTTTATCTTGGCTGCCATGGCCTATGATCGCTACGTTGCCATCTGCAATCCTTTGTTATACACAGTTGCAATGTCCAGGAGTCTCTGTACATGGTTAATAGTGCTGTCATATGTTGGTGGCAACATGAGTTCCCTGGTTCACACATCTTTTGCCTTTATTCTAAAATACTGTGACAAGAATATCATTAATCATTTCTTCTGTGACCTCCCTCCTCTTCTGAAGCTTTCCTGTACAGACACATCCATTAACGAGTGGCTACTTTCCACTTACGGGAGTTCTGTGGAGGTCATCTGCTTCTTCATCATCATCATCTCCTACTTTTTCATCCTTCGCTCAGTCTTGAAGATCCGCTCTACAAGTGGGAGAAAAAAAACCTTCTCCACATGTGCCTCTCACCTGACCTCTGTGGCCATCTATCAGGGCACACTTCTCTTCATTTATTCTCGGCCCAGCTCTCTCTATTCCCCCAGTACTGATAAGATCATCTCAGTGTTCTACACCATTATCATCCCAGTGCTGAACCCATTGATTTACAGTTTGAGAAATAAAGATGTAAAAGATGCTGCCAAGAAAGCTCTAAGGTCTAAAATACAATCCCCATGACAGAAAACTCTTCGAGATTCATCTCATCTCAACTACAGATGTCTATGTGGGAACTTCAGGCAACTTGAGCAGTAAATATATAAATATTCAATGGACCCAACCATCCAAACACATGCTTAATAAAACAGTTAAATGTATTTCATAATACCTACTCATGGTACACTTTAAGGTGTTTATAGTGAAGCTGGATGTGATATGGTACATCATAGTAATTTAAGGGTTCAGGGAGCAGAGGCAGAGGCAGAGGTAGAGGCAGAGGCAGAGGCAATGGCAAAGGCAGAGAAGGAGGGTCATAATTCTGCAATTAGAGCCATCCTGAGCTCCTCATACTGGGCTCCTCTTCTCTCCTCTCCTCTCCTCCTCCCTCCTTTCCTCTCTCCTCTTAATGCTTCTCCCTTCCATTTCCCATTTCCCATTCCCCTTCTCCAACTCCTTTCTGAAGGTCATTTCAGTATGCCTATAAAATGTACAAGGGATAGAAGATGTCTCTCTACTTAAGGTAGTGCAATCTTAAACACCTGGATTCAGTTTCCTAGAAGGAGAGAAGCAAGATCTGTGAATTTGTCTTCTATATTTATTGTAGCATATGAATTTCAAGACTCAGCACATACACCGAGCACATAAATCAATAATTACATAAATAAATAAGCAGTAGATAATAGATAAATAAAATTAAGAATAATTTTAAACATTTATTTTCTTAGGTAATCAACATCCATAACAACTTAACATATCAGAGATACAAATTAAATCTTCCCTGAGATTTCATCCCATACCAACTCTGGTTATTATCATCATCATCATAATAATAATAATTTGAAAATAATAATAAAAATGGTTGAAAGGATGTTAGGAAATGGAAAATTATTCATTATTGGTAAGAGAATGAACTGATACAGCCACTACAGAAAGTTGGGAAGTTTCTTAAAAAGCTAAAGCCAGAGCTAAGTTCTGACTAGTGGTATCGTTCATAGACATAAACCCAAAGCATTACATATAACTCTACTTATACTGCTCAACCATATCACTGGTGTTTTTTCCAAGACACTGAAATGGAATCAGCATACCTGTTCATCAGTAGAATAGATATTGAAAATACTGTGGAAATACATGATGGAACTTTATTTTGCTGCATAGAAAAATAGAATTTCAAAATTCTAAGAAACATAAATTGATCTAGAAATTATCACATTATATGAGGTACCTTAGACTCATAAATATGCATACTACATACCCTCACTCATAATAAGCAGGCTCTATATTTTAATTTTCATATACATGTATACATGTGTGTAAAGTATAGGTATAAGTCATTGAACTAGAAAAAAGGGGAAGAGATTTTAGAGAATAAGGGATAGAGAACAGAATGTATTTCTACATTGAAGTTGAAATGCTTCTACAATGAAGACAATGAAATGCTTAGGGGCTATTGGTATAGAAGAAGATAAATGGTGGGGAGAGGAAATTTGAAAAACAAAGTCAGGGAGGATGAACAAAACAAGTTATGGATTTTATACACACATGAATGCTTATATAAAATCAAACCTCAAAATGGAACACCCTCACAAATATTGTAAAAACTGTGAAATTAGTTTGGGGAAGAATATGGAAAAAACTTGGTAAGAAAAGTCTTTTACAGTAAACAACTTAGTGGGCTATTCTAGTCTAAACTTAGAAGACAAGAATATCAAAATCAATTCTGGTACTGGTGGCCTGGGCTATAAAGTTTTCAGAAAAGAAGAGGATCTATCCATGAAATGTGATGGGGACCATTCATGACATATTTTGGGTGAGAGTCTGACTTCACTTTGCCTATGTCCTGAAAATGGAGTAAAGCTGAATTCTGACATGATGAACTAGTTTTCACTATGGTACTGACACAAAAAGCAGTGAGTGGAAAGAGATCAGCACCACAGAAATGATCCACAGTACACCTGAGCAATGAATACACTCAGGTAAACTTCATTCCAAGAAGCTTCCATTGAGCCAGATCCAGATTCATTTAAAGGATCAAGGCCTAAACTGCAGGAGTTTTCTATTCTTTTTTATTTTTTCAGACGTTTTTATTAGATACTTTATTTACATTTTAAATGCTACCTCCTTTCCTCGTTTACCCTCCGAAAACCCCCTATCCCATCCCCTCTCCCCCTGCTCACTAATTTACCCACTACTGCCTCCCTGATCTGGCATTGCCCCACCCTGGGACAATGAGCTTTCATGGGTCTAAGGACCTCTCCTCTCACTGATTTCCAACTAGGTCATCATCTGCTACCCATGTGGCTGGAGCCATGGGTCCCTCCATGTGTATTCTTTGGTTGGTAGTTAAGTCCCTGGGAACTCTGGGGTTACTGGTTGGCTCATATTGTTGTTCCTTCTGTGGGTCTGTATACCCCTTCAGCTCCTTGGATCCTTTCTCTAGCTCCTCCATTGAGGACCCTGTACTCAGTCTAATAGTAGGCTAACAGCATCCACCTCTGTATTTGTCAGGCACTAAAAGGGCCTCTCCAGAAACAGCTATATCAGGTTCTTGTCAGCAAGCACTTATTGGCATTCACAATAGTGTCTGGGTTTGTCAACTGTATATGGGATGGATCACCAGGTGGGGCAGTTTCTGGATGGTCTTTCTTTCAGACTCTGCTCCACATTTTGTCTCTGTATTTCCTCCCATGAGTATTTTGAACCCTATCTAAGAAGGACCAAGGTATCCATACTTTGGTGCTCCTTCTTAAGCTTCATGTGGTCTGTGAATTATATCTTGGGTATTCTGGGCTAATATCCACTTATCAGGAAGTATATACCATGTGTCTTCTTTTGTTATTAGGTCATCTCCATTAGTTCCATCTATTTGCCTAAGTATTTCATGAACTCATTGTTTTTAATAGCTCAGTAGTACTCTATTTAATAAATGTACCACATTTTCTGTATCCATTCCTCTGTTGAGGGACATGTTCCAGGGAATAGCCAGAAGCTGTTCTTTCCAGCTTCTGGCTATTATATAAGAGCAATTTCACAGAAAAGTGCACAAAAAAGCTGATACATCTGTGGTTAAAGAAAGGAAAGCAATAGTGAGAAACATGTTGAGGGCGACTTGGAGGGTATCTAAGGCTAAGAAATAACTTGACATTGCATGAATATGTATATATGTATGTATACATATATTTAAATTTACATAACAGACAGCAAGTTACCAGGGAAGACAGGCCATTAATTAAAGAATTGTCAATTTTACATTGCCTTTAGATTATCTATAAGCAATGGACTTTAGTGATGTGAGAGTGGGAGACACTATCCCTGGATTGGGTCTGGGATGGATACGAAATCTAGCTGAACATGAGATTAAATAATCCAGGAATAATTCCATTCCTCCTTGGTTAATGCTTCAGTTCTCATTTGGGTTTTTGCTCTGAATTCCATTGCAGGACTATGGCCTGAAAGGA
This sequence comes from Apodemus agrarius, assembly GCA_964023405.1. Taxonomy (NCBI): domain Eukaryota; kingdom Metazoa; phylum Chordata; class Mammalia; order Rodentia; family Muridae; genus Apodemus; species Apodemus agrarius. The sequence goes on along the minus strand of OZ030008.1, from coordinate 95,872,503 downwards.
GAAGCTTCAGTAATTCCTTCTCTTTCATCAGTTGTTCTCAGACAACCTGTTTTACCAAAACAAGAGATAACAAAGTAGAACAGAAGTTATGATAAAGGTTAAGTGTAAATTCTAAAGAGAGTCTAGGATATTGAAGAAGCTCGAGCATGGGACACCTGTTGGAGAGAGCTTGCCTGAGAAAGATCTGTGCATGTTTTAGAAAGAGAGAAAGAGGTAAGGAGCAACCTATGTCTTTTGTTACCTAGACTAATGCATGTATTATGAGTGCCAAGAACTAGTCATGCAGTTTCAGTATTTGGTGTTTGATTTTGGTATATTCATTTGTTTGTTTTTCATTTTCTATGGTGTGTAGTTGTTCTATTTGATAAATGCCTCTGTGGCATTATGCCATTTCCAAGTTTCTATGTTGCCAATTGATTCTGTAAACTTACAGTTTATAATTTTGCCCTATTAAAAAGCCCAAAAAGTAAACTTGCTGATCTATTGAATTCTATATTAGGGGAAGATAGCTGTCAACTGGTTTTATGTGCACAGAATTAAAGTTTTCTTAATTTGACTCAAATTTGGGCTTGTGGTCTTTATTTTTGGAGTAAAACTAACATTATGGTTTTCATGTAAAACAATATTAGATATAAGTTAAATCAGGATAAGATAAACCATCTAAACAGTCCCATAACCCCTAAAGAAATAGAAGCAGCCATTAAAAAGTCTGCCAACAATAAAAAGTCCAGGACCAGATGGATTTAGTGCTGTATTCTATCAGACCTTCAAAGAAGAGCTAATACCAATACCCTTTAAACTATTCCACAAAATAGAAACAGAAGAAACACTACCCAATTCATTCTATGAAGCCACCATTATGCTGTGTTTTCTCCCTTGGAGACAGAAAGGTTTCTTTTTAATCAGGAACCTATCACAATTTCCTTTCATAGAGGACTTCATAAGAGATTTTTCTACTTCAATCATGTTTTAATGTTCCAAGTAGATTTTAAAAACTGGTTAAGTACATGTTACTTTTAGCATCAGAAGATATCATGTATATTTAAGAGGCTTTAGCTACTATAAATTATTTTGACGACTTAAAAATGTCAATACTGAGTTGTAGATTTTAAAATAAATTTTGTTTGTTTAATAAAGAATAAAAAATGATCAGATTACTGGTGATAAAATTTGTAGGTATAAAAAGTTAAAATTATATCATCTTAATGGATACAAGGTTCTGTGAAATTTTCATAACCATTTTAATGAACATTTTGATAGATTAATTGTTGAAGGAATGATTATGTGCACAACAAAAGTAGTATGTTTCATGAGAACCCTAGTTATAATCATTATCCAGCAAAGAGCTAAGTGATTTTCAAGTTAAGAGTCTGGGGGAAAAAAAGCCCTTTCTCATTGAATACTTATTTCAAAAAAATCCTGCAAGTTCAATCAATGCATTAATTGTAAAAGATGAAGTGACATTAGATGTGTTCGCTAAAATCATAATCACAATAGGATGATTAAAAAATGGTCTGCAATTAGGTTGTGATCACAATTCTATATAGCTGCATGGGCATTCTAAAAAGCACGGGAATTTTAAAAATATTAATTTTAATGGACAAAGTATTTTGAGGGTTGGAGAGATGAACATTGTCCCTCCTGCAGTGGAACTCATGGTTTCTAGCACCCACTTGGCAGCAGATAACCTCCTGCAACTATGGCTGTGGGTGATCCAATGTCCTTTTCTTGCCTCTTTTGGCAACAGATACTCATGTAGGAAAAAGAAAGCATGCTCGTATACATAAAATAAAAATAAATAAATGTTGGATAATCCCCTTGTTTTCTAGTTAAAGACTGTCTTTGTATTATTCAAATGCTGATTTCTATCCCTGCAGAAAGCTTATGGCAGAGCAGACTTTGGTACTGTAATATTGATGAAGAATCACCTCTCATTGTTTTGTAAATGTTCCTCTCTGTCACTTTTTGATTGGTCAATACAGAGCTGATCAGCCAATTGTCTGAGCTGATGAGAGTAGGATAGAACTTTAGATTCAAATGTGGGTGAGGGTGTCCTAGGGAGCCTAGAGAGAGGAGAGGAGCAGAAGAACCACAAGGAGAAGAAGATGTGGAGAAACTAGGTGGGGAGAACAGCCTTAATGTGGTTAGAGAAGTTCAGAATCTGGCCAGTTTAGACTTGCAGCTTGTTGATAAAAATATCAGGTCTCTGTGTCAGTTATTCAGGAGGTAGATTGGGTTATAGTAGGCTTATAAATGTCCTCCACTTATTAGGCTACCAAAAGGGTGAGGGGAAACCCCCAGGAAATTACAGTTACTATTAATTGTTATTCTTAATTATTCATTTACCTTCTATTATGAACCCAGTTTCCCCTTCCTCCTTTTCACCATGTCCCTCCCTCTTACCTCTTTTCCTCTTCTACTCTCTTTCCCTTTCTCCTAAAGGAGAAGGGGAGACCCCTCATGGATATCAAGCAACCTTGGCAAATTAATTGCAATTGTTCCCAAGATATCAGTAGATATATTTGGATAGATCAAATAAGTTTTCTTATGGGGCTGTGCTCTGCAGTTCTTTACTGCCTGCACTATGCAGATTGAGTGTGTAGTACTGGCAGTGATGGCCTTGTTAGGTACCAGGCCATCAGCCACCCCTTGCTATACTAAACATGTCCAATAGTGTGTGTACCTTGCTTATAGCTGATATTTACCTGGTGAGAACTTTAGATGCTTTGAAACATTCTTCCTTGGCATTCCACTTATGTATCTCTGAGTCCAATCAGATTAACCATTTCTTCTGTAATTGAGGTGTACTTTAACTTCTCTCCTGCTCAGATACTCAATATTCACTATTTATGGTTTCTTTGAGCTGAGTACCATTCCAAGGGTCCTTGTCTGTTACTGTTATACCATCTAATCTATCTTGAAAATGCATTCTTCTGAGTGGAGATTCAAATATTTCTGTCTATACCTTACACTTGACTGCATTTGCCAATTTTCACATAACTCTAATCTTCATCTATTTTATCAAATTTCTTTTTTCCTTTCATTTACTTTTATTTATTGTTAATTATTCATTTACCTTCCAGTATGAATCCAGCGTCCCCTTCCTCCTTTTTGCCATGTCCCCCTCTTACCTTTTTTCCCCTTCTATTCTCTTTTCTTTTCTCCTAAAAAATGGGAGACCTCTCATGTATATCAATCAATCTTGGTATATCAAGTTTCAGTAAGACTAGACATATATTCTTATAGTGAGGTTAGAAAAGTCAGCCCAGTTAGGAGAAAGGAATTCAAAGGCAGACAATGCAATTTGACACAGCCTCTCCTCCCACAAGTCCCATGTGAGGAAACAATTGCATATCTGTTACACATATGCAGAGAGCCTAGGTCCATCACATGCATGCATTCTGGTTGGCACTTTATTCTTTATGAGGCCCTCTGAGCCCAGGATAGTTGACACTGTAGGTTTTCTTGTGGTGTCCTGGACCTCTCTGGCTTCTTTAATCCGAGCTCGCATTTTTCCTACAGGAATACCCAAGCTCCACTTACTCTTAGGTGGAGAGACTCTGCATCAGTTTTCATCAGTCTTGGTGAATCTCTCTGAAGGCAGTTATGTTTACTACTATCCTGGAACATCAAGCCACTGCAGAACAAGGCAAATCCTCTACCACTGAGGTCAGTAAAGAAAGCATAGTTAAGGGAACAGGATCCACAAGCAGGCACCAGAATCCCGGACAGTCCCAACTCTATTTGTTGGGGAACCCACAAGAAAATCAAGTTGAAGGGGGGGGGGGCTAGGTCAAGAATATATGTATGTTCTTTGGTTGCTGATTCAGTATCTGGGAGCCCCCAAATATCCAGGTTAGTAGAATCTCTTGGACTTCTTGTGGAATCCCTATACCCTCCAAGTCTCTCAAAATTTTCCCTAATTCTTTGGTGAGACTGCCAGCACTCTAATCATTTGGCTGTTAGTTTCTGCATCTGTTTTGTTTAGGTGACGGGTAGAGTCTCTCAGATGACAGTTATACTAGATTCCTGTCTGCAAGCATCATAGAACCTCATTAATAGTGTCAGTGATTGGTTCTTGTTCATGGGATGGGTCTTAAGTTGGGCCAGTCATTGGATAACAAATCTGCTCTATCTTTGTCCCTGCACTTTTTACAGGCAAAACAAATTTTGGGTTGAAGATTTTGTGGGTGGATTTGTGTTCTTACCCCTCCACTGAGAGTCCTACCTGGCTATAGGAGGTCACCACTACAAGATATAAAGAACTAAAGATAGCATCAAACTAAGTAAGTTATTAAATTAAAAATAGGATACATAACTAATATAAAATTCTTAACTGAGGAATCTCCAATGGCTAAAAAGACTCTAAGAAATATCCAATGTCCTTAGTCATAAGGGATATTGAAATCAAAAGAAATCTGAGATTCCAGCTTATAACTGTCAAAATGGATAAAATCAAAATTTCAAGCAACACAACATGCTTGCAAAGATGTGGAACAAGGGGAACTCATGTCCCCATTGCTGGAGTGAATACAAACTTGTACAAACACTCTGGAAATCAATTTGGTGTTTTTTCAAACAACAACAACAACAACAACAACAAAAAAAAAACCTTCAACACCCAGCTATACCACTGTTTGCGTGGTATACTACTCAGAGATTAAACCCAAGCACATTATGAAAATTGCGAACAATGGATGGAATTAGAAAACATCATCTGAGTGATGTTACCCAGACCCCACCCAAAATACATGCATGGTATGTATTCACTTATAAGTGGATGTTAGCTATAAAGTACAGAACGATGATTCACAGACCCAAAGAAGTCAAATAGCAAAGATGCCCCAAGGAAAGATGCTTGAATCTCACTCAGAAGGGGAAAAACGTCATCAGAATTGGATAGAAGAAGGGCACTGGATGGGAAACAGGATGGTTTAGGAAACAGGGGTGGGAGCTGTGGAGACCAGAGGTAGAGGGAAAGAGGGCTAGGAGAGTGAAGGGAAATCAGTGGCAGCTGGGGAGATGAGCTCTCTAGGATGTGCCAGAAACCTGGGATGGGGAATGCTCCAGACAGTGTATGAGTATGACTCTTCTTTTTAATTTTTTAAAACTTTTCATTGGTTCTTTGTGAGTTTCACATCATGGAACTCAGTCCCACTCATCTCACCATCACCCTGTGTCTATCCTCTGCCCTTACCACCCCCCAAAGAAAATAAAAACACACAAACACAAGCAGAAGAAAAATAAAGCATATAAAATATCTCATTGTAGAACCTATAGATATCACAGTGTGTCTTACAGAATATTGCTCAGTACACACATATTCACTTGCAAATATTCATTGCAATTAGTCAATGGTCTGGTTTGAGATCTCTGGCTTTTGCCACACAACAAATATTGGGTCCTTGTCTATACTCCTTCCTGTTACACCGTTGTTGCCCTGTGTCATGGAGATCCTCCAGTTTTGGATCAGCAGGACTGGCTCTTTCGTGCATTCTCTTACAGTGCATTTATATTGTAGGTTTTGGAGTAGGCAAACTCAAAGGCCTAGGTGGCATACATACTGGCCAGACTTTTAGCTCTCCCACATCTACTCTACCAGGGCAGGCTCTTCAGCACTGCTCCAACTAGATTACCTGATGTGATCTAAGAGCAAGAAGCAGAGTCATATCTTCCACTCTCATGACCTTGGGGCAGACTCACCTACATCCAAGACTTCATAACCAGCTCTACTGTGCTGCTCAGTTGGGGCATGGGGCCCACTCTCCCAAGTGCTGGGGCAGGCCAAAGCCTAGGCCAGCGCTCTTAGACATATATCCATAGAACTGACTCATCTGTTCTCACTCTACCATGTCCAGCACTACTCTGTTGCCCAAGCAAGATGCAGGTTCCATTCTACAGAGTGCTGCAGCTGGTAGGAGGCAGGGTCAACTCATTTGTTCTTATGGTATAGGGGCCATTTCTCCCTACTGTTGCCGGTGGCAAGGTTTGAGGGGAATGGTGGGAATCACCCCTGTATCCATGCTATCCCATATCAGATAACTCTCACTTGCTCTTGCACTGACACTATGTCTAGTACTCCAGTGCTGACAGTGCAGAGTTACTTCACCTGAGTGCTTCAACTTGTTAGGGCCAGGGCCAGCTTATTTACAATTAAGCTAGGCTCCACCTAACAGCTACCTAACAATGGCTTGCATATACCACCAGGGGTAAGCCATGTATGACAGCATATAAGAGAACTGTTACCCCAGCTTCAGTTGTTCTCTCTCTCTCTCTCTCTCTCTCTCTCTCTCTCTCTCTCTTTCCCATGTTCCCTGGTGGCTTCTCTTCCTCTTTCTCTCTTCTCTTTCTTTCTTCTTCCCTTTCTCCCTTCTGTCCTTCTTTCCTCTTTCTCTGTCTCTACCATTTTCACACAGTAAATTTTCTTTATGCTGGGTAGGTGGCATGGCATATTCTCAAGGGAAAACCTTGGAATGGGCATGCCAGGTATTTCATAGCACTGATCTTCCATTATTGTAACCTTGGTGCCACAGGTGTCATGGAACAAGATGAGGATGACATCACCACCAAAAGGCAGACATGTGGCAGAGCCAGCTCTCAAGTGCTTTTTATTCCCTTGATCAACAATGTCTCTATTTAAACCCTGGTGATTTCCAAACTGAACCTACTGATTTGCAGCCTGATGAACAAGGCTGTGAATGTGGCTTTGAAGAAAGTTAAAAAGCAAATGATGGTCTAAAATGTGCTGAGAAACACCTAAAGAAATGTTCAACATCCTTATTCATCAGGGAAATGCAAATCAAAACAACCCTGATATTCCACCATATACCAGTCAGAATGGCTAAGATCAAAAACTCAGGTGACAGCAGGTGCTGGTGAGGAAGTGGAGAAAGAAGAACACTCCTCCACTGTTGGAGGGAATGTAAGCTCTTACAACTACTCTGGAAGTCTGGTAGTTTCTCAGAAGTTCATACAAACTTCTACCTGAGGACCCAGCTATACTACTCTGGGCATATACTCCAAAGATTCTCTAACATATAACAAGGACAGATTAGCTTAAGTACCACTATGTTCATAATAGCCTTATTTATAATAGCCAGAAGATTGAAATAATTAGATGTCCTTCAACAGAGGAATGCATACAGAAAATGAGGGACATTTAAACAATGGAGTTCTACACAGCTATTAAAAACAATGACTTCATGAAATTCTTAGGTATATTAGCCCAAAAACTTGGAATACCCAAGATACAACTCATATGAAGCTAAAGAAGAAGGAAAACCAAAAGAGTGGATGCTTCAGTCCTTCTTAGAAGGGGGAATAAAATACTCATAGGAGGTAGAAGTTGGTAGGGACTTGGGAGGAAGAGAGGAGGGGGAGGGGATAGCAGGGGAAGGATCAGTTATTGGAGAGGGATGATATACAGGAATTTGAGCAGAAGTGTGTAACAATGGGGAATGGGGAACTGTTGGTAACCTCCAGCAAGTCCTCCTAGATGCCAGGAAAGCAAGAGGTTACCACAAACCAGCAGGGATGAGATGAGCTTAAGTACTTAACAAAGGGGAGAGAGACCTTCTAGACACCATTTCCAGAGGCTAGTCAAGGCCCTCAGTTGGGAGATGGGGTCACCCACTCATCTCCAAATTTTAACCCAGAATTGCTCCTGTCTAAAGGTAATAGATAATGTACGTTGAGTATGGGATTTTGTAGTAGAATCTGATGATTTTTTTAATTAATCTGGAGGAAATGGACAATTTCCTAGACAGATACCAAATACCAAAATTAAATCAGGATCAAATAGATTGTCTAAACAGACCCATAGCCCCCAAAGAAATAGAAGGGGTCATAGAAAGTCTTCCAACCAAAACAAAGCACAGGACCAGATGGTTTTAGTGCAGAATTCTATCAGACCTTCAAAGAAGACCTAATACCAATACTCTTCAAACTATTCCACAAAATAGAAACAGAAGGAACACTATCCAACTAATTCTATGAAGCCACAATTACCCTGATACCAAAACCACACAAAGATCCAACAAAGAAAGAGAACTACAGGCCAATTTCCCTTATGAATATTGATGCAAAAATACTAAATAAAATACTTGCCAACCGAATCCAAGAACACATCAAAATGATCATTCACCATGATCAAGTTGGCTTCATCCCAGGGATGCAGGGATGGTTCAATATATGGAAATCCATCAACATAATCCACTACATAAACAAACTCAAAGAAAATAACCACATGGTCATCTCATTGGATGCTGAAAAAGCATTTGACAAAATTCAGCATCCTTTCATCCTAAAAGTCTTGGAAAGAACAGGAATTCAAGGCCCATACCTAAACATAGTAAAATCAATTTACAGCAGACCGGTAGCCAACATCAAAGTAAATGGAGAGAAACTTGAAGCAATCCCACTAAAATCAGGGAGTAGGCAAGGCTGACCCCTCTCACCATATCTCTTCCATATAGTACTTGAGGTACTACCTAGAGCAATTCAGCAACATAAGGAAGTCAAAGGGATACAAATTGGAAAGGAAGAAGTCAAACTATCCCTATTCGCAGATAATATGATAGTATACTTAAGTGACCCAAAAACCTCCACCAGAGAACTCCTACAGCTGATAAACAACTTCAGCAAAGTAGCTGGTTATAAAATCAACTCAAGCAAATCAGTAGCCTTCCTATACACAAAGGATAAGCAGGCCAAGAAAGAAATTAGGGAAATGACACCCTTCACAATAGCCACAAACAATATAAAATATCTTGGTGTGGCTCTAACCAAACAAGTGAAAGATTTATATGACAAAAACTTCAGGTCTCTGAAGAAGGAAATGGAAGAAGACCTCAGAAAATGGAAAAATCTTCCATGTTCGTGGGTTGGCAGGATTAATATAGTTAAAATGGCAATCTTGCCAAAAGCAATATACAGGTTCAATGCAATCCCCATCAAAATCCCAACTCAGTTCTTCATAGAGTTAGAAAGAGCAATTCTCAAATTCATCTGGAATAACAAAAAACCCAGGATAGATAAAACTATCAACAACACTAAAATAACTTCTGGGGCAATCAATATCCCAGACCTCAAGCAATACTACAGAGCAGTAGTGTTAAAAACTTCATGGTATTGGTACAGTGACAGGGAAGTGGATCAATGGAATAGGATTGAAGATCCAGAATTGAACCCACACATATATGGACAATTGATCTTCAACAAAGGATTTGAAAACATCCAGTGGAAAAAAGATAGCCTTTTCAACAAATGGTGCTAGCTCAACTGGAGGTCAACATGCAGAAAAATGAGAATTGATCCACTCTTATCTCTGTGCACTAAGCTCAACTCCAAGTGGATCAAGGGCCTCCACATAAAACCAGACACACTAACACTAATAGAAAAAACTGGGGAATACCCTTGAGGAAATTGGCTCAGAGGGAAAATTCCTGAACAGAACACCAATTGCTTATGCTCTCAGAGCAAGAATAGACAAATGGGACCTCATAAAATTACAAAGTTTCTGTAAGGCAAAAGACACTGTCAAAAGGATAAATCGGCAACCAACAAATTGGGAAAAATTCTTCACCAACCCCACATCCGACAGAGGGCTAATTTCCAATGTATACAAAGAACTCAAGAAGCTAGACCCCAGAAAACCAAATAACCCTATCCAAAATGGGGTACAGAGTAAACAAAGACTTTTCACGTGAAGAAATTTGGATGGCTGAGAAACACCTTAAAAAATGTTCAACATCATTAGTCATTAGAGAACAACAACAAAACAACCTTGAGATTTCACCTCATACCAGTCAGAATGGCTAAGATTAAAAACTAAGAAGACATAAGGTATTGGCGAGGATGTGGAGAAAGAGGAACACTCCTCCACTGGTGGGACTGCAAGCTGGTTCAACCACTCTGGAAATCAGTCTGGTGGTTCCTCAGAAAACTGGACATGATACTTCCGGAGGACCCAGCCATACCACTTCTGGGAATATACTCAGAAGATTCCCCAGCATGCAATAATGATACATGCTCCACTATGTTCATAGCAGCCTTATTTATAATAGCCAGAAGCTGGAAAGAACGCAGATGTCCCTCAACAGAGGAATGGATAAAAAAATTGTGGTATATATACACAATGGAATACTATTCAGCCATTAGAAACAATGAATTCATGAAATTCTTAGAGAAATGGATGGAGCTGGAGAACGTCATACTAAGTGAGGTAACCCAGTCTCAAAAGAATACCCATGGTATGTACTCACTGATAAGTGGATATTAGCATAGAATCTTGGGACACCAAAGACACAATTCACATACCAAATGATGTCTGACAAGAAGAAAGGAGTGGACACTGGTGCTGGAAAGGATCAAAGCATCAGTGTGGGGGAATACCAGAACAGGGAAATGGGAAGAGGTTGATGAGGGAGCAGGGGGAGGGAAAAGGGCATGTGGGACCTTTTGGGGGGGGCGGGGAACCAGAAAAGGGAAATGAATTGTAAATATAGAATATATCCAAAAAAATTAACAAAAAAAAATAGATAAAGTGTGTAGCAGAGACAGAAGGAAAGACCATCCAGAGAATATGTCACCTTGGAATCCATCCCACATACAGACACCAAATCCAGACACTACAGCAGATGCCAAGAAGTACTTTTCTGGATCCTGATATGCTGTCTCCTGAGAGGATCTGCCAGAGCCTGACAAATACACAGGTGGATGCTTGTAGTCAACCTTTGGACTTAGCACTGTGACCCAAATGGAGGTGTTAGAGAAATTACTCATGTTTGCAACCTCATAGGAAGAACAACAATATCAAACAGGCATATACCCCAGAGCTCCCAAGAACTAATCCACTAACTAAAGAGTACACATGGTGTTAACCATGGCTCTAGCTCCACATGTAGCAGAGGATGGCCTTGTAGGGCATCAATGGGAGAAGAGGCCCTTGGTCCTGTGAAGGCTCAATGCCTCAGTGTTGAGGAATGTCAGGATGGGTGGCAGGAGTGGATATGTAGGTGGAGGAGCACCTTCATAGAAGCAGGGGGAGGGCGAATGAGGTAGGTGTTTCAGGGGGGAAACTGGTAGAGGGGATAACATTTGAAAAATAGATAAATGAAATATTGGATAAAAAGTATTACACAGATATTTCCATACATTTCTTTGCATAATACACAATAAAGGAATAATAAAAAGAAAAAATATGTATTCAGTATCTTCACCACATTTCTGACATTCACATGCAGTTTGTTTTGTTTTGTTTTGTCTTGTTTTGTCTTGTTTTGTTGTGTTTTGTTTTGTTTTCCCGAGACAGGGTTTCTCTGTATAGCCCCGGCTGTCCTGGAACTCACTCTGTAGACCAGGCTGGCCTTGAACTCAGAAATCCGCCTGCCTCTGCCTCCCAAGTGCTGGGATTAAAGGCATGCACCACCACCATCCAGCCACATGCAGGTTTAGTTATTAATTATATTTTTTCTTCTTCTTTTTTAAAGATTTATTTATTATTGTATGTAAGTACACTGTAGCTGCCTTCAGACTCACCAGAAGATGGCATCAGATCTCATTACAGATGGATTTGAGTCACCATGTGTTTGCTGGGACTTGAACTCAGGACCTCTGGAAGAGCATTCAGTGCTCTTAACTGCTGAGCTATCTCTCCAGCCCCTACTTTTATTTTCTAGGCTGAGTTTGAAATTATAAAACACCTGCTGCAATCACCCATAACTGAGATTACAAGATTAGCCCTGTTAGCCTGTTTTTGCATTGTGTTTTATTAAATTTAATTTTATAGTTTCTTTAGAATTACTTAATTTTTACTGCTCTCATTTTCACTGTCCATTCTTATTGAAGCATTGTCATAAGCCAAAGTAAACACACATGCCTAGCATAACAGAGCCAGTGGCAAGAGGATTCTCTGTCAGACTGAGGCTAGCATTTACTTCCCAGTATTATGTATTTTTCTTTCATATTTGTCTATGAACACAAGTGATAATCTACTTATCTAATGTAAGTCATAGATAAATTAGCTGAGTAAACTAAAAACTCATAATGAGCTTCAATACTGACATTAACTATTACTCTTGATATATAAGATACTTTGTTCATGATAATAACATGTTAAGATAAGTATATAAAAATTATTTGCTCAAGAACAGACTTACAAATTCATGTTAAAGGCACCTGCATTGTGTATTTGACAATATATTTGTAACTCAATACAAACATCTACTTAGTACTAAAAATTGTGTCCTTCTCAAATACATGGATGAACAGAAAGTTTCACTGTTGCATTACCTGTCTCAGCAAAAGTTCATATGCAGATTCATTTACACATGACACCAGAAAATAAGGCTTAATAAGACTAAATAAGACTTAATAAGATGTAAGCCTGTAAGCATGTAGTGAATAATCTATAGTTGTCAGAAACCAACTTACTGTCACTCACCTGGCTTTCCTTAATTCTATAAATTAATGGAAGAAAATACTTTAAAACTGTTTAAAGTCATTGCAAACATCATGATCCCCACTTTTTGAATCATAGCTTTAATTTTGTGATATTATGAGAGTGTAAATATTACACAATGATGAAGTAGACTAGAGTACTTCTGAACTATGTACAAGAGTTTCACAAAAAATAGGATGAAAACAGAAAATGAGGAAGTAAAGATTGCTATATTCAATAATGCTTCAAACCTCAAAAGTACAGACTGTAGGTCTTCTGTTTTTAAATAGGATTGCAGTGGGTATCAGGAAAATTTAGGGTTGGGAATCATATTTACTTCTTAGTCTATTCTAGAGCTTTCCAGTGAAGAAATATTTTCATTTAGGAGAATTTATTTCTATTATCTTTTCCAAGAAAGAGACTTTCACTCCATGTACATACATACACATATATATTTACACACACTAATATATATGAATATATACACATATATATGTATATCTATGAATATATATGTATGATTGTATACCTATTAATTCTTAGTATTTTATTATTTTGTTAGATTGAAGCATTTATCATCTTCCCTCATAATACAACTCTACCTCCAGAGTGTTTGGAGTATATACTTGTTATTGTACTAAGCTCTAGCTAATGTTAGATAATTTAAAAAAATATTAGAGTTTTTTTTTTTTTGAGACAGGGTTTCTCTGTGTAGCCTTGGCTGTCCTGGAGCTCACTCTGTAGACCAGGCTGGCCTCGAACTCAGAAATCCGCCTGCCTCTGCCTCCCAAGTGCTGGGATTACAGGCGTGTGCCACCACGCCCGGTGTAGGGTTTTTAATGTATAATACATACATAATAGATATTGGTGATCAATATGTATAACTAATGTGGAACTTACACCTCCTGGAGTAATCACTAGGTTAATATCTTTTATATTTCTAAGAGTATGTCTTTTTTATTTGTTTCCTTTTTATGTATTTATTTTAAACTCTATAATTTATTCCTCTCCAAGTCCACTCCCATATTATATCCTATACCTCCTCCCCTCCCTTTGTCTCCACAAGGATGCTTACCCCCACCCCCATCCCACCAGACCTCTAAACTCCCTGGGTCCTCCAGTCTCTTGAGGGTTAGGTGCATCTTCTCTGACTAAACCCAGACATGACAGTCCTGTGCTGTCGGTGTGTTGAGGGCCTCATAAGAGCTGATGTATGCTGCCTGGTTAGTGTTCCAGTATCTGAGTGATAGCAAGGGTCCAAATTAATTGAGACTGCTGGTTTTCCTGTAAGGTTGTCCTTCTCAGCTTTCCCCTAATTCTGAGAGTCTCTCATCTCCCTGTACTCTGGTAAAATCTGGCGGATACCCCTAACCTCCTATCTCCCAAGGTTTCATGTTTTCATTCTTTCTGCTGTCCCTCAGAGATTTCAGTCCTTTCCCCCATCCAATACCCAATCATGTTCCCCTCTCCCTATCCCCATCTCCTTTCCCTCCCAGGTCCCTACTTGTGGCTGCTTTCTTCTTCCTCCCAAGTAAGACTGAGACATCCTCACTTGGGACCTTCAGCTTGTTGACTTTTATGAGTCCTGTGGGCTGTTTCTAGGTATTTGGCATGTGATTTTTTTTATATTCTGTCTAATATCTACTTATTAGTGAGTATATACCATGCATGTCCTTTTGGGTCTGACTTACCTCACTCAGGATATTTTCTACTTCCATCCATTTGCCTGCAAAACTAAGGATGTCCTCTTTCTTAATAACTGAGTAGTATTCCACTGTGTAATGAATGACTTTTTGTGTCTCCATTCTTCTGTTGTGCGACATCTGGGTTGTTTCCAGGTTCTGGCTATCGAAAACAAGGCTATGAAAATAGTGGAAACTTGTGACCCTATGGTATGGTGAGGCATCTTTTGGGTATATTCCCGAGAGTGGTATTGTTGTGTCTTCAGGTAGATCTATTTCCAATTTTCTGAGGAACCTCCAGATTGATTTCCAGAGTGGTTTTAACAGTTTGACATCCCACAAACATTGGAGGAGTCTTCCTCTTTCTTCACAGCATAGCTAACATGTGTTTTCACCTGAGGTTTTGATAATAGCAATTCAGATTTGTGTAAAGTGGAATCTCAGGGTCATTTTGATTTGCATTTCTCTGATCACTAAGGACTTTGAACATTTCTTTGTGTGTGTTTCTAAGTCATTTGACATTCCTCTGTTGTAAATTCTCAGTTGAGTTCTATACCCCATTTTTTCCATTGGTTGTTTAGTTTTATGGTGGTTAGCTTCTTGAGTTCCTTATATATTTTGGATATTAGCCCTCTACTGGATATTGAATTAGTGAAGAATTTTTCCCAATCTGTAGGTTGCTGATTTGTCTTAATGGCTATGTCTTTTTCCTTACACAAACTTTCCAGTTTCATGAGGTCCCATGTATCAATTCTTGATCTTTGAGCAAGAGCCATTGGAGTTATGTTGAGGAAATTTCCTCCTGTGCCAATGAGTTCAAGGCCCTTTTCCAATTTCTCTTCTATTAGATACACGGTATCAGGTTTTATGTTGAGGTCCTTGATCCACTTGGACTTGAACTTTGTGCAAGTTGACAAATGTGGGTCTATTTTCATTTTTTCTACATACAGACAGTAGTTAGACCAGCACCATTTATTGAAGATGAACAGGAGCAGACAATCTGGTGAACAATTACTCTGCCTTATGTGTAGAAGGTCTCCTGAAATGCCAGTTGTCCAGTGTGCAACAGATCTCCTTGGATGTTTCAGACTGTAGTGTCAGTATCCCTGTGGACAGTCGATTCCCTGGGATGCCTCAGGCTGTGGTATCAGTTACCCTGAGTAAAGTGGATTTTCTGAGCTGTCTTGGGATATGGTCTCTCCAGGAGAGCAGACTAGCTAGCTGTCAAATGCTCTGAGGGCAGTGGATCTTCTGGCTGTTTCACAATATGATATCTCCAGGGGAGCAGACTAGCTAGCAGTTTGCCTCAGCAGAATGGGAAGGAGGAGGGAAGGGAGGGTTATTCAGCAGGGGGGCAGGGTTGGGTGTTGATGAGTCCTGAGTCCACTGGGCTCCCAGTGGCAGCTGTGGGATTTCCATGGGATTTTTAACCATCTGCTCTAAGTACAGCTGATCTTCTGTGCGGGTTCATGATATCAAGTATGTCCTTGTAATAGAACATTTTCACAAATTACTTGGAAGTATCCCCCCTCTCTCTATCACACACGCACACACACACACACACACACACACACACACACATCTCTGTTCTTATTTATTGTATTTTGAGTTTTGTCTTTCCTCTTACATATCTGTGAAGTATAAAATGCAAGACATATATTCTATTAGGAAAAGGGAACTTAATTTCATGCTTTTATTGTCCATGTGTTGTGATCTCTATGTATACTTCTGACATCTATTTTCTGAAGCAGGTGGATGCTTTGGTGGCATGTTATATACTGGGTCAGCAGGAGATCCTTGTACTTAGAAGCATTTTTCTATCATGTCTGATGAATAACCCTTTCCTAAAGAATTGAAATTAGTTATAAACTATATTGTGAAAGGAAACAGAGACATTTGTGGTAGTTAAAATAAATTATATATAAACAAAAGAAAGTTCAACAGAAAGCCCTTAACATAAAAGATAAGGTGGAAGAGTGTTGAAAGATTTTTGACACGAAATTTGGGCCTCCTTAAAAATCCATCTGCACCTGTACATGTGCCACACAATTGTTAACACATGCACACACACACACACACACACACACACACACATTATAAATATATACAAATACAAAAATATAAAATCAAAGTCTGTATATGTGATCAAAATTAAGTTGCTATTAATATCATGTAAATATGGCAAAATCTACAAGGAAACAGAAGGCAAAAAATGACATTGTGCACATAAGTGCCATATAAGAAAGATCTAACGTATACCATAGACATAGCAAATCCTACAAAAATAAGTAATAGTGAAAGAATTGAAAAAGAAATTTCCACACAATGAGACATTGATCTAGAAAACAATGTAATCTTAGCTTAAAAGGTGAAATGATAGAGGTTTAAACTATATGGTGTTTGTGTTCAGAATTGCTATGAGTCATTTGGAGGGTCTAATGGAAGGTATTCTAGTCCATGAAGAGAATGTCACAGTCTGTATCCCTTCTGTTCCTGTCTTGTTGTCACCTCTGAGTCTGTACATCCTTGTACTACACTGTGTTGCTTCACTTTGGCATGGTCCCAAGCTCATCAATTGAATACAGTCACAATTTAGATTTATCTTTTGTTTGTTGTTTTAAAGAGTTAGATTTTATTTTATTTATATTAGTACATTATAGCTGTCTCCAGACACATCAGAAGAGGGTATCAGAACCCTTTGAAGATGGCTGTGAGCCACCATGTTGAAGTCAGGACCTCAGGAAGATTGGTCAGTGCTCTTAACCACTGAGTCATCTATCTATCCTGTTTGTTTTTTCCCACAGAACTCAATGCAGTGCTTTTAATATGAGACCAAGTATCTTTGTTTGAAAAGGTTCTTTTAAGGAAGGTTCTTTTTCTTTTTCTTTTCTTTTCTTTTTTCCTTTCCTTTCCTTTCCTTTCCTCATCTTTTCCTTTATATGGGAAGGGCATTTATTTTATTTACATTACAAATGTCCCTCTTCCCAGTTTTCTCTTTGCAATCCCCCCAATAACATTTCCCTTCCCCCTGCTTCTATGAGGGTACTCCCCTACCCACTCACTAACATCCACCTCACTCTCCTAGCATCTCCCTATGCTGGAGCATCGAGCCTCTACAGGACCAAGGGCCTCCCCTCCCATTGCTGTCAGATAAGGCAATCCAAAGTTACATATGAAGCTGGAGACATTGGTCCCTCTATGTGTGCTCTTTGGTTGGTGGTTTAATTCCTTGGAGCTCTGACGGGTCTGGTCAAGATTTTTATTGTTGAGAAGAAACACTATGACCATAACAACTCTTATAAATGAAAACGTTTATTTGGGGCCTGCTTATATTTCCAGAAGTTTAGTCCTTTATTGTTGTATCTGGAAGTATAGTGACTGTTACATTTCAAACCTGGGAGAAACATCTGAGCTGCCTATTTAGTATATCTAAGTGTACATGGCGTTCAGGTCTCCCAGCATTTCTCACTTTTGAAATGTTATGTGGTATGAATAACATATTCTGCTTCCTACCATGAACTCCTCAGTCCAAAGGGCTGGACTGAACTTCTATATGTAATGCAGACATTTGGTTATCTACTCTTTTTATACCTTTGGCCTCTTTGCTGTTGCAGTTGGTTGTCCTCTCTCACATGTCCTTACTTTTCTTCTCTACACATCCTTCAAGGTCAAATGATCTCTCTAGACTCTCACATTTCTATAAGCCTCTGGCTTTGCTCTTATATATATCTATAATAAACTTTCTCCCTCATTATACCTGGAATAGGAATAGTAATGTCTGTTCCTTTCCTCTTAAATTTTTCTTTTTTTTTCATTCAGTGGCATATACAGGAAGTCAGTATAGGAAAATGATCTTAGAGTTCTACTTCTGCAGGTAGCAGGAAGACAGTACCATATTGGGTCTGGCTTCAGCATCTGAGACCTCAAAGACTTCCCCCAATGACAATCTTTCTCCAACAAGGCCACACATTTAGTAGTGCTACAACCTATGGGCTTATAGGAGACATTTTTATTTAAACCACCACAAATATTCAATGACATAAATTAACTATACATACCTACATCCACACGCCCCCCCCCAAAGTCAATAGATGTTCCACATAAGATCATTGTGGTGATTTGAATATGAATGGCTCTAATAAACTCATATCTTTGAAAACTTAGTCATCAGGGAATTGCACTATTTGAGAGGAATTACCAGATTAGGATGTTGTATCTGGTTGGAGTAGATGTGGCCTTGTTGGAAGAAGATTGTCATTCATTTCAAATGCCCATGCCAGGCCCAGTGTCTTGTGCTGTCCATCTGTCTACAGATCAGAACATAGTTCTCAATTGCTTCTGCAGTGCCTCATGTATGCCTCCAGGATATCTACCCTGATAATAATGAACTAACACTATCAATCTATAAAGGAGCCCACAATTAAATGCTCTTTCTAAGATCTGCCTTGGTCATGGTGTCTCTTCATAGCAATAGAACACGGACTAATAGATCAGTGAAATTCTTATATTTTTATGTTTTTAATTGAAAAAGGAAAGTTTCAGAAGGAGTGTATTATGTATATAAAATGTATGATGTCATGAAACCAATGTTGTGGAGGTCATTTCATTTGGGGATAAGAACATGGCAATGCTGGGGCCAGTTATATATTTCAGTGAGTAAAAGTACTTATTCTTCAAGCTTTAAGACATGAATATGGGCCTCCAGCATTCATTAACACATTTCTAGTGCCTGTAACTTCAGCACTGTGGGACAGAGAGAGGTAGTCCTGAGAGTTCACTGTCTAGCCGTCTTAGGCACAGGTAGTGAACTTTCTAGTGATTTAGAGGCACTTCATCAAAAGAATAAACTAAGAAGTACTAGGAAGATATCTAGCATCCTACTTTTGTCTCAAATAGTAATCATAGGAAACACACACACACACACACACACACACACACACACACACACACAGCCATTACAATTCCAAATGAGAAAGCACTCTTAACATTGCCATTGAAATTCCCAATAATGAAGTGTCTAAAAATCGAGAAAGGAGCCAGAAGCTTCAGTAAATTGAATGTTCACTAGGGTATAGATATTTTTTTGTGCATGAATGCATAACTGTAGGATGCAGTCATATAAGAAAATATATTTGATGCATTCAAATATAGTCTACTTGAAAACTTTAGGGTAAATATATCAAATTTGCTGCAAAAAGCTACATTTTACATGGCTATGACTTTATGTTCTGTCCTGAATAGGTAAATGCTTATCATCAGAAATGTGTATTCCAGAGACTGCAGAAAACAGAAAAGAGAGAATGACTGTTAATGAGTATGAATTCATTAATGAAATTTAAAGAAATTTCTTGAATTATATAGTATTGGCTAACAACCAATGTATATTCTGAAAATCAAATATGGTTTTGCTTTAAATGGGTGAAAACTGCACTATATATTTTACATTGAAAAGTAAAATAATTGTGTCAAGAATGAAATATTTCTGAGATAATGTAAAGATAAAAATATGAAAGTGTATAATACTACAGAATGGGATGAGGATGCTGAAGATGGATGACTTTTTAGTTTTCTTCATTTTCTTCTTTGAAGGGAGAAGCATAAGATTATATATAATAACTGAAAGTTTTTCTTCTGGAATATATATTAAGTTTCCCTAATAAAGAATTAACACTGGACTTATCACATAGAATTCAGACCCACAATTATATTTAATAACACAAAAGCCTGAGGGAAATGAGCCTGTAGTCCCAATTGCCATCTAGTAAGATTAAATGCGGTCTGTCTCATGTTCATCTGGCAGAGATCTGCTGCTCAACCAAGGTAGGTTCTAAGACTCTAAATCTAAGCACAGATAAGTTATCTTCATAGAAAAAAAATATATCTTAGCCATATTTTGCTTTCTTACTTTGTTCTTTCAGTTCATGTGTTTTCATTTTCAATGGCTGAAAATAATTAATCATGGTGAATGGGAAGACTGTCTCCAGGTAATAGAAGTAACAAAATAAAATTTACTTTAATCTGGTTACAAGACTTTATTTCTTTTATAATTGTGCATACACATTCATGGACTTAATGGGCTTTCTATGTCAAAAGTGATTGTAAACAGTGAATAACACATTCAAATTTAGCTGAGCTCCATGTATGGATCTTGCCATGAATTATTAGTTTTAGAAAATTCCTGAAATGTTCTTCACATTCCAATTTTTACATATCATCATGGAAAAAGATATGCATCCAACCCAAGAATCAAAACAAAATCACAGATAGTGGGGAGCAGAGAGAGACAGAGTGACAGAAACACAGATAGAGATCAAAGAGTTTCTGACTGAGATAGAAAGAAACAGAAAAACAAAGACAGATACAGACAGACATAGAGACAGAAAGCTGGAGACAGAATTAGAGACAAAAATAGAGACAGGGAGATAGAGAAATTCTATAAATGCTAGAATTATCTTTTATCTTTAATCAAATTTCCAAAGTTTTTCAAATTTATTAAATAATAATTCCTTTCTACATGGAACATTTATCTGTCTATGTCTTGAATCTGTTTTTTTCCCAGGCATACACTCAGTTATAGGAGTTTTCTGTTTAATCCAATTGAGTAATGAAATACAATATTCACTTCATCCAAAAAAGAATGCTCTAGATCCTGGTGAATGGTGATGGTGATGTCCCTTAATGTTTCTGACAGAGACAATGCCCTGTGTCACATAGTTGGATATCTAGTGGCCATGTGAGGCTCCCATGGGCTAGGAGGAAAAGTCATTAACCTAGGTTTTCTTTCCCTTTCTCTCTCACATGCACTTCTTTCAGAGAAAGCAAAGATTGTTGAGCTCTTTTAGTTGCTGATGTGTGAGACAGACAGTTGTTGGGTGTGTAATAGGAAAAGCCCTGAATCTTTGTCAATTTGCATTACTATATATAATAGTAAATTTTAAAATCAAGCTTAATAAAATGCATAATAATTTTTGTTTTATTTTTATTAGTAGGAGAGCCTTCAGTGCTACAAACAGGTAATATGGACTGTGTACTGACCACACAGGTTTCCAGAGGAAACTAAGATGGAGTGTAGAAATACAGAGGTCTATTGCCATTATTTAATTACCTAGTCTATACTTATATAACTGATTACAATTCTTTTTTTAATTTTTATTTTCTATATTCTATGTTTACATTCCAAAGGCTTTCCCCTTTCCCAGTTCCCCCCCACCATACTTCCATAATTCCTCTTCAAAGCCATTGTGACTTATTTGGGGGATAATGAGATACTCTCTGTGTCACATGAATACTCCAAAGCACAGAAGAAACTCTGTTATACTGGCTGTAATGCCAAATTTATTTGGTGTAATTTTGAATTTCAAATATTTTCTTGAGCTAAGTATACTCCATGCCAAGGAAATATGACTTGCAGAAATTAGGGAACTTATAGAAATCAGTATGCTTCATGAATAGCAGGGAAGTGTAATCACATTTTCTAAACATTCTAGCTAAGATGTTAGCTTTAAAATTTTTACAAATGAAAAGCAATGAATCTTTAAACTTATGTATAACTTACTCATAGAATAGTAATAATATCTGAAGCCAATCATGTTCTGTGTTATAGGTGCATTGTTGATGTTCAGAAGACAATACATATATTTCCAATTGTCTTTAACATTTTAAAAATATTTTAGACATGCAAAGAAGAATGGAGAGAGAAAACTGTTCTTCCTTTACTGAATTCATACTAATGGGAATTACCAATGACTCTGAGGTAAAAGTGGCCGTGTTCATAATATTTCTACTGGTCTATCTCACCAATCTCATTGGGAATCTTGGAATGATTCTTTTAATTAAAGTGGATCCACAGCTACAAACACCAATGTACTTCTTCCTCAGTAACCTCTCCTTCTGTGATCTCTGCTATTCCACAGCAGTTGGGCCCAAGATGTTAGTGGACATATTTGGTAATGATAAATCGATTCCATTTTTTGGCTGTGCTCTGCAATTCTTCATATCTTGTACATTTGTGGATTCTGAATGTATACTGCTAGCAGTGATGGCTTTTGACCGGTACCAGGCCATCAGCAACCCCTTACTTTACACAACAAACATGTCCAGCAGGTTGTGCTCCTTGATAATGGCTGGAGTTTATTTTGTAGGTGTGGCAGACTCTTTGATCCATACAACATTGACATTTCACTTGTGTTTCTGTGGATCTAACGAAATTGATCACTTCTTTTGTGATATTCCTCCTATCTTACTACTGTCCTGCTCAGACACACAGGTCAATGAGTTAGCAATATTCACAATCTTTGGGTTCATTGAGTTGAGCACCATCTCAGGAGTTCTTGTTTCCTATTGTTACATCATTTCATCAGTCTTGAAGATCAGTTCTGCTGAGGGCAGGTTTAAAGCTTTCTCTACCTGTGCCTCCCACCTGACTGCAGTTGCAATTTTCCAAGGAACTGTGCTTTTCATGTATTTCCGGCCAAGTTCTTCCTATTCACTTGATCAAGACAAAATGAGCTCACTGTTTTATATCCTTGTGATACCCATGTTAAACCCTTTAATTTATAGCTTAAGGAACAAGGATGTAAAGGAAGCCCTGAAAAAACTAAAAAATAAAAGATGCTGTTAAATACATATTGAAAACTCTTTTTCATATAGTGATTGTTTTCTTAAAATTATGTCAAATGAAAAAATTGAATTTGATCTAATGTTTATTTAGTGAAACATAGTTCATATTAGTTCTAATGTTTATTTAGTGAAACATAGTTCACATTAGTTCTAGAGTATAGTAAAATTGTTTCCCAAATGCTACAGTGCATTCTATGTGTGTGTGCATATGCACACATGTGTGTAAATAGATATGTGTGTATGAGTATGTGTGCATGTGTATTTATCCTTTCTTTTACTCAGATTTTTTAAGATTGTACAATCCAACATCAAGATTATTTGAGGAAGATTTTCAGGATAAAATTGTTGGAACTTAATAGAAACATTCAACAACATATTAATTTTTTATCCTGGCCTTACCTTCTTTTTCTATTATTACTTGTCTCACCTTGCTAGCTATTTAACAATGTTTCAAAATATACATTTTCTCCATATATAATACTGTAATAGACTATTTTGTGTTATTATTGAACCCAGTTCCCTGGATCTTGATACATTTTTTTTTCTCTTTGGCTCTGAAAGAAAAAGCCAGAGATAACTAGAATATGTTAGCTTGTATACAGGTTCAGTAAGTTAGCATTGAGATTTCCACATATATTAGACATTAAGTACAAAGGGGCATTTGAAATTTCCTAAGGCTTACTTTATATTTTAATCTTCTGGAGAACTGTTACCGATAATCCTCATAAATTAGTTAAAATATAATAATACTCTTAAGAGACTCAACAATCAGTATGTTGTTTTAGAATTATGTAGATGCAGATTCTAGTATTGTGATAAACAAGAAGTTCACCCTCTCTTCCCTTTCTCTTCCCTCTCTTTCTTCGACTGCCTCTGCAAATGTTCTTAAACATTAATTATTTCATGGAGAGCTCAGTGCTCTTGCTTTATTTAATTGAAGTAACTACACTAGCTGATAAATAAGTTACAAGGTTTCTAGGATCTTTTCCAGTGATCAATTTTTTGCTTTGTATTATCTGTGATTGTAAATTATGAATTTGCTATGTAAAATTCATAGTAATAAAATATTCACATAATAAAATAAATGTTTCTTATACATATGAAAGAATTACATTTAATCTTTATTATGTTTTATCTGAAACAATAGTAGTAGTGAGATAATATTAACTTTAAAAAGCTAATTATTCTTTAATATGGCCTTGTAATGGAATGTTAATTGTATTTAGAGTTTCTTTTATCATTTTTTTTACATCCAGACTTCAGTTTCCTTTTCCTCTTCTCCTCCAAGTCCCTTCTTTCCTACTTCCTCCTTGCCTACCACCATCCACTCCCCTTAGTTTATTTCTCTTTAGAAAAGGGCAGGCTATGCGTGGCATGTTCAGTTGCAGTAAGTCCTCCCCTCATACTGGATAAGGCAACCTACTATGAGGAAAATGGTCATGAAGTTAGGCAAAGGAGTCAGAGATAGACTCTGCTACAACTGTTAGTAATCTCACAAAGACCAAGCTACATAAGTATCACATATATGCCTATGACATAGGTCAGTCCAATGAAGGTTCCCTCATTGTCAGTTCAGTTTCTGTCAGTGCCTGTGAACCTAGATTAATTGATTCTGTGTTTTATCTTGTGGTGTCCCTGATTTCCCCTCCTCCTACAATCCTTTCTGTCTCTTCTTCTGAAGGATTCTCCAAGATCTGCATAATGTTTGACTGTTGGTTGCTGTATCTGATTCCACCAGTTGCTGGATGAAGTCTTTCTGCTTTCTGATGACAACTGGATTGTACATCAATTTATTATAAATACAGCAGAATATTATTAAAGATGCATTTCATTGACTTTTTTCCCTAGTCATGTTTGGTTCTCTTCTAGTTCTCTGGGCTATACATCCTGGCCTTCCAGGATGGGGCTCCCTCTTGTGGCATGGGTCTCAAGCTGGACCAGTAACTGGTTGTTCATCCACACAATTTCTGCACCACCTTTACCCCAACAGATCTTCTAGGCAGAAAAATTTTAAGTCAAAGGATTCCTGGTTTGGTTAGTATTTCAATACTTCCACTGGAAGTCTTGCCTGGTGATAGGACATAGCCAGTTTAGGCTCCATATCCTAAATGAGTCTTAGCTAGTGTCATCTTCATAGATACCTTGGAGTTTCCTTTCATGTATTTTCTAACTCACCCCAAAATATACACCCATTTCCAGTTGTCTGTCTTAGTCCTCTCTTCTTCCATCCTTTCCCTATCACCTGAACCCTCTTATATCTCTTGCCATATGCCCTTCAACTCCAGACCACCACTAACGTCTATTCTATTCCCCTTCCCAACAGATTACTGCACCCCTCACTTGAACACTCTTTGTTAACTAGTTTCTCTGGGTTTATGGACTATTGCATAGTTGTCCTGTACTTTAAGGCTCTTTTAAATGAATACATACCATATTTGTCATTCTGGGTCAGGGCTACCTCACTATGAATGATATTTCTAGTTCTATATTCTTCATCACACCATTGATATAATTTTTATGTATATTAATGTTAAAATAATTTAAATGTATATCCTTAGTGAAGCATATTGAATCATATAGAAAATGACTACGGTTTATTTTTAGCTCATTTTAATTTTTGACCATGAATATGCACAAAGCCTTCTATAATCACTGATATACTGATTTGTCCAACTATGAAAATATCTATTCTCATAGGATACATCAGTGCATAGTTACCCCAAAACATCTTTCCTAGTTTTTATTTGTTTTTTATTTTTTGTTTTCATTTTTGTTTTGTTGTTTTTGACAGTCTCACTACTACAAAACCTCGGCTGTTCTGGGACTCAATATGTAGATCAGAATGCCGTAGAATACACAGAGATCTACCTGTCTCTGGTTCCTGAATATTGTAATTAAATAAATGTGACACCATGCCTGGCTTCATCATACCCAAGTAGAAATAATGATTAAACCCACTCCATAATATATAACTAACTTTGTCACACTGCATCATTGTGTTAAGACAAAATTTAAAAACCTTAGGTATTTATTGCATACTACTTAAGAGAGATGAAGCTTGTAATGTGAATTTTCAGTTATAATTTCTATGTTGTAACCCAGCTAGGTTTGCTTCACATCATAGTCACAGATAATATACTACTAATAAGAATTTGTGAACCATTTTTGTTACAGGTTCAATGGAGATAAATTAATTCTTATTTGTATTTGGAAATGTCACTTAATCATGAGAAAGACAAAAATATCATGATACAACAAATGAGAAGTTCACAAGGAGCATTGTAAGCAAGAACACAGATTGAAAGATTATGTACTATTGTTTGAACATATCTAATAAAATACAAACTAACTTTATAGGCTGTTTGAAGTAGTTTAAAACATTAGTAAAAGCTATGAAATATGTAATCTTGCAAAAGTGGATCAAGAGAAATAACAGATTAATGATTATTTGGTGCTTGAGAATAAAACAAGAAGAAAAGTGATAGATCAATGAATAAGAATTTGTGTCTATGCTGATCAAAGATTTATGGATTTATAGCAGTGTTTAAGTGTTAATGGTATATCTAACATATATAATATCTAGTGTATTTTTTTATCCTTAAGATAGGAAAGCACCTATTGGAAAACTTCATTTACATATATGGATGTATTATTTCATGGTCAGATAAAGAGCATTGGATCCACTGGAATTGTTATTAGAAGTGATTATGAGGCACTCAAATTTGGGAACTCAACCTGTGTTTTCTGCATGATGAGCCAGTCATCTTGACCACTGAGATATTCCCTGCATGAACAGTTTTAATTGTAATTAAATTAATATCATTACAACTCTTGTTTGTCATGTTGATTGTATATAATCTTAACATATTAATTATAGATATTTAGTAAAAACAGCAATTAAAGATGTAAATGGGGTTTCCTGACATACATATTAAAAATCAGATGTAACATGGTTAATACCAAATCTTGTCCAAGCTTCTAAGCAGGAGTAATGTTAGTGGATATCAACTATTCAAGGGGACAAATTTCCACAACCTGAGACTTTATATGAAGATTAACAATTTCCAATGGTACAATTTGTACTAAATAAACACTCCTTTCTGATCTGTCTTCTCCTTCATGCTTCCTTCTACTTTTAATCACAACACGAAAAATTTTATCTATTTAAAATATGATATATATGACATTTCAGTTTATTAAAACCTTAAAAAATACCAATCTTTAACATTGTGTTCTTAATTCCATTAAACAATAAATGCAATTATTTGTTTCATTTTTGAGATTGATTTGTAACAAGTCCCATTTGTATCTCCAAATTTTATATATATATATATATATATATATATATATATATATATATATGAATGTTTTTAGGGTTGATATTGGATAACAAATTGCTGTGTTCTTCCCTGGGGAAGACTATTTCTTCTGCTCTCGCCCATAAAGAAAATTATTTTAAGAGACATTCATTTTGTTACAAAGTCATCAGAAATTTCTTGAAAACTTAATCTTTGGAGATAAAAAATTCTTCTCTGTGATTTTTAGACACATATTTTTATGCTGAAAAACAGTATCATTGCTAACATATGAGGAATGCAACTGTTTTATGGATTACTTGCACATGTACTTTTATTGAGCAATGGAAATTTTAGAAGTTACCATTAGCATAACCTACCTCTTGACAAATCACATAATACAACCAGAGTTTAAATTTCATTTTATTATAAGTCATGAATTACTTTGCTGGCCAGAAAGAAGGTAAACTAGAAATAACAATTTCTTCCTTTTTCTTTAAGCTTGCTGTGGTATTTAACATGAAGACTTTATATGGACACTCTGAATGTCATTTTCAGTTTAGATGAATCTAAAAGTAATGCACATATTTCATCACTATCCATTAACCTATCTTTATATCATAATTTCAGGGAGGATACAGACAAACTGGATTGATACGAATATGGCAAAGGGAAATCCATGCTGAAAAATCCATGTGTTTAAATAAACAAATAGACATAAAGTGCAGGCATTTCAGTTGCCAACAAAAGAATATTATTTGTTATAAGCCGGCACCTTATAAAAACTGCATTTTCTCATTTTGAAGACATTTACTTTTTTGTAAATGATACTTTGTTATACTTTTACAATTATTTTAAAGTTCACTATAAAATAATGACTAAAATTTCAGATAAGAGGTTCAAATTATACTGGGAGGAGTAGGAGTAGGAAGAGGAGGGGGAATAGGAGGAGGAGAGAAGAAGAAGAAGAAGAAGAAGAAGAAGAAGAAGAAGAAGAAGAAGAAGAAGAAGAAGAAGAAGAAGAAGGTATAGTATTTTAGGACTGTATCAAATCCTATGAGTGTTAGACAAACTAGATCACCTCAATTATAAGGTTAAATTGGCCAGTAGTTGGTCTCCAGGGTAGAGAAGATTTATTATTTAAGAAATCTCTAAGTTGTGACTCTAGATTATATTGGAGATTATAGATAAACTGAAAACTTAAATGATTTATCTGACTTAATTTTATTTTTTTCTGTTATTTTGACATATCAATTAAAGGTATGTACTTTATGAAATTTGTTTCAAGTAATTTAACATGAATCACTTTTGTATTTTGTAATTTAAACTTAAAATACATGTATGTTTAGTACCAGTAAATGATCTAGAGTAATTGAATATCTTAAATATATATATATATATATATATATATATATATATATATATATATTCTTTTATTTTCTTCTAAAGTTCCAAAGCCCTGATTCACAATTGTCCATAAACATAAATAATTTACATATTTCTATTCTGAAGATACCATTTCACCAAACTATTATCACCACATAATTAATAACAAGATAAGATTTCAGAGTGTTTTCTCATGTTTGCTTTCCTTCCTAACAAATGTTTTCCTTGTTTGTGTTGCTTTTCCTGAATTAGGCTTGAAACTAGAATTGTATATGAATGAAAGTGAATTAATACATTGTAGGATAGTATAGAATACATAGGCACATTTTATGAATTCTCACTAGAAATCAAATCTTAGTTGTGTTACTATCCACAAGCAAATTTTCTTCATAACTCAGTTATCTCTCTCTCCCCACTCTCTCTATATATGAAAATATCCATTTTTCTCATTTTTCCTACTGTCATTTATCTTACTTATTTAAACCATATATATTGCACTTCAGAATGTTTATGGATACATTGTTGGAGTTCAATGTATGTCACTCTATAACATTAAATTTTGGATAATGTTCTTTACTAAAGCATGTATAACTTTTAGATTGAATATATTCAAATATTTAATAAGGTTAACTTTAGCAAACTATAATATATAATTTCCTATAGTCACAACTGCGGGGTAGCATTAAGCAAATTATACTTCTAACTAGAACTTACTTCCCACTAATGAACCTTACCTTGTATCTCTCAATTCCTAGTTCTCCCAGGTTCTTGTAACTTTCATAATGTTCTTACTTCTCTGTGATAGCTACAAGATTTTCTACAATATTTATCTTCAAACCTTAATCAGTAGAATTATATTCATATACATATAACTGTATACACTGTATAAGAACACATACATCAGTTTTCAACATAAGAAAGAAACACAACTACCCAACACAAGACAGAACAGAAATGTTTCTATCCTGTGTCCAAATGTTTAACAGAATTCTTGGGACAGTAACTGATACATAACAGATTTCCAGAGAGGAAAAATTTTTCAGGAAAAAAAATACATGGATTTCTGAAATGTACGGTCAAGCATAATTACTAATATGATGAAGCAGTTGCTGGTGAGGTTAATCATGTAAACGATGGAGAACAGCGCAGACAGGATCCCTTGGAGGTTAGGAAGTGTGTTAAGTATATTAAGTAATTGTCTTATCCAGAGAATTGTAAATGCAACAACAACACAATAAATTCTATTTAACATGTGTTTAATGCTTCGATCTTCATCACTACCTATATGTAAAATAAATAGAGCAATACTCCATTTGTGTCTCTCACTTGCAGTTAGTCATATTGCAGTTTTCATATTATTTATAACATATATAACTAATATATGTTATAGCATATATAGTACAATATTGTTCACACCAAAACACTGATATGTAATACTCTTTCTGCAAGAGATAATGGAAATAGTATAATTTTTTCAGATTCTCGCTCAAAGCCACTTAACATTCATAGAAACAGATTTACAAATATTTTCCAGGCGGGGTTCTGAATTCCAGCTAATAATCACTTTGGGAATAGCCTGAGTTGGGATAGACTTATTTGTAATTTTTTAATAATACATTAAATCACTTTTGTCAAATAATTTCCACCACACATTGATGCAAAAATTACCTTTTAGAACTCTTATAATGTAGATTTGGATAGAAGAAAATGAACATATATACAATTCAAGCACAAAGCATATATGTAATAACATCACAGAATGGAAAATATTGAATGCAGTGAATTGCATTAGAAGGAATTCATGAACAGCTAAGAGGTTTAAGACTGTGTCACACATACAAGCTATAGGATGTAATAAGTATGTATAAAAATAAACATGTAATTTGAATAGGAACTTTCTTAATAGAGACACTGTTAAGATTTCCTACACATATATCACCACAGCCATCCTCACTACTCACTGTAAAATTTGAGCAGAATAGATTGCTGGTTTTACAGATTTTACACTGAAGTTGAAATAATATTTGTTTTATTCTATTGTTTTCTATTGAAGCTTAGATAATTTATTGTATTCTATTCCTTGTCATTAACTTTTAATAATGAATGAAATAGTTATATATATATATATATAGTATTTAATACAAAATTGTTTTAGATTGAATATAATATATTTGAATGTAAAATAAATATAAACATAGTTATAGAAAACTTATTTAAATAATGAGTATAAAATCAAAGAAACTATATTGAATATATTTTAGATTTAAAGATATAATGAGTTTAAATAAACACTGCAAATTCAAATAATGTAGATTATCATAATAAAATTAATAAAATTTATTAATACAGTAAAATAAAATATGAGGTTTTGCACAGACATTTAGTAACGCTAATGAATTTGTACTGAGGATGGGTAACTAAGGATGAAAGTCATTCTTGAATTGTAGAATGGGGAACAAAGCTAAAGACAGAAATTTTTCAGACTCTGCCTAAATCATTTGTACAGATGAAACATGATGAATTTGAGACAGAAGGCAATGTTTCTACAGTAATGCAATTTATCCTGCTGGGATTCTCTGCCCTTCCCAACCTCCAAGGGATTCTGTCTGCACTGTTCTCCATCATTTACATGATTATCTTCACCGGCAATTGCCTCATCATATTAGTAACTAGGCTTGACCACAGATTGCAAAAACCCATGTATTTTTTCTTGGCAAATTTTTCTTCTCTGGAAATCTTTTATGTATCTGTTACAATCCCAAGAATTCTGTTCAACATTTGGACCCAGGATAGAAACATATCTGTGCTGGCTTGTGCTGTGCAGATGTGTTTCTTCCTAATGTTGGGAACTGATGAATGTTTCCTCCTGGCTGTCATGTCCTATGATCGCTATGTGGCCATTTGCAACCCTTTGCACTATCCTTTGGTAATGAATTCAAAAAAATGCACTCAGCTGGCAGCAGGTTCCTGGCTTAGTGGCATTCCAATTCAGATTGGACAAACCTGTTGGATATTCTCTATGCATTTCTGCAATTCTAATGAAATAGACCACTTCTTTTGTGACATACCACCAATTCTCAAGCTGGCTTGTGGGGACACTTCAGTGCATGAACTGTCTGTCTATGTGGTTGTTATGGTGGTGGCTGCATTCCCCTTTATACTGGTCCTTACATCCTACAGCAAAATCATTGTCACCATCCTGAGGTTGCCAACAGCCAAAAGTCGGGCAAAAGCTTTCTCCACATGTTCTTCCCATCTTTTGGTGGTGATTTTGTTTTATGGGTCTGGTACCATTACATACTTGAGGCCAAAGTCTATGCATTCTCCTGGAACTGACAAACTGTTGTCTCTGTTCTACACCATTGTGACTCCGATGTTCAATCCTTTAATATATAGCCTTAGGAACAAGGAGGTGATTGTTGCTCTAAGAAAACTAATACTCCAAAAATAGTGTCATGTATTGGCAAAGAAGTTTTTTTTTTAATTTTCCACATAATGTACTTATTTTGAAATGTTTTGTTTCCATATTGAGAAGTCAATAACTTCCATTTTATAGTGCATTTTATTCAAACTTCAATTTTTTTGTACAATTTATGTTGCTTGGAATGTATTAGGTAAGATCATTCATCTTCAATAAACCATCTCAAAATTATTTATTTTTAAATAAAATTTTAGTAATTTATATATTCTTATATGAGTGCAATTCAAATTTGGATATTAATATATTAACATTAATATATAATTATTTCTCCAAATGCTGATACCAATATTTTCTGACAGTCATCTTTGATTATGCAGTATATAAAGCAGTAACTACCAGTAGAACTAGAAAAATGCATACTCATTGAATACATGAACACAAGTCAATACATGAATTATCACTGAGTCTCTCAAAAATCTACTAAAAAAATTCTTACATAAGTTAATTGGATGAATTCAGTTCTTTTTTGAGTTTATTCATTTAAGTGAATCTGCTCCCCTGTGGTAGTCTTTAAAAATACTACTAAAGGGAAAGCTGAGACCTACAGATTCCCCCCTAGTCAGAATGTAATAAATTTATGGTTTTACACAACACTGAAAAAAATACTCAACATTTTGCACATATTTTCTCCTTTGTTATTATAACCTTGTATAGGATTCTATTGTTGTTCCTTTTTAAAACTACAATTCAAAAGCCTATTCCTTTGCCTCTTAATGTGTACAAAATTATTCTATGAATTTAATTGTGAAAGGTACATGAGTAATTTCAGAATTTTCTGAAGTCCAAACAGTTATATTGTATCTGCATATATGTGCTATCATGCTTTTAACCTTAAATAGGGGTACTAAAATTATTCAGTCTTTAGATTGATTTTTATGAGGAATTGAACATCAATTGTCATACTAATATATTTTGATCTATCTCCAAACACATTTTAGAGGAGGTTGTATCTTTTTCTGCAGTGGTATTGTCATTGCCAAGTTGTGCTTTTTCATTTCATGGCCATCTAAGTATATGCAGCCAAGCAGACTAATTAAATTTAGTTTGGAAAGAACAACATAATAGAATACTTGGGAAGATGAAAACTGTCATTAGGTGAGATGGGTAAGAGAGGATAATGGAAGTAATATACTCTCAGTATATTACATATAAGTATAAAATTGGTGAAAAGAAATGGTAAACTAAAAAAAATAAAATACTCATTAAAAATTTTAAAGTCATACTTATTTTGGTATTTCTGATTTAAAATAAACAGAAAATGCTTTTTCATTCATATTGTAATACAAAAATTGAATAAACATATGTACAACACCCAAGAAAGCATAAAGTTTTACAGCAAATTGGCAGTATACTTAAATATTAAAGTTAACATCTAGTCATGAAAATAAATTGGTAAAAATATGTAAGCCATGTTATCTAGGATAAAATCAATCTGTGAAAGGAAATTATTTAACTGAAATGCTGCAAATCCCAGATAATAGATTATAATGATAACATTTTTAAATCACAGAGAAATGTTTGGAAATTCATAATCTAATGGGTAATGTACACACAATAATATTTACCCTAAAACTTTTAGATACCAATGGGACTATATAATAAATGAACATAAAATATTTGAAATTCTACTTTACTCAAAGAGGTTTACAAGCATCATAACATAAATAAAATAAAACTGATTGCTAATCATTAAAATATGTATAATGCCATTTACTATAATGTTTAAGATAATATCTTAGTGTCTATAGCTAGGGGGCACATAAGATGGATCTCAAAATTGGAGAAATATATAAGATTTATATATTGATAATTTTCAATGAGTATATAGAATAAATATTTGTCTCAGTATCTACCATTTTGTATTTTACTTACATAAAATATTCCTTATCCGGGATCAAGCATCTTAATCCATTGTGTTTTTCAAGTATCTTCTATATGGTTGGGTCTACATAGATTTTTGTTTTTTATTTTTGATTTTTGTTTTTTGGTTGTTGGTTTGTTTTGGGTTTTTTTGTTGTTTTTTTTTTTGGTTTTTTTTTTTTTTTGATTTTTGTTTTGGTTTTTTTTTCTTTTGGTTTTTCAAGACAGGGTTTCTCTCTGTAGTCCTGACTGTCCTGGAACTCACTCTGTAGACCAGGCTGGCCTCGGACTCAGAAATCTGCCTGCCTCTGCCTCTCAAGTGCTGGGATTAAAGGTGTGTGACACCACCTCCAGGTCTCTACATAGATTTTATGCATATGCATTCTCTAAAGGCTCAATGCATTAGTGTAGGGGAATACCAGAACAGGGCAGTGGGAAGGGGTGGATGGGGGAATAGGGGGAGGAAAAAGGGCATATGGGACCTTTGGGGGGTGGGAAACCAGGAAAAGGGAAATGAAATATAAATAAAGAATGTATCCAGTAAAAAAAGAAAAAATATAATTCTGGTTGATATGGCCTGATCATTGGTTATGCATGAGATATTATCACTTTTTGGACCTTTGAATTTGAAAAACAGAGCAAAGTTAACAACAGAACATAGTCTTCCCTGGTCTTCTGGCGATTGAACAAGAACTTGCTCTTTCTAGAAACTCTGTCTTTCTGCTATTGTTTTGGGACTACATTCGACAGAATAAATTTTGCATAAATATTCTGCATGCGTTTTACAGTTTATATATACAAAAGGAATATTTGGCACTTATTACCAGCTATTAATCTTCAAGAGCTTTATAATTTGTGGAATAAACAGCCCTGAGTTAAGACTTGGAAATGCAAAAGCTGGGTTGTATATCACATACCTGTCTGAACAATGCTAGATGCTGATGTTTCTTTTTTTTCAATGATACAAATAAAATTCATTTTATACTAATGCACTGCTCATTTGTGACCATTTTAAAGTATCCTACTTAATTCATAACTCATATAAAGTCATAAGATGTTGGTGTTTCCCAATGTCACATTAAATAATAATTGCAAAAAATGTAGTTCCTAAAAATCAGATAGATTGATGTGTTTCTCAAATATTATCTCAGGAACTTGCTTTTATATTAGATGCAATTGCAAAAGATCAAACCAATGTAACTATCTGTATGCAAGAGGAAGGGCTCCACAATGCCCCAAAATATGGACTATCTTATCAGCAATTAATTGCTGCTGGATGGAGGAAAAGTACATTTTATTTAGTGATGTGATACCTAAATGGCTCTCTGTACTCAGTCATATGTGCTTATACCCATACATATTACAGGTAGCACTAACTTGACATAGGGAGAAGAAAGACGATTGTGTGTGGTATTGGAAACGTCATGGTGGGGAGGAATAAAAAATATAGAAGAGGAAATTCGAATAAATTTGATCAAAACACATTGTATGCATGAAATAAATTCTTAAAATAATCTGCCTGGATACTATTTTTGTTTTTGTATCGAACTCTTTGAATGACAAGCAGAATTGACATTTCAATTATCTCAATTAGAAGGTTGCGTGGGGAAAGGGTTTATCCCAGGGTAGTAACTCTTACTATTTAAGGAATGTAACAATTGTTTAATCTGATATATTTGAGAAGGCAGTTAGGTACTATTTCAAATACGAAAAGTATATTTGTCTTTCTCATTTTTGGTGCTAGCAATAATGATAAGTATTCTATTGAGCCTAGAATAAAATATGTGTTAAAAATTTTTGTCAAATACAAGTTTATTTGTACAAGCATACAGAATTTTTAATACAAAAATAATTCAATTACAGAGAATTATATAAATCTTTAGCGATTAGATTTTAAGAACTGATGTTTGACTTTATACATTTTTAGATGCAATTTCAAATGAAAGAAATAGAAGGCACTCTGTTACAAAGTAGTCCTATGTAGAAATGATTATTATCATCTTTACCAATATCTTAATTTAACTCTCAAAATGTATTAAGAAATTAAAATGTTTAGGAGATATTCAAATATTTTGTATATGTGAAGTCTAGAGAAAGGATGTCAAAAGAGTTCAATTTTACATAATTGTTAAGAAAGTTAGAGGAAGCCGGCCAATGGTGGTGCACACCTGTAATTCCAGCACTCTGGGAGGCAGAGGCAGGCGGATTTCTGAGTTCGAGGCCAGCCTGGTCTACAGAGTGAGTTCCAGGAGAGCTAGAGCTATACAGAGAAACCCTGTCTCAAAAAAAAAAAAAAAAAAAAAAAAAAAAAAAAAAAAAACCACCAAATCCAAAAAAAAAAAAAAAAAAAAAAGAAAAGAAAAAAGAAATGTAGAGGAATGATATTGTTAGCTTCCTACGTCTTATACTGCTTGTATTAAAAGGCTTTCTTTGACTTCTATCTTGTTTTCCTATATTAGTTACTTACTTAAATTGGAATGAGTCTGTAAGTGTGGAATGGTTGTGCAGCTAAACAGTAGTGCAGAGAAAGTATAATCTGAACATGGAACTCTTCCTTAGTCGCATCACTACTTACTCAATTATAGATATCCTAGTAGCTCAGTTGTCAGATGCCCTATGAGACATCTACTTAACTATTTGCTCCTTCTTTCCTTCTTTCTTTCTTTCTTTCTTTCTTTCTTTCTTTTTCTTTCTTTCCTTCCTTCCTTCCTTCCTTCCTTCCTTCCTTCCTTCCTTCTCTTTCTTTCTTTCTTTTTTTTTTTTTTGTTTTTTGAGACAGGGTTTTTCTGTGTAGCCCTGGCTGTCCTGGAACTCATTCTGTAGACCAGGCTGGCCTCGAAATCAGAAATCCGCCTGCCTCTGCCTCCCAAGTGCTGGGAATGTGCCACCACCACCCGGCTGCCTCCTTCTTTCTATTTTATCCAATAAGTTAAAATTATATGACTTACCTGGAGTCAAAAATATCTGATTTACTATGTTGAATAATACTTATTCAGGATAAATTATCTTTCCAAATAAGTATACTTATTCTATGGTCATTATGTTCATAAAAATATTTGTCAAATATGTTTAACCAACAATACTATATAAATTTGTGAAGTCTCTGATATCCAGTAGTAGCACAGAATCTTTTTCCTAAGACAAACACAGGTTTGTGTCCATCGTCAACCTAGCTCCTTTTTTGCATTACTTTCCATTCAGTCTGTTATCATAGACTCTATGTGTTTGTATATGCGCAAATGTGTGTTCATGCTGGTTATTTTTATTTTTGTTTTTTATTCCTTAATTTTGATTAAAATATTTTACTAGTCCCTACACTTTACTCTTCAAGCCTTTGACATTCTCTACTACTGTCACTATTGTAAGACCACATGGAAGATATTTTTAAATCTTTATCTTAATTCTCTAATTAAAATTATACTATAATTACAAAATAATAAAAATATTTTAAGTACTGTAATATTTCCCAGAATATCATCAACAAAACTTAAATTTATATTTAATATTTAGAAATGTGTTCTTTTATAATTGTCCAGACTTACAAGTGTTAACAAATGCTGTTGAGAACTCTTACTCTTATAGTGAAGTACTTATTTTTATTTTTCTATTATTCATAACATAATAAGAATACAAGGTAGCTCATACCAAAATATATTTTACAATACACTTACACATGAAACAATGTGAATTTCATTCACATTTGTGCTACCAAATTTGTGTTACCATTCACACAGATAAATATATATTTTTGCTTAATGTGCAAATGATGTGCATTAGAACTTCAGCTACAAACAATTGTCTGTTGATAGAGGTGTAATATTAATATGCAACAACTACTGTGATATATTAATATTTTATCTAGCAATTTAATAAATTGTTATTGCAAAACAATATTCAATGTGTTAGAAATAAGAAGTAGGGACTACTAAAACATTTTAATAAAAATTAAGGTGTAAAAAAATAAAAATAACATAAACATGAATGTATATTTGTACACATATAAACACACAGATTCTTCTGGAATCATCTGGGTATATGCCCAGGAGTAGAATGGCTGGGTTCTCCGGAAGTATCATGTCCATTTGTCTGAGGAACTGCCAGACTGATTTCCAGAGTGGTTATACTAGCTTGCAGTCCCACCAGCAGTGGAGGAGTGTTCCTCTTTCTCCACATCCTCGCCAACACCTGATGTCTCCTGAGTTTTTAATCTTAGCCATTCTGACTGGTGTGAGGTGAAATCTCAGGGTTGTTTTGATTTGCATTTCTCTAATGACTAATGATGTTGAACATTTTTTAAGGTGTTTCTCAGCCATCCGAATTTCTTCAGGTGAAAATTCTTTGTTTAGCTTTGTACCCCATTTTAGGATAGGGTTATTTGGTTTTCTGGGGTCTAACTTCTTGAGTTCTTTGTATACATTGAATATTAGCCCTCTGTCGGATGTGGGGTTGGTGAAGATCTTTTCCCATTTTGTTGGCTGCCGATTTGTCCTTTTGACAGTGTCTTTTGCCTTACAGAAACTTTGTAATTTTATGATGTCCCATTTGTCTATTTTTATTCTTAGAGCATAAGCAATTGGTGTTCTGTTCAGGAATTTTCCCCCTGAACCAATGTCCTCAAATGTTTTTCCCAGTTTCTTTTCTATTACTTTTAGTGTGTCTGGTTTTATGTGGAGGTCCTTGATCCACTTGGAGTTGAGCTTAGAACAAGGATTTCACTGCTGTGAACAGACACCATGACCAATGCAAGTTTTATAAAAGACAACATTTAATTGGGGCTGGCTTACAGGCTCAAAGGTTCAGTCCATTGTCATCAATGCAGAAACACGGCAGCATCCAGAAAGTTATGGTACAGGAGGAGCTGAGAATTCTACACCTTCATCTGAAGGCTGCTAGTAGAAGACTCTCTTCCAGGCAACTAGGATGAGGATCATAAGCTCACACCCACAGTGACATACTTCCTCCAACAATGCCACACCTTCTAATAGTGCCACTCTCTGGGACAAGCATATACAAACAATCACAGAAAGAAACAACTTGTTTTAGAGGAGCTTTTGTATTTGTCTATATTGGTGATGCCATTGCTAAGATATGACTGTTTAGTTTATGACCTCCTGTGTATATGCAAGCTGAGTTGAACTTACTGGTTAAAGAACAAAATGAAAATAAAGTGGTATACTTGGGAAAATTATAAAAATATGACTGTCATTGTTAAACATTGACATCTCTATAATTCCAATTAGTGTAATTTTTTTAATTGGATATTTTATTTATTTACATTTTAGATATTATTTTCTTTTCCTATTTCTCCCCCCAGAAAGCCCTTCACCTCTCCCCCCTCCCCCTGCTTCTATGAGTGTGTGCTCCTACACACCCATCCACTCTGGCCTCCTCACCCTCACATTTCACTACACTGGGGCATCAAGCCTTGATGAGAGCAAAGGCCTATTCTCCCATTGATGCTCAACAAGATCTTCTGCTACATATAGGGTTGGAGCCATGAGTCCCTCCATGTATAGTCCTTGGTTGGTCATTTAGACCCTGGGAGCTCTGGTTCGTTGATATTATTGTTCTTCCTATCAGAATGCAAACCCTTTTCAGTTCTTTCAGTCTTTCTCCTAATTCCTCTTTTGGGGTTCTTATGCTCAGTCTGAAGGCTGGCTGAGAGCAAATGCCTATGTATATGTTAGGATCTGACAGAGCCTCTCAGGCAACAGCTCTATCAGGCTCCTGTCAGCATGTACTTCTTAGCATCCCCAATAGTGGGAAATGTATATTAGTGGCTGTACCTAAGGGAAAATACGTCAGAAATGAACTCACAATTGGAGAAATGTATAACTTTGCATATTTATAACATTCACTGTGTATATAGAATGGGTATTTGTCTCTGTATTTGCAAATTAGTACTTTGCTAACCAAAAATATTCCTTAGCGTACATCAAGAATTCTAATCCTTTGTGTAACTCAGCTGTGTTCTATCTTGTTATGTCTACATAAATGTTGTGGATATGCATTCTGTAATTCATAATAATTACAAAGTATAAAACTATCATTCTAGTTGACTTAATCTGATAATTGATTATGTATGTGGAATAGACAGTTTTTGGGACTTTAAATTTAAAAAATATAGTGATGTTAATTAACAGTAGAAAATTGTCTTCTCTGGTCTTCTGAGGATTGAACAAGAATTTGTTCTTTCGACAAATTGACTTCCTGCTATTTAGCTTGAGGCTAAATTCTACAGAAGAAATTATATATAGTATTCTGCATGCTTTATATGTTTGTACATTTAAAAGGACTAATTGGCACTGTAACTACCATCTATTACTCTTCTCCACCTTTGTAATGTGAGGAATATAGAGCCCTGCCTGGATCAGAAGACACAGAGAAGAAAAGGTCTGGTTGCAGATCTCATGTCTGCCTGAACAGACTATCCTAGACTCTGATATCTCTTTTTTTAATGATAAAGAGAAAATTTCTTTTCATACTAATGCACAGCTGAATTGTCTCCATTTTAAAATATATCCCACTTAATTCATAAATCATGTAAAGTCATAGTATGTTGATGTTTTCAAGTGTCACAGTACTAATGATTGCAAAAATATAGAAACTAAAATAAGATAGAATGGTACATCTCTCAACCACCATCTCAGAAATTCATTTTTGTATTAGATGCTAATTAATACAAACTCCTATTGA
Organism: Apodemus agrarius; assembly: GCA_964023405.1. Classification (NCBI taxonomy): domain Eukaryota; kingdom Metazoa; phylum Chordata; class Mammalia; order Rodentia; family Muridae; genus Apodemus; species Apodemus agrarius. Next base: position 95,832,045 of record OZ030008.1, on the reverse strand, counting down.
CATCATCATGCATTAAATAAAAGAATGTATAGGACTTGGTACTAAATCTGTTATCTATATCACACATACTCTTCTCAACGTTAAGGGAGCCTTGTGGAAGTGGGAGCAGAAAGACTCAGAGGTAGAAAAAGTTGATATGTGAAACAAGTCAGTAATTTCTGGACATAACATGACTGCCACATGCATGAACTCATAGCAAGTAGGACAGCATGCACAAGACTTGCAAAGTGTAAAGCCACCCTAAATATTAGTATGGAACTGGGAGTGCTCCATGAAGCCTCAACCCTATTTGACTGACATGTTATCAACATTTGATGGAAAACTAGTATGTTTTTCAGTGATGTGGGATAAAATAATTTTCTTTACCCATTAAAAGCATGCAGAATATCTATACATAATTTCATGTATACATGTGGTTTCTATATCCACATATATACAAGTGGCACCGACTTGAATTAGGGAGAAGAAGGAGTATTGGGTATTGAAAGTGAACACAGTGGTTGTAGGGATGGGAAAAATCAGAAAAGAGGAAATGCAGAGTGAATGTTATCAAAACACAGTAATACATTAATTAAGGTCTTAAAATAACCTATCTGCATATTATTTTATTTTCTGTATACATCTTTTTGAGTGACAGACAGAATTGATATCTTAGTTACAATTTTACTAAGGAAAGAGTTGATCCCCAGGGTAGCAACACTTAGTACTCAAGGAATATAGTTGGTTTATAATCTGGGACATTTGAGACAGAGTTAGCTACTGTTTCAAATGAACGACATAAGCTGAAAAGTATATATTTTCTTATTATTGGTGCAAGCAATAATGGTAAGTAATATAATTAGCTTAAACCAAATAGATAAGTGTGAATGATTGTCAAATACAAGTTTATTTGTACAAGTATACATCATCTTAATAACAGAAAACATAATTCAACAACAAAGTTAGGTAAAGCTTTAATGCTTAAATTTTAAGCAATTATTGAGGTAGACTTTATATATTTCTGGATATAATGCTTAAGTAATCACATGGAAAAAATGCTGTTCAATTATAAAGTATCCCTATGTAGTAAAAATTATCATCATCACAAATGTCTTCATTTCTCTCTCAAAATGTATTAAAGAAATGATCTATTTAGGTGATTCAAATATTTTACATATGTCACATCTAGAGATAGGATGTCCACAAAGCTCAATTTTATATAACTGTTAAGGAATTTATATGAAGGATATTATTAATCAACTTACATCCTATCTGCTTTCCATTAAAAGGCTTAATATGTTTTCCTTCTTTTTTTTCTGTATAAGTATTTTTCTTATATTTGAATGGATCTGTAATGTGTAATGATTGTGCATCTAAACAGCAGTATAGAGATAGCAAATCTGAACTTCAAACTGTTTCTTAGAAGAATCACTACTTTTTAGATTATAGACACCCTAGCAACTCAGTTATCAGAGTTCCTGAGGGCATCTACTTATTGCTTTGGTCATGCATCTTTGCTTTTTTTTCTGATAAATTAAAACTGTATGATCTCTAGAGTTACAAAAGTCAGATTTTATAAATTGTCTTTATAACTATTTGTATTTTCCTTATGGCAAATATATTAATAAAAAGCATTGTCAAACATTTTTGACAGTAACACAATATAAAGTGTCTTCTGTCTAATTGAAGATATTTTTTAAGACAAACACAGTTTTATTTCCATTGTTATCCAAGCTTCATCTCTACATGACTCACAGTCTCCTAGTCTCTGCCATTCTCTACTGTTACCACTGTAAGAACATATTGCAGTTTTTTAAATATGTACCATAATTTTTCAATTCAAATTACAATATAATTCTATGATTTTTCAAAAACAAAAATAATTCATCATTTTTCTAGAATATTTTATAAACCAAATTAATGTTTGATATGTTCCTTTCTCATTTTCAAGACTTATAAGTGTTAGTAAATGGTAATGAGGTTTCTCCTTCTTATAGTGAGCAACTTATTTTGGTCTCCCATTATTCACAAAATAATAGGAAGACAAGGCAGACCTTACCAAAAAATAAATGATATACTACTTATAAATGAATTACATCATTGCTTGTCAGCCTTTAGGTTAAGATCAAGTGAATTTACATTCATAGCTAGGCTTCCAAACATTATATGAGCATGTACACTGACAAATATATGTGACGTGTTTAATGTGCAAATGGTGTGGGTCATACCTTCACCTACAAATAATCGCTTGTTTTGTGAGGACTTTTCATACAAAATAGGCACTATGATGTATTAATATTTTTCTAGTAATTTAATTGATTGTTTTTGCAAAACAATATTCTGTGTTAACAATTATAGTGGCAATTAAATTTTTTATAAATATTAAGTTAAGAAAATAAAAAGTAAGGTAAATATGGATATGTATATGTGCACACACACAAACATATACCACATATACATACACACGTACTCACACACACAAAAACACACACATATACCCACACAAATACACAAACACACACATTGGTAACACTGACTGGAAAATACCCACTAATAGAAGGATGTGAAGATAAATGATTTAAGACAATCCAGATACTTACTCCCCAAAGTTATGTAAAAACATCGTTTATACCTGCTGATTTCCTTAACTTACAATGGGAGGAAAATAAAGTTTGGAAATAAGTAATATTTTATGACATATGACACCATAATTTTATTTTTTAGTATTAAAATTACAAAGTTGTACACTACACAAACCTAGAAAACGCATTGAAATGAATCACCACAGGAAAACTCTAGGAAATATTTTCAGAATTTGGTAGTACAAATGAATTATACAATATAAATAATGTATATTTCCAATATCAATCCAAAAAATAGGTCAGAGTTTAAAATACCAAATTATATACAGTCATTTATTAACTAGGAATATACGTAATTATAGTTTTAAAGCAATGGAATTTAAGCTTTTCATTTTTACAAAGAAAATGTCTAAGACGTGTACTCTTTGAAATTCAGATATAAATAAAATAAAGTCATAGAATAAAAACAGAAGTGGTGTATATTTGTGATTTAATATTTTCCACAGATGAAACATGAAGAGCTAAAGTTCACAGACAATGTTTCCACAGTGATGCAGTTTGTGCTCTTAGGATTTTCTGACCTTCCCAACCTTCAAGGATTTCTATTTGCATTGTTTTCTGTAGTTTATATAATTATCCTGATTGGAAATTTCTTCATAATCGCAATAATCAGTATGGACCAAGCATTACAGAAACCAATGTATTTTTTTCTGGCAAATTTTTCCTCTCTGGAAATCTGTTATGTATCAGTTACTATCCCAAGGATTCTGTTCAACATTGGGACACAGAACCGAAGCATTTCATTGATATCCTGTGCAATACAAATGTCCTTCTTCCTTGTTTTTGGAACTACTGAAAGTTTCCTTCTGGCTGTGATGTCCTATGACCGCTATGTGGCCATCTGCCACCCTCTGCTCTATCCTCTGGTCATGAACCCATCAAAATGCATACAGCTGGCAGTAGGCTCCTGGCTTGGAGGCGTCCCAGTCCAAATAGGACAAGCCTGGCAGATATTCTCTATGCATTTTTGTAATTCTAACAAAATTAACCACTTCTTCTGTGACATACCACCAATTCTCAAGCTGGCTTGTGGGGACACTTCAGCACATGAACTGTCTGTCTATGTGGTTGTTATGGTGGTGGCTGCACTGCCCTTTATACTGGTGCTTACATCCTACAGCAAAATCATTGCCACCATCCTGAGGTTGCCAACAGCCACAGGGAGGGCAAAAGCCTTCTCCACATGTTCTTCCCACCTGCTGGTAGTACTGTTGTTTTATGGATCTGCTACAATTACCTATTTGAGACCAAAGTCCATGCATTCTCCTGGAACTGACAAACTACTCTCTCTGTTTTACACCATTGTGACTCCTATGTTTAATCCACTGATATACAGCCTGAGGAACAGGGAGGTGATTTTGGCTTTGAGGAAATTACTTTTTAAAGCATATTACTAATCAATTTTGTCCTTTCAAAGTGCAGATTATAATGCAGCTTTTAGAGAAATATTTTAACTCTATCCATGCTTGATTTGATACTGTAATCACTCCTCAGGTTATTTTGACCTCAGATTTTAATAAATTTTGCATTATTTCTCTCTCTCTCTCTCTCTCTCTCTCTCTCTCTCTCTTTGTGTGTGTGTGTGTGTGTGAAGTGTGTGTGTAAATAACCTATCTTCAATGATCTGTAACTGACAAAAATTTCTCAATAAATATTTTTAATTTGTTTACCTTCTCTTGGTGCAGATATATGCAAAGTTTTGAACATTATTGATTATGCATTATAGGTAATAGACAATTACTATTAACATATTTGTGGATTTCATTTATGGTTCTGTACTTTAAAGAACCATATTTATCAACCATAAGTAATTATAGAATAATTATTCCACTTTTAAATGAGTGAATTATAAATGTGTTAGTCTCTCATGGATTATAGTACTAGCTATATCTATGTGCTTTACAATTCCATCATACCAATATTTATTTTAGTATAATAATTTAACTGCTCACACATTGTTGTAGATTACATGTATGTTAATACTGAAAGAAAAGTTATACACACTCTCTCTTCCTAATAAATCCATGAGAAACTAGATTAAATAACACTGTATTTCTACACTACTTGCATATTTTATTTTTATTCATATTTGCTGTCTTTTAGTATTTTATCAATATAATTCATCATATTTTACATATTATCTAATTACACCAAAACATACTCCTATCCTATCATACATATATATATATGTATTCATATATATATGTGTGAATATATATATATATATATATATAAAATTAAAGAAAAAGAGGCTAAGAATTTGAGAAATATATATATATATGGTTTAGATGAGGAAAGAGAGAAAATTATATAATTATAGTTTAATTTAAAAAATAAAAACATGTAAGCACATAAAATTGAACTCAGGTGTTTGATGTTTTCCAGGTCTTTCATCATCACCTCAGTCTACACTGTTGCATTATACAGCCCGTACTGTCCTGGACTTTTAACCATTGCTTGTGTTTCTTATATTTCTTAATTTTTGTAATGACATTATCAAGGAAAATGAACACCAAATAATAAAGCCATACATTTTCAACCATGCAATACTAGTTTTTCAAAATGGTAATTTATGCCGGGAGATATTTCTGTTCACTGTAGCTTTGCTTCCTTTTTGCATTTGATATGATTGTAAGCCTAGGTACAAAAGGAAAATTTACTGCATTTGCACAGTCATTTTTCTCTTTCATCAAATCTTTTGTATTCTGAATTTTAGTGTGATTAACTCTGTTTTTACATGTCTTTTTATACATAAAAGTGCATATGTATGTACAGTTTATTATTTATTGTTTTATATGTTCAATAATTTGCCATAATACAGTTTTACAAGAAATTGGCAATATATTTAAGTATTAAAGCTTAACATATAGCCATGAAAATAAACTGGTAAAAATATGTAAGCTTTGTTTTCTACGATAAGATAAATGGATGAAATCAAATTATTTAACTGGAATGATGCAAATGCTAGGTAATAGATTATAATGATAACATTTTTAAGTGACTAAGAAATGTTTGGAAATTCTTAATTTAACAAGGGTAATGTACACATAATAATATTTACCCTAAAACATTTAGATGTCAATGGGACTATATGATAAATGAACATGAAAATATTTGAAATTATACTTTACTCAAAGAAGTTTACAGTGATCATAAAATATACAGAATAAAGCTTCGATTGTTAACCATTAAAATATATATAGCCCAATTTAGTTTAATTTTTAAGATAATATTTTAGTGTTTATACTTTGGGAAAATAAGTCACATATGATGGAATTCAAAGATAGGTAAAATATATAACATTTGCATATTGATAATTTTAATGTATATGTAGAATAAATATTTGTTTTTGTATCAACCCTTTTGTATTTTTTTTATTGTATATATTCTATATTTACAATTCATTTCCCTTTTTCTGGTTCCCCACCCCCAAAGGTCCCACATGTCCTTTTCCCTCCCCCTGCTCCCGCATCCACCCCCTCCCACTTTACTGTTCTTTTACTCTCCCACAATGATGTTTTGGTCCATTCTAGCACCAGTGTCCACTCCTTTCTTCTTGTGAGACATCACTTGATATGTGATTTGTGTCTTTGGTGTTCCAAGCTTCTAGGCTAATATCCACTTATCAGTGACTGTATACCATGGGTATTCTTTTGAGACTGGGTCACCTCACTTAGTATGACATTTTCCAGCTCCATCCATTTTTCTAAGAATTTCATGAATTCATTGTTTCTAATGGCTGAATAGTACTCCATTGTGTATATATACCACATTTTTTGTATCCATTCTTCTGTTGAGGGACATCTGGGTTCTTTCCAGCTTCTGGCTATTATATATAAGGCTGCTATGAACATAGTGGAGCATGTATCCTTATTGCATGCTGGTGAATCTTCTGGGTATATTCCCAGGAGTGGTATGGCTGGGTCCTCTGGAAGTATCACGCCCAGTTTTCTGAGGAACCGCCATACTGATTTCCAGAGTGGTTGTACCAGCTTGCATTCCCACCAGCAGTGGAGGAGTGTTCCTCTTTCTCCACATCCTCGCCAACACCTGATGTCTTCTGAGTTTTTAATCTTAGCCATTCTGACTGGTGTGAGGTGAAATCTCAGGGTTGTTTTAATTTGCATTTCCCTAATGACTAGTGATGTTGAACATTTTTTAAGGTGTTTCTCAGCCATCCGAATTTCTTCAGGTGAAAAGTCTCTGTTTAGCTCTGTACCCCATTTTTGGATAGGGTTATTTGGTTTTCTGGGGTCTAACCTCTTGAGTTCTTTGTATACATTGGAGATTAGCCCTCTGTCGGATGTGGGGTTGGTGAAGATTTTTTCCCAATTTGTTGGTTGCCGATTTATCCTTTTGACAGTGTCTTTTGCCTTACAGAAACTTTGTAGTTTTATGAGGTCCCATTTGTCAATTCTTGCTCTTAGAGCATAAGCAATTGGTGTTCTGTTCAGGAATTTTTCCCCTGAGCCAATGTCCTCAAGGGTCTTCCCCAGTTTCTTTTCTATTAGTTTTAGTGTGTCTGGTTTTATTTTTTTTTTTAATTTTATTTTCTATATTCTATGTTTACATTCCAAAGGCTTTCCCCTTTCCCAGTTCCCACCCACCATAGTTCCCATAGTTCCTCTCCCCCCCATCTGTTCCCCAATAATTCTCCCTCCCCCCTCGGTTTCTTTACTAAACTGGAAGCAATCTTTACAGGCCCAGGGTCCTCTCCTTTCTTCTTCTTGGGAATCATTTGACTTGCTATTTGTGTCTTGAGTATTTAGGGCTTCTGGGCTCATTAATATCCACTTATCAGTGATTGCATTTCAGGTGCATTCTTTTGTGATTGGGTTAATTCACTCAGGATGATATTTTCCAGGTCTAACCATTTACCTACAAATTGCATGAATTCATTATTTTTAATTGCTGTGTAGTATTCCATTGTATAGATATACCACATTTTCTGTATCCATTCCTCCTTTGAGGGATATTTGGGCTGCTTCCAATTTCTGGCTATTATAAACAAGGCTGCTATAAACATAGTGGAGCATGTGTCCTTATTGCATGCAGGGGAATCCTCTGGGTATATGCCCAGGAGTGGTATGCCAGGGTCCTCTGGAAGTAACATGCCCAATTTTCTGAGGAACCGCCAAACTGATTTCCAGAGCGGTTTTACCATTTTGCAATCCCACCAACAGTGGAGGAGTGTTCCTCTTTCTCCACATCCTCGCCAGCACTTGTTGTCTCTTGAGTTTTTAATCTTAGCCATTCTGACTGGTGTGAGGTGGAATCTCAGGGTTGTTTTGATTTGCATTTCCCTGATGACTAATGATGTTGAACATCTTTTAAGGTGTTTCTCGGCCATCCGAATTTCTTCTGGTGAGAATTCTTTGTTTAGCTCTGTGCCCCATTTTTTGATAGGGTTATTTGGTTCTTTGCGGTCTAACTTCTTGAGTTCTTTGTATATATTGGATATTAGCCCTCTGTCGGATGTGGGGTTGGTGAAGATCTTTTCCCACTTTGTTGGTTGCCGTTTTGTCCTTCTGACAGTGTCCTTTGCTTTGCAGAAACTTTGTAATTTTATGAGGTCCCATTTGTCGATTCTTGATCTTAGAGCATAAGCTATTGGTGTTCTGTTCAGGAACTTTTCCCCTGTGCCCAAGTCCTCCAGGGTCTTCCCAAGTTTCTTTTCTAATAGTTTCAGTGTGTCTGGTTTTATGTGGAGGTCCTTGATCCACTTGGAGTTGATCTTAGTACAAGGAGATAAGAGTGGGTCAATTCGCATTCTTCTGCATGTTGACCTCCAGTTGAACCAGCACCATTTGTTGAAAAGGCTATCTTTTTTCCACCGGATGGTTGTGGCTCCTTTATCAAAGATCAAGTGACCATAAGTCTGTGGGTTAATTTCTGGGTCTTCAATCCTATTCCATTGATCTACCTGCCTGTTGCTGTACCAATACCATGCAGTTTTTAACACAATTGCTCTGTAGTACTGCTTGAGGTCAGGGATATTGATTCCCCCAGAAGTCCTTTTATTGTTGAGAATAGTTTTAGCTATCCTGGGTTTTTTGTTGCTCCAGATGAATTTGAGAATTGCTCTTTCTAGATCTATGAAGAATTGATTTGGGATTTTGATGGGGATTGCATTGAATCTGTAGATTGCTTTTGGCAAGATGGCCATTTTTACTATATTGATCCTGCCAATCCAGGAGCAAGAAATATTTTTCCATCTCCTGAGGTCTTCTTCGATTTCTTTCTTCAGGGACTTGAAGTTCCTGTCATACAGATCTTTCACTTGTTTGGTTAGAGTTACGCCAAGGTACTTTATGTTGTTTGTGGCTATTGTGAAGGGTGTTATTTCCCTAACTTCTTTCTCAGCCTGCTTGTCCTTTGAGTACAAGAAGGCTACTGATTTGCTTGAGTTAATTTTATAACCAGCCACGTTGCTGAAGTTGTTTATCAGCTGTAGAAGTTCTCTGGTGGAGTTTTTTGGATCGCTTAAGTAGACTATCATATCATCTGCAAATAATGATACTTTGACTTCTTCCTTTCCAATTTGTATCCCTTTGACTTCCTTATGTTGTCTGATTGCTCTCGCTAGAACTTCAAGTACTATATTGAAAAGATATGGAGAGAGAGGACAGCCTTGTCTAGTCCCTGATTTTAGTGGAATTGCTTCAAGTTTCTCTCCCTTTATTTTGATGTTGGCTACTGGTTTGCTGTAGATTGCTTTTACTATGTTTAGGTATGGGCCTTGAATTCCTGCTCTTTCCAAGACTTTTAGCATGAAAGGATGCTGAATTTTGTCAAATGCTTTTTCAGCATCTAATGAGATGACCATGTGGTTTTTTTCTTTTAGTTTGTTTATGTAGTGGATTACATTGATGGATTTCCGTATATTGAACCATCCCTGCATTCCTGGAATGAAGCCTACTTGATCATGGTGAATGATCGTTTTGATATGCTCTTGGATTCGGTTGGCAAGGATTTTATTTAGTATTTTTGCATCTATATTCATAAGAGAAATTGGCCTGTAGTTCTCTTTCTTTGTTGGATCTTTTTGTGGTTTAGGTATCAGCGTAATTGTGGTTTCGAAGAATGAGTTGGGCAGTGTCCCTTCTGTCTCTATTTTGTGGAATAGTTTGAAGAGTATTGGTGTTAAGTCTTCTTTGAAGGTCTGGTAGAATTCTGCACTAAAACCATCTGGTCCCGTACTTTTTTTGGTTGGGAGGCTTTCTATAACCCCTTCTATTTCTTTAAGGGTTATGGGACTGTTTAGCTGGTCTACTTGATGCTGATTTAATTTTGGTATTTGGTATCTGTCTAGGAAATTGTCCATTTCCTCCAGATTCTCCAGTTGTTTTGAGTATAGGCCTTTGTAGTAGGATCTGATGATCTTTTGAATTTCCTCTGTTTCTGTTGTTATATCCCCCTTTTCATTTTTAATTTTGTTAATTTGGATACTATCTCTGTGCCCTTTGGTTAGCCTAGCTAAGGGCTTATCTATCTTGTTGATTTTCTCGAAGAACCAGCTCTTGGTTTTGTTGATTCTTTGTATGGTTCTCTTTGTTTCTGCTTGATTGATTTCAGCCCTTAGTTTGATGATTTCCTCTCTTCTACTCCTCCTGGGTGAGTTAGCTTCTTTTTGTTCCAGCGCCTTCAGGTGTGCTGTTAAGTTGCTAGTGTATGCTCTTTCCAGTTTCTTTTTGGAGGCACTCAGGGCTATGAGTTTTCCTCTTAGCACTGCTTTCATTGTATCCCAGAGATTTGGGTAGGTCGTACCTTCATTTTCATTGAAGTCTAAAAAGTCTTTGATTTCTTTCTTTATTTCTTCCTTGACCAGGGTGTCATTGAGTAGAGTATTGTTCAGTTTCCATGTGTATGTGGGCTTTCTGTAGTTCTTCTTGCTATTGAAGACCACTTTTACTCCATAGTGATCCGATAGGAGACATGGGATTAGTTCGGTCTTCTTGTATTTGTTGAGGTCTGTCTTGTGACCAATTATATGATCAATTTTTGAGAAGGTACCGTGCGGTGCTGAGAAAAAGGTATACTCTTTTGTTTTAGGATGGAATGTTCTATATATATCTGTTAAATCCAATTGGTCCAAAGCTTCAATTAGTTTCACTGTGTCCCTGTTTAGTTTCTGCTTTCCTGATCGGTCCATTGAGGAGAGTGGAGTGTTGAAGTCACCTACAATCATTGTGTTAGGTGCGATGTGTGCTTTAAGCTTTAGTAAAGTTTCTTTTACGAATGAGGGTGCCCTTGCATTTGGTGCATAGATGTTCAGTATTGAGAATTCTTCTTGGTGGATTTTCCCTTTGACAAGCAGGAAGTGACCTTCTGTGTCTCTTTTGATGACTTTAGGTTGAAAGTCGATTTTATCTGATATTAGAATGGCTACTCCAGCTTGTTTCCTGGGACCATTTGCTTGTAGAACTGTCTTCCAGCCTTTTACTCTAAGGAGGTGTTTGTCTTTGACACTGAGATGTGTTTCCTGTATGCAGCAAAATGTAGGGTCCTGTTTCCGTATCCAGTCTGTTAGTCTGTGTCTTTTGATTGGGGAATTGAGTCCATTGATATTAAGAGATATTAAGGAATAGTAATTATTACTTCCTGACATTTTGGGAATTGTTATTATTATTTGTATTTGAGTGGTTCTCTTCTTTTGGGTTGGATGAGATGGGGTTTCTATCTTGTTTCTTCTGGGGTGTTGTTTCCCCCCTTGTGTTGGTATTTTTCCCCTATTATCCTTTGTAGGGCTGGGTTTGTAGATAAGTATCTTGCAAATTTGGTTTTGTCGTGGAATATCTTGGTTTCCCCATCTATGGCAATTGAGAGTTTCGCTGGGTATAGTAGTCTTGGCTGAAGTTTGTGTTCTCTTAGGGTCTGCATAAGGTCTGCCCAGGATCTTCTAGCTTTCATGGTCTCAGGTGAGAAGTCTGGTGTAATTCTGATAGGTCTTCCTTTATATGTTACTTGTCCTTTTTCTCTTACTGCCTTTAATATTCTTTCTTTGTTTAGTACATTTGGGGTTTTGACTATTATGTGACGGGAAGTATTTCTGTTCTGGTCCAGTCTATTTGGGGTTCTATAGGCTTCTTGTATATTCATGGGCATCTCTCTCTTTAGGTTGGGGAAATTTTCTTCCATAATTTTGTAGAAGATATTTGCTGGCCCTTTAAGTTGTAGATCTTCATTCTCATCTATCCCTATAATCCTTAGGTTTGGTCTTCTCATTGTGTCCTGGATTTCCTGAATGTTTTGGGTTACCAGCTTTTTGCATTTTGCATTTTCTTTAATTGTTGAATCCATGGTTCCTATGGTATCTTCAGCATCTGAGATTCTGTCTTCTATCTCTTGTATTCTATTGTTGATATTTGCATCTATGACTCCTGATTTCTTCCCAAGGTTTTCTATTTCCAACATTGTCTCCCTTTGCGATTGCTTTGTTGTTTCTACTTCTGTTTTTAGATTTTGTATGGTTTTGCTCAGATCTTTCAGTTGCTTGTTTGTGTTTTCCTGTAATTCTTTAAGGGATTTTTGTGTTTCCTCCTTTATGACTTCTACTCGTTGACCCATGTTCTCTTGTATTTCTTTGGGTGATTTTTGTTTCTCCCCCTTATTGGGATTCACTTTTTGCTCTATATTCTCCTGGATTTCTTTAAGTGATTTTTGTGTCTGCCTTGTATGGGCTTCTAGTTTTTGATCTATTTTCTCCTCTATTACTTTAAGAAATTTATCTAAGTGATCCTCAATCTGCATCTTTACCAGTGATTTTAGATCTGAGTCTTGTTTTTCTGGTGTGTTGAGATATCTGGGATTTAATTGTGTTTGTCTTGCAATGGCTTCTAGCTTTTGATCTATTTTCTCATGTATTACTTTAAGAGATTTATCTAAGTGTTCCTCTATCAGCATCCTGACCAGTGATTTTAGATCTGAGTCTTGTTTTTCTGGTGTTTCGGGGTATCCAATATTTATTGCTGTTGGGGAACTGGGTTCGGATGCCGCCATATTGCCTTGATTTTTGTTAGTAGCGATCTTACGTTTGCCTTTTGCCATCTGGTTAACTCTGGTGTTAGTTGGTCCTGTAGATACTAGCTGGTGCTTGACCCTCCTGTGGGGTTGTAAGGCTATTTCCCAGTGACTGGGATACCTGAATCACTGTCCTGCGGGGCTCTTGCTCACAGATTGCTGACAGGTGGCCTGAGTCCCCCGAGGTCTTAACCTCAGGATATCCCAGGTATTTGGTTCCGCCTGTTGGGCGGCTGCTCTGCACTGCTCCTGCTCAGGGTTCGCTGTCTGATATCCTGTTTCCCCAGGGGTCTTAAAGTTGGGATATCTCAGTTATCTGGTTCCGCCTGCTGGTCCCAAGCTGCTGGGAAGCTGGCTGGGTCCGGTTTCCAGCTTCCCTGCCACTGGCTGGATGGGAGGCTGGTTCGGCCTCCGGCTGGGTCTGGGTACCTGGCACACTGGCTGACTCTGGCTTCCTCACCACCAGCTGGACGGGAAGCTGCAGGCAATATGGCAGCTGCCTGCAGGGAGCTCGGGGTCCGCCCCGCGCGCGAGTGCAGAGTGCACCCGCTATTCTGTGCCCAATTCCCACTCCAGGCCTGAGTCCCCGAAGGTCTTAAGCTCGGGCTGTGTCGGGTACCTGGTTCTGCCGCCGCCGCCGGATGGTTCTGAGCACCTGGGACGCTGGGTGACCCTCCGGCTTCCCCACCGCCAGCTGGGCGGGAAGCTGCAGGCAATATGGCAGCTGCCTGCAGGGAGCTCGGGGTCCGCCCCGCGCGCGAGTGCAGAGTGCACCCGCTATTCTGTGCCCAATTCCCACTCCAGGCCTGAGTCCCCGAAGGTCTTAAGCTCGGGCTGTGTCGGGTACCTGGTTCTGCCGCCGCCGCCGGATGGTTCTGAGCACCTGGGACGCTGGGTGACCCTCCGGCTTCCCCAGCGCTAGCTGGGCGGGAAGCTGCAGGCAATATGGCAGCTGCCTGCAGGGAGCTCGGGGTCCGCCCCGCGCGCGAGTGCAGAGTGCACCCGCTATTCTGTGCCCAATTCCCACTCCAGGCCTGAGTCCCCGAAGGTCTTAAGCTCGGGCTGTGTCGGGTACCTGGTTCTGCCGCCGCCGCCGGATGGTTCTGAGCACCTGGCACGCTGGGTGACCCTCCGGCTTCCCCACAGCCCAACCCTTTTGTATTTTACTTACATAAAATATTCCTTACCTGGCATCAAGCATCTTTATCCATTGTGTTTTTCAATTATGTTCTATTTGGTTATATCTACATAGGGTTTATGCATATGCATTCTATAATTCATAATCATTCTAAAGTGAAAAAATATAATTGTGGTTGATATGACCTGATTATTGGTTATGCATGGGATATTGTCACTTTTTGGACCATTGAATTTGAAAACTAGAGCAAAGTTAACAGCAGAAAATAGTCTTCTCTGGTTTTCTGGGGATTGAACAAGAAATTGCTCTTTTTAGAAACTCTGTCTTCCTGCTATGGTTTTGGGACTACCTTTGACAGAATAAACTGTGCATACATATTCTGCATGCTTTTATAGTTTATACATGCAAAAAGGAATAATTGGCACTTCTTATTACCAGCAATTAATCTTTAAGAGCTTTATAATTTGTGGAATAAACAGCCCAGACTTGACCACAAGATTTGGAAAAGGAAAAGCTTGGTTGCACATTACATACCTGCCTGAACAATCCCAGACTCTGATGTTTCTTTTTTTTTTCAATGATAAAAAAAATAAAATTCATTTTATCCTAAGCACTGTTCATTTGTCACCATTTTAAAGTATCTCCTATTTAATTCATAACACGTGTAAAGCCTTCAGGTGTTGGTGTTTCCCAGTGTCACATTAAATAATAATTGCAAAAACAATGTTGATCCTATAAATCAGATAGATTGATGTGTCTCTCAAGCATCATCTCAAGAACTTGCTTTTGTATTAGATGTTCTTGCAAAAGGTGAAACCAATGTCACTCTCAGTATGCAACAGGGAAGTCTCCATGAAGCTCCAACCTATTTTGTTATCAGCCCTTAATTACTACTAGATGGAGGAAAAATATATTTTACTCAGTGATGTGGTGCCTAAATGTCTGTCTGGACTCAGTCATATGTCTCTCTACCCATACATATACAGGTAGCACTAATTTGATGCCGGTAGAAGGAGGGTTGTGTGTGGGATTGGAAAAGTGGTGGTGGGGAAGTGTGAAAAAACTAGAGAAGAGGATATTCAGAGTAAACTTGTTCAAGACACATTATATGCATGAAATAAATTCTTAAAATAACCTGTCTGGATATTATTTTTCTTGTTGATCCAACTCTTTAAATGGCAGGCAGAATTGACATCTCAATTAGAAGGCTGCATGGGAAAAGAGTTTATCCCAGGGTAGCAGCTCTTACTATTTAAGGAATGTAGCAATTGTTTAATCTGATATATTTGAGAAGGCAGTTAGGAACTGTTTCAAATAAACTTCATAAGCTTAAAAATATATTAGTATTTCTCATTTTTCGTGCAAGCAATAATGGTAAGTATTGTGTTGAGCTTAGAATAAAATATGAGAATGTGAAAAGATTTTGTCAAATACAAGTCTATTTGTTCAAGTATACAACATGTTTAATACCAAAAAATAATTCAATTACATAGAATTATATAAAACTTTAGTGATTAAATTTTAAGAACTGATAAGTTTGATTTTCTACATTTCCAGATATAATTATAAGTGAAAGAAATAGAAGGTATTCTGTTACAAGGAAATCCTATGTGGAAAGACATTTTTCATCTTTACCAATATCTTAATTTAACTCTCAAAATGTATTAGGAAAATAAACTGTTTAGGCGATATTCAAATATTTTGCATATGTCTAGTTCAGAGAAACGATATCAGAAGTGCTCAATTTTATATAACTCTTAAGGAAGTTAGAAGGATATTAGTGACTATTTACATCCTATCCTGCTTGTATTAAAAGGCTTTGATTTCAATCTTGTTTTCCTATATCAGTATTTTCCTTAAGTTGGAATGAGTCTGTAAGTGTGGAATGATTGTGCAGGTAATAGCAGTGTAGAGAAAGCACAATATGAGCTTGAAACTCTTCCTTAGTAGCATCACTACTTATTCAATTATAGGTATCCTAGCAGTTCAGTTGTCAGATACCCTATAAGGCAACTAATTATCTCTTTGCTCCTTTTTATTTTATCCAATAAGTTAAATTTATATGACTTCTGGAGTCAAAAAAATCTGATTTACTATATTGACTAATGCTCAATCAGGATAAATTATCTTTCCAAATATGTATACTTGTATTATGGTCACTATGTTCATAAACACCTTTGTCATATGATTTTAACCAATGATACAAAGTAAATTCCTGAAGTCTCTGATATCTGGTAGTAGCACAGAATCTTTTTCCTAAGCCAAACACAGGTTTTTGCCCATTGTCAATCTAGTTCCTTTTCTGCATTACATTCTATTCAGTCTGTTATCATAGATGATGTTTGTGTGTGTGTTTTGTACAAGTGTATATTCATGCTTCTGTTGTTTTTGTTTTTGATCCCTTAGTTTTGATTAAAATGTTTTAGTTGTCTACACAATTTATTCTTCAAGCATTTGCCATTTTATACAACTGTCACTATTGTAAGACCACATGGAAGATATTATTAAATCTTTACCTTAATTTTTTAATTAAAATTATACTATAATTACAAAATATTAAAAATATTTCAAGAACTTTTCCAGAATATCATCAGCAAAAATTAAATTTAATGTTTTCCTTTACAAATGTCCAGAGTTACAAGTGTTAACAAAAGGTGATGAGAACTCTTATTCTGTTTGTTTGTTTGTTTGTTTGTTTGTTTTTATTGGATATATTCTATATTTACAATTCATTTCCCTTTTTCTGGTTCCCCACCCCCAGAGAACTCTTATTCTTATAGTGAAGTATTTTTTTTATTTTCCTGTTAGTCATAACATAATAGGAACACATGGTAACTCATATCAAAAAATATTTCATGATATACTTATGAATAATAAATGCGATGAAATAATTCATTCACATATGTAGTTACAAATTTTTGTGACCATTGACATAGATAAATATGTAATATATACTTAATGTACAATTGATGTGGGTCAGAACTTCAGCTACAAACAATTGTTGGTAGAGGTAGAATATTAATATGTAACAACTACTGTGATGTATTAATATTTTATCTAGCAATTTAATAAATTATTATTGCAAAACAATATGAAATGTGTGATAAAGTGTTGGAACTACCAAAACATTTTAATAAAAATTAAGGAGTAAAGAACAAAAACAAAAATAACGTAAGCATGAATATACACTTGTGCATATACAAACAGACAGACAGAGTCTATGATAACAGACTGAATGGAAAAAAATAAGTCTGCTGATAGCAGGATTCATAAAAAGGTTAATGATTTAAGACAATCCAGATATTCAGTCCCCAAAGAAAGTGTAAACAGAAAGTATGCCTGCAGATTTCATATAATTTACACTGGAGGGAAATTCAATTTGAACTAAATAATATTTTAAGATATTTTACTGTTTTATCTTACTTTTTTAGTGTTCAATTTAAAAATCCACAGGATAAAAGCCGAGACAATACCTTGGGGGACACCAGAACAAAATTGTCAGAAAGACTATTCAGAATTTAAAGGTACAAATAAATTACTCAATTTAAATTAAGGTTCATGGCCAATGAAAATACACAACAAAATGTATCTCAGAAACTTAAAAGACCAAATTCTATGTGGTCATTTATCAATTATAGAAATATATTTAATCATATTTTTAAAGAAATGGAATTTAAACTTCATTATTAAAAATGAAAAAGTGTGTGCTTCCCAAAAAGTAAATATAAAACTACATAAACTGAAAGCAGAAGTGATCTGTATTTGTGATTTCACATTTTCCATAGGTAAAACAAGAAGAGCACCAGGCCAAAGACAATGTTTCCACAGTGATGCAATTTGTTCTCATAGGATTTTCTGACCTGCCTATCCTCCAAGGGTTTCTATTTATAGTATTTTTTGTAGTTTACATAATTATTCTGATTGGAAATTTCCTCATAATATTAATAACCAGCATGGACCCTGCATTACAGAAACCCATGTATTTTTTTCTGGCAAATTTTTCCTCTCTGGAAATCTGTTATGTATCAGTTACTGTCCCAAAAATTCTGTTCAATATTGAGAAACAGGACAGAAGAATTTCGTTGATATCCTGTGCTACACAACTGTGTTTCTTCCTTGTTTTTGGAACTACTGAATGTTTGCTGTTGGCTGTGATGTCCTATGATCGCTATGTGGCCATCTGTAACCCTCTGCACTATCCATTGGTTATGAACCCAACCAAGTGCACGCAGCTGGCAGTAGGCTCCTGGCTTGGAGGCGTCCCAGTACAGATAGTACAAACGTATCAGATATTCTCTATGGATTTTTGTAATTCTAACATAATTAACCACTTTTTCTCTGACATACCACCAATTCTCAAGCTGGCTTGTGGAGACACTTCAGTGCATGAATTGTCTGTCTATGTGGTTGTTATGGTGGTGGCTGCACTGCCCTTTATACTGGTGCTTACATCCTACAGCAAAATCATTGCCACCATCCTGAGGTTGCCAACAGCCACAGGGCGGGCAAAAGCCTTTTCCACATGTTCTTCCCACCTGCTAGTGGTGCTGCTGTTTTATGGTTCTGCTACAGTTACCTATTTGAGACCAAAGTCCATGCATTCTCCTGGAACTGACAAACTACTCTCTCTGTTTTACACCATTGTGACTCCCATGTTCAATCCCTTAATTTACAGCCTGAGGAACAAGGAAGTGATTGCTGCATTGAGAAAGTTAATACTCCAAAAATAGGGCCATGTGTACATATACAACTTTCTTATTTACCTTCGCTACTGACAACTCACTTACTTTAAAATGTTTTACCCCCATAATGAGAAGGTAATCTCTTTATAATCTATAATGCATTTTACTCAAACAAATTTTCTTGTACAGTTTCTTCTGTTTAGGCCTATTAGGCAAGAAAATGATCTTCAATGAACCATCTTGGAAAAAAGTAGTATTTATTTTGAAAAATAAAATGTTAATAATTCAAATTTTGTTTCTAATACTTGGGTACATTTAAGAAATTGATTTCTACACTTTAAGTTAATAGATTATTATTTCTCCAGATAATCATATCTATATTTTCTCACAGTCTTCTATGATCCTGAAGTATATAAAGTATAACTACCTGTAGAAGCAGAAAAATATATGCTTGTCATATTTAAGACAATGTTGATCAGTTAATTATCAGTGAGCCTCTCTAGACCCAAATAAAAAATTCTGAAAAAAAATCTAAATTGGACAGATTCAGTTCCTATTTGAGTTTATTTATTTAAGAGATTCACTCCCTCTCCTATGGTTACTTGCAAAATAATAGTAAGGGGAAAACAGACTTCAATCCATTCCCTTAATTAAAATGTAATGACTTTGTGTTATGACACACCACTATAAATATATTCAATATTTTTGCACATATTATTTTGTTCATTATTACAATCCTAAATTACTATGAAAATCTGTTATTGTTGCTCCTCTATAAAACTACAACTCAATCATATATGTATTTTCCTCATGTTTACAAAAATTTCTATGAATTTAAATATATACCTTAGTGTATGAATAATTTCAGAATTCACTGAAGCCCAAAGAGCTATGTTTTGTTCGCATATATGTGCCATCATGATTTTAAACCTAAATAGGGATACTAAATTGTTTCAGCCTTTGAAGTGATATTTATGAAGAAACTGAACATCATTTAGCTTATCTATACATACTATCTCATACTAGATTTCCAAATTTACAACTTGTTTTAGATGAGGTTGTGTTTTTCACTACACTTGTATTGCCATTGTAAATTTTTGTGTGATCATTTTATGAGCCATTAGGCATATGCAGATGATCAGCCAAATTAAATGTGGTTAAGGAACATCATAAAAATAAAGTACAATAATTGGGAGAAAGAAAACTGTTAGCATGTGTGGAGTAAGGGCAGCTAATATAAATAATATGATCACAGTATATTCGATAAATTATGAAATTGGTGAAAACAGCTGACAAATGAAAAATTAAAATGAAATCATTTAAAAATGTTAAAGTCATATTTAGTTTTGCATTACTGCTCCAGAGTAAAGGATAATTTTTTCTGCATACAGTACTGCAAAAATTGAATAAATGTATTCACATACCAGACATACATGCAATTTCACAAAAATGGCAGTATAAAACTTAATCTTAATGACTCGAGCCATAAAAATAAAGATATGTAAACTGTTGTCTAAGATATAGTGCATGAAAGGAAAATTATTTAACTAGATTTCTGTCAAACTTAGATAGTTGGCTCCAATGATAATTATTTTAAAAGGCTGGAAAGTGTTTGCAAATTCATTACACAACAAGGGGAATGTTCACATAATTATATTTCATCTAAATACTTAGGTACAGATGGGACTATATAATAAATCAACATGTAAAATGCTTTACTTTCATTATTCAGACAAAGAGGTATGCAAGTGTTGTAAAAAACTGTGTAAAGTATGGCTTTCATCATTAAACATCAAAATCTGTATAACATAAATTACTATAATGTTTAAGATATGTTGTAGTGGCTATGACTAGGGGAGATTCAATCACAATAATATTTTACTTACATAAAATATTCCATAGCCTACATCAAACATCCTAATCTTGTGTGTTTCTCAACTATATTCTATATGGTTATGTCTACATGAAGGTTATGTTTATGCATACTGTAATTCACAAATATTGCAAAATGAAAAACTGTCATTAAGGTTGACTTGATCTTAACATTGATTATTCATGTGGCATTTCTCACTTTAAATTTGAAAAACAGAGGGATGCTAATATTTGAAAATTGTCTCTTCACAACACCTAGATGTTGAACAAGAAATTGTTTCTTTTTTCTTTCTTGAAACTCTTTCTTCCTGCTATGCTTTTGGGATTAACTTCTACAGAAGAAATTATGTGTAGATATTCTGTATGCTTTTTAGAGTTTGGACATATGAAAGTAAAAATGGGTAGTGTTATTATCAGTCATTACACTGGTAATGTACACTTCACTACCTGTATAATGTAGGGAATATAGAACCCTGACTGGATCACAAGAAAATTTCATTTTATTTAGAGATATGGTGCATAATGGTTTTCTGTACTCAGATGTCTCAATACCCACATATATACATTTGGCACTAACTTGAGATGGAGAAAAGGGTGTTGAAAGTGAAAGGTGGTTGTAGGGAAGGAAAAATGTGGAAATAGGAAAACCAGAGTGAATTTGATCAAAACATTATATTAATTTATTAAGTTCTTAAAATAAACTGCCAGATATTATTTGAGTTGTACTATCTCTTTGAATGACAGGCAGAATTAATATCTCAGTTACAACGTTGAATGGGAAAAGAATTGATTCTCAGCAACTCTAAGCACTTAAGGAATATAGTTAATTTTAAATCTGAGACATTTGAAAAGATAGTTAGCAACTGTTTCAAATTGGTCTCATAGCTGAAAAGTATAGTTTTCTTTCTCATAGTTGGTACAAAATATAATGGTATATATTATATTGTGCCTGGAAGTAAACTGGTACATGTGAAATGATTTTGTCAAATAAAAATTTATTTTGACAATATATACCAAATTTTAACTCAAGAATAAAATTCAAACAGAGAATTAGGTAAGATTTTTTTTTTACAATTTTTTTTAATTTTCTATATTCTTTGTTTACATTCTGAAGGCTTTCCCCTTTCCCCATTCCCCCCTCACCATATGTCCCATATATCCTTTTCCACCCCACCCCACCCCCCGCATATTTCTCAATCACCACCCCACCATTTCTCTGCTCTATTCTGGTACTCTGCTACAAAACTGGATCCAGTCCTTTCAGGACCTTCCTTCTTCTTGGGAATCTTTTGACTTGCTAATTGTGCCTTGAATATTCAGAGCTTCTGGGCTCATTAATATCCACATATCAGTGATTGCATTTCATATATATTCTTTTGTGATTGGGTTAACTCACTTAGGATGATATTTTCCAGATCCAGCCATTTGCCTACAAATTGCATGAATTCATTATTTTTAATTGCTGAGTAGTATTCCATTGTATAAATATACCACATTTTCCATTCTTCTTTTGAGGAACATCTGGGCTCCTTCCAACTTCTGGCTATTATAAATAAGGGTGCTATGAACATAGTGGAGCATGTGTCTTTATTGTATGCAGGAGAATCCTCTGGGTATATGCCCAGGAGTGGTATGACAGGGTCCTCTGGAAGTGTCATGCCCAATTTTCTGAGGAACTGCCAGACTGATTTCCAGAGAGGTTGTACCATCTTGCAGTCCCACCAACAGTGTGGGAGTGTTCCACTTTCTCCACATCCTCGCCAGTACCTCTTGTCTCTTGAGTTTTTAATCTTAGCCATTCTGACTGGTGTGAGGTGGAATCTCAGGGTTGTTTTGATTTGCATTTCCCTGATGATTAATGATGTTGAACATCTCTTAAGGTGCTTCTCAGCCATCTGAATTTCTTCTGGTGAAAATTCTTTGTTTAGCACTGTACCCCATTTTTTGATAGGGTTATTTGGTTCTTTGGGGTTTAACTTCTTGAGTTCTTTGTATATATTGGTTATTAGCCCCCTGTCGATGTAGGGTTGGTGAAGATCTTTTCCCAATTTGTTGATGGCTGTTGTGTCCTTCTGACTATATCCTTTGTCTTACAGAAACTTTGTAATTTTATGAGGTCTCATTTGTCAATTCTTGATCTTAGAGCATAAGCTATTGGTGTTCTGTTCAGAAACTTTCCCCCTGTGCCCATGTCCTCCAGGGTCTTCCCCAGTTTCTTTTCTATTAGTTTCAGTGTGTCAGGTTTTATGTGGAGGTCCTTGATCCACTTGGAGTTGATCTTAGTACAAGGAGATAAGAGTGGGTCAATTCGCATTCTTCTGCATGTTGACCTGCAGTTGAATGAGCACCATTTGTTGAAAAGGCTATCTTTTTTCCACTGGATGGTTGTAGCTCCTTTATCAAAGATCAAGTGACCATAACTCTGTGGGTTCATTTCTGGGTCTTCAATTCTATTCCACTGATCTTCTTGCCTGTTGCTGTACCAATACCATGCAGTTTTTAACACAATTGCTCTGTAGTATTGCTTGAGGTCAGGGATATTAATTCCCCCAGAAGTCGTTTTATTGTTGAGAATAGTTTTAGTTATCCTGGGTTTTTTGTTATTCCAGATAAATTTCAGAATTGCTCTTTCTAGATCTATGAAGAATTGATTTTGGATTTTGATGGGTATTGCACTGAATCTGTAGATTGCTTTTGGCAAGATGGCCATTTTTACTATATTGATCCTGCCATTCCAAGAGCATGAAATATTTTTCCATTTCCTGAGGTCTTCTTCGATTTCTTTCTTCAAGGACTTGAAGTTCCTTTTATCCAGATCTTTCACTTGTTTGGTTAGAGTCACGCCAAGTTACTTTTTATTGTTTGTGGCTATTGTGAAGGGTGTTATTTCCCTAATTTCTATCTCAGCCTGCTAGTACTTTGAATGCAGGAAGGCTACTCATTTGCTTGAGTTGATTTTATAACCAGACACTTTGCTGAAGTTGTTTTTCAGCTGTAGGAGTTCTCTGGTGGAGTTTTTTGGGTCCCTTAAGTATACTAACATGTCATCTGCAAATAGTGATAGTTTGACTTCTTCCTTTCCAATTTGTATCCCCTTGACTTCCTTATGTTGTCTAATTGTTCTCACTAGAACTTCAAGTACTATATTGAAAAGATATGGAGAGAGATGGCAGCCTTGTCTAGTCCCTGATTTTAGTGGGATTGCTTCAAGTTTCTCTCCATTTATTTTGATGTTGGCTATTGGTTTGCTGTATATTGCTTTTACTATATTTATATATGGGCCTTGAATTCCTGATCGTTGAAGGACTTTTAGCATGAAAGGATGCTGAATTTTGTCAAATGATTTTCAGCATCTAATGAGATGACCATGTGGTTTTTTTCTTTTAATTTGTTCATGTAGTGGATTACATTGATGGATTTCCGTATATTGAACCATCCCTGCATCCCTGGGATGAAGCCTAATTGATCATGGTGAATGATCGTTTTGATGTGTTCTTGGATTTGGTTGGCAAGAATTTTATTTAGTATTTTTGCATCAATATTCATAAGGGAAATTGACCTGTAGTTCTCTTTCTTTGTAGGATCTTTGTGTGCTTTTGGTATCAATGTAATTGTGGCTTCATAGAACTACTTGGGCAGTGTTCCTTCTGTTTCCATTTTGCGGAATAGTTTGAGGAGTATTTGTGTTAGATCTTCTTTGAAGGTCTGATAGGATTCTGCACTAAAACCATCTGGTCCCGTACTTCTTTTGGTTGGGAGACTTTCTATAACACCTTCTATTTCTCTAGGGGTTATGGGGCTGTTTAGCTGATCTAATTGATCCTGATTTAATTTTGGTATTTGGTATCTGTCTAGGAAATTGTCCATTTCCTCCAGATTCTCCAGTTGTGTTGAGTATAGGCTTTTGTAGTAGGATCTAATGATTTTTTGAATTTCCTCAGTTTCTGTTGTTATATCCCCCTTTTCATTTCTAATTTTGTTAATTTGGATACTGTCTCTGTGCCCTTTTGTTAGTCTGGCTAAGGGTTTATCTATCTTTTTGATTTTCTCAAAGAACCTGCTCTTGGTTTTGTTGATTCTTTGTATGGTTCTCTTCGTTTCTACTTGATTGATTTCGGCCCTTAGTTTGATGATTTCCTCTCTTCTACTCCTCCTGGGTGAATTAGCTTCTTTTTGTTCCAGGGCTTTCAGGTGTGCTGTTAAGCTGCTAGTGTATGCTCTCTCCAATTTCTTTTTGGAGGCACTCAGGGCTATGAGTTTTCCTCTTAGCAGTGCTTTCATTGTGTCCCATAGATTTGGGTAGGTTGTACCTTCATTTTCATTGAAGTCTAAAAAGTCTTTGATTTCCTTCTTTATTTCTTCCTTGACTAAGGTGTCATTGAGTAGAGTATTCTTCAGTTTCCATGTGTATGTTGTTTTCCATGTGTTTGTTGCTTTCTGTTGTTTTTGTTGCTTTGAAAATCACTCTTACTCCATAGTGATCTGATATGAGGCATGGGAGTAGTTCGATCTTCTTGTATTTGTTGACATCTGTCTTGTGACCAATTATATGATCAGTTTTGGAGAAGGTACCATGTGGTGCTGAGAAAAAGGTATATTCTTTAGCTTTAGGAAGAAATGTTCTATATATATCTGTTATGTCCTATTGGTCTCCAACGTTGTCTCCCTTTGCGATTGTGTAGTTGTTTCTACTTCTGCTTTTAGATTCTGTATGGTTTTGCTCAGACCTTTATCTTCACAACTATGGATATTTTCTTTATGGTGACTAGGTTCATAGAAGAGTTGTCTAATGTTTTTATGCAGCAACAGAACATAAGTTTCTCCTGTATAATAGAATCAGACAATGTTTTTTGTCTAATTCAATCACAATTTCACTTTCGTTGTCATCCTAGCTCCATCTCTCCATGACTCCCAGTCTCCTACCTTCTTCCATTTTCTACTGCCACTTCTGTGAGACCATCCTACAGATATTTTAAAATATATACTATAATTTTCTAATTATAGTATATTTACAAGATTTTAAAATTATTTTAATTAATTCACTATTAATCCTGAATATTTTCAATCCAAATTAAATTTATGTTTAAAATGTATTGAAATATGTTCCTTTTTCATTGTCCAAACTTACAGGTGTTAACAAATGATGATGAGGTCTCCCTCCTTCTTATATTAAGCTACTTATTTTCATTTTCCTAATATTCACAACATATTGTGAACACAAGACAGCTCATACCAAAAACTACACTAGTTATGATATACTACATATATAGCCATACTTCTAATTGTTATCAGAGCATGCGTATATGCAAACATATGATGTGCATAAGAAACAAATGGTCTATGTCAGAACTTTAGCTACAAATAATTGCTTGTTTTGGGAGGAAACTTCACATTAAATAAGCATTTTGATGTATTAGTATTTTATATAGTGTTCTAATGAATTTTGAAAACAATATTCTATGTGTTATACATAAAGGATAGTGATAATTCAAATTCTTTAATCAATATTTGTAGTAAAAAATAAGATATGCATGAATATATATCTGTGCATGCATATACACACAGAGAATAAAAGAGAGTGAGGGACAGAGGGAGAGAGGAGGTAGAGAGAGAAAGAGAGAGAGAAAAGAAGGGTGGAGGAAGGGAGGAAGGGAGAGAGTCTTGTAAAACTGAATGGAAAAAAAACTAAGAGCTGGTAGCAGGATTCATGAAAATAAAAAATTAGTTGAGACAATCAAGATGATCATTCCTCAACTTAAAGTTTAAACATAATTTATGCTTGCTGTGTCATACAACATACATTGGAAAGAAATGTCAATTTTGAACTGAATAATATTTTATGATATTTTATGGATTCATTTTATTTTTTTATTGTTCAGATTACAAGATTCCATAGAACATAGCCCTAGAAAACATCCTGGATACACCACAGCAAAAACGCAGGGAATCTTTTCAGATTTGGAAGGGTAAATAAATTATATGATTTAAAATAAGCTATATTTCTAATGTAAATACATAATAAAATGTATCTCAGAAGCTTAAAAGACCAAATATGATGTGATCATATATTAATTATGAAAAATGTATTTAATTATAGTTTTAAAGCAATGGAATTTAATATCTTGATTATTAAAATTAAAAAAAACTAAAGTGTGTGCTCTCAAAAAACATACATAAACTACATAGATTAAAGGCAGAAGTGTATTTGTGATTTAATATTTTCCACAGCTGAAACATGAAGAGATTGAAGCCCTAGACAATGTTTCTATGGTGATACAATTGTTGCTCATAGGATTTTCTGACCTGCTCAACCTCCAACGTTTTCTATTTGCAATGGGAACGTTCCTCATCGGAAATTTCCTCATGATACTAACAAGAAGTATGAACCCTCATTACAGAAACCCATGTATTTTTTTTTCTGGCAAAATATTCCTCTATGGAAATCTGTTATGTATCAGTTATTGTCCCAAAGACTCTGTTGAGAATTGAATGTAGCACCAAATTATTTCATTGATTGCCATACAACTGTGCTTCTTCCTTATTTTTGGAACTACTCAAAGTTTTCTGTTGACTATAATGTCCTATAATCTCTATGTGGCCATATGTAACCCTCTGCACTATCCTCTGCTTATGAACCCCCAAATGTACACACAGGTGGCAGCACTCTCCTGACTTGGAGTCATCCCAGTCCAGATTGCACAAATATGTCAGATATTCTCTATGAGTTTTTGTAATCTTAATCAAATAAACCGCTTCTTTTGTGACATGCCACCAATGCATAAGCTGTGTTGTGGGGATACTTCAGTACACAAATTGTGTGGTTTATGTGGTTGTTTTGGTGGTTGTTGCTCTCCCCTTTCTACTGGTGCTTACATCCAAGAGCAAAATCATTGTCACCATCCTGAGGTTGCCAACAGCCAAAGAACAGGCAAAAGCCTTCTCCATATCTTCTTCCAACCTGCTGGTGGGAATGCTGTTTTATGGATTTGCTTCATATCTGCCTGAACAATCCTAGACTCTGATATCTCTTTTTTTTCAATGATAAAGAAAAAGTTCTTTTCATACTAATGCACGGCTGATTTCTCACCATTTTAAAATATATTCCACTTAATTCATAAATCATGTGAAATCATAATATGTTGATGTTTCAAGTGTCACAGTACTAATGATTGCTAAAATATAGAAACTAAAATCAGATAGAATGGTTTCTCTCCCAACCATCATTTCAGGAACTTGTTTTTAAATGATAATTAATACAAACTCCTATTGACATCAACATGCACTAAATAAAAGAATGTATAGGACTTGGTACTAAATGCGTTATCTATATCACACATACTCCTCTCAAGGTTAAGGAAGCCTTATGGAAGAGGGAGCTGAAAGACTCTAAGAGCTAGAACAAATTGCTGTATTAATGAAATCAGTACTTTCTGGGAATAACAGGACTGCCACATGTATGAACTCATAGCAAGTAGGACAGCATGCACAACTTGAAAACTGTAAAGCCAACCTAAATATTAGTATGGAAATGGGAGTGCTCCATGAAACCTCAATCCTATTTAACTGACATGCTATCAGCATTTGATGGAAAACTAATACATTTCTCAGGGATGTGGTATAAAATGATTTTCTGTACCCATTATATGGTATCTATACCCACATACATACATGTGGCAATAACTTGATTTAGGGAGTAAAAGAGGCATTGGATGTTGAAAGTGAGCACAGTGGTTGTAGTGATGAGAAAAATCGGAAAAGAGGAAATGCAGTGTGTTATCAAAACACATTATATACATTAATTAAGTTTTTAAAATAACCTATCTGCATATTATTTTAGTTGTTGTATACAACTCTTTGAGTTACACACAGAATTAGTATCTTAGAGTTTTACTTGGGAAAGAGTTGATCCCCAGGGTAGCAACACTTAGTACTTAAAGGATATAGTTGGTTTATAATCTGAGCTATTTGAGAGGAAGTTAGCGACTGTTTCAAATGATCAAAATAAGCTGAAAGTGTTTTTTTTCTTATTATTGGTACAAGCAATAATGGTAAGTAATATAATGAGACTAAATCAAATAGATAAGTGTGAAATGATTGTCAAATACAAGTTTACTTGTACAAGAATACACCATATTAATAACAGAAAACATAATTTAACAACAAAGAATTAGGTAAAACTTTAATGCTTAAATTTTAAGCACTGATTAAGGTAGATTATATATATTTCTGTATATAATGATTAAATAATAACATGGAAGCAAAAGAAGTTGCTTAATTATGAAGTGATCTTATGTAGTAAAGATTATAATCATCATCTCCAATGTCTTCTTTTAACTCTCAAAATGTATTAAAGAAATGATCTATTTAGGAGATTCAAATATTTTACATATGTCAAGTCTAGAGGTAGGATGTCCACAAAGCTCAATTTTATATAACTGTTAGGGTATTTATAGGAAGCATATTATTAATCAACTAACATCCTATTTGGTTGCATTAAAAGGCTGCCTTGTTTTCCTTCTACTTTTCTGTATAATTATTTTCCTCATATTTGAATGGATATGTAATGTGTAATGTTTGTGCAGATAAACAGCAGTATAGAGATAGCAAATCTGAGCTTGAAACTATTTCTTAGTAACATCACTACTTATTAGATTATAGATACCTTAGCAACTCAGTTATCAGAGTTCCTGAGGGCATCTACTTATCGATTTGCTCATGCTTCTTTGCTTTCTTTTCTGATAAATTGAATCTATATGAGCTCTAGAATTACAAAAGTCAGATTTGATTCCCTGAGTTATGCTCCATCAGGATAAATTGTCCTCACAACTATTCATATTTTCCTTATGGAAACTATGTTAATAAAAAAGCATTGTCAAATGTTTTTGACAGTATCACAATATAAATTTAAGTGTCTTCTGTCTAATTGAAGAGATTTTTTTCTAAGACAACCACAATTTTATTTCCATTGTCATCCTAGCTTCATCTCTACATGACTCACAGTCTCCTAGTCTCTGCCATTCTCTACTGTTACCACTGTGAGAAAACACTGTAGAAATTTTAAAAATATGTACCATAAATTTCCAATTAAAATTACAATATAATCCTAGGATTTTTCAAAAATTTAAATTATTTACTATTTTTCTAGAATATTTTCAAAACCAAATTAAATTAATATTTGACATATTTCTCACTTTCAAGACTTCTAAGTGTTAGCATATGATAATAATGACATTTCTTCTTATAGTGAGCCACTTATTTTTGTTTCCTATTATTCGCAAAATAATAGCAACTTAAGGTATGTCATACCAAAAAATATATGATATACTACTTATAAATAAATTACATCATCATTTCTCTGCCTTTTTGTTATGATCAAGTGAATTACATCCATAGCTGTATTCCCGAACATTATGTGAACATGTACACAGAGAAATATATATGACCTTTTAATGTGCAAATGTGTGGGTAATAACTTCACCTACAAATAATTGCTTATTTTGTGGAGACTTTTCATATGAAATAGGTATTTTGATGTATTAGTATTTTGTCCAGTAATTTATTGAATTATTTTTACAAAACTATATTCTGTATTGACATTAAGTATAGTAGAAATTAAAATTTTCATAAATATTAAGAGTAAAGAAAATAAAAATAAAATAAGGATGAATACATATATGTGCACGCACACACACACACACACACACACACACACACACACTGATAACACTGACTGGAAAATATCTGCCAATAGAAAGATGAGAATAATTTAAAAAGGATTTAAGATAGTCAGATACTCACTCCTCAGAGAAAAGTATAAACACAATTTATACTTGCTAATTTCCTTATCTTACAATGGGAGGAAATTAAGTTTTGTAATATTTTATGATATCTAATACAATGAATTTATTGTTTAGTATTAAAATTACAAATTTGCACAATATAAAAAACTAGAAAACATATTAGAATCACCATAGCAAAACTATAGGAAATGTTTTCAGAGTTTGGAAGTACAAATGAATTATACAATATAAAATAATACAGATTTCCAATATAAATCCATGAAAATATATTTCAGAAGCTTTAAAGACCAAATAATACATAGTCATTTATTAACTATGAAAATATATAATTATAGTTTTAAAGCAATGGAATTTAAACTGTTAATTATTATAAGGAAAAAATCTACAATGCATGCTCTCAGAAAAGCATACATAAAGTGACAGAGTAAAAACAGAAGTGGTGTATATCTGTGATTTAATATTTTCAACAGATGAAACATGAAGAATTCGAGGCCAAGGACAATACATCCACAGTGACAGAGTTTGTGCTCATAGGATTTTCTGATCTTCCCAACCTTCAAGAATTTCTATTTGCATTGTTTTCTGTACTTTATATAATTATCCTGATTGGAAATTTCTTCATAATCACAATAATCAGTATGGACCAAGCATTACAGAAACCAATGTATTTTTTTCTGGCAAATTTTTCCTCTCTGGAAATCTGTTATGTATCAGTTACTATCCCAAGGATTCTGTTCAACATTGGGACACAGAACCGAAGCATTTCATTGATATCCTGTGCGATACAAATGTCCTTCTTCCTTGTTTTTGGAACTACTGAAAGTTTGCTTCTGGCTGTGATGTCCTATGACCGGTACATGGCCATCTGCCACCCTCTGCTCTATCCTCTGGTCATGAACCCATCAAAATGCACACAGCTGGCAGTAGGCTCCTGGCTTGGAGGCATCCTAGTCCAAATAGGACAAACCTGGCAGATATTCTCTATGCATTTTTGTAATTCTAACAAAATTAACCACTTCTTCTGTGACATACCCCCAATTCTCAAGCTAGCTTGTGGGGACACTTCAGCGCATGAACTGTCTGTCTATGTGGTTGTTATGGTGGTGGCTGCACTGCCCTTTATACTGGTGCTTACATCCTACAGCAAAATCATTGCCACCATCCTGAGGTTGCCAACAGCCACGGGGAGGGCAAAAGCCTTCTCCACATGTTCTTCCCACCTGCTGGTAGTACTGTTGTTTTATGGATCTGCTACAATTACCTATTTGAGACCAAAGTCCATGCATTCTCCTGGAACTGACAAACTACTCTCTCTGTTTTACACCATTGTGACTCCCATGTTCAATCCACTGATATACAGCCTGAGGAACAAGGAGGTGATTTTGGCTATGAGGAAATTACTTTTTAAAGCATGTTTCTAATCAATTTTGTCCTTTTGAAGTACAGATTATGATGCAGCTTTTAATGAAATACCTTACCTCTATTCATGCTTGATTCGAGACTGTAATCACTCCTCAAGTATGTACATTTTGACCTTAGATATTATGAAATTTTACATTATTTCTTAGTGTGTGTGTGTGTGTGCACATAACCTATTGTCAATGACTTATGTCTGACAAAAAAATCTCAATAATATTTTCAATTTGTTTATCTTCTCTTGGTGAAGATATATGCAGTATTAAATGTTATTGATAATGTATTATAGGTGATTTAAAATTACTAAGTATTAAAACTGTGGATTTCATCTTTGATTCTGTACTTTATAGAACCATATTTATCAACCATGTTATTATAGAATAATTATTCTACTTTTAAGTGAGTGAATTATAAATGCAATGAATTATACTACTAGCTATATCTATGTGCTTTACAGTATCCATCATACCAAGAATTATTGTAGTATAATAATTTAACTGCCCATGCATTGATGTAGATTACATGTCTGTTAATACTGAAAGAGAAATTGATGCACACACTCTCTTCCTAATAAATCTTCATGAAATTACACTACATAATACTTTATTTATACACTATTTTAATGTTTTATCTTTGTTCATATTTTGCCATATTTTAATATTTTATCAATATAATTCATCATATTTCACATATTACCTAATTACCCTACAAAATACACTCCTATCCTATCCTATCATATCATATATATATATATACTTATATATATGTACATATATACACAAAGTTTTAAAGCAAAGAGGGCAAGAATTTGAGAAACAAAATGGGATTATATATCAGGTTTGGAGGGAGGAAAGAGAAAAAATGATGTAATTATAATTTAAAATATAATTATAAAAATGTGTAAGCAGTTGAAAGTGAACTCAGCTGTTTGATGATTTCCAGCACTTTTATGGTCTCCTCAGTCTACACTGTTGCATTATACAACAGGTACTATCCTGACCTTTTAACCATTGCTTGCATTTCTTATATTTCTAAATTTTTACACAGACATTATCAAGGGAAATGAGCACCAAATAATAAACCCATAAGTTTTCAACCATGCAATACTAGTTTTTCAAGTTAGTAATTCATGGAGGAAGATTTTTCTGTTCACTGTAGTTTTACTTCCTTTTTGCATTTGATAGAACTGTAAGTCTAGATACAAAAGGGAAATTTAATTCATTTGCACAGTAATTTTTCTCCATCTAATTATTCACATTCTAAATAATAGTGTGATTAATTCTGTTTATTTATATGTCTTTTTATACATAAAAATGAATTTGTGTGTACAGCTTATTATTTATTGTTTTGTATGTTTCAATAATTTGCCATAAGGATATGAGAAAGATTATTTGAATGAAAAAATGTGTTGGTAGTCATTTTGCTTATAGAAGCAACTTTTGTGTACTTGGATTATAAATGAAGAATAAACCAGTTATGAGTGTGATTGTATTCCATGAGTTCATCTAAAAAGAATTTTTAAATTCACTTATAGAGGACCCTGTCATACCACTCCTGGGCATATACCCAGAGGATTCCCCTAAATGCAATAAAGACACATGCTCCACTATGTTCATAGCAGCTTTATTTATAATATCCAGAGGCTGGAAAGAACCCAGATGTCCCTCAACTGAGGAATGGATACAGAAAATGTGGTATATTTATACAACGGAATACTACTCAGCAATTAAAAATAATGAATTCATGCAATTTGTAGGCAATGGTTGGATCTGGAAAATATCATCCTAAGTGAGTCAACCAAATCACAAAAGAATACACATGAATTGCAATCACTGATAAGTGGATATTAATGAGCCCAGAAGCTCTGAATACTCATGACACAATTAGCTAAGCAAAAGATTCCCAAGAATCTTTTGGAGAAGGAGCCCAGATATCCCTCAGAAGAGGAATGGATACAGAAAATGTGGTATATTTATACAGTGGAGTACTACTCAGCAATTAAAAATAATGAACTCATGCAATTTGTAGGTAAATGGTTAGGTCTGGAAACTATCATCCTAAGTGAGCTAACCCAATCACAAAAGAATACACATGAAATGCAATCACTGATAAGTGGATATTAATGAGCCCAGAAGCCCTAAATACTCAAGGCACAATTAGCAAGTCAAATGACTCCCAAGAAGAAGAAAGGAGAGAACCCTGGGCCTGTAAAGATTGGATCCAGTATTGTAGACCCAGAACAGAGAAATCATGGGGGGGGGAATGATTGGGGAATAGCATGGGGGGGAGAGGAATTATAGGACATATGGTGGGGGGTAACTGGGAAAGGGGAAAGCCTTTGGAATGTAAACATAGAATATAGAAAATAAAAATTAAATAAAATAAAAAAGATAGTAAAATCTAAGCCGAGCAGAATCCTTGGAAAAAAAAAAAAAAAAGAGAGACTAATTGTGGCTGTGAGAGTAGAGTGTCTGGAGGATGATGTTGCTAGGCACTGTTTAAGCATAGAGACATTTTAGACTGCCCAGTGTGCTCCATCAGAAAGGACGATGCAGAGCTGACAGAGGGTCAGTGTCCTCCCCCCAAAAAAAGGGATGGAGAGGACCGTGGTCCGGCAAAGACTAAATCTGGTTTTGTAGGAAAGTACCAGAACAGAGAAATGGTGGGGAGGGGGGTGATTGGGGAATGGGGGGGAGGATTTATGGGACATATGGTGAGGGGAGGAACTGGAAAGGGGAAAGCCTTTGGAATGTAAACAAAGAATATAGAAAATAATAAAAAAGTCCTCAAAAAAAATTCAAACAAAGTGTTGAGTAATTCGGAGACTTTGTGATAATTTATGTAAGCAGTGAAGTCCCAAGAATGTATTCTCTTTTCTCATTCACATGAATCTTGAAAACACACATAATAAACCAAGAAAAAAACTATGATAAATGCTTAATTAGCAAACAAACAAACAAACAAACAAAAACAACAAAACAAAACAAAACAAAAAAAAACCTTAACTGTTGGCCATATTTAGAAATATTTTGTGAGGGACTAGTCACTTCTGCTTTATGTTTAAATATTTTAAGATTATCATCATTATAAAAGAAAGGGGTCCTCTACTATATCCAGTTACTCTTTTGGTTTGGTTTTTTAAATTGGATATTTTATGTATTTACATTTCAAATGTTATCCCCTTTCCAGGCTTCCCCTCTGGAAACTCCCTCTTGCACCCCTCTCCCCTACTTCTATGAGTATGTTCATCATCCTTCATCCTTACTGCTCTGACATTCTCCTATACTGGTGAATCAAGCCTTCATAGGACCAAGGGCTTTTCCTATTTATGCCAGACAATGCCATCCTGAGCTATACATGTGGCTGGAGCCACCGGTCCTTCCATGTGTCCATTTTGGTTGGTGGTTTAGTCCCTGGGAGCTTTGGGGTGGGGGAGAAGTGGATTTATGAGACATATGGAGAGGGGGGAACTGGGAAAGGGGAACGCCTTTGGAATGTAAACAAAGAATATAGAAAAAATAAAAATAAATAAAAATGAACAAAAAATAAAAAACAAAACATTATCAATTTCTTTAAAAAAAGAATATATCCAATAAAAAGAAAAAGAAAAAAATTAAAAATATCCACTACTTTTATCCATAAAAAAATATTTAGAGATGAGTGAGTGGCCACATTCCCCCAACAGAGCCTTGCCTAACCTCTGGATATGGTCTCTATAAATTCTTCCTCTCCTTTGTTGGTCATTTTAGTTAATCTAATCTCTGGTGGCTCCTGGGATCCTCTTGCTTTCCTGGTATCAGGGACTTGCTGGTTGGTGGCTAACCCCAGCCCATTTCTACATACTTCTGTTCAAATTCTAGATCATCTGTATATCATACCTGTGTCCTCTCATATCTGATACTCTTTTCCCCCTTTATTCCCCTTCCCCTCTTATCTTCCTCCAAAGTCCATCAAACCTTCTACTTCCCTTGAGTATTTTATTCCCCCTTCTATGTAAGACTGAAGCATCCACATTTTGGTCCTTGTTCTTGAGCACCATATGGTCTGTGAATTGCATCTTGTCTAATTGCATCTTTTGGGCTAATATCCACTTATTAGTGAATGCATACCATGTGTGATATTGAAACTGGGTTACCTCACTCAGGATGACATTTTCTAGTTCTCTCCATTTGCCTAAGAATTACTTGAAGTCATTTTTTTTATCATTTTTTTTATTTTCTATATTCTTTGTTTACATTCCAAAGGCTTTCCCCTTTCCCAGGTACCCCCCACCATATGTCCCATAATTCCTCTCCCCCCCCATGCTATTCCCCACTCTTTTCCCCCCCCACGATTTCTCTGTTCTGGGTCTACAATACTGGATCCAATCTTTACAGGCCCAGGGTTCTCTCCTTTTTTTCTTCTTGAGAGTCATTTGACTTGCTAATTGTGCCTTGAGTATTTAGGGCTTCTGGGCTCATTAATATCCACTTATCAGTGATTGCATTTCGTGTGTATTCTTTTGTGATTGGGTTAGCTCACTTAGGATGATAGTTTCCAGATCTAACCATTTACCTACAAATTGCATGAATTCATTATTTTTAATTGCTGAGTAGTACTCCATTGTATAAATATACCACATTTTCTGTATCCATTCCTCCTTTGAGGGATATCTGGGCTCCTTCCAATTTCTGGCTATTATAAACAAGGCTGCTATAAACATAGTGGAGCATGTGTCTTTGTTGTATGCAGGGGAATCCTCTGGGTATATGCCCAGGAGTGGTATGCCAGGGTCCTCTGGGAGTGGCATGCCCAATTTTCTGAGGAACTGCCACACTGATTTCCAGAGTGGTTTTACCATTTTGCAATCCCACCAACAGTGGAGGAGTGTTCCTCTTTCTCCACATCCTCGCCAGCACTTGTTGTCTCTCGAGTTTTTAATCTTAGCCATTCTGACTGGAGTGAGGTGGAATCTCAGGGTTGTTTTGATTTGCATTTCCCTGATGACTAATGATGTTGAACATCTCTTAAGGTGTTTCTCGGCCATCCGAATTTCTTCTGGTGAAAATTCTTTGTTTAGCTCTGTGCCCCATTTTTTGATAGGGTTATTTGGTTCTTTGGGGTCTAACTTCTTGAGTTCTTTGTATATATTGGACATTAGCCCTCTGTCGGATGTGGGGTTGGTGAAGATCATTTCCCACGTTGTTGGTTGCCGTTTTGTCTTTCTGACAGTGTCCTTTGCCTTACAGAAACTTTGTAATTTTATGAGGTCCCATTTGTCCATTCTTGATCTTAGAGCATAAGCTATTGGTGTTCTGTTCAGGAACTTTACCCCTGTGCCCATGTCCTCCAGGGTCTTCCCAAGTTTCTTTTCTAATAGTTTCAGTGTGTCTGGTTTTATGTGGAGGTCCTTGATCCATTTGGAGTTGATCTTAGTACAAGGAGATAAGAGTGGGTCAATTCGCATTCTTCTGCATGTTGACCTCCAGTTGAACCAGCACCATTTGTTGAAAAGGCTATCTTTTTTCCACCGGATGGTTGTGGCTCCTTTATCAAAGATCAAGTGACCATAAGTCTGTGGGTTAATTTCTGGGTCTTCAATCCTATTCCATTGATCTACCTGCCTGTTGCTGTACCAATACCATGCAGTTTTTAACACAATTGCTCTGTAGTACTGCTTGAGGTCAGGGATATTGATTCCCCCAGAAGTCCTTTTATTGTTGAGAATAGTTTTAGCTATCCTAGGTTTTTTGTTGCTCCAGATGAATTTGAGAATTGCTCTTTCTAGATCTATGAAGAATTGATTTGGGATTTTGATGGGGATTGCATTGAATCTGTAGATTGCTTTTGGCAAGATGGCCATTTTTACTATATTGATCCTGCCAATCCAGGAGCAAGAAATATTTTTCCATCTCCTGAGGTCTTCTTCGATTTCTTTCTTCAGGGACTTGAAGTTCCTGTCATACAGATCTTTCACTTGTTTGGTTAGAGTTACGCCAAGGTACTTTATGTTGTTTGTGGCTATTGTGAAGGGTGTTATTTCCCTAATTTCTTTCTCAGCCTGCTTGTCCTTTGAGTACAAGAAGGCCACTGACTTGCTTGAGTTAATTTTATAACCTGCCACTTTGCTGAAGTTGTTTATCAGCTGTAGAAGTTCTCTGGTGGAGTTTTTTGGGTCGCTTAGGTAAACTATCATATCGTCTGCAAATAATGATAGTTTGACTTCTTCCTTCCCAATTTGTATCCCTTTGACTTCCTTATGTTGTCTGATTGCTCTCGCTAGAACTTCAAGTACTATATTGAAAAGATATGGAGAGAGAGGACAGCCTTGTCTAGTCCCTGATTTTAGTGGGATTGCTTCAAGTTTCTCTCCATTTATTTTGATGTTGGCTACTGGTTTGCTGTAGATTGCTTTTACTATGTTTAGGTATGGGCCTTGAATTCCTGCTCTTTCCAAGACTTTTAGCATGAAAGGATGCTGAATTTTGTCAAATGCTTTTTCAGCATCTAATGAGATGACCATGTGGTTTTTTTCTTTTAGTTTGTTTATGTAGTGGATTACATTGATGGATTTCCGTATATTGAACCATCCCTGCATTCCTGGAATGAAGCCTACTTGATCATGGTGAATGATCGTTTTGATGTGCTCTTGGATTCGGTTGGCAAGAATTTTATTTAGTATTTTTGCATCTATATTCATAAGAGAAATTGGCCTGTAGTTCTCTTTCTTTGTTGGATCTTTTTGTGGTTTAGGTATCAGCGTAATTGTGGTTTCGAAGAACGAGTTGGGCAGTGTCCCTTCTGTCTCTATTTTGTGGAATAGTTTGAAGAGTATTGGTGTTAAGTCTTCTTTGAAGGTCTGGTAGAATTCTGCACTAAAACCATCTGGTCCCGTACTTTTTTTGGTTGGGAGGTTTTCTATAACCCCTTCTATTTCTTTAAGGGTTATGGGACTGTTTAGCTGGTCTACTTGATGCTGATTTAATTTTGGTATTTGGTATCTGTCTAGGAAATTGTCCATTTCCTCCAGATTCTCCAGTTGTTTTGAGTATAGGCCTTTGTAGTAGGATCTGATGATCTTTTGAATTTCCTCTGTTTCTGTTGTTATATCCCCCTTTTCATTTTTAATTTTGTTAATTTGGATACTATCTCTGTGCCCTTTGGTTAGTCTAGCTAAGGGTTTATCTATCTTGTTGATTTTCTCGAAGAACCAGCTCTTGGTTTTGTTGATTCTTTGTATGGTTCTCTTTGTTTCTGCTTGATTGATTTCAGCCCTTAGTTTGATGATTTCCTCTCTTCTACTCCTCCTGAGTGAGTTAGCTTCTTTTTGTTCCAGCGCCTTCAGGTGTGCTGTTAAGTTGCTAGTGTATGCTCTTTCCAGTTTCTTTTTGGAGGCACTCAGGGCTATGAGTTTTCCTCTTAGCACTGCTTTCATTGTATCCCAGAGATTTGGGTAGGTCGTACCTTCATTTTCATTGAAGTCTAAAAAGTCTTTGATTTCTTTCTTTATTTCTTCCTTGACCAGGGTGTCATTGAGTAGAGTATTGTTCAGTTTCCATGTGTATGTGGGCTTTCTCTAGTTCTTCTTGCTATTGAAGACCACTTTTACTCCATAGTGATCTGATAGGAGACATGGGATTAGTTCGGTCTTCTTGTATTTGTTGAGGTCTGTCTTGTGACCAATTATATGATCAATTTTTGAGAAGGTACTGTGCGGTGCTGAGAAAAAGGTATACTCTTTTGTTTTAGGATGGAATGTTCTATATATATCTGTTAAATCCAATTGGTCCATAGCTTCAATTAGTTTCACTGTGTCCCTGTTTAGTTTCTGCTTTCCTGATCTGTCCATTGGGGAGAGTGGAGTGTTGAAGTCACCTACAATCATTGTGTTAGGTGCGATGTGTGCTTTAAGCTTTAGTAAAGTTTCTTTTACGAATGAGGGTGCCCTTGCATTTGGTGCATAGATGTTCAGTATTGAGAATTCTTCTTGGTGGATTTTCCCTTTGACAAGCAGGAAGTGACCTTCTGTGTCTCTTTTGATGACTTTAGGTTGAAAGTCGATTTTATCTGATATTAGAATGGCTACTCCAGCTTGTTTCCTGGGACCATTTGCTTGTAGAACTGTTTTCCAGCCTTTTACTCTAAGGTGGTGTTTGTCTTTGACACTGAGATGTGTTTCCTGTATGCAGCAAAATGTAGGGTCCTGTTTCCGTATCCAGTCTGTTAGTCTGTGTCTTTTGATTGGGGAATTGAGTCCATTGATATTAAGAGATATTAAGGAATAGTAATTATTACTTCCTGACATTTTGGGAATTGTTATTATTATTTGTATTTGAGTGGTTCTCTTCTTTTGGGTTGGATGAGATGGGGTTTCTATCTTGTTTCTTCTGGGGTGTTGTTTCCCCCCTTGTGTTGGTATTTTTCCCCTATTATCCTTTGTAGGGCTGGGTTTGTAGATAAGTATCTTGCAAATTTGGTTTTGTCGTGGAATATCTTGGTTTCCCCATCTATGGCAATTGAGAGTTTTGCTGGGTATAGTA
Source organism: Apodemus agrarius (assembly GCA_964023405.1). Classification (NCBI taxonomy): domain Eukaryota; kingdom Metazoa; phylum Chordata; class Mammalia; order Rodentia; family Muridae; genus Apodemus; species Apodemus agrarius. Next base: position 95,791,977 of record OZ030008.1, on the reverse strand, counting down.
GTCTTGGCTGAAGTTTGTGTTCTCTTAGGGTCTGCATAAGGTCTGCCCAGGATCTTCTAGCTTTCATGGTCTCAGGTGAGAAGTCTGGTGTAATTCTGATAGGTCTTCCTTTGTATGTTACTTGTCCTTTTTCTCTTACTGCTTTTAATATTCTTTCTTTGTTTAGTACATTTGGGGTTTTGACTATTATGTGACGGGAAGTATTTCTGTTCTGGTCCAGTCTATTTGGGGTTCTATAGGCTTCTTGTATATTCATGGGCATCTCTCTCTTTAGGTTGGGGAAATTTTCTTCCATAATTTTGTAGAAGATATTTGCTGGCCCTTTAAGTTGTAGATCTTCATTCTCATCTATCCCTATAATCCTTAGGTTTGGTCTTCTCATTGTGTCCTGGATTTCCTGAATGTTTTGGGTTACCAGCTTTTTGCATTTTGCATTTTCTTTAATTGTTGAATCCATGGTTCCTATGGTATCTTCAGCATCTGAGATTCTGTCTTCTATCTCTTGTATTCTATTGTTGATATTTGCATCTATGACTCCTGATTTCTTCCCAAGGTTTTCTATCTCCAACATTGTCTCCCTTTGCGATTGCTTAGTTGTTTCTACTTCTGTTTTTAGATTTTGTATGGTTTTGCTCAGATCTTTCAGTTGCTTGTTTGTGTTTTCCTGTAATTCTTTAAGGGATTTTTGTGTTTCCTCCTTTATGACTTCTACTCGTTGACCCATGTTCTCTTGTATTTCTTTGGGTGATTTTTGTTTCTCCCCCGTATTGGGATTCACTTTTTGCTCTATATTCTCCTGGATTTCTTTAAGTGATTTTTGTGTCTGCCTTGTATGGGCTTCTAGTTTTTGATCTATTTTCTCCTCTATTACTTTAAGAAATTTATCTAAGTGATCCTCAATCTGCATCTTTACCAGTGATTTTAGATCTGAGTCTTGTTTTTCTGGTGTGTTGAGATATCTGGGATTTAATTGTGTTTGTCTTGCAATGGCTTCTAGCTTTTGATCTATTTTCTCATGTATTACTTTAAGAGATTTATCTAAGTGTTCCTCTATCAGCATCCTGACCAGTGATTTTAGATCTGAGTCTTGTTTTTCTGGTGTTTCGGGGTATCCAATATTTATTGCTGTTGGGGAACTGGGTTCGGATGCCGCCATATTGCCTTGATTTTTGTTAGTAGCGATCTTACGTTTGCCTTTTGCCATCTGGTTAACTCTGGTGTTAGTTGGTCCTGCAGATACTAGCTGGTGCTTGACCCTCCTGTGGGGTTGTAAGGCTATTTCCCAGTGACTGGGATACCTGAATCACTGTCCTGCGGGGGTCTTGCTCACAGATTGCTGACGGGTGGCCTGAGTCCCCCGAGGTCTTAACCTCAGGATATCCCAGGTATTTGGTTCCGCCTGTTGGGCGGCTGCTCTGCACTGCTCCTGCTCAGGGTTCGCTGTCTGATATCCTGTTTCCCCAGGGGTCTTAAAGATGGGATATCTCAGTTATCTGGTTCCGCCTGCTGGTCCCAAGCTGCTGGGAAGCTCGCTGGGTCCGGTTTCCAGCTTCCCTGCCACTGGCTGGATGGGAGGCTGGTTCGGCCTCCGGCTGGGTCTGGGTACCTGGCACACTGGCTGACTCTGGCTTCCTCACCACCAGCTGGACGGGAAGCTGCAGGCAATATGGCAGCTGCCTGCAGGGAGCTCGGGGTCCGCCCCGCGCGCGAGTGCAGAGTGCACCCGCTATTTTGTGCCCAATTCCCACTCCAGGCCTGAGTCCCCGAAGGTCTTAAGCTCGGGCTGTCTCGGGTACCTGGTTCTGCCGCCACCGCCGGATGGTTCTGAGCACCTGGCACGCTGGGTGACCCTCCGGCTTCCCCACCACCAGCTGGGCGGGAAGCTGCAGGCAATATGGCAGCTGCCTGCAGGGAGCTCGGGGTCCGCCGAGCGAGTGCAGAGTGCACCCGCTATTCTGTGCCCAACTCCCACTCCAGGCCTGAGTCCCCGAAGGTCTTAAGCTCGGGCTGTCTCGGGTACCTGGTTCTGCCGCCGCCGCCGGATGGTTCTGAGCACCTGGCACGCTGGGTGACCCTCTGGCTTCCCCACCACCAGCTGGGCGGGAAGCTGCAGGCAATATGGCAGCTGCCTGCAGGGCGTCATTGTTTTTTTTTTTTTTAATGTCATTTTTTAAATAGGATATTTTCTATTTTTACATTTCCAATATTTTCCCCTTTCTAGGTCTATCCTACAGAAACACCATACCTCTTCCCCTTGCCTCTATGAGGGTGCTCCTCCAACTACCCACCCACTCCCATTATTCTGCCCTGCCATTGCCCTACACTGGAGCATTGAACATCCTCAGGTCTAAGGGACTCTTCTCCCACTGATGCCCAACAAGGACATGCTCTGCCACATGTGAAGCTGCAGTCATGGGTCCTGCCATATGTACTCTTTGGTTGCTGGTTCAGTCCCAGGAGTTTGTGGGGAGTGGGGGTGGGGGAATGGGCAGGTGACTAGCTGCTCCCTCCATGGGGCTGAAACCTCACTCCTTCAGACCTTTCTCCAACTCTTGGGGACGCCTCACTCAGAGGCTGCAAGCACCTACCTCTGTATTTGCCATGCTCTAGCAGAGCCTCTCAGGAGACATATCAGACTCCAGTCGGCAAACACTTCCTGGCAATCACAATAGCTTCCGGGTTTGGTGACTGTATAGGTACTTATCTGTGAGTACATTGTGTGTGTTCTTTTCTTACTGAGCTACTTCACACAGGATATTTTCAAGTTTTATTCATTTGCCTACGAATTTCATGAAGTCATTGTTTTTAATGCTTGAGTAGTACTCCATTGTTTAAATATACCACATTTTCTGTATCCATTCCACTTTTGAAGGACATCTGGGCTCTTTCCAGCTTCTGGATATTATGAATAAGGTTGCTATGAACATAGTGGCACATGAGCCCTTGTTATATGTTGGAGCATTTTTTGGATGTATGCACAGGAGTGGTAAATCTGAGTCCTCAGGCAATACAATGTCCAATTTTCTGAGGAACTGGCAAACTGATTTCCAGAGATGATGTACCAGCTTGCAATCCCACCAAGAATGGAGTAGTGTTCCTCTTGCTGCACATCAGCAGTCACCTGAGTTTTTATCTTAGCCATTCTGACTTATGAGAGGTGGAATCTCAGGGTTGTTTTGATTTGCATTTCCCTGATAACTAAGGACATTGAATATTTCTTTAGGTGCTTCTCAGCCATTCTGTATTCCTCAGTTGAGAATTTTTTTTGTTTAGTTAAATACCACCTTTATAATAGGGTTATTTAGTTCTCTTGAGTCTAACTTCTTGAGTTCTTTGTATATCTTGGATATTAGCCTGTATTGGATGTAAGATTGGTAAAGATCTTTTCCCAGTATGTTAGTTGCCATTTTGTCCTATTGACCACATCCTTTGCCTTACAGAAGCTTTGCAATTTTACAAGGTCCCATTTGTTCATTGTTGATCTTAGAGCATAATCTAATTGGTATTCTGTTCAGGAACTTCTCCCCTGTGCCCACTTTCTCTTCTATAAGTTTTAGTTTATATGCTTTTAAGTGGATGTCCTTGATCCACTTGGACAAGGAGATAAGAGTGGATCAATTTTATTTTCTACATGCTGGCAGCCAGTTGATTTAGTGCCATTTGTTGAAAATGCTGTTTTGTTCCATTGGATGGTTTTAGCTTCTTTGGCAAAGACCAAGTGACCATAGATTTGTGTGTTCATTTCTGAAACTTTAATTCTATTCCACTGATCTACCTTACTTCAAGCACTATATTGCATAGGTAGAGAAAAAGAGAGAGAGAGAGAGAGATTGAGAGAGAGAGAGAGAGAGAGAGAGAGAGAGAGAGAGAGTAGCCTCACCTACAACCTGATTTTACATACTCTCCATTTAATTTGATGTTGGCTACAGGTTTGCTGTATACTGCTTTTACTATGTTTAGGTATGGACCTTGAATTCCTGATCTTTCCAAGACTCATAAAGGGTATTGAATTTTGTCAAATTCTTTCTCATCTTCTAATAAGAGGATCACTTCACACCAGTCAGAATGGAAAAGATCAAAAACTCAGGTGGGTGAGGTAACCCAGTCATAAATATCACAAATGGTATGTACTCACTGATAAGTGGATATTAGCCCAAAAGATTGGAATATCCAAGATACAATTCACACACCATATGATGCTCAAGAAGAAGGAAGACCAAAATGTGGATGCTTCAATATTTTTTTAGAAGGAGGAACAAAATAATCAAGGAAAGTAGAAGGTGGGAGGGAATTTGGAGGGTAATAGAAGGAATAATGAAATAAAGGGGAGCTAGATTAGGTATGAGAAGAAAGATGGATGATATAGAGAGGGTCAGGAATTTGACTGGAAATGTGTGACAATGGGGGATAGACAACTGAGGGTACCCACTTGCAAGCCCCAGATGCCAGGAAAGCAAGAGGCTCCCAGGATACAACAGGCATGAGATAAGCTGGAATGTCCAACAAAGGGGAGGGAGATCATATCCAGAGGTTATGCAAGGCCCATTAATCATCTCCAAATTCTTTACCCAGAAGGGCTCCTGTCCAAAGGAAATAAGGGAACAAAGTTTGGAGCAGAGGCTGCACGTAAGGCCATTCAGAGACTGCCACACTTGGGGATCCATCCCATATACAGACAGCAAACCCAGATACTATTATGGATGTCAAGAAGTTTATGCTGACAGGAGCCTGATGTAGCTGTCTCCTGAAAGGCTCTGCCAGAACCTGATAAATGCAGAGGTGGATGCTTGCAGTTAACCATTGGAATAGGCAGGGATTTGCCAATGAAGGTGTTAGAGAAAGGACTTAAAGAGCTGAAGGCGTTTATAGTCCTAATGAGGGGGCAACAGTGTCAACTGGCCAGAACCCCCACAGCTCCAGAACTGGACCTCCAACCAAAGTGTACACATGGAGGGAGTATGGCATTGTCTAGCATCAATAGGAGGAGAATCTCTTGGACCAGTGAAGGCTTGATTCCCCACTGTAGGGTAATGCCAAAGCAGTGAGGTTGAAGTTGGTAGGTATGAGGGGAAGCATCCTCATAGAAACAGGTGGAGGAGATATGGGAGGAATCCGAAGGGGAAACCAAGAAAGAGAACAACATTTGAAATGTAAACATAAAATATCCAATAGAAACAAATGAAAAAAAAAGGTGTTGATCTAAGACTCTTAAAAAATGTAGAAGCCTACAGAACTCCAATATATTGGATCAGAAAAGAAAATCACCCCACCACATAATAATAATCAAAACAATAAATTTACAAAACAAAATGATAAAATGTACAGAATAAAGAAGGAATATTAATCCTGATAAGAATAAAAGGCCATGTAGCATATAAAGGCAGACCTACCATATACCTGACTTCTCAAAAGAGAATCTATAAACTAGATCATCCTGGATAGATGTTTTGCTGACCATAATCCTCAGTGAACATATATAGAGAAAAGACATTCCATGACAACACCAACTACAAACAATATCTTTCTATTGATGTAGCCCTACAGAAGATGCTAGAATGAAAATGCCAACAGAAGGACAGGAACTACACCCAAGAACCACAAGAAAGTAATCATTTCAAGAATATCCAAGGAAGAGAAACATACACAAACACACACACATACACACACACACACACACACACACACACACCATCACCTCCAATAACATAATAAAAGACAATAACATCCACTGGACATCAATATCTGTTAACATCATTGGTCTCAATTCCCCCATAAAAAGACATAGGATAACAGACTATATACATTAACAGGATCCACCATTTTCCTGCATATGAGAAACAAACCTCAGAAACAAAGATAGAAACTATCTCAAATAAGGGACTGTAAAATAAGATTTTCCGAGAAAACAGTCCCACAAAACAAGTTGGAGTAGCCTTTCTAATATCCAATAAAATAGATTTTTCAATCAAATGTAATCAATGGATTTTCAATCAAATGCAATCAATTAAAAGAGAAGGAAAGACACTTTATTCTCATCAAAGGAAAAATCCACCAAGATAAAGTCTCTGTTTTGAAGAATTATGCGCCAAATGCAAGCATACCCACACTCATAAAAAAATTGAGTAAAGCTCAAAACACACATTGAAACTCACACAATAATAGTGGGAATCTTAAACATCCCACTCCTATCAATGGACAGATCATTGAAACAGAAACTAAACAATGATGTAATGAAACTAACGAAAGTTATGAACCAAAGTGTTTTAATAAGTATCCACAGGTCACATTACCTCAAAACAAAATATACCTTCTTCTTAGGACCTCACAAAACCTTCCCCAAAATGGACCTAACAATCAGATAAAAAAAAAAAAGTCACAATAGATATAAGAAGATTAAAACATTACCTAGCATTCTGTCATAGATTAAGATTGGACTTCAATACCAACAAAAACAACAGAAAGCACACATATTCATGGAAACTGTACAATTCTCTAATAAATGAGAACTTATGTCATGAAAGATATAAAGAAAGAAATTAAAGACTTTCTAGAATTGAAAGAAAATTAAGGCATATCATCTCTAACGAACAGGACATAGTGAAAGCAGTATTAAAAGGAAAATTCAGAGCACTTCATATAAAAATTGGAGAGATACTATACTAGGAACTTAACAACACACCTGAAAACTATAGAACAAAAGATGCAAGCACGCCCATGAGGAGTCTACCAAAGTTATTGTGATATTCAGGGCTGAAATCAACCTATTCGAAGCAAAGATAACAATCCAAATATTCAATGAAACAAAAAACTTGTTCTTCAAGATAATCAGCAAGATAAGATCTTACTCAAGCTAACTAAAAGGCACAAAGACAGTATCCAAATGAACAAATTCAGAAATGAAAAATGAGATATAAATACAGAATCTGGAAGTAAAAAAAAAAAAAAAAAAAAAAAAAAAGATCACCAGGATAATCTATGCTCCTGTGACTGAGCAGACAGGTACAGTCAGGTACACAGAGAACACCAGAGTATAAGACTGATTGAGATATGGCCTGCCAGGGTACAACCTGCTCCTAGGACCTGGGCAACACTGTCACATCCATCTGTACACCAAGTCTGCTATGGGACATCTACTCTGCAGCGAGTCCTGTGGTTAAAGGTGAGGCTACCATCTTCACTGCTGTGACTTCCCGTTACAGCCAGGAAGGCAGAAAACACCTATATGTAAGATCACTTGGGACTTGGTCTGCAAAAGCCCCACCTGCACCCAGCAGCTGGGTAGCCCCATAGCACTCTGTGCCAGGGTAAAGCCGGAAAACCAGGGGTGCTGAGATAGGCTTGCAGGCATACAGAAAGGAAAAGTACCAGTCAATGACAGCAGGACCTACTAACACCAGAGATAACCAGATGGCAAAAGGCAAAGATAGGAACATTACTAAGAGAAGTCAAGGCAATATGGCACCATCCGAATTCAACTCTCCCACTGTGACTGCCCTCAATTACATCAAATGGATTACCTGAAAGGGAAGCTGAGGATTTATGGAAAGGCTGCAAAAAGAGATCGAAACCAAGATAACATTGCTCTTCAAGGTCTCAAAGTTTAATGGTGAATTCCAAACACATAGGCAGGGGGAATCCCTTCCCCCCAAATGCTGGAACCTTCTAAACAGAACCTGGCTAGTTGTTCAACAGGTGGCTAGTATTTCTCAGTAACCTGCAGGTTCTTGAACAATGGGCTTCACCATGGACTGAGCACTCCACCCTAGGTGGAGGGGATTATGGCTAACACAGAGGTTCCTGCTCAAAGGCAGAGAGATGTAAAGTTTCTGACAGGTGGCATGGCACCTCAATAGGGCTCTCTACATCCAAAAAAAGCAAGTCCTGGATACCCAAACACACCAGAAAAGCATGATTTAGATTTTAAAATCACAGCTCATGGTGCTGATAGAAGGTTTCAAGAAGGACATAAATAAATCCCTTGAAGAAATACAGAATACAAGTAATCAGGGAGAAGCCCTTAAAGAAAACACAACAAATTGGGAGAAGGAATTGAACAAAACCATCCAGGATCTAAAAATGGAGATAGAAATAATAAAGAAATCACAAAGGGTAACAACTCTGGACATAGAAAATCTAGGAAAGAAGTTAGGAGTGATGAATCCAAGCATCAACAACAGAATACAAGAGATAGAAGAAAGAATCTTAGATGTAGAAGGTACCATAGAAAGCAACGACACTACAATCAAAGTAAATACAAAATGTAAAAAGATCTTGACCCAAAACATCCAGAAAATCTAGGATAAATATGAGAAGACCAGCCGGGCAGTGGTGGCGCACACCTGTAATCCCAGCACTTGGGAGGCAGAGGCAGGCAAATTTCTGAGTTCGAGGCCAGCCTGGTCTACAGAGTGAGTTCCAGGACAACCAGGGCTACACAGAGAAACCCTGTCTTGAAAAAAACCAAAAAAAAAAAAATGAGAATACCAAACCTAAGGATTATAGGTATGGAAGAGAGTGAAGATTTCCAACTTAAAGTGCCAGTAATTCCTCCTGCCACATAATAATTAAATTGCTGAGTGTACTGAACAAAGAAAGAATATTAAAAGCCATAAGTGAAAAAGGTCAAATAACATATCAAGTTAGAGCTATAAGAATTACACCAGAATTCTCACCAGAGACTACTAAAACCAGAAGCACCTCAGCAGATGTCATATACACCCTAAGGGAACACAAATGCCAACTCAGACAGCTATATCCAGCAAATCTCTCAATTGCCGTAGATGGAAAAACCAAGGTATTCCATAACAAAAACAAATTTACACCGTATCTTTCCACAAATCCAACCCTTCAAAGGACAATGAAAGGAAAACACCAACAAAAGGATCCAAACTACTCACTAGAAAAAGCCAGAAATTAATCTTCATTCAACAACCCATAAGAAAATAACCACACAAACATAAAAATAACATCAAAAATAACAGGAAGCAACAATTACCTTTCCTTAATATCTCTTAACATCAATGGACTCAATTCCCCAATAAAAAGACATAGACTAACAGACTGGATACATAAACTGGACCCAAAATCTCAGTGTCAAAAACAAACACTACCTCAGTGTAAAAGGCTGGGAAACAGTTTTACAAGCAAATAGTCTTAGGAAACAAACTGGAGTAGCAATTCTAATATCCAGTAAAATAGACTTTTAAGCAAAAGTCATCAAAAGAGACACAGAAGGACAATTAATATGCATCAAAGGAAAAATCTACCAAGAACAACTCTCAATTCTGAAAATCTATGCTCCAAATACAAGGGAACCCTCATTTGAAAGAGGAACTTTATTAAGGCTAAAAGCACAAATTGCACCTCACACAATAATTGTGGGTGACTTCAACACCCCACTCTCTTCAATGGACAGATCAGGGAAACACAAACTAAACAGAGACACAGTGAAACAAGGAGAAGTTTTGGACCTAATGGATTTACTAGATATCTATAGACTATTTCATTTTTTCTTTGATTTATGCGTTTATTAATTCAGTGACAGTTTTCTTTCCAATTAATAGTATATTTCAAGCTCAAATGATTATTTTTTCTTTATTGAAAAGGGAAGTAAAGTAAAGGGAAGTAAAAATACTTTATGATAAAATTAAAGATTTACACGGAATATATTTCAGATAAACACTATAAAATTGACAATTTTCATAGAAAATTAGAGTAAAGTGGTAGCCATGTAAAACATTGCTAAATAAATTGAAATATGGGATAGAAACATTTCGTGATAAAATCAAAGTTTTACGTGGAAAGTATTTCTGATAAAAAATGTAGAAAAATGTAGAAAAACATGCTAAAAATGAAGATCATGGAAAATTTTATAATAATGGTGGCATAAAAGTATTCCTAAGTTGATTAAAAGTAGAATTATAAACATTTTCTTATAAACTTGAAGATTTACATGGAAACTATTTCTGATAAAGTTGCACAGATATATAGAAAAATATGTTAAAATTAAAGATTATCATGGAAATTATATAGATAAAATAATAGGCATAAAGATAATTCTAAGTTGATTGAAGGTGGAATTATAAACACTTTCAGATAACATTGAAGGTTTACATGGAAAATATTTCTGGTAAAATTCAATAAATAAATAAACATGTTAAAATTGACTATTTCGTGTAAAAATTTGCATAAAAATGGCTGATGTAAAAACTCTAAATTAATTGAACGTGGAATTAGAAACATTTGCGATGAAATAAAAAAATGTACATTGAAAACATTTCTGATAAAATGGAGGAAGTGTATAGAAAGACATATTAAAATTGAAGAGTATCATGAAAAACAATGCAGATAAAATGGTAGACATAATAGAAATTACTAAATTAATTAAAAGTGGAATTACAAACATTTTCTGATAAAATTTAAGATTTACATGAGAAATATTTCTTTAGTCTATGTCTTTTTATTGGGGAGTTGAGTCCATTGTTGTTAAGAAATATTAAGGAATAGTGATTGTTTCTTCCCGTTATTTTTTATGTTACTTTTATGTTTCTGTGGGTATCTTCTTTTGGGTTTGTTGGAAAATTACTTTCTTGCTTTTTCTAGGGTGTAGTTTCCCTCCTTGTGTTGGCATTTTCCATCAATTATCCTTTGTAGGGCTGGATTTGTGGACAAATATTGTGTAAATTTGGTTTTTATCATGGAATACCTTGGTTTCTCCATCTATGATGATTGAGAGTTTTGCTGGGCTATAGTAGCCTGGGCTGGCATTTGTGTTCTCTTAGGGTCTGTATGAGGTCTGCCCTGGATCTTCCAGCTTTCATCATCTCTGGTGAGAAGTCTGGTGTGATTCTGATAGGTCCGCCTTTATAAGTTAATGGCCCTTTCCCCCTTACTGCTTTTAATATTCTTTCTTTGTTAAATGAGGAATTTTGTGTTTTGATTATTATGTGCTGGGTGGATTTTCTGTTCTGGTCCAGTCTATTTGGAGTTCTGAAGGCTTCTTGAAAGTTCATGGGCATCTCTTTATTTAGGTTAGGGAAGTTTTCTTCTACAATTTTGTTGAAGATATTTACTGGGTCTTTAAGATGTAAATCCTTGCTCTCCTCTATACCTATAATCCTTAGGTTTGGTCTTCTCATTGTGTTCTGGAGTTCCTTGATGTTTTGTGTTACAAGCTTTATGCATTTTGCATTTTCTTTGACTGTTGAATCAATGTTTTCTAGGATATCTTCAGCACCTGAGGTTCTTTCTTCTATGTCTTGTATTCTGTTGTTGATGCTTGCATCTATGACTCCTGAATTCTTTCCAAGGTTTTCTATCTCCAGAGATGCCTCACTTTGTGATTTCTTTATTGTTTCTACTTCCACTTTTAGATCCTTGATAGTTTTGTTTAGTTCCTTCACTTGATTGTGCTTTCCTATAATTCTTTAAGGGATTTTTGTGTTTCCTCTTTAAGGGTTTTTACCTGTTTACCCATGATCTCCTGTATTTCTTCAAGGGAGTTATTTAAGTCTTTCTTGAAGCCCTCTATCAGCATCATGAGATACAATTTTAAATCCAATTCTTGCTTTTCCAGTGTGTTGGGGTATCTGGGACTTGCTGTGGTGGGAGAACTGGGTTCTGATGTTGCCATGTGTCCTTGATTTCTGTTGGTAGGGTTCTTATGCTTGCTTTTTGCCCTCTGGAGCTAGTTGGTATTTTTGTCTCTGGCTGGAATTTGTTCCTTCTGTGTACCTGTAAGCTAGCTTACTTACTTACTTACTTACTTACTTACTTACTCCTCTGAGCTCAAAAGTGAAAGCACTCCTGGGAGATCTCTCTCTCTCCTGGCTGGCTAAGCACAGAGTATTGTGGAGTCTCCCTGCTCCCTGGTGCAAATGGCTGTGGGCAGGAAGACTTCTGTCCCAACTGCTCCACTGATCTTAGGCCCTATGTGCTCCTAGCTGACTCCCCTCCAGAGAGAAGGTGGTGATCTCACCTCTGCACTCAAAAGTGAAAGCCTGATGGGAGATCACTCCCTCCTGGTGGCTATGCACAGAAGGCTGTGGTGCAAATGGCAGCAGAAAGACTTCAGTCCCAGCTAGGCCCTGTGTGCTCTTAGCTGGTCCCCTCCCAAGAACAGAATATTTCATCTTAAATCAAAAGAATATACCTTCTCAGCACCTCATGGTACCTTCTCCAAAATAACCATATAATTGGTCACAAAACAGATCTCAACAGATATAAAAAGATCAAAATAATCCCATGCTTCCCATAGGATCAGTATGGAATAAGGGCAGTCTTCAATAACAAAAATAACAAAACAAAAAACAAACAAAAAAACCAGAAAAACCTACATATACATGGAAGCTGAGCTGTGCTCTATTCAATGATACCTTGGTCAAGGAAGAAATAAGGAAAGAAATTAAAGACTTTTTAGAATTTAATGAAAATTAAGGCACAACATACCCGGATTTATGGAGCACAACAAAAGAAGTGCTAAGAGGAAAACTCATAGCTCTGAGTACCTCCAAAAAGAAGCTGGAGAGAGAGAGCATAAAATAGCAGCTTAATGGCACACCTGAAAGCTTTAGAACAAAAAGAAGCTAATACTCCCAAGATGAGTAGAAGGCAGGAAATCATCAAATTCAGGGCTAAAATCAACCACTTGAAACAAACAAACAAAAAAAAAACTATAAAAAGAATCAACAAAACCAGAAGCTGGTTCTTTGAGAAAATCAACAAGATAGATAAACCTTTAGCCAGACTAATCAGAGGGCACAGAGACAGTATCCACATTAACAAAATCAGACATGAAAATGGAGATATAACAACATAAACTGAAGAAATTCGAAAAATCATCAGATCCTACTACAAAATCCTATACTCAACACAACTGGAAAATCTAGATGCAAAGGGCAATTTTCTAGACAGATACCAAATACCAAAGTTAAATCAGCATCAGATAGACCATCTAAATGGTCCCATAACCCCTAAAGAAATAGAAGTTTACATGGACAGTCTCCCAAACAAAAAAAAACAAAAACAAAAAACAAAAAAGAAAAAAACAAAAGCAAACAAGCAAACAAACACCACAGGACCACATGGTTTTAGTGCCGAATTCTACCATACCTTCAAAGAAAACCTAAAACCAATACTCTTCAAACTATTCCACAAAATAGAAACAGAAAGACCTCTATCCAGCTCATTCTATGAAGCCACAATTTTGCTGTTACCAAAACCACACAAAGGTCCAATAAAGAGAACTTCAGACAAATTTCCCTTATAAATACTCAAAATTATAGCTGACTGAATCCAAGAACACATCAAAATGATCATTCACTATGATCAAGTAGCCTTCATTCCAGGACTGCTGGGATGGTTCAATATATGGAAATCCATCAATGTAATCCACTACATAAACAAACTCAAAGAAAAAAATACATGATCATTTCATTAGATGATGAAAAAGCATTTGAGAAAATTCAGCATCCTTTCATGTTAAAAGTCTTGGAAAGAACAGTTATTCAAGGCCCATATCTAAACTTAGGAAATTCAATATACAGCAAAACAGTAGCCAGCTTCAAACTAAATGAAGAGAAAATGAAGCAATCCCACTAAAATCAGGAATCAGACAAGGCTGCCCTATCTCTCCATATTTATTCAATACAGTACTTAGAGCAATTATACAACAAAAGGAGATCAAAGACACACAAACTGGAAATGAAGAAGTCTAAATATCACTATTTTCCAATGATATGATAGCATAATTAATTGACCCAGAAAACTCAGAGAACTCCTACATCTGATAAAGAACTACAGCTAAGTGGCTGGATATAAAATTAACTCAAACAAATCACTAGCCTCCCTATACTGAAAGGATAATCAGGCTGAGAAAGAAATTAAGGAAGTTACACCATTCAGAATAGCCAAAAACTATATAAAGTATCTTGGTGTGTCTCTAACCAAACAAATGAAAGATCTGTATGACAAGAACTTTAAGTCTCTGAAGAAGGAAATCGAAGAAGACCTCAGAAGTTGGAAAAATCTTTCATGCTCATGGATTGGCAGCATTAATATAGTAAAAATGACTATCTTGCCAAAAGCAAAATAAAAATTCAGTGCAATCCCCATAAAATCTCAACTCAATTCATCTGAAATAACAAAAAAACCCAGGAGAGCTGTTTTACTCAACAGTAAAAGAACTTCTGGGGGAGCATTATCTTGGACCTCAAGCAGTCCTACAGAGCAATAGTTTTAAAAACTGCATGGTATTAGTACAGTGTTAGGTAGGTGGATCAATGGAATAGAATTGAAGACCTAGAAAAGAACCCACACACCTGTGCTCATTTATTCTTTGACAAAGGAGCTAAAACCATCCACCGGAAAAAAGATAGCCATTTCAACAAATCATGCTGGCTCAAGTGCGGGCTAGCATTCAGAAGAATGCAAATCGATCCATTCTTATCTCCTTGAACTAAGCTCAAGTCCAAGTGGTTCACTGAAACTAATAGAAAAGAGACTGGGGAAGAGTCTTGAGCACATGGGCATGGGGGAAAATTTCCTGAGAGAACACCAATGGTTTATGCTCTAAGATCAAGAATTGACAAATGGGATGATATAAAATTACAATGTTTCTGTAAGGCAAAGGACACTGTCAATAGGACAAAATGACAACCAACAAATTGGGAAAAGATCTTTAAAAATCCTACATCTGACAGAGGACTAATATCCAATATATACAAAGAACTCAGGAAGTTAAAGAGAGATAATCCTATTAAAACATGGGGTACAGATCTAAACAAAGAATTTTTACCTGAGGATTATCAAATGGCTGAGAAGCACCTAAAGCAATGTTCAACATCCTTAGTCATCAGGAAAATGCAAATCAAAACAACCCTGAGATTTTACTTCCCACCAATCAGAATGGCAAAGATCAAAAACTCAGATGACAGCAAGTACTGGCAAGAATGTTGAGAAAGATGAACACTCCTCCATTGCTTGTCGGGTTACATGTTGGTAAAACCACTCTGGAAATCAGTCTGTTCGTTCCTCACTGGACATGATACTACTGGAGGACCCGGATATACCAAGTCTGTGCATATACCCAGAGGATTCCCCAGCATGTAATAAGGTCACATGCTCCACTATGTTCATAGCAGCCCTATTTATAATAGCCAGAAGCTGGATAGAACCCATATGTCCCTCAATGGAGGAATGGATACAGAAAATGTGGTATATTTACACAATAAACTTCTACTCCGCTATTAAAAACAATGAATTCATGAAATTCTTAGGCAAATTTGTGGAACTGGAAAATGTCATCCTAAGTGAGGTAACCTAATCATAAAAGAACACACATTGTATCCACTCACTGATAAGAGGATATCAGCCCAGAAGCTTGGAATACCCAAGACACAATTCACATATCAAATTATGCTCAAGAAGAAGGAAGGAGAGGTCCCTGGTCCTGGAAATGCTTGATTCAACAGTGTAGAGGAATACCAGGACAGGGAACCAGGAGGGGGTTGAATCTGGAACAGGGGAGGGAAGAGGGCTGATGGGACTTTCGGGAGGTGGGTGAATCAGGAAAAGGGATATCATTTGAAATGTAAATAAAGAATATATCTGAAAAAAATAGAATGTTAAAGAGAAAAAAATTAAAATGTCATTGTTTTTTTTACTAAAACAATCAATATTCTACAACAGGGGAAAATCTAAATGGAATGGTTTGTTTTCTAGACATAAATAATGTACTAAAAATTAAATCAAGATCAGTTAAACTATCTACCCAGTTTTGTAACCACTAAGAAAATAAAAAAAATGGTTAAAACCCTCCAAATCAGTAAAAGCCTAGAGCCAGATGATTTTTTTCTGCATAATTTTACAAGATATCCAAAAATGCAAATATTATCAATACTCCAGAAAATATTCCATAATTACAACCAGAAGGACCACTACCTAATTCATTTTATGAGGCCACAGATATTCTGATATCTAAACCACACTAAGAGCCAACAAAGAAAGAGAAGTTCAGACCAATTTTGCTTATGAAAATCAATGCAAAAATACTCAATATAATTCTCACAAATCCAATCCAAGAACACATGAAAAACATAATTTAGTATGATCAAGTATGTTTCATTGCAGGTTTGCAGAGATTGTTCAGTATATGAAAATCCATCAATGCAAACCACTATATAAACAAACTCAAAAATAAAAATCATATGATCATCTCATTAGATGCTAAAAAACCCTTTGACAAAATCCAACATCCCTTCATGTTAAAAGACTTGGAGAGATCAGGAAAGCAAGAAACATACTTAAACATAATAAAAGCAATATACAGCAAACCAATAGCAAACACCAAATTAAATAGAGAGAAAATTGAAGCAATCCCATTAAAATCAAGGGCAAATCAATGCTTTCCAACCTCTCCCTATCCAGAAAGTACTCAAAGTTCTAGTTAGAACAATAGACAAGCTGATATCAAGGGGATACAAGTTGGAAAGAAAGAATTTAATGTAGCACTATTTTCAGATGGTATGAGTATATACATAACAAATCTGCAAATTTCTACCAGAGTATTCTTGCAGCTGCTAAACCACTTCAGCAAAATTAATGGCTATAAATGAACTCAATTAAATCAGTAGGTTTTCTCTAGTACATTTTATGTTCATATCAATTATATTTTAGAATATTAAATTAATTTTTATTTTCAATCCTGACACATACAAATTGGCTGTGATTAAGACTTCAGCTCAAGCTTTGTCTAAGATGTTCATGATTCACTTGGGAAAATTCTAAACCAGAAATGTAATTAACTAAATGTTTTGAGAACACCAAAGCCTTAGGGAAGTAGCTTCAGAAATATAAACCCCAAATTTTAACTGCATGTAAAAACACCAGTTACATACTATTCAGGTACAATTGAGCTGTTCACTTCAGGTATGTTCTTGAGTTTCAACATTTAAAAATACAAGGTTTAAAATATTGATCTTAGGAAAATAATGAGAGCTTTTTAAATGAATCATTTTTCTCTATGTTGATGCTTTGAAGTATTAAATGATAATTTGTTCTCAAATTAGAAGACTTTGAATATAAATATTTGTATTTCCTAAATAACATTTTACTAATTTATTTTAATATAAGTTTATAAGTTACTCTTGAATGTTTGACCATAATCAACTTATACACATTCATTGAAGTCTTTGTTGATATCATCTGTTGATGATGCCTTTTTAACCAGGTAATAGAAATGCAACTGTAAAAATAACATGTAATAATTAGATTTTATTTCAACACCATATAAGCCATAGATAACACTTATTGAATGAAAATAATGAAACAGTTTTCAACATATATCCATCCTTATTTTACATCCTCCATATTTAAGAGTTATATGAATGCAAATAACTCATATATTAAAAGACATATATACATTTCTTAAAATTTGAGGTTTCCTTATTTTCTTTTCAAATTCATAAAAAAATTTCAATTTAAGAAGAAACAAAGGAAATGTTTGTGTTATACAATAGATTTACAAATTTTGTTTTAAATTGTCTCTCTGGGTGCCCAGATTTTACTGGATTGTCTCTAGATTTTCTTTTGGAGCAAATACAGACCAATACAGATAAATAGTAGTGTGATATGAAATTCTGTTTTGTTTCCTTTGCTATAAAATATTATAGGTAACATAACATCAGAATAAAATGTTTTTAATTTTCAACAACCATTGATAAAGACTTCCATTGATTTTGAACTGACAAATGTTCTTTCAAACAATTATGAGTTTGGAGATTCTGAATACTTACAACTAATATTGTATTCAGGTGAATATTTTTAAATATGAAAAGATCTAATCTTTTATGGCATTGCTCAATACCTCTGTGATTTGTATTTAATATGTTTACATTGAAGTTTAAGAAAGAATTCAGTAAATAAGAAATATGTTTGAAAAATTAAGGGGGGCATCAAGCATATTGAAAATATAAGTAGTTACATTTTTTACAATGGTACCTGGATGTCACTCATCAAAACAGCTGAACCCTCCCACAATTAAATATGTTCTATTATGATCAGTATCATAAAGATCTACTTACAGAGTAGTGTGACTAAGTAGAATTTTGAGGGAAAAACCACACAATAAATTATTCTCTTTTCTTAGAGATAAATAAGAATGCATCCATCTAATTTTGAAAATATCTTTTAAAATTTACATAAGAAGAAAGAAGAATGGATATGGGAAACTGCTCCTCTGTGGATGAGTTCATTTTCTTAGGAATTACTAATAACCCTGACAATAATGTGGCCCTGTTCACCACATTTCTACTTGTTTATCTCATTAGTCTTCTTGCCAATGTTGGAATGATCATCTTAATTAGAATGGACACTCAACTCCACACACCCATGTACTTTTTCCTCAGCAATCTCTCTTTCTGTGACTTTTGCTATTCAACAGCAATTGGACCAAAGATGCTTGTGGATCTTGTAACTACAGAGAAATCAATTCCATTTTTTGGTTGTGCTCTGCAGTTTTTGATATTCTGTGTCTTTGCAGATTCTGAGTGTCTATTGCTAGCTGTAATGGCCTTTGATAGATACCAGGCCATCAGCAACCCATTGCTCTACACAGTGAACATGTCTAGCATGGTGTGTTCCATGCTTATGACTGGGGTTTACCTGGTGGCAACAACAGATGGTTTGATACATACAACCTTGGCATTCCGTTTATGTTTCTGTGGTTCTAATGAAATTAACCACTTCTTTTGTGATTTACCGCCACTTTACCTGCTCTCCTGCTCTGACATACAAGTCAATGAACTGGCCTTATTTACTGTTTTTGGTTTCATTGAACTGAGCACCATCTCAGGAGTTCTGGTCTCTTATTGCTATATAATTTTATCAGTCCTAAAGATTCGTTCTGCTGAGGGGAGGTTCAAAGCTTTTTCTACTTGCACCTCTCATTTAACTGCAGTTGCAATTTTCCAGGGAACTATGCTTTTCATGTATTTTCGTCCAAGTTCTTCTTATTCTCTGGATCAAGATAAAATGACTTCACTCTTCTACACTCTTGTGATCCCAATGCTGAACCCTCTGATATATAGCTTGAGAAACAAGGATGTGAAAGAGGCTCTTCAAAAGCTGAAATTGAAAATGTAGTTCTAATGAATTATATGACTTGTCAATGGAGGCATGCAAGAGCTGCCTTTTCTTTTCTTTTTTTTTTTTTTTTTTTTTTTTGTCTTGCTAACGCCATCTAGGAAGTCCCGGGCCATAACAATGTCTTCTGGCTTATCCAGGTGTAGCTCAGATTTCAGCTCATAAAATATTAATGAGACTTATGTGGAACCTAGGAAAGATTTCAGAATTTGGCTTGCCTACTTCATACAAAATATAGGAAACTTCAGGTTTTACAGACAAAAGCTAGATGTCAGATAAAGTTTACTCACAGAGACTCATTTAGACTAAAATTGATATTGTCTGTGTTTGAGTTTCGAAATTTGTTACACAAGAAACCTTTTATCTCGTTGATTTTGCATTTTTTGTGCGGTATGGTTATGCTAATTGTTCCTGCTTGGCTAGCTACATCTTTTAGTATGTAAATGTCAGAACCTTGTGCTCAAAAAAAAAAAAAAAAAAAAAAAAAAAAAAAAACGGTTCCTTACTGGAGAAAAATACACATTTTCAGTATGTAATGAAATCTGCTGTCTGCTTGTCATCATGTACCTGGTTAGGGAATCCTGGATCCCCACAACTGAAATCCCTCCAGGGCAGTGGTCCGCAGCATTATGGGGTATCATCTGTTTGTTTTAGTAGTTGTAATTATACTATATAACGTATATTTACTAATTTTACTTTGTCTATTATTAGATTCATGTTTCAAGACATGTTCAAATATTTTTCCTTATAGATCTGTATTATTGTGGATGCAATAGATTTCAATTGAACTTGAAAGTTTTATAGTATACTTCAAAATAATTCTGATATAATAAAATTACTGGTCATCATCTAGGGTAGTGATTCTCAATCTCCAAATGCTGTGACATTTTCATAAAAAATTCTAGTCTTGTGGTGACCAAAATCATAAAATTATTTTTGTTGCTACTTCATAACTGTAATTTTTCTACTATTATAAATTATAATCTAAATATTTTTGGAGACAGAGGTTTGCCAAAAAGATTCTGACCCACTGGTTGAAAACTACCAGTCCAAATGAAGGTGCATAAATTCAGTGTGTAGGAGAAAGGTTCTATTTATTGCAGACGTAAGTTTATGAATGTTGGATATGAGAAGAGATAATTGGTAGTGACTGAGGCATGTTTATGGCATTTGGAAACCATACAACCTTTACCTGTGTGATATAAAAAAACTCTATCATCAATTACACTTTCATTGAAAACCCATTGTGTTTCATATAACATCGACATGACAAAATTTATAGAATCAGAAAATTTTTACATATAAATAGATGCAACTTATGATTATCTAGTCACTATTAACATGTGTAAAAGAGATTAATATTCCTTATATAAAAGCTCTTAAGTGTTTGTGGAATAGTCCTGTATAACTCTTCTCAGAGTTTCTATTATTAACTATGCAATATTTCTCTCCCTGTGATGGAACTTTCCTTCACCAACTGTGAATCCTTTCCCTCATTAATTTTATATCACTTCTTTGTGGACGGTTTCCCTTTCCTTTTTTGTACATGTATCACTGTTTATAGATTCTTCTTTGCTTACTTTGTCCCTTAAGGTCTTAAGTAATCTTACTTTTTTCTTAGATAAATGCAACTGAAATGTCATATTAAATATATTATGTAAGACCCAAAAGAAAAACGGGGGCACCACCCAACCCCACGCCTCAGAAGCTGGCACCCCAATCATACACGAGAAACAGACCTGATGCAATTTGCAAGAGGAATTATAATTTCCAGAGCTCTGGGGGTCACAGTCTCACCATGCAGGGTAAAAGAAGTGATCCACTGGGCCGAATGGGATTGGCTTTTTATAGGCTTATAACAGAACCCGCCTACCACAAGCTTCTAAGCCAATCAGTTCAAACCATCTGAACCCTCGCTCTCTGAGAACCCATCAGCCTCCCACAGAGGCGGAAAGAACTAGTTAAGTCATTTCCTCTTACGTGGCCGCCACGCACAGGGTCGCGCCCACCCTCCCCCACTGGCATTAGGTTTTGGGGACTTATGTGCTCCCAGGCAGGAGTTCTGCAGCCCCGCAGTGATTCTGCCAGCCCCCAGCCACGCTTGTCCTTGCCACAGCTGCTCCACGGAGGAAGATGGAAAAAAGAATGCCAGAGACACTCCCAGAGGCTCAAGGCCAGACCCTGGAGGCAGGCGCAATGTCTGCATACTTCCAGGCCAACAAAGAGTGGACCAAACCCCTGCTCCTTTGGGGTCACCCAAGACTCAGGCATGGGGGATTCCTAGCTTGCAACCTTATCCTTTCAATTATAGGTATAAGCATTTTAACTTCAAACTCTAACATCATATTTTGGACAAAGAATGTGAAAAAAGATTAGATACTAGATAATATATTTATTATATATTGGTAAAATTATTTGTCAACATGTTATAAAATAATGCATACAGATAGAGATGAACAGATGAATTTCTTAGGAAAATATTCAAAATTACAGAATTATATGCACACTAAAAAGGTTTTATTTGGGTGTAACAAAATATAATTTATTTGTACATTACTTTTCATCTTAATTTATTATTTTTTTCTGATAGCTTAAATAATTTCTTGGGAAAGGGGACATCATATCTGAAAGGTTAAAGGCATAAGAAATTGTTAATTTTACACTATTTGGATAAGGTAAATGCAATGGATTGTTTCAGGCTTTCTAGATTATAGTTTGAAACACTCTCTAACATTTCACTATAAAACTAAAATCTCACATGAACAGTAGCATTTGGGATGTTAACTAACTAACTAATTAATTAACTAAAAAATAAATTCTGAGAAGTGCTTCTTATTTTCAGTGTAGAACATGCCATGTGATATCAAGAAGACACCAAAAGGAAAATTAACCAAGAAGGAAAAAAAAACTATATAAATTTGTACCTCTGCAGTGTTTTAGCAACTAACCATTAGTCATTCCACAGTAGAATATACAGATATGATGACAGCTTATATCCTTATGTTAAATAATAGCCCTCAAAATGATGAGATTAGAAGCTAAAATACCTGTAAAATGATTACTTCATAAGTGTAGAGCCCTTAGAAATTGAGGTTTTCCCCCCGAAAACATAATTGTGCTTCTTCCTGGTCCTTCTACAGTTTAAAGAGTAAAAACCCAGTGCAGTTATGTTCCAGGCTGTGCCCCATTTTCTCTTCTTTTAGATTCAGCATGTCTGGTTTTATGTGTAAGTCCTTGATCCACTTAGACTTGAGCTTTGTACAAGGAGATAAGAATAGATCAGTTTTCATTGTTCTATTTGCTGGCCACAAGTTGAACCAGCACTATTTTTTTGAAAACACTCTTTTTTTTTTTTTCCTCCACTAGATGGTTTTGGCTTATTTGTTAAAGATCGAGTTACAATAGGTTTGTGGGTTTATTTCTATATCTTCAATTCTATTCCATTTTTCTACATGTCTGTCTCTGTACCAATTAATAACATGCATTTTTGTCCTTTTTGTTTGTTTGTTTGTTTCTGTTTTTTGTTTCATCATTATTGTTCTGTGGTACAACCTTAGGTCAGGGATGGTGATTCCCCAGAAGTTCTTTGACATTTGAGAATGTTTTTGCTATCCTGTTTCTTTTATTATTTTTTTCTTTTTTTAAATTTCAGATGAATCTGAGAATTGCTCTTTCTATCTCTGAAGAATTGAGTTGGAATTTTGATAGGGATCATATTGAATCTGTAGATTGTTTTTGGTAAGATGGCTTTTAATCCTGCTAATCCATGAGCATGGGAAATATCTCCACTCTGGGGTCTTCTTCAATATCTAGAAAATATCATCTTGACTAAGATAACCCAGACACAAAAGAATGCATATGGGTTATACTCATGATAAGTGGATGTCACCCCAAAAGCTCAGAGTAGGCATAATACAACCTACAAACCACTTGGAACTTAAAAAAAATGAAGACGGAAATATAGATGCATCAATCCTACATAGAAGGGTGGACAAAATAATCACAGAAGGTAGAGGGTGATTGAAGCTTTGGAGGGAGAGAGGAGGAGGAGAGAAAAAGGGGGCAGGATCAGGTATTAGAGGGGACAGGAGAGAAGTATAGAATGTCAGAAAATAGAATAGAAATATGTAGCTATAGGCGATAGGAAACTGGGGAAAGCTACTAGAAAGTTCCATATGTCAGGAAAGTAAGAGGTTTCCAGGACACAATGGGGATGACTTTCTGATGAAATACTCAGGAAAGTAGAAGCAAAACCTGTAAAGACCACCTTGAGTAGATAGAAATGGTCTCCAATTGAGGAATGGGGCCAACCACCCATCTCCAATGTTTAACGAAAAATGATACTGTGCAAAGGGATAAAATTGTTGTAGAGACTAAAGGAAATGCCATAAAGATACCACCTAGGGATCCATATCATCTGCATTCACTAAACACCCACACTATTATTGATGCCAAGAAGTGCTTGCTGACAGAAGCCTGGTATGACTACGCCCTGAGAGGTTCTACTACCACCTGACCAATATTGATGGATATACTCACACTCAACCATCTGACTGAACATGGGTACTTCCAATGGAAGAGCTAGGAGAAGGACTAAAGGATCTGAAGGGCATTTTAGTACCATGGAAATAATAATATCAACTAACCAGATCACCTGCAAGGTCCTAGAGAATAAACTACCATCCAAAGAGTATACAAGAAAGGATCCATGGATCCAGATGCATATGCAGTAGAGGATGGCCTTATCTGACATCAATTGGAGGGGAGGCCCTTGGTTCTGTGGAAGCTGATGCACCACTGAAGGGAAAGAGAGATGGGAGCAGGTGAATGGGTAGAGGAAATCCATCACAGAAGCAAAGAGGAGAGGCATAACAGGATGGGTGGCTTGTAGAAGGCTAACTGGGAATTAGGATATTATTTGAAATTAAATGGATAGTATGATTAAATAAATAAATAAATAAATAAATAAATAGTAACAAACACAGCCCACTGAACCGGATTGGAGGATCCAACCAGATATGGCACTGGGTGACTGCAGACATCTACTTTTTGACAGTGAGAAATATTCTGTTGTTCAGTACATGTTAACTAGTATTTCTTACTTTGGGTGTGCAATTCTAAATGCTAAATCAACAACATAACTGAAGGCATTATTTGAAATACATTTAAATGTACAGAAAATCTTAACATTTGCAAATTTCTATGCAATGTCCTCCTTTTGCAGCCTTTAAAAATCAACTTGAGTTTTATGTGACCTGTATTTTTAAGTGAAATTGCTGTGGAATAAATAAGGTACAAAAAATCAACCTCAAATTCCATAAACTGATCTTGTTTTATGCATTATATTTCTGGATTCAAGCCTTTGAAATTCTATTTTGTGGAACCACTTCAGGGAATTTACCCCTGAAATACAATCTAAAGAAATAGACTTGGGAGTACAAGAAAGTTCATGTCTCCTTAAGATGCTTTCATGTATTACTCTCAAGTATTTTTTTCTTTTATATCTACCTGTGACTAGCTATGAGTACTATCCAAACACAATACTACCAGAGAATATGAAGGCACAACTAATGAGGGAACTGTATTTCTGTATCTTAAATCATTTCATTTTTGCTTATGGAATGAACAAAGAATAAAATTAGATGGCCTATTGTTTAACACAATAAAAGTCCATTTCAAATTTCTTTTATATAAAACAAGGTAAAATATACATTAATTGTGTATATATTGATTCTGTCTTTATGAATTATAATTACTGCCTGGAAGGTCCATTGAGAAATAAAGAAGGTTGGAAAATATGCTGTTTCTGGTTTGTGCCAAGGGATTACACTATACATCTCTTCTTTTTTATTTTTATTTTTTGGACCTGAAATAAGTATAACAATGATGATAATTAAGTTATTTAACAAAAGTAAATTAATAAAATATCAACTTTTGCTAAACTTGTTACAATATTCTCAGAGGGCAATTCACAGCCAGGATTCTAATTAAACATTGCTGAAAACCAGAGAAGAGTGAAGGCAGATTGAAATCCCAATAGTCACTGTGTGAAAATAAAATGTCATCTACATAAATTCACATACAACTGATAAGCACAGAACCATCACAGGTAGGTCTCCTAATTAGTATATTTACATTATACAGGAAAATACAGACACTTTCATTTCAAAAAAGAAGTCATTATTAAATACTGTAGAATTTGATTTTGTGCAGGTATACCAGTTAAATGTGATTATTAACCTAATGTCCAAGATTATTTTCTTTTGAAAATTGTAAGAATTTGTATGACACCAGTTTTTGTAAACTCCGTATACATTTTACCAATTATTCTTTTAGCTAGGACTCAGAGGTATTTTTTTTCTTTTAAAAAACACTTTAAATGTTTTAGTACATGTAAGTTAAATTTTATTTAAGACAATGATAGTTAAAACAAAATATTAATGTATATTAATTTAGAACTCATGGATACTATATTAAATTTAACTCTAGAAAAAGCAAGTGTGCAATCATCATCAAATTCCAATTTCTAAACAACATACATGCAAAAAGGCAATCCCTAACATCCACATGCAAATAAAAATAAAGTAAGAAATTGAACCCTATATTTTCCAGAAATATTTCTTATGACTACTCATCATCATTTTATTGAAAACCTCTAAAACTTTATATATGTGTTTGCTATTCTGTTTTTTACTTTGTATATGTGTATGCATATATAATGTTGTTTTGCCTAAGGTTCACAAGTGCATGTGGATGTTTGCATAGGTTAGAGATTGACATCTCCTGTTACATATTAAATGTTTTTACTGAACACAGAGCTTTCTTTTAGAAAAGAAAAATACTAAATTTCTTTTAGTATTTCTTTTAGAGTACCTGGCCTTTGTGTTTCAGAGGATCCTCCTTAGTGCCACAATTACATGTTTGAAAGCACACATACAGGGGCACTAGGCTAGCTCTAGCCCTTATAATAATGTGTCAAGTGTTTCACTCTCTGTTCTAGATTTACAGATCCTCTTCTAATGTTTTATGATATATCTTTTTACTTTTGGGAGATTCATCTTTCACAATTAGATCAAGTTTATGAAAGGACATAACAATGACACTAAGTGATGGGTATATTTAAAATCATTTGATTTTTTTTAGTAAAACTTTAACACTAAACATTGACAGAATAATTCTTATTCATCAATTTATGTACAATATCAGCAATAGTGCTATAATTATTATTTCTTTATTAAGGCAATAGCATGTTTTTGTGCAAAAATGAATTAATTTTTTATTCTGGATCTTCTAGATTACATTGGCACTCCTTTCATATTTTTTGAATCTGGACCTAGAGTTTTGTTCAATCAGAATTAATAATAATAATAATAATAATAATAATAATAATAATAGGTTAAGAAAAAATGCTGAACTGTATGCTTTATAGGCACAACATGGTTTAAGTGTATTAGACACATTTTACAAGAATTCTGCTTTTAATTATACGAGGCTGGTTTTGAAAATAAATATCTATAATAAATATTATTGTAGTGTAAAACAATATTCAAACGTAAAATATATCTAATCAGTCATTATCTTGATCATTTAGAAGCAGTTTATAAAACAAAGAAGAATGGAGGTTGGGAACTGTTCAGCCACTGAGTTTCTTTTCTTGGGAATTACCAGTAATCCTGTAATCAAGGTGATTTTATTTACCACTTTTCTAATTGTTTATCTCATTATTCTTATTGAAAATCTTGGAATGATAATTTTGATCAGGATGGATCATCAACTTCACATACCAATGTACTTTTTCCTCAGCCACCTCTCTTTCTCTGATGTCTGCTATTCCACTGCAGTTGGACCAAAGATGTTATTAGACCTGCTTACAAAGAGCAGCAATTCAATTACTTTTCTTGGTTGTGTTCTTCAGTTCTTCATCTTCTGCATCTTTACAGATGTAGAGTGTATGCTACTGGCTATGATGGCATTTGATCGGTACAAGGCAATCAGCAACCCTTTGCTTTATGCAATAGATATGTCCAGCAAGGTGTGTTACCAACTTCTGGTTGTAGTTTACATAGTTGCTATTGTAGATGCTGTGATACACACAACATTAACATTTCGCTTGTGTTTCTGTGGGTCCAATGAAATCAACCATTTCTTCTGTGATTTACCTCCACTTTACATGCTCTCCTGCTCTGACATACAAGTCAATGAACTGGCGTTATTTACTGTTTTTGGCTTCATTGAACTGAGCACCATCTCAGGAGTGCTTGTGTCTTACTGCTATATCATTTTATCAGTCCTGAAGATCCATTCTGCTGAGGGGAGGTTCAAAGCTTTTTCTACTTGCACCTCTCATTTAACCGCAGTTGCAATTTTCCAGGGAACTATGCTTTTCATGTATTTTCGTCCAAGTTCTTCTTACTCTCTTGATCAAGACAAAATGACCTCACTCTTTTACACCTTGGTGATCCCTGTATTGAACCCTCTAATTTATAGCCTGAGGAACAAGGATGTGAAAGAGGCACTGCAAAAACTGAAAACAAAATCTTGGTTCTAACCAATTACATCACTTGTACATATCCACCTATTTAATTTTTTTTCTGGAAAATTATACTATTGACAGAAAAATAATATTTTTTTACTTTATTTTAAATAATTTCTTTGTGCTAATATTCTACTGAAATTAGGTATAACATATCTTCAAATATATATTTTTATATAAATTGCATTAGCATGTGCTTTTCTTAACTATAATTTTTCCAATTGTTTCTATACCAATTTCATTCAATTATTGTTTCACATTGTGTTTATAATAGAAAGTTTAGAAAAATTTGTTGCCGGGCGGTGGTGGCGCACGCCTTTAATCCCAGCACTTGGGAGGCAGAGACAGGTGGATTTCTGAGTTCGAGGCCAGCCTGGTCTACAGAGTGAGTTCCAGGACAGCCAGGGCTACACAGAGAAACCCTGTCTCGAAAAACCAAAAAAAAAAAAAAAAAAAAAAAAAAAAAAAAAAGAAAAATTTGTTGATATTTCTTTTTGCATATTTCATGCCCTATATTTTATAGTAAACCCAATATTTTATTTCTTGTTGAAATACACATACTTCTAGAAATTATACCATGAAAATATGCACTCAATGTTTTTATAATCAGCCTTGCTTTCTGAAATAAATGAAGTCTGTACATTTATAGTTGGTTTGAGACACAAGTTCCAGAATTAAACTGATTCATGGTGAGATGAAGGAATTAAGTATTTACATGCACAAGCCTAGGGTTAAAGTTAGATAGACATTGAGATAAAAAATGTTGGCATTTTAAAACCAATAAAGTCTTAACAAAGTAGGCTGCAGAGTATTCCTTATCTATCTATTTATCTATCTATCTGTCTGTCTGTCTATCATCTACTCTCTCTACATATACATATTTATATATTCATTATTTATAAATGTCACTTATACTTATGTCTTCGTGGCTTAACTTTTGACCTTAGACTACTAATTGGCATGGTTTTGCCCAAGGAAGACTTTTTTCCCACTCTTAACATCCCTTAATTCTATGGGTTTTCTTGTTTATTTGTGTTTTTTTTTTTTTTGGTGTAAGCATTGTAGTGTTTAGGCCATATTCACTTTAGCATGTCTAGTTTTATTGTTCTTGTTCAACATATGTTTAGGCAGTGTTATAGGTAAAACTTTATGGTCATAGTCAGAATGTACACATACAACTAAGTATATAACAACAATCAATGAAAATGCATCCTTGAATGTGAAAGAATGACAGTTTTGTAGGAATGGATAGGAAAAAGAAAATTATATGATTATTATATAAAAATAAAAGAAATAATTATCTTATTAATGTCATAGAATGCTGAACTGGTTTGTATTAAACTATTTAAGAAGTGTACAGAGGTTAAATATGACTCTGTATGATGAAATTACTGACCATCATTTACACCATGATTTCTTCCAGGAAGCTTTTTTTTCTTCCTTCCACATATTCATACTTGGTTAAATATCAGGAACTATTGTTTGTAATGACCTCCTTAAAGTAATATGTAAAGTTTTCTTTCTTGACTAAATATATCTCATATTTCAATATAAATATTTTTATCAGAGCTCAGCCATTTAATACATTAATATAATATATTGGACACAAAACATGAAAACAAGAAGAAATAATAAAAATAGTAAGATACAAGCTAACATAAAATTACTTGAGTATATACTATATGTTGACAAAATTAAACAAAAGTGTGTTGTTCATACACATAGACACAAAGACACACACACACCATTATGTACAAAAAATCACTTTTTATAAAGCTTATAAAATTATTGAATTTTCCTTAAGCCCATGACCTATCTAGTATAAGATACTTGGCGACTTTAGCATTGTCAGGAATAGGGTCTCTTGTATGAAATTCTTAAAGAATTAATAAAAATATTTTATAAGAATGCACATCCTCATGGGTCACTCATCTCTTTCAATAAGAAAATGTTAAAAGAGAAAATATAAAAATAAAAATTTACACTAATTTCAACTCAAGAAACCATGAAAACATAGAAACCCAATGGTGCAGAAATTTAAGGTACAGATTGTACAGATTTCAATATATTACTTATATTATTTTAACAAAAATTCCAGGAGGGACTTTGGGTAGAGGTCAATGGGTAAAGGGCTTGCTGTAAAACTGAGGACCCAATGTTGGATCCCTAGAACCCACAAAACAAATAACAAAAACCCTGAGAGTATATAAAATATTTGTGATTACTTAATAAACAAATCAAATGTGCCTTTACAACTTTTAAATGTTTTATTATTTGACAATCTCATAACAGCTTATACTTATAATGTACTTTGATCATTCTCATCTCTTACTGCATTCTGTCCTATGAACAAATTATTTTTCCCCACAAAAATCCTCACATTTAATGCTCTTTGATTGTGATTTGGTGACTTTAATTAGAGCTTCATGAATGATTTTGGGTAGGAGTTTATTGTGCAAGTAATGACATGTCCAGAGCACTTCACAACACATTTCCCTATTCTGTTTCTCATACTTTTTATCTGTGATATCTTTTAAAATTTAGAGCTCGCAGGGCATGGTGGCGCACGCCTTTAATCTCAGCACTTGGGAGGCAGAGGCAGGCAGATTTCTGAGTTCGAGGCCAGCCTGGTCTACAGAGTGAGTTCCAGGACAGCCAGGGCTATACAGAGAAACCCTGTCTCGAAAAAAAAATTTAGAGCTCAATGTAGGGCTGATTATTAACCAGTGCTTTTTTCTCATTTTTTTTGTCCACAGATTAATTGGTGTACTAATTATTGCCAGCTGTACACAAAGCTTCTCCTATGAAGACTGTTAGTAGCATAAATCTGCTTCTATAATCATAAATGTTTAGGAGACAGTTGAACAGCATGTCCATTTATAATATAGTAGTTAATTTCCTAGGACCTATTATCTCCCTAGCTATTAATATTTTGTTTTGTTGTATTGTGCTTTGTTTTGTTCTTAAGATTTATACTAGAGACAGGGGTGGGGCTCATGACAAATCAGAACACATTTGGATACTGTACTGGCTGGTTTTGTGTGTCAACTTGACACAAACTGGAATTATTACAGAGAAAGGAGCTTCAGGGGAGGAAATGCCTCCATGAGATCCAGCTGTTAGGCATTTTTTTTTCACTCAATGGGGTGAGGGATGGGAGGGGCATGTGGATGGTGGCATCCCTGGGCTGGTAGTCTTGGGTTCTATAAGAAAGCAAGTTGAGCAAGCCAGGGGGAAGAAAGCCAGTAACATCCCTCGATGGCCTCTGCATCAGCTCCTGCTTCCTGACCTGCTTGAGTTCCAGTCTTGAATTCCTTTGGTGATGAACATCAATGTGGAAAGTGTAATTTGAATAAACCCTTTACTCCACAGTTTGATTTGTGGTCATGATTTTTGTGCAGAAGTAGAAACCATGATTAAGACATTTACCTATACCATTGATGATTCTGCTCAACCAATAAACATGCGATGTCTGAAAAGTTCAAATTGTAACTATCAGGCCTCACAATAGGATAAGACCATTGCTGACTTTTCTCCCACAGAAGATTGAATAGTATCTTCAAGTAATATGAAGGCTGTA
The DNA here is from genome assembly GCA_964023405.1 of Apodemus agrarius. Lineage (NCBI taxonomy): Eukaryota > Metazoa > Chordata > Mammalia > Rodentia > Muridae > Apodemus > Apodemus agrarius. The sequence goes on along the minus strand of OZ030008.1, from coordinate 95,760,724 downwards.
CATCAGGAAAGAGGCTTCCAACTGTGTTTTAACTTCACTTATGGATCTATATCGAGAAAGCTTGTGCTATCTTCAGCTGTAGCATTTTACTATCAGGTTAATAAGAGCAGTTTTATGTTTTAGGAAGTCTCTTATTCTTCCTGATTTAAAAAAAAATCTCATAGGTGTATGAGATCTATCCCATAATTATCATTGAAATATTTCTTTTTAATAATTATTTCTTCTAAGAATATCATCCTCTCCATGCAGAGTGTTTTCATTAACATACTTTTAAGAGATATATTCTTAAATGATACTACAAAATAGTTGGTCTCTGCTTTTTTTTAATTGGTGCCATTCATTTTAAAGATCATGCATCATCTGTGTATATGATTGAGATTTACCTTTTCAATTTTACTGTACATAAATTATCTAATGGCTTAATCCTTGAGGAAATATGGAGATAGATACACATTTGGTGGACCATATTAGAAAGAAATGTATTTATTAACAATATATTAAGTAAGAATCTTACATCAACCAAAGAACATACACAGGCTGGACCTAGCCCCAGATATATGTGAAGCAGAAAGCTGCTTTGTCAGGCTTCTGGGAGAGGATGAATCTAATACCTCAGGGGATACCCAAGGAGTATGGCCCACCTACCCTATCCTCTCAGAATCAAGAGTGGGAGAATAGGGAAGGGACTTTCTGAGAGAGTCAACAGGTCAGGACAGCATTTGGAATGATAATTAATTAATAGAATATAGGCAAATTCCATACAGTTTTTAAGGATATAAATTGATATAGCTGTATAAATACATGAGGTCTGCTCCAACAGTGGAAAACAGAATTACCCTATGGCCCAAGAATCTTAACACAAGTTCTTTAGAATATTGCCCATTATAGGTGGTTATTACATACCTTTAATCCCAGAACTTGGGAGGCAGAGTTAGGTGGAGTTCGAAGTTTAATTCAAGAACTTTTTTAAAAGAAAGAAAAAGAGAGAGAGAGAGAGAGAGAGAGAGAGAGAGAGAGAGAAAGAAAGAAAGAAAGAAAGAAAAAAAGAAAGAAAGAAAGAGAAAGGAAAGAAGGAGGGAAGGAAGGAAGGGAAAGAAAAAGAAAGACATGAAGATAGAAAGAGAAAAAATGAAGAAAGAGAGAGAATGAAAGAAAAAGAACAAAGGAAAATAATGAAGCAAGAAGTAAGGCTGGCAAGAGGGAGAAATGGAGAGAAAAGAGAGGGAGGGAGGGAGAGAGGATGAGAGGGAGGTAGCAAGGAAGAAAGGGAGGAAGGAATGAAGAAAGGGAAGGAAAGATAAAAAAAACTGATTGCCTACGTTTTCTAGATGTGCATGTGCAATGCTCTGGAATGGTGGAACTACAAAATAATAGTGTGCTTTCATTACAAAGAAATTCTGAAGGAATTTTGCTTTAGACAAGATGCTTTATGAGTTTTAATATAAGTAATATTCTTTAGTCCTTCCCTCTTTATTTGCAGCATGACTGAAAAGCCTGGTAATTCATGAATTACAATTAATATTTTCATATCTTAAGACCTAAACCTACAAAAATCTGATAGTATAAGGTGACATCCTTGATGCACAGTTCTTTCATAATAAAGAACTACCAGCAAATGGTTCTTTCTCAATATAGGACAGGAAAACTGTAATCATTATAAACCAGAGAGTATGAGTCCACAAGTCTTTGAATCAGCACGTTCTGGGTTATAAAAATTCCTCTTTCTGATATTGAGATAAATTTTGGCTATGAATAAACTGTCAGAGTATATACTTTGTATTAATATCTCATACTAAGTCAACCAACATGACAGAAGGCCTCATAGTAACATTTCATAACATAAACAAACTATGATGGCACTGAATTGCCTATAATTAAATATGCCAGTGTCTTCTCTTTAAATTTATTTTTTATTTTTATTCTATATATTAATTTAAATTTCATATGATTTCCCCCTTTCCAGGCTGCCCCCTCCCCTCAAGTCCCATAAACCCTTTTCCTCCTCCCTGTTCCCCCATTCACCCCTTCCTTCTTCCCTGTTCTGGTATTTCCCTACATTGCTGCATTAAGCCTTTCCAGAGTCAGGGGCCCTTCTTTCCTTCTTCTTGGACATCATTTGATATGTGGATTGTGTCTTAGATATTCCAATCTTCTAGGCTAATATCCACTTATAAGTGAGTGCATACCTTGAGTATTCTTTTGAGATTGGGGCACCTCACTTAGGATGATGTTCTCCAGCTCCATCCATTTGTCTTAGAAGTTCATGAATTTATTGTTTCTATGGCTGAATAGTACTCCATTGTGTATATATACCGTATTTTTTGGATCCATTCTTCCATTGAGGGACATCTGGGTTCTTTCCAGATTCTGGCTATTATAAATAGGGCTGCTATGAACATAGTGGAGCATTTATCCTTATTACATGCTGGAGAATCCTCTGGGTATATGCCCAGGAGTGGTATAGCAGGGTCCTCTGGAAGGGTCATGCCCAGTTTTCTGAGGAACCTCCAGACTGATTTCAAGTGTGGTTGTACCAACTTACAATCCCACCAGCAGTGGAGGAGTGTTCCTCTTTCTCCACATCCTTGCCAACACATGCTGTCTTCTGAGTTTTTGTTTGTTATTTTTGGGTTTTTTTTGTTTGTTTGTTTGTTTGTTTGTTTTGAATCAGGGTTTCTCTTTGTAGCCTTGGCTGTCCTGGAACTCACTCTGTAGACCAGGCTGGCCTCGAACTCAGAAATCCACCTGCCTCTGCATCCCAAGTGCTGGGATTAAAGGCGTGTGCCACCACTGCCTGGCTTCTCCTAAGTTTTTAATCTTAGCCATTCTGACTGGTGTGAGGTGAAATCTCATGGTTGTTTTGATTTGCATTTCCCTAATGACTAATGATATTGAACATTTCTTAAGATTCTTCTAAGCTATCTGAATTTCTTCAGGTGAAAATTCTTTGTTTAGCTCTATACCCCATTTTTTAGTAAGGTTGTTTGGCTCTCTGGAGTGTAACTTCTTGAGTTCTTTGTATATATTGGATATTAGCCCTCTGTCAGATGTAGGGTTGGTGAAGATCCTTTCCCAATTTGTTGGTTGCTGTTTTGTCTGCTTGACAGTGTCCTATGCCTTACAGAAACTTTGTAATTTTATGAGGTCTAAATTGTCAATTCTTGATCTTAGAGCATAAGCTATTGGTGTTCTCTTAAAAAACGTTTCCCCTGTGCCCATGTCCTTAAGGGTTTTCCCCATTTTCTTTTCTATTAGTTTCATTGTGTCTTGATTTATGTTGAGGTCCTTGATCCTTTGTCAAAGATCACATGAACATAGGTGTGTGGGTTCATTTCTGGGTCTTCAATCCTATTCTATTCTGTCACTGTACCAATACCATGCAGTTTTTTTTTTTTTGAGAAGTATGTGATTGTCTTTAATTGGGAACACTGTGTTTCAATCTTACATTTAATTTTCATATGCATATTTCAGAGAAAGCTGTACAATGCAGCTTACGTAGAAGAAACTTGTTTCAACCTAGAATGCAACACCAAAAACACTACAACGTAAATGCATTCATGTTACTTCCAGGTCTAATGACCAGAAGTTTGTTCTTTTACAATTCACACGTTCAGTAAGTTTAAAACACTATGCGTTTAAGCAACTAATTTAGCAGAAAATGAGAACGTTTTGCACAATGGATGAAAAGTTCCTGCAGTTTTTAACACTATTGCTCTGTAGTATTGCTTGAAGTTCCGGATATTGATTCCCTGGAAGTTCTTTTACTATAGAGAATAGTTATAGCTATCCTGGGTTTTTTGTTATTCCAGATGAATTTGATAATTGTGCTTTCTAACTCTATGAAGAACTTGGTTGGGTTTTTGATGGGCATTGCATTGAATCTGTAGATTGCTTTTGGTAAAATGGCCATTTTTACTATATTAATCCTGCCAACCCACGAGCATGGAAGACTTTTCCATTTTCTGAGGTCTTCTTCCATTTCCTTCTTCAAAGACTGGAAGTTCTTGTCATACAAATCTTTCACTTGTTTGGTTAGAGTCACACCAAGATACTTTATATTGTTTGTGGCTATTGTGAAGAATGTTATTTTCCTAATTTCTTTCTCAGCCTGCTTATCCTTTGAGTATAGGAAGGCTATTGATTTGCTTGAATTGATTTTATAGCCAGCCACTTTGCTGAAGTTGTGTGTTCGCTGTAGGAGTTCTCCAGTGGAGTTTTTTGGGTCGGTTAAGTATACTATCATATCATCTGCCAATAGTGATCGTTTGACTTCATCCTTTCCAATTTGCATCCCTTTGAATTCCTTATGTTGTCTAATTGCTCTACCTAGAACTTCAAGCACTATATTGAAAAGATATGGATAGAGGGGGCAGCCTTGCCTAGTCTCTGATTTTAGTGAGTTTGCTTCAAGTATCTCTCCATTTAATTTGATGTTGGCTACTGGTTTGCTGTATATTGCTTTTACTATGGTTAGGTATGGGCCTTGAATTCCTGCTCTTTCTAAGACTTTTAGCATGAAAGGATGTTGAATTTTGTCAAATGTTTTTCACCAGCTAATGAAATAACCATGTGTTTTTTTCTTTAAGTTTGTTTATGTAATGGATCACATTAATGAATTTCCATATATTGAACTATCCCTGCATCCCTGGGATGAAGCCTACTTGATCATGGTGAATAATGGTTTTGATGTGTTCCTGGATTCAATTGGCAAGAATTTTATTGAGTATTTTTGCATTGATATTCTTAAGGGATATTGGCCTGTAGTTCTCCTTCTTTGTTGGATCTTTGTGTGGCATTGGTATATGCATAATTATGGCATCATAGAACGAATGGGTAGTGTTCCTTCTGTTTCTATTTTGGGGAATAGTTTGAAGAGTATTGGTGTTAGGTCTTTTTTGAAGGTCTGATAGAATTCTGCAGTAAAACCATCTGGTCCTGTGCTTTTTTTTTTTTTTTTTTTTTTTTTTTTTTTTGAGACTTTCTATGACCACTTCTATTTCTTTAGGGGTTATGAGACTGTTTAGTTAATCTATTTGATCCTGATTTAATTTTGGTATTTGGTATTTGTCTAGTCAATTATCCATTTCCTCCAGATTTTCCAGTTGTGTGAGTATAGACTTTTATAGTATGATGTGATGATTTTTTGAATTTCCTCCATTTCTGTTGTTATATCTCCCTTTTCATTTCTAATTTTGTTAATTTGGATACTGTCTCTGTGCTCTTTGATTAGTCTGTCTAAGGATTTATCTATCTTGTTGATTTTCTCAAAGAACCAGCGCCTGGTTTTGTTGATTCTTTGTATGGTGCTCTTTGTTTCAACTTAATTAATTTCAGCCCTGAGTTTGATGATTTCCTGTCTTCTATTCCTCCTGGGTGAATTAGCTTCTTTTTGCTCCAGCTGTTAAACTGCTAGTGTATGCTCTCTCCAGTTTCTTTTTGGAGGCACTCAGGGCTATGAGTTTTCCTCTTAGCACTTCTTTCATTGTGTCCCATAAATTTGGGTATGTTGAGCTAAACAAAGACTTTTCACCTGAAGAACTTCAGATGGCTGAGAAGCACCTTAAGGAAATGTTAAACATCATTAGTCATTAGGGAAATGCAAATCAAAGCAACCCTGAGATTTCACCTCATGCCAGTCAGAATGGCTAAGATTAAAAACTCAGGAAACAGCAGGTGTTGGCAAGGATGTGGAAAAAGGGAACACTCCTCCACTGCTGATGGGACTGCAAACTGGTAAAACCACTTTGGAAATCAGTCTGGCAGCTCCTCAGAAAACTGGACAAGATACTTCCGGAGTACCTTGTCATACCACTCCTGGGTATATACCCAGACGATTCCTCAGCATGTAATAAGGATACATGCTCCACTATGTTCATAGCAGCCTTATTTATAATAGCCAGAAGCTGGAAAGAACCAAGATGTCCCTCAATGTAGGAATGGATACAAAAAATGTGGTATATATACACAATGAAGTACTATTCAGCCATTAGAAACAATGAATTTATAAACTTCTAAGACAAATAGATGGAGCTGGAGAACATCATACTAAGTGAGGTAACCAAGTCTCAAAAGAATACTCATGGTATGCACTCACTGATGAGTGGATATTATCCTAGAATCTTGGAACACCAAAAGACTCGATCCACATACCAAATTATGTCTGAGAAGAAGGAACGAGTGGACCATGGTTCTACAAAGGCTCAATGCCTCAGTGTAGGGGAATACCAGAACAGGGAATTGGGAAGGCATGGATTGAGGAACAGGGTGTAGGAAAAGAGCATATGTGACCTTTGGAGGTTGGGGAACCAGAAAAAGGGAAATGAATGTAAATAAAGAATATATCCAATAAAAAGTTTGGGTATGTTGTGGCTTCATTTTCATTAAATTCTAAAAAGTCTTTGATTTCTTTATTTCTTCTTTGGCCAAGGTATCATTGAGAAGAACATTGTTCAGCCTCCATGTGTATGTGTGCTTTCTGGTTTGTTGTTTGTTTGTTTGTTTGCTTTTGTTTTGTTGTTGTTGTTGTTTTGCTATTGAAGTCCACTCTTATTCCATAGTGATCTGATAAGAAGGTTGGGATTATTTTGATATCCTTAAAATTGTCTTGTGACCAATTATATGATTGATTTTGGAGAATGGACCATGGGGTGCTGAGAAAAAGGTATATTCTATTGCTTTAGGATGAAATGTTCTGTATATATCTGTTAAGTCCAATAGGTCCAATGCTTCAATTAGTTTCACTGTGTCCCTGTTTAGCTTCTGTTTTCCTGATCTGTCCATTGAGGAGAATGGAGTGTTGAAGTTGCCCACAATTATTGTATTAGGTGCAATGTGTGCTTTGAACTTTAGTAAAGTTTCTTTTATGAATGGGGGTGCCCTTGCATTTGGGGCATTGATGTTCAGAATGGAGAGTTCTTCTTGGTGGATTTTTCCTTTGACCAATAGAAGTGTCCTTCGGTGTCTCTTTTCATGACTTTAGGTTGAAAGTCAATTTTATCTGACATTAGAATTGCTACTTGGCTTGTTTCCTAAGACCATTTACTTGTAAAATTGTTTTCCAGCCTTTTACTCTGAGGTAGTGTTTGTCTTTAACCCTGAGGTGTGTTTCCTGTAAGCACCAAAATGTAGGACCCTCACTCTTTTCTCCTTGTACTAAGATTAACCCCAAGTGGATCAAGGACCTCCACATAAAACCAGACACACTGACACTATTAGAAAAGAAACTTGGGAAGACCCTGGAGGACATGGGCACAGGGGGAAAGTTCCTGAACAGAACACCAATAGCTTATGCTCTAAGATCAAGAATTGACAAAAGGGACCTCATAAAATTACAAAGTTTCTGTAAGGCAAAGGATACTGTCAGAAGGACAAAACAGCAACCAATAAAGTGGGAAAAAATCTTCACCAACCCCACATCCGACAGAGGGATAATATTCAATATATACAAAGAACTCAAGAAGTTAGACCCCAAAGAACCAAATAACCCTATCAGAAAATGGGGTACAGAGCTAAACAAAGAATTTTCACCAGAAGAAATTCAGATGGCCAAGATACAACTTAAGAGATGTTCAACATCATTAGTCATCAGGGAAATGCAAATCAAAACAACCCTGAGATTCAACCTCACACCAGTCAGAATGGCTAAGATTAAAACCTCAAGAGACAACAAGTGCTGGTGAGGATGTGGAGAAAGAAGAACACTCCTCCACTGTTGGTGGGATTGCAAAATGGTAAAACCACTCTGGAAATAAGTTTGGCGGTTCCTCAGAAAATTGGGCATGTCACTTCCAGAGGACCCTGTCATACCACTCCTGGGCATATACCCAGAGGATTCCCCTGCATACAATAAAGACACATGCTCCACTATGTTTATAGCAGCCTTGTTTATAACAGCCAGAAATTGGAAGGAGCCCAAATATCCCTCAAAGGAGGAATGGATACAGAAAATGTGGTATATTTATACAATGGAATACTACTCAGCAATTAAAAATAATGAATTCATGCAATTTGTAGGTAAATGCTTAGATCTGGAAAATATCATCCTAAGTGAGTTAACCCAATCACAAAAGAATACACATGAAATGCAATCACTGATAAGTGGATATTATTGAGCCCAGAAGCCCTAAACACTCAAGGCACAATTAGCAAGTCAAATGATTCCCAAGAAGAAAGAAGGAGAGGACCCTGGGCCTGAAAAGATTGGATCGAGTTTTGTAGACCCAGAACAGAGAAATCGTGGGAGGCGGGATGATTGGTGAATAGTTGGGGGGGGGGGAGAAGAATTATGGGACGTATGGTGGGGGGAACTGGGAAAGGGGAAAGCCTTTGGAATGTAAACATAGAATATAGAAAATAAAATTTAAATAAAAAAACAAGTGTCCTGTTTATGTATCCAGTCTGTTTGTCTACGTCTTTTTATTGGGGAATTGAGTCCATTGATGTTAAGAGATATTAAGGAGCAGTGATTATTACTTCCTGTTATTTTTGATGTTATTTTTATATTTGAGTGGTTATCTTCTTTGGGGCTTGATGAAAGAACTTTACTGTCTTGCTTTTAATGGGCGTAGTTTCCCTCCTTGTATTGGTGTTTTCTATCTATTATCCTTTGTGGGGCTGGGTTTGTGGAAAGATATTGTTTAAATTTGGTTTTATCATGGATTATCTTGGTTTCTCCATCTATGGTGATTGAGAGTTTTGCTGGGTATTTTTGGCTGGCATTTTTGTTTTCTTAGAGTCTGTATGAGATCTGCCCAACAACTTCTAGCTTTCACGGTCCCTGCTGAGAAGTCTGATATAATTCTAATCTGTCTTCCTTTATATGTTACTTGACCTTTTTCTCTTACTGCTCTTAATATTCTTTCTTTAGTACATTTGGGGTTTTGATCATTATGTGACAGGAGGTATTTCTGTTCTGGTCCAGTTTGTTTGGAGTTCTGTAGGCTTCTTGTATATTCATGGGCAACTCTCTCTTTAGGTTAGGGAAGATCTTTTCCATAATTTTGTTGAAAATATTTTCTGGCCCTTTAAGTCATATATCTTCACACTCATCTATACCTATAATCCTTAGGTTTGGTCTTTTAATTGAGTCCTGGATTTCCTGGATACTTTGGGCAACAAGCTTTTGGCTTTTTGCATTTTCTTTTACTGTTGAGTCAATGGTTTCTATGGTATCTTCAGAACCTGAGATCCTTTCTTCTATCTCTTGTATTCCCTTGTTTATATTTGCATCTAAGGACCCTGATTTCTTCCCAACATTTTCTATCTCCAAAGTTGTCTCTTTTTGTGATTTTTAGTTGTTTCTACTTCTGTTTTTAGATCCTGGATGGTTTTGCTCAGTTCCTTCACTTGTTTGTTCATATTTTCTTGTATTTCTTTATAAGACTTTTTTGTTTCCTCTTTCATGACTTCTGCTTGTTGACTCAGTTTCTCTCGCATTTCTTTAAGTGATTTTCGCATTTCCTCTTTATTGGCTTCTATCTGTTGATCCATATTTTCCTGAATTTCTTTAAGTGATTTTTGTGTTTTCATTGTAAGGGTTTCTAACTTATTCATATTCCCCTGTATTTCTTTAAGAGATTTATTTATGTCCTTTTTGTGTTCCTTTAACAGTATCATGACCAGTGATTTTAAATCCAAATCTTGTTTTCCTGGAGTGTTGGAGTATCCAGGACTTGCTGTTGTTGGGGAATTGGGTACAGATGTTGCCATATTGCCTTGATTTCTGTTACTAAAGTTCCTGCATTTGCTTTTTACCAACTGTTTATCTCTGAAATTAATTGGTCCTGTTGATACTTGCTGGTGCTTGAATCTCCTGTGGGCCTGTAAGGCTATTTCCCCACCACTGTATGACTGGGTTTCCCCTTGGACAAATTGCTAATGTACTGCCCTACTCTTGGGTGTGGTTGGAGCCCTAGTGTGCCTTTTTCATCTAACCCTGGGATTTCCTGTAGATGAGGAGCTTCCCTGGTTGAACTGCTGGATCCAAGATGGTGGGGATCTCAGTCTGTAGGGCTCCGTCTATCCATGGGACTTCCTGCATGTCAGACACTCCCCTGTGTGCCCAGGCAGCTGGAGAGTTGTCTGGCTCCCTGGTGAGGAAGGCACCCAGGCAGACTATGCTGGGAAATCCTTCACTCTAGTGCCCTCTGCATACCTGGTTGGGCTACCACCTCCAAGAGGTTGGTGGATCTCGGTCCTCTGTCTAATCATGGGATTCCCTGCAGGACCAGGACTGGAGCTTCCCTGGCTTGACTGCTGGAGCCTAGAGAGTGGTGCTCTCAGTCTGCAGGTCTCCATCTGATTGAGCTGCTCTCAACAAGATAGTGGTGTACCATGGGGCTCTGTCTAACCACGGGGCTCCCTGGTTGAACTGCAGGATCAAAGATCAATATGCCAGTTTCTATTTATTTCAGTGTCTTTTTCTCTTACAATAAGTAAAGACTATTTTAGCATCATATGAATTTGTGTTTTTAGGTGAACTGAATATGAAATAAGTAGAAACAAATTAACATAATATAAGATGATGAGCAAAATTATTATAAACATGTGATTTTAATCACTAACACCATGAATGTATGCATTTGAAATTGCATTCTGTGGCATTATTTAAAAATATTTATGACTGAAATAGAAGTGTGGGAAAATGACTAGACTTGGGTATAAATCAAAATTCCTCTTCAAACCTGAACCTGCAAATGCAATCTTCATCAATTCTCTAGTTTTAAATATCTCTAAATTATACTATGTTGTGTCCAGTGACAACCAGTATCTGAATATTGTAGCCCTGATGATTTTCTTGACAACGTTAAGATATAATTATCTGTGAAAACCTTAAACTGAGTACCTGTCTTTGTTACTGGAGTACTACAAAAAGGAATGAAAGTGTGTTGGCATATTTTTTGCATATAAATAATGTGTGTCTACTTCAATATCTTACTATAAATATTGGATTTAATGTAATTTTATATACTGTATTTTCTATGTATGTATGTATTATTATGATACTCAAAAAATTACAGTATTGACAATTTTGAAAACATGTACATTTTTCTGTTTGTTAAAAAGAATCATGTTGTTTTGTAACCTCTATTTGACCTGAAGTAGGGGTATCAATTATGCTAATCAAATTAAGCCATGCAGCACATATAAAATCATAATTTCAACTTTTTTGAAGTTGCTATATTATCTCATGGGAAAAGGATCATCAAGTAATCTAATTAACCACTGATGAAGAAAAGAGTGTATTAAAGGCAGATGTTTATCACACTTAAGTCCCAGAAGTCTCAGAGTGAAAATAAAATGTCATTCACATAGTTCATGTGGCACTGATAAGAATAGAAAGATTCATCCCAGGTATGATAGTTTCTTTCTTCCTTCCTTTTCTGTATTATTTATTGAGTAATCATTTTTTGTGTTTAAATAATGTATTTTTCTTTGAGAATTGGCAGAATTGTTATTGTTTAATATGTAACTAAATAACTCATGCAGTTAAACATGAATTATTATATAATGAGCAATGACACTTTCTTGCTAATACTATATGAGCTTGAATTATTTCACTTATTATTTGTATAACCATTGTAAAGAGAGTTTATCTACTCATATTTTAATCCAAAGCCATCATTAAATCATAATATTTCAGATTACTCTACAGTAAGGATGTCCATGTAAATTTATGTTTTTTGTATATAATAATACAGTTAACTGTCCAAATAGTTGCATGTATAGTAATTGCAGTACGAATGCATTGAAAACTGTATTTAGGTCTAGAATAATTAATAATCTGATTTCCATCAAGATTCCAATATTTGTATATCAAAAGCAGACATACTTATAGGAGACCCATGATATACCTATATGCACATATGAGTACAAGTATAAAAAGAGATCTAGATATCTGTAATTTCAGAAAATGTTACTGCACCTTTCCATTTATATTTAACAACAAATGGAAGTTGAGAACAAATGAGAAGCCACTGTGCTTAGTAGAATTGCTGTTCTATATGCTTGATCTCATGTCTTCTTGCTTTCCAAATCTCTCAGTTATCATTTAGAACCTGGTAAATTTAATGAAGGGCTTAGAAAACTTCTGACAAAGGAATGAAGGCACTTCTTAGAAGTTTTCTTCAAAGTATATTTTATTATTAAATAATGCCTTGACAAAAATATCATCAGAATAATTTCCATTTATTAATTTATATGCAGCTATATTAAAAGTGTTCAAATTATATTGTGTTTCTAAGGGCAATGAATATGTTCTTTTGATCAAACAAATGGATTCTGTTGCCATATATCTTCTGATTTTCTGCTCTTTACTTTTTGTATCACTTTGTAGCTGGATCAATATTTAATTTATCCAAATATAGTCCATAAGTGTAGGTAAGATTTGTCAAAATAAATAATAATTAACTATGTACTATTCAAAAACAAATATTAACAAGTTCTATTAAACATTTGATAATAATGTCTCTTTGAAAAGAATATTTTTCTATGCTGTTTCTCAAAGACAAACAGTTTACAGGATTAAGACATAATTATATATCATGACAGTATTTTGTTCCTATAAGGAGATAATCTCTAACTTATTCTCCTTTTGATTATTTGGATGCAGTTTATAAAACATAGAAGAATGGAGGTGGGGAACTGTTCATCTACTGAGTTCCTTCTCTTGGGAATTACCAATAACCCTGTGATCAAGGTGATTTTATTTACAACTTTTCTAATTGTTTATATCATTATTCTTATTGAAAATCTTGGAATGATCATTTTGATCAGGAAGAATCCCCAGCTTCACACACCGATGTATTTTTTCCTCAGTCACCTCTCTTTCTCTGACATCTGTTATTCCACTGCAGTTGGACCCAAGATGCTGATTGGCCTTATGGCTAAGAGCAATTCAATTCCATTTATTGGCTGTGCTATGCAGTTCTTTACCTTCTGCATTTTTACAGATGCTGAATGTGTGCTGCTGGCAGTGATGGCTTTTGACAGGTACAAGGCCATAAGCAACCCCTTGCTGTATGCAGCAGATATGTCCAGAGTGGTATGCTATCAGCTCCTGGCTGTGGTTTATGTGGTTGGAATGGTAGATGCTTTGACACATACAACATTGACATTTCAGTTGTGTTTCTGTGGGTCCAGGGAAATCAACCATTTCTTTTGTGATGTCCCTCCTCTCCTATTACTATCTTGCTCAGATACAGAGGCCAACGAACTAGTCATATTCACACTATTTGGGTTTATTGAGCTAAGCACCATTTCCGGAGTCCTGGTATCTTACTGTTACATCATCTCATCAGTCTTAAAGATCCACTCTGCTGAGGGCAGGTTCAAAGCATTCTCCACCTGTACCTCCCATCTAACTGCTGTTGCAATTTTCCAGGGAACAATGCTCTTCATGTATTTCCGACCAAGTTCTGCTTATTCCTTGGATCAAGACAAAATGACCTCATTATTCTATACTCTTGTGATCCCTTTGCTTAACCCACTGATTTACAGCCTCAGGAATAAGGATGTTAAAGAAAGTGTAAAAAAGTCCCTGAAAAGTAGAACTTCAGTTTAAGTCAATAGTTGCATGTTACATATGCATGAACATTTCAACATAAATCACAGGCAGATATTCATTTCTACAAATCATGTATTATATAAATAAGTCTTAAGTTGCTGTTTATTATAATGCATATTTTAGGAGCTGCTTCTTAGAAATCATTTGTAGTTTTGAAAGCTATTTTGCATTTTATCATATATACCTGTGTGTGCATGTGCTGTTTTATTTTTATTTTTTAATTCTATGAACTTGAAAGTCAGAAAAAGGAAAGAAAGGATGTTTGTGTTTATGCACCCAAGAAAAACAGACTACAACATATGTACTTTACCTTCAGACCTATACACTAAGAAGGAAACAATGGAGATAAGATGATTAAATTCAGAGGAAAACTCTAGAATCATACATGCTGGTGTGGCCATTTAAGTCATATAATTGAAGGTATAGAAGAGAAGAGTCAGAGATGTGATGAACAAACAGCAAAAAGCCTTAAGCTTTCATTTTATGGGAGTAGGGTGAGTATTTATACTGCACTTTTAACAATTTTGTCTTCTATTCAAAAGGTCCACTTAAATGTCTATGCTCATTTATAATTAAAAGTCTTTACTTTTGATTATTTCATGTTGTATTTTTAGAAAAATTAAAACATGATTTTTAATTTTTAATAAAAATTTGTCTAAATAAGATCAATTATACTGCACACCATAATTGAAAAGCAGTAAGGATTATTTTGGCCATCACACCATACAGGACTGATAAACACTGTATATTATGAATTTGGCAGTTGTGCTAATTGTACACCAAGCTCTTCATGTTACAGTGCATTTTAAGAATTTGTGTAATATAGAATAAACTAAAAACAAAGCAATAGAAAATGAAATGCAAGGAGCACCAGGGTTGTCAAACCTCCCCTCCCCAATATCTCTATTTTGCAACTTTTTCAGCTTGTCAATCTCTTGATTTCGCATGTCTGATTTAATATGCATTTCTCTAATATTTTGCTCTAAATGGCATTGCTTGCTGTTCAATGTTCTGTGTACTTTTAAACTTGCCCTCTCAGTGTAGATTTCCAATATGCCTGGCTCAAAAACAGAAATGATATTAATACTATAAATGCCACTCCATTACCTATATTATGGATAATATGTAAAACAAGAAAAATAAAAAATGTAATCTCATTGTGACTATTGAATCAAAAATGATTGCTTCAAATAAAAATTTCAGTGATACATTCTACTTTGAGTATGTAATTCATTGTTTAAGAACATTTAGGGAGTGGTTATAGTTTGTAAGACAGTAACAATATGGAGAATAAGTCTTAATTCCATAAAAAGAATTCCTCTAGGGCCTCTTTGAACAAGCCATAGGAATGAATATACATGATTTTAATGATTTTGCTTGACTTTTAAAGCACATCAAATAAGTGTGGACTGAAACAAGAGGATTTTAATAAGAACACATGAATATTATGCTGAAATATTTATGTCTAAAAGTAGGAAATAAAGTAAAAAATAATATTGATATCTCCAATTTTAATAGCTAAAGTTTAAAAAGTAATCAAATAGTAATTGGGCTAAGAATATTATTTGTTTATTTATTTATTTACTAACTTATTTAAAACTCCAGATTTTATTTCCACCTGGTCCACTCTCCGAATGGTCCACATCTCATAACTGTTCCATCCGCCACTCCTGTTTCCACGAGGATGTCCCCAACCCCTACTCTCCATGCCACCGGGTCTCTAAACTCCTTGGGGCCTCCAATCTCTTGAGGCTTAGATGCATCTTCTCTGACTAAACCCATGCCTGGCAGTCCTCTGTTGTACATGTGCTGGGGGCCTCATATCAACTGGTGTATGCTGCCTGGTTTGTGTTCCAGTATGAGATCTTGGTGGTCTAGGTTAATTGAGGCTCCTGCTCCTCCTACATTGTTGCAATCTTCCTCACCTTCCAATTTTCCCCTAATTCAACCATAAGGGTCAGCAGCTTCTGACTATTGGTTGGCTTTAAATATCTGCATCTGAACCTTTCAGCTGCTTGTTGGGTCTTTCAGAGAACAGTCCAGACAGTTCCCTTTTTTGTGAGCGTTCTGTAGTCTCAGTAATAGTCTCAGGTCTTGTGGCCTCCCTTTGAGCTAGAACCCACTTTGGGCCTGTTGTTGGACCTTTTTTCCTCTGACTCCTCTTGATTTCTATCCCTGCAGTTCTTTCAGACAGGAAAAATTTTGGGTCAGAATTTTGACTGTGGCATGGCAACCCCATCTCTCACTTGATCCCTGTCTTTATGCTGGAGGTGGGCTCTACAAGTTCCTTCTCCTCACTTTAGGGCATTTCATCTAGTATCCCTCTCTTTAAGTCCTGAGTCTCTCACCACACTGGTTTCTGGTACATTCTGTAGTGTCCCACTAACTTCCTACTGCCCAAGGTTGCATATTTCTATTGTTTCAGCTGACTTTCAAGGTTTCAGTCCTTTTCCCCCACCAAACAACTGATCATGTTCCCCTTTCCACCGTATTGATTTTCAGAGTGGTTATATCAGTTTGCAATCCTACCAGCAATGGAGTCATGTCTCTTTCTCCACATCCTCACCAACATGTCCTGTTACCTGAGGTTTTGATGTTAGCCATTCTGATTGGTGTAAGATGGAATCTCAGGGTCATTTTGATTTGCAGTTCTCTACTCACTAAGGACTTTAAAAATTTCTTTAGGTGTTTCTCAGCCATTTGAAATTCCTGTTGTAAAGTCTCTGTTTAGTTCTATACTTCATTTTTGATCGAGTTGTTTGTTTGTTTGTTTGGTGTTTAGTTTCTTGAGCTCTTTATATACTTTGGATATTAGTTCTCTATCGGATGTGGGATTAGTGAAAATTATTTTTCCCTACCTGTATGTTGCCAATTTGTCTTATTGGCTATGTCATTTGCCTTATAGAAGCTTTCCAGTTTCATGAGGTCACATTTATCAATTCTCGATCTTAGAGCTTGTGCCATTAAAGTACCTTTAGGAAAAAATTTCCCCTGTTTATTGGAAAGTATTACCCTATGATAAAAGTTTGTCCATAGTATGTGGCCTTTTCCAACTCAATATTTGTGCTCAGTATGTCTATGGGTCCTACTATCATGTAATCCTATGCCAATCATTGGAAAGATTTAATAATGAAGATATAATAATGACAAGAAACTTTCTCTTTGAACAAAAGAAATTGTTTAAATATATATTTTAAGGCTGGTTTAGCCACAGTGGCACTTAGAATGACTCTTTCGGGTGGTCTTCTTGTGAAAAAACATCTTACCAGCTGTTCTTCCAATAACATTCAGCCTTTACCACACACAACACAAAAGTTAAATAACAAACATAATTCAGGTCAAAATTTTAATATCTCACAGAAGTTCTGTGACTCTTCAAAACAGTAACTAAAATGAAAAGCTATGACAATGTGAATTTCACTTGTTTATTTGGATGGATAGTTCTATTATCTATAAGTCTCTTTATTGTCACTTGGAAATGAAAGCTAGTTGGATGGCAGACTCTTTAAAAGAATGCAATAAAATAAGCATTTATTTATTTTATGATTCCCTTCTCAAAAAATCACATTTCCTATTTTACACCACATAGAAATACCAAAATGTATAGAAAATTGATCAGATTAACATTAGTTGGGGTTGAATAAATAACATTTGATACATATTTTATTATGACACTGCTCACTAAGAAAAATGAATGAACGGTCATTAAATATAAAGATTTAGATTTCTGAAATATCACAGAACAAAAGGCCAGACACTAGTCACAGTGGATTTAAATTGAGCACTTTTACCCAATATCATTTATTTTTAAAGCACACAGAGTAACAGGTCATAATGATCTCATTGAAATGGTTGTTGAGTTTTGCTTTCAATTTTTTGTTGCAGAAGTAGTGGTATTTACAGAAATATATTGTTAATTAATGTATATATGCAAAATGTACAAATACTTGTAAAAAATGTAAAATCTAAAAACATCCATTTTCGTTTGTAAATTTTAAACAAGCACTACTTATTAGTCCGTAGGATATCACATTAACATTTAATCTTCTTTTTTAAATTTTTTACTGGATATATTCTATATTTACATTTCATTTCCCTTTTCCTGGTTCCCTGCCCCCCAAAGGTCCCACATGACCTTTTCCCTCCCTCTGTTACCCCATCACCACTTCCCACTCCCACATTTAATCTTCTAAAGTTTCTTTACAAATTCAATACGGAGGTTTGCATGTAAAGTCCCTATTAAGTCCAGAGAATGAAAAGAAAATACATGTTTAAAAAGTAATTAGTTCAAAAAGTATTGGTGTTAAGTCTTCTTTGAAGGTCTGGTCTTTTCATTCTCTGGACTTAATAGGGACATGGAAGTGAACCATTTGACATGGCAAGATTGTTCCTTAGAAAAGTTTAGATGCTTTCAGAGTAGACGATAGACTGTGGAATGATGTATCTGGAGAAAGAGATGCGTGAGAGATAAAAGAGTTTAACAAAATAAGGAATGGACTAGGCTTACTACAAACAGCCTACACATGCATCACCCAATTAAAAACCTGTAGAGTAACATGCTTTATTTGGTTAACATGGTTTGAAACTATAGGTAATTACTTTGCTTCATTATTTCTAAGAGGAATGCATTGGGATTTTTAATATAATGATTATCTTATTAAAATATAGTAGATGGCAGGCATTAAAATTAGCATAGAAATCAGGTGTGAAATACATACAATCATAGAAGTTTATATTATTAGCATGTTAATGCTTTAGATAGCTAGTGGAATGCTCCATAATAGCAATAACATAATAGCCACAGTCTTAGCTAGGTTTCAGAAGAAACATGAAAGTTCCTAAGTATTATGTGACCTGAGTTCTTATGTTCCTTGAACATTGTTTCTATTGTAAACATCATTCAAATGCAGGCAAATGACACTTTAAGAGTAAGCAGGTGGTGTTAATATTAATGATAATGGAATACTTTTTAAAACAAATCAACAACATATATTTTAAAATGACTTTTCAAATACACTTTTTATCTATGCAATGTAGTAATTAATTAATTTTGGACCCATTTCCAATACTTTGTTCTGTGAATACATTTTAGGAAGATCATTGTTTTTGGTGTTTGTCTTTGTGAATGTACAGAGATGTATCAGTTTTTTTATTTTATATCATTAAAAGGTATGCCTCATTTTCTGAAGAACTTCCTCTTGCTTATTTATATATAAAGTCTGGTATTACAAACCTAGACAAGGTTTGAAATCTTTGTCTGTTAAAAATTTAAGCCATGACTTTGGCCATGTTAAACTGGTGCCATAACACTGAGCTACACACCTAAGCTAAAATCAGTTAACTCTTCTAGAATAAAAGAATCTTATTTGTTTGTGAATCCCCCTGATAGTATGAAATTCTGCATGCTGAACCATATATCTAAAATGATTTACTTATGAATTACTAATTAGTAAGAATCTCTGATCAGGCCCAGGGCTGGTGATAATCATGTTGATCCAGTCAAGTTTTGAACCCTTAGACAACCAGAGATTTTTCATGAATGCATCAATAATCTATACATAATTTTAGACTTTCATTATGTGTACTGTTAGTTTCATTTGTATTTCAAAAACATATTACATAAGGAAAAAGAAATTGTTCCTTGAGGCAGATATGGATTCAAATCTGTATCTTATTTACATAATAGTTTGTGGCCATAGTCAATTCTCATGGATATAAACTCTTATAGAGTTAATGTAAACTTTATAGATTATCATGTGCAATATTATTCAAGAATGTCTACTATCATATCAAACCACATTTGAAAGATGAAGTCCTTAGTGTTAAGAAAGAGATGGTGTCTAACCTCTTGAGTTCTTTGTATACATTGGAGATTAGCCCTCTGTCGGATGTGGGGTTGGTGAAGATTTTTTCCCAACTTGTTGGTTGCCGATTTATCCTTTTGACAGTGTCTTTTGCCTTACAGAAACTTTGTAGTTTTATGAGGTCCCATTTGTCTATTCTTGTTCTAAGAGTATAAGCAATTGGTGTTCTGTTCAGGAATTTTTCCCCTGAGCCGATGTCTTCAAGGGTCTTCCCCAGTTTCTTTTCTATTAGTTTTAGTGTGTCTGGTTTTATGTGGAGATCCTTGATCCACTTGGAGTTGAGTTTAGTGCAAGGAGATAAGAGTGGATCAATTCTCATTCTTCTGCATGTTGACTTCCAGTTGAGCCAGCACCATCTGTTGAAAAGGCTATCTTTTTTCCACTGGATGTTTTCAGCTCCTTTGTCGAAGATCAATTGGCCATAGATGTGTGGGTTCAATTCTGGGTCTTCGATCCTATTCCATTGATCCGCTTCCCTGTCACTGAACCAATACCATGCAGTTTTTAATACCACTGCTCTGTAATATTGCTTGAGATCCGGGATATTGATTCCCCCAGAAGTTCTTTTGCTGTTGATGATAGTTTTAGCTATCCTGGGTTTTTTGTTATTCCAGATGAATTTGAGAATTGCTCTTTCTAGCTCTATGAAGAACTGAGTTGGGATTTTGATGGGGATTGCATTGAATCTGTATATTGCTTTGGGCAAGATTGACATTTTGACTATATTAGTCCTGCCAACCCACGAGCATGGAAGATTTTCCCATTTTCTGATGTCTTCTCCAATTTCCCTCTTCAGAGACCTGAAGTTTTTGTCGTATAAATCTTTCACATGTTTGGTTAGAAGAGGTTAGACCCCAGAAAACCAAATAACCCTATCCAAAAATGGGGTACAGAGCTAAACAGACTTTTCACCTGAAGAAATTCGGATGGCTGAGAAACACCTTAAAAAATGTTCAACATCACTAGTCATTAGGGAAATGCAAATTAAAACAACCCTGAGATTTCACCTCACACCAGTCAGAATGGCTAAGATTAAAAACTCAGAAGACATCAGGTGTTGGCAAGGATGTGGAGAAAGAGGAACAGTCCTCCACTGCTGGTGGGAATGCAAGCTGGTACAACCACTCTGGAAATCAGTATGGCGGTTCCTCAGAAAACTGGGCGTGATACTTCCGGAGGACCCAGCCATACCACTCCTGGGAATATACCCAGAAGATTCACCAGCATGCAATAAGGATACATGATCCACTATGTTCATAGCAGCCTTATATATAATAGCCAGAAGCTGGAAAGAACCCAGATGTCCCTCAACAGAGGAATGGATACAAAAATGTGGCATATATACACAATGGAGTACTATTCAGCCATTAGAAACAATGAATTCATGAAATTCTTAGAGAAATGGATGGAGCTGGAGAATGTCATACTAAGTGAGGTGACCCAGGTCTCAAAAGAATACCCATGGTATACAGTCACTGATAAGTGGATATTAGCCTAGAATCTTGGAACACCAAAGACACAAATCACATATCAAGTGATGTCTCACAAGAAGAAAGGAGTGGACACTGGTGCTAGAATGGACCAAAACATCATTGTGGGAGAGTACAAGAACAGTAAAGTGGGAGGGGGTGGATGCGGGAGCAGGGGGAGGGAAAAGGACATGTGGGACCTTTGGGGGTGGGGAACCAGAAAAAGGGAAATGAATTGTAAATGTAGAATATATACCATAAAAAAAAGAAAAAGATGGTAATGTTCATATCATAATGACATGAAGCACAGATGTCATAAGTCCTGTTCTTTTAAAATCCATTTTCTAGTTTGTCATAATCAACCTATATCTGTGAGTTTTAGGTCCCAAATGACAATCTGCACAGCATCTAACTCTGGAGTTAGCTTTTCTCTTGCTACATCAGTCCTGTGCATAAGATTTTATGTGGTGAGTCTATGCAATCCATCTACTATCCCTCCTGAGGCTTTAACTACAATGATATCTAAATCCCAGACTCTACATTCCAAAGCACACTTCAGTAATGAAGTCTAAAGCAGTATATTTTATATTAGCCTATATAGTTCTTGCGTAAAAGGCAGGATGGAACGCTACAATGACACATAAAGAATAATGATGTATCTGGCAGTTCAAAGAATATTTGCTCTTGGCTATTCAAGCTGAAATGTTTACTGCATTCAATATCAAGTTGCCAAACTCTGTACTTTGCAGGTTTCTATTACATTATGTATGCATTTGGAAAAATTATTCCTTATAAAATATTGCCTGATTCAGTGAATTGAAATCTAGTATAGAACCAAAGCTTGCCAAATATTTTTAGTATCATAATTTTCCACTTAATTTATCCTCTCTATTTAACCTCATATTTGACTTATTTCTTTTTTTTGCTATTCCTATGGAACAGTATTTGTCCCTTAAAACAGCCAAATAAGCTGTAGTCTACCAGTATTTGATACCAGTTCCTCTTTGTACCCTATTTAACACAAATGCCCCTGATAATTTTATCAAGATAATTAGAGATCAAGTAAATTATGGTCATTAAAACATACATTTTAATGAAAATTGGAGTTATACAACATATACAAATATTCATACAATCTGTACATTATTATTTAAAAAACTTGTTAGGTAATATCTTACTAAATATACCTGTATTGAAAGGCCCATTTGTAAGAACTAAGTCAAAAAACTACAAGAAGAAAATTTACATTTATGAAACTCAAAGTTGTACAAACTTAACTAAAAGCAACCAATAGTAAACTGATATTTATTTCTTTAAAAAAAACACACAGCTTTTACACTATGGCAGACACTGTCATCAGTATCATGGGATCAGGCTGAACATGCATGAATAACTATGGAAGTAGGAGACAACACAGCATATAATTAGCAGGATAGAAAGTATAGACAAGATGAATAATCAAAGAAGTAAATGAAATTTCTTACATCAACCATTTAGTTAAAATTTAAACACAAATTATATTTTGTAATTAAATGTGTGTTCAGAGAAAACATTTAATATTTGAGGAATTAAAGGTTTCTTCTACAGCGCAAAGGTGGAACAACAATATGAGTCACCAAGTACTCCCAGAGCTCCCAGGGAAAAAAAACATCAACCAAAGAGTACACTTCAAGTTACCCATGGCCATGGAGTTATCCTCTGCAGCAGAGGATGATCTTGTTGGACACCAAATGGGGGAGAGGGCCTTGGTCCTGAAAAGACTTGATGCCATAGTGTAGAGGAATACCATAGTGTAGGGAAGCAGGGGTGGGTTGATTGGTGAAGGGGAGATGGCTTATGGGAATTTTAGGGGGAGGGGGGAACCAGGAAAGGGAACAGTATTTGAAGTGTAAATAAAGAATATACTTAATTAAAAAAAAACAGTTTGTTCTATCTGAACAAATAAGCTGCAATGAGTTTATATTACTTGTAATTCAAAAGGAAAGGAGAAAATATATGAAGTAAATTTTTTTCATACTAAGGTGATTATTATGATGCAAGAATCCCCTTGCTCCACTACATGATCACAGACTTAATAAGTGAAAAATAAGAAAGACACAAAGATGAATATATTGTGAAGTTTGTAGGATCTGGGAAGAGTTGGAGAAGTGAGCAGATGCATTATAATATATTCTCAAAAAATTATAAAAAATAAGTTTTATCTGCTATTGAGAATTGTGGAGAAAAGTTAACATTAAAGTCAATGAAATTAACTGAAAAATCAATTTTACATTGAAAAATACTAAATATAGTAGCTTTAAAAACTAAAGTGATATTAAGAAATAACAGTGAAGATGCCAAGTTCCACTGCTAGACACTGAACTTTTTTCTCATACAGCTGTTGTAAAAATATTCAACTGACTTTTCCAAATTTTAAAAGATAAAAACTAAAGAAATTTGCTAAAGTTGTGAAGCCCATCTTAACTTACCTAAGAAAACGATTTTTTGCTCATAATTTTTCTAAAGGCAAATTTGACATCTTTGTTTCTGAGACTATATATCAAGGGGTTAAGCATGGGTATAATCAATGTATAGAACACGGAGGTCATTTTGTCAATATCCATCGAATGTCCTGTACTAGGACGCAAATAAATGAAAATCAGAGTACCATGATAAATGGTGACTACTGTCAGGTGAGAAGCACAAGTAGAGAACCCTTTCTTTCTTCCCTCTGCAGAACCTGTTTTAATAATGGCCACTATAATATACATATAGGAGAGGAGAACAGTAAGAAGAGAGAGAGCTTCCACCAAACTTGCAAACACCACCAATATAATGTCATGTGTGTAGGTATCAGAGCAGGACAGAGAGAAGAGTGGAGAGATATCACAAAAGAAATGGTTAATTTCCTTGGAGCAGAATGACAACTGGAAAGTATTAGTAGTATGGATTATGGAACTAATAGTTCCACCCAAGAATGCTCCAAATGCTAGCTGAGTACAGACTCTCCTAGACATAATTACAGTATAGAGCAGGGGGTTACAGATTGCAATGTACCTGTCATAAGCCATGGCAGCCAAAAGAAAAGACTCTGTGTCAACCAGAGAGCAGAAAAAATACAACTGTGCAGCACAGCCATTGTAAGAAATTACCTTCTTATCAGAAATCAGATCCACAAGTAATTTGGGGGCAATGACAGAAGAGTAGCATGCATCTATGAAGGACAGCATACAGAGGAAAAAGTACATGGGAATGTGTAAATTAGAACTGACTGTGATTAGTAAGATCATGCCAATATTCCCCATCAGAGTAACAGAGTAGATGGAGAAAAATACAGCAAATAGGAGACTATGGAGCTCTGGATGGTCACTGAATCCCAGGAGATAGAATTCAGTCTTCACAGTGCTGTTCTGCAAACTCATTATTTGTAGAAATTTTGGTTTCTGCATCCCAGGTAGAATAAAAAGGAATAAATACATATATAAATTTAAAACTCAATAGAAAAGTGATTTATAATGTACCTCATTCTCATTGAGTAAGAATAATAGCAAACTAAATTTTTGATCATGATGCTAAATTGGAATTTATATTGTTTTCTTAAAACTCTTATTCTTCATATTCATCATCACATTCTAGTGCTCTCTGAATATGATTGGCACTTTTCATTTAATTTCATTAACTATCATAATTGTCAAAGTGTTAGTGTATAGTTTTATAGTTGTGAACATATTTGTCAGTTTCTTGTATTTTGTCTCATCAATTGCTGTAATAGATAAAAATATCTCAGGTCCAGAAGAGTCTTTGTCAACAAAGGAGTAGAAAGATTGATTTTTCACTTTAGGATGTGTTTTCCAGTTGAGAAACAAAGGATGCCCTCAGCGGCCTTCAACTACCATGAATAATACAGAATACAAATAAAACAAAATAAACATTACGGAATCTGCAGTGAGTATCAGTTCTGTTCCTCAGAAGCTAATGAATGTACAGGAGGACAAATATCTACAATGTCTGAGGCCACCTATAATCTAAGAATGATTGAAGGAAATCAATTAATTTGTATTTTATTATCCAAGGATCCATATACTAAATGTTGTTACATTTTTTATATGTAATAATATCATTAAGTTAAAATAAGGAGAAATCAATGTATTTTAAAAATTAAAATTTCACCAATTGCTATTAAGATCTGTCATTTTTGTTCCTTCATTTGCTTATTGGTGTTGTTTTGAGGCTATGTCTCTTTGTGTAAACTTGGTTGACCTGTGGTTCACGAAAATACCAGGCTGACCTCACCTCTAACTCACAGAGTTCCACTTTTGTCAGCCTCCCAAGTACTAGACTAGTGGTGTGTTCCATCATGCCTGGCTCCATTTAATTTACTTAGTTAATAGGTACTACCTTATTTATAAATATTTATGCTATTATACTGTTTATAAATTAGACTATTATACTATTTTTAAATAGTGTACATATTTATATATGGCCTCGGTGTCTAATAATTTGGATTGATGTCCTAAAATTACACACTTTAAGTGTTCTGGAATTTATTGCTAGGCTATTCTTGGACTCACTGAGATGATGAAAAACATGTTTGCCTGTGTATTTAAAGTCAATCACCAGCTTTCTAGATGGTGATTTTGGGAAGTGAACCACTACAGTTCCACCAAGTGCCAATATCTAAGGATTGTGATAAGTATACTTACCAGATGACTACTGTTCTCTGATTTACCTTCTTCTTCACTGTTGTGAGCCAGTTTATTTTTGAACAGAAATCATGTAATACTTAAATGAAAAATATAAATCAATTATAGCCCTCTCATATTACATTTTTGACACACCTTCTGTGTTCTTCAAGGAAAGGACATCTCCCTTGAAAAGGTTGGGTTCCAAGGAAAAGCAATATATTTTATGGTTTCCTTTCAGGACTTTAATCTCACATGCGCTTCTTGGAACCCAAACACTAGTATCCAAATTCCCATGAGAAAATAAGTGAGCAATTAAACAGTTTCACAAAGGAATTCATTAAGATTAAAATGGAATGATGCAACAAATGTTTGCCTTGAAAATGCCTCAAAGGTAACCAGTTTGACTTTCCAAATTGTGGACTATATAAAACTTAATAATATTTGTTAGCCCCTGATTGAAGTAACCACAATTTTTTTTCAAATGGCACTGAAAATATTATGTGCAAAGAGCAGTAGAATGAATTGAAATAGCATATTTATTTATAAACAAATACATCAATAAATATAATAATTACAATAAATAAGATGAGTATAGTTCCATTCTTTATAATTAGACTTTGAAAATAAAACCTTTGTAAGAAACCATACTATGAATGTAATATATTTATATCCATACTGAACTGAAATTCTAATTACCTAAGGCAACTTTATTTTCTAAATCTTCTTTCAGTAGACACCCATATACTTTGTGAATATTTTGTTTTAGTTCCTTTTCTGGTTAGAAAACAAATAACAGGAGAATAATTTTACTTGAAATGTAAGAGATTTATTGAGCATGAAATAGTGACATGTAAAAAACAGCATCAGGTCATAAGAAAATATAACAATAGAGAAAGTATAATATTATGGTTCATGATGTGTATATCATGGTACTTTAGTTTACCAATCTTTCCATTGAATCTTATCTAATAAATGATGTAGAGAACCTTATTGAGGTACCATGTCACCTGGCAGGAACTTGACATCGAACAGTGTGAAGTTCCTCTCCCAGCCTTTGAGTGGGAACTCCTGTGTTAGCTATAATCCCCTCCACCTAGGGTGGAGTGCTCAGACCAATGTGAAGCCCATTGTTCTTCAAGGACCTGAACTTTCCTGAGAAACACTAGCCATCTACAGAGCAACTGAACCAATTCTGCTGAGAGGCTTCCAGCTTTTGGGGGAAGGGTTTTCCCCTGCCTATATATTTGGAGTTGTTCATTAAACTTTAAGATCTTGAACAGCAATGTTGTCTTGGTCTCCGTCTCTTTTTGCCATCTTCCCATACATCCCCAGCTTCCCTTCCAGCTAACCCGTTTGATGTAACTGGGCAATAATAGATTGGTGCCTAACTTGGGGCCTGACACAGGAAGGATTCCTAAGATGACCCCCCTGTCTAGCAGAAATTCACAGAAAACAGAAAAAGATGGTATTCTGCACAGTGAGGGGTTAAATACTAGCACTAGTCTAAAATTTCATCTTTTTAAGCTGTTGTAGGTGCAGAACACCTACAGGCTAAGTGGGACAGTATGGGAAGCTGAACTTGCTTCCTAGTTGACAGTGGAAAATGGGACAGGAAACTTCTAAACAGGCATTTGTCTGCACCCTTTAAGAGCTGCTTCAGACAAATGAAGAAGGGTTTGAAAACAAAGATTAGAAGGCTTTTTAGAGTTCTTGTCATACAGATCTTTCACTTGTTTGGTTAGAGTCACGCCAAGGTACTTTATATTGTCTGTGGCTATTTTGAAGGGGTACAGAGCTAAACAAAGAATTGTCACCAGAAGAAATTTGGATGGCTGAAAAACACCTTAAGAGATGTTCAACATCATTAGTCATCAGGGAAATGAAAATCAAAACAACCCTGAGATTCCACCTCACACCAGTCAGAATGGCTAAGATTAAAAATTCAGGAGACAACAGGTGCTGGCAAGGATGTGGAGAAAGAGGAACACTCCTCCACTGTTGGTGGGATTGCAAGATGGTACAACAGCTCTGGAAATCGTCTGGCAGTTCCTCAGAAAATTGGGCATGACACTTCCAGAGGACCCTGGCATACCACTCCTGGGCATATAACTAGAGCATTCCCCTGCATACAATAAAGACACATGCTCCACTATGTTCATAACAGCGTTGTTTATAATAGCCAGAAGTTGGAAGGAGCCCAGATATCCCTCAAAGGAGGAATGGATACAGAAAATGTGATATATATGTGTGTGTGTGTGTGTGTGTGTGTGTGTGTGTGTGTGTGTGTGTGTGTGTACACACAATGGAATACTACTCAGCAATTAAAAATAATGAATTCATGGAATTTGTAGGCAAATGGTTAAATCTGGAAAATATCATCCTAAGCGAGTTAACCCAATCACAAAAGAATACACATGAAATGCAATCACTGATAAGTGAATATTAATGAGCCCAGAAGCCCTAAATACTCAAGGCACAATTAGCAAGTTAAATGATTCCCAAAAAGAAGAAAGGAGAGGACCCTGGGTATGAAAAGAATGGATCCAGTTTTGTAGGAGAGTACCAGAACAGAGAAATGGTGGGGAGGGGATTGGGGAATAGTTGGGGGGGAGAGGACTTATGGGACATATGGTGGGGGTAGGAACTGGTAAAGCTTTACCCTAACCCTAACCCTAACCCTAACCCCTAGGTTAGGGTAAAGCCTTTGGAATGTAAACAAAGAATATAGAATAAAAAAATTTAAAAGAAAGAAAGCTTTTTAGATCAGATAGATTCTTGTTGCCCATGGTTCCAAAAAAAAAAGAGAACTTTAGATAAGAGAACCTGGGAAAAAATGGAAAAGTGTTAAGAGACAGCCACCAAGGCATATAATACTACCCCCTGCCTCTGGATGCTTATAAAAGATAATATTGATGAAGAAACTTCACAGGCATCAGATAGCACCTAGGGAGAACTTGAGGAATCTCAAGAAGGAAGTCTGCCAAAAAGGACTTTCTCAAAAAAGGGTCCTCTCAACCCTAAATTAGAAAAATATAGATACTACTGCTGGCCTAACATTAGAGGAGAAAGCTCATTTAGACGAAGAACCTGCCAAATATTATCATGAGCATTGGCCTCCTAGTGTACTTTCTGCTCCACCTTGACTGTACAAGATAATACACAGATGGATATGCAACTACATAAATTGGAATTTGAAATTAAGTTGCAGAAATTGACTAAGGAGCTCCAGGAGCTAAAAAGTGTATCAAGTGCAGGAAGGAGCAGTGATCCTGCAATGTACCACTCCCCACTAGAAAGAGCTATAAGTCAAGCTTGCAGGGAAGGACAGGATATATCTGACCTGCTGGCTTTTCCTGTCTTTGAGATCATAGACCAGCAGAATATAGACAATATCATACCTTGGAGTTCAAAGCGATAAAACTGTTTTGCGTTTTACTCTTTACCTTATAATTTAAGCAGATTAGTTGTCTCCCCTCAGGTTCACCTGGATTGAAAACTGGTATATTTGTTAAAGACACTTGCAGGGTGTTTGGCAAAATATCGACTCCCTGAAATCAAAACCTATACAAGTAGACCTCGTATGAGAGCTATATAGAACTCAAATCTATGTGTATTTGCTTGCAAGCAGACATGGGCAACAGTGGGAGGTTCAAGTCAAAAGCACTTCAACTGTTTTCTGCCTCTGAGGCTCCTGTGAGGCAAACCTCGTTGCATAGACGTTTGTGTTTAAAGGCATTCCTTAGACTAACAAACAACAATGAAGTCTAGAATCTTTCCTCCAGAAAAATACACCATAATTTAGGAGGATCAGGTCAATACTTCCCACATCCCTGGTTAATGCCAATGACTGTCCACTTGGTTGTTATATTCTTTTTTAATAATAATAATAATAATAATAATAATATTATTATTATTATTATTATTATTATTATTTGATATATTCTTTATTTAAATTTCAAATGATTTCCCCTTTCCTGGCTCCCACCTCCTCAAAAGTCTCAAAAGCCTTCTTCCCTCCACCTGTTCCCCCATTCACCCCTTCCCAATTCCCTATTCTGGAATTCCCCTACACTGCTCCACTGAGCCTTTCCAGAACCAGGGGCCACACCTTTCTTCTTTTTGTACATCATTTGATATGTGGATTATGTCTTGGGTATTCCAAGTTTCTAGGCTAACATTTGCTTATCAGTGAGTGCATATCATGGGTATTCTTTTGAGACTGGGTTACCTCACTTAGTATGATATTCTCCAACTCCATCCATTTTTCTAAGAATTTCATGAATTCATTGCTTCTAATGCTTGAATAGTACTCCATTGTGTATATATACCACATTCTTTGTATCCATTCTTCCGTTGAGGGACATCTGGGTTATTTCCAGCTTTGAATATTATAAACAGGGCTTCTATGAATATAGTGGAGCATGTAATCTTATTACATGCTGGGGAATCTTGTGGGTATGTGCCCAGGAGTGGTATGGCAGAGTCCTCTGGAAGTATCATGTCCAGTTTTCTGAGGAACTGCCAGACTGATTTCCAGAATGGTTGTACCAGCTTGCAATCCCACCAGCAGTGGAGAGTGTTCCTCTTTCTCCACATCCTCACCAACACCTGCTGTTTCCTGAGTTTTTATTCTTAGCCATTCTGATTGGTGTGAGGTGAATCCTCATGGTTGTTTTGATTTGCATTTCCCTAATGACTAATGATGTTGAACATTTCTTAAGGTGCTTCTCGGCCACTCGAAGTTCTTCAGGTGAAAAGCCTCTGTTTAGATCTGTACCCCATTTTTGGATAGAGTTATTTGGTTTTCTGTGACCTAACTTCTTGAGTTCTTTGTATACATTGGATATTAGCCCTCTGTCGGATGTAGGGTTGGTGAAGATCTTTTCCCAATTTGTTGGTTGCTGAGTTGTCCTTTTGACAGTGGCTTTGGCCTTACAGAAACTTTGTAATTTTATGAGGTCCCATTTGTCTATTCTTGATCTTAGAGCATAAGCTAATGGTGTTCTGTTCAGGAACTTTCTGCCTGAGCCAATGTCCTCAAGGGTTGTCCCCAGTTTCTTTTCTATTAGTTTCAGTGTGTCTGGTTTTATGTGGAGGTCGTTGATCCAATTGGAGTTGAGCTTAGAACAAGGAGATAAGAATGGATCAATTCTTATTCTTCTGCATGCTGTCCTCTGATCGAACAAGCACCATTTGTTGAAAAGGCTATTTTTTTCCACTGGATAGCCATAACTCTGTGGATTCATTTCTGGGTCTTCAGTCCTATTCCATTGAACCTCCTGCCTCTCACTGTGCCAATACCATGCAGTTTTTAACACTATAGCTCTGTAGTACTGCTTGAGATCCAGGATACTGATTCTCACAACAATTCTTTTACTGTTGAGAATAGGTTTAGCTATCCTGGGTTTTTTGTTATTCCAGATGAATTTGAGTATTGCTCTTTCTAACTCTATGAAGAACTGAGTTGGGAATTTGATGGGGATTGCATTGAATCTGTATATTGCTTTTGGCAAGATTGCCATTTCAACTATATTAATCCTGCCAACCCATGAGCATGGAAGATTTTTCCATTTTCTGAGGTCTTCTTCCATTTCCATCTTCAGAGACCTGAAGTTCTTGTCATACAAATCTTTCACTTGTTTGGTTAGAGTCACACCAAGATACTTTATATTGTTTGTGGCTATTGGGAAGAGTGTCATTTACCTAATTTCTTTCACAGCCTGCTTATCCTTTGAGTATAGGAAGGCTACAGAATTGCTTGAGTTGATTTTATAACCAACCACTTTGCTGAAGTTGTTTATCAGCTGTAGGAGTTCTCTGGTGGAGTTTTTTTTTTTTTGGGGGGGGGTCACTTAAGTATACTATCATATCATCTGTGAATAGTGATAGTTTGATTTCTTCATTTCCAATTTGTATCCATGTGACTTCCTTATGTTGTCGAATTGCTCTAGCTAGTACCTCCAGTACTATATTGAAAAGATATGGAGAGAGGGGGCATCCTTGTCTAGTCTCTAATTTTAGTGGGAATGCTTCATGTTTCTCTCAATTTTGTTTGATTGGCTACCAGCTTGCTGTATATTGCTTTTACTATGTTTAGGTATAGCCCCCGAATTCCTGTTCTTTCCAAGACCTTTAGCACGAAAGGATGCTGAATTTTGTCAAATGCTTTTTCAACATCTAATGAAATGACCATGTGTTTTTTTTTTCTTTGAGTTTTTTTATGTAGTGGATTGCATTGGTGGATTTTCATATATCCACCAATCCCTGCATCCCTGGGATGACGCCTACTTGATCATGCTGAATGAGTTGATGTGTTTTTGGATTTGGTTGGCAAGAATCTTATTGAGTATTCTTGCATAAATGTTTATACGGAAAATTGGTCTGAAGTTCTGTTTCTTTGTTGGATCCTTTTGTGGTTTTGATATCATTGTATTTGTGGCTTCTTAGAATGAGTTGGGTAGTGTTCCTTCTGTTTCCATTTTGTGGAATAGTTTGAAGACTATTGGACCAGATGATTTTAGTGGAGAATTTTATCAGACCTTCAAAGAAGACATAACACCAATACTCTTCAAACTATTCCACAGATCATTCATTATTTTGTTCGGTGCAATGTGTGCTTTGAGCTTTAATAAAGTTTCTTTTATGAATGTGGGAGCCCTTGCACTTAGAGCAGAGATGTTCAGAATTGACAGTTCTTCTTGGAGTATTTTTCTTTTTAGGAAGTAACCTTCTGTGTCTCTTTTAATGACTTTAGGTTGAAAGTCAATTTTATCTTATATTAGAATGGCTACTCTGGCTTGTTTTCTGAGACCATTTGCTGTAAAATTGTCTTCCAGACTTTTACTCTAAGGTAGTGTTTGTCTTTGACACTGAGGTGTGTTTCCTGTATGCAGCAAAATATAGGGTCTTGCTTATATATCCAGTCTGTTAGTCTATGTCTTTTTATTGGGGAATTGAGTCTATTGATGTCAAGAGATATTAAGGAATAGTGATTATTACTTCCTGTCATTTTTGATGTTATTTTTAAATTTGAGTGGTTATCTTCTTTTGGGTTTGATGAAAGAAATTTACTATCTTGCTTTTTCCAGGGTGTAGTTTCCCTCCTTGTGCTGTTTTCTCCCTATTATCCTTTGTAGGGCCGGGTTTGTGGAAAGATATTGTCCAAATTTGGTTTTGTCATGGAATATCTTGTATTCTCCCTCTATGGTGATTGAGAGTTTTGCTGAGTATATTAGTTTTGGCTGGTATTTGTGTTCTCTTGAAGTCTGCATGAGGTCTACCCAGGATCTTCTAGTTTTCATGGTCTCAGTTTAGAAGTCTGGGGTAATTCTTATAGGGCTTCCTTTATATGTTACTTGGCCTTTTTCTCTTAATGCCTTTATTATCCTTTCTTTGTTTAGTACATTTTGGGTTTTGATTATTATGTGATGGGAGGTATTTCTGTTCTGGTCAAGTCTGTTTGGAGTTCTGTAGGCTTCTTGTATATTCATTGACATCTCTCTCTTTAGGTTAGGGAAAGTTTCTTCCAAAATTTTGGTGAAGATATTTGCTGGCCCTTTAAGTTGTAAATCTTCACTTCTATACCTATAATCCTTAGGTTTGGTCTTCTCATTGTGTCCTGGATTTCCTGGATGTTTTGTGTTACAAGCTTTTTGCATGTTGCATTTTCTTTGACTGTTGAGTCCATGGTTCCTATGATATCCTGGGTATCTGAGATTCCTTCTTCTACATCTTGTATTATATTTTTGATATTTGCATCTATGGTCCCTGATATCTTCCCAAGGTTTTCTATCTCTAAAATTGTCTCTCTTTTCAATTTCTTTGTTGTTTCTACATCTGTTTTTAGATCCTGGATAGTTTTGCTCAGTTCTTTGCTTGCTATTTTGTGTTTTCTTTTTTTAAATGTTATTTTATATATTCTTTGTTTACATTCCAAAGGCTTTCCCCTTTCCCAGTTCCACCCTCACCATGTGTCCCATAAGTCCCCCCCTCCCCGTACTCAT
This sequence comes from Apodemus agrarius, assembly GCA_964023405.1. Classification (NCBI taxonomy): domain Eukaryota; kingdom Metazoa; phylum Chordata; class Mammalia; order Rodentia; family Muridae; genus Apodemus; species Apodemus agrarius. The sequence continues at coordinate 95,727,160 of OZ030008.1, read as the reverse complement.
TCCACAATCACTTCCCAACCCCTTCTCTGTTCTGGTACTCTCCTGAAAAATTGGAACCAGTCTTGTCTGGACCATTGTCCTCTCATTCCTTCTTCTTAGGAATCTTTTGATTTGCTAATTGTGCCTTGAGTATTCAGAGCTTCTGGGCTCATTAATATCCTCTTATCAGGGATTGCATTTCATGTGTATTTTGTTGTGATTGGGATAACTCACTTAGGATGATATTTTCCTGATCCAACCATTTGCCTACAAATTTCATGAATTCATTATTTCTAATTGCTGAGTAGTATTCCACTCTATAAATATACCACATTTTCTGTATCCATTCCTCCTTTGAGGGACATCTGGGCTCCTTTCAGCTTCTGGCTATTATAAATAAGGCTGCTATGAACATAGTGGAGCATGTGCCTTTATTGTATGCAGGGGAATCCTGTGGGTATATGCCCAGGAGAGGTATGACAGGGTCCTCTGGAAGTGTCATGCCCAATTTTATGAGGAACCGCCAGACTGATTTCTAGAGTGGTTGTACCATCTTGCAGTCCCACCAACAGTAGAGGAATGTTCTTCTTTCTCCACATCCTCGCCAGCACCAGTTGTCTCTTGAGTTTTTAATCTTATCCATTCTGACTAGTGTGAGGTGTAATCTCAGGGGTGTTTTGATTTGCATTTCCCTGATGACTAATGATGTTGAACATCTCTTAAGGTGCTTCTCAGCCATCTGAATTTCTTCTGGTAAACATTCTTTGTTTAGCTCTATACCCCATTTTCTGATAGGGTTATTTGGTTCTTTGGAGTCTAACTTCTTGAGTTCTTTGTATATATTGGATAGTAGTCCCTTGTTGGATGTAGGGTTGGTGAAGATATTTTTCCAATTTGTTGATGACTGTTTTGTCCTTCTGACAGTGTCCTTTGCCTTACAGAAACTTTGTAATTTCATGAGGTCCCATTTGTCAATTCTTGATCTTAGAGCATAAGCTATTGGTGTTCTGTTCAGAAACTTTCTCCCTGTGCCCATGTCCTCCAGAGTCTTCCTCGGTTCTTTTCTATTAGTTTCAGTGTGTCTGGTTTTATGTGGAGGTCCTTGATCCACTTGGAGTTGATTTTAGTACAAGGAGATAAGAGTGGGTCAATTCTCATTCTTTGTATGTTGACCTCCAGTTAAACCATCACCATTTGTTGAAAAGGCTATCTTTTTTCCACTGGATGGTTGTAGCTCCTTTATCAAAGATCAAGTGACCATATGTCTGTGGGTTCATTTCTGGGTCTTCAATTCTGTTCCACTGATCTACTTGCCTGTCACTGTACCAATACCATAAAGTTTTTAGCACAATTGCTCTGTATTACTGCTTGAGGTCAGGGATATTGATTCCCCCAGAAGTCCTTTTATTGTTGAGAATAGTTTTAGCTGTCCTGGGTTTTTTGTTACTCTAGATGAATTTAAGAATTGCTCTTTCTCGATCTACAAAGAATTGATTTGGGATTTTGATGGGGATTGCATTGAATCTGTAGATTGCTTTTGGCATGATGGCCATTTTTACTATATTGATCCTGCCAATCCAAGAGCCTGAAATATTTTTTCCATTTCCTGAGGTCTTCTTCGATTTCTTTCTTCAAGGACTTGAAGTTCCTGTCACACAGTTCTTTTACTTGTTTGGTTAGAGTCACGCCAAGATACTTTATTTTGTTTGTGGCTATTGTGAAGGGTGTTATTTCCCTAACTTCTTTCTCAGCCTGCTTGTCCTTTGAGTACAGGAAGGGTACCCATTTGACTGAGTTGATGTTATAACCAGCTACTTTGCTGAAGTTGTTCATCAGCTGTAGGAGTTCTCTGGTGGAGTTTTTTGGGTCACTTAATTATACTATCATGTCATCTGCAAATAATGATACTTTGACTTCTTCCTTTCCAATTTGGACACCTTTCACTTCCTTATGTTGTCTAATTGCTCTCACTAGAACTTCAAGTACTGTATTGAACAGATATGGAGAGAGAGGGCAGCCTTGTCTAGTCCCTGATTTTAGTGGGATTGTTTCAAGTTTCTCTCCATTTATTTTGATGTTGGCTACTGATTTGCTGTATATTGCTTTTACTATGTTTAGGTATGGACTTCAGATAGTTTTAGTACAGAATTCTATCAGATCTTCAAAGGAGACTTAACACCAATACTCTTCAAACTATTCCACAAAATAAAAACAGGAGGAACACTGCCCAACTCGGTCTACGAAGCCACAATGATTCAACAAGAATGAGAACGTTAGGCTAATTTCCCTTATGAATATTGATGCAAAAATACTAAATAAAATTCTTGCCAACAGAATCCAAGAGCACATCAATACAATCATTCACCGTGATCAAGTAGGCTTCACCCCAGGGATGCAGGGATGGTTCAATATATGGAAATCCATCAAAGTAATTCACTACATAAACAAACTAAAAGAAAAAAAAAACACATGGTTATCTCATATGATGGTGAAAAAGCATTTGACAAAATTCAACATCCTTTCATATGACACATTTCTAATGTGTAATCTTTAAAGGCTTAGGTGAAAAATTTCAAAGATATGGAACTATAGTTAATCAATTTGGTTTCATCTTTTTTCAGACACATAATTGACTTGAGCACCTATATAGTTTTGTAAAATGTTCCTTCCATTTAGTTCACATTTTGTCAAGTTCCTGCCAGGTGGTATGGCACCCCAATAAGGCTCTCTACACCTCCTCTCTTTTCATTAGTTTTAAGATAATAAGGTAACAATCAGCCACCTTGGCTCCCAGATGCCAGAGAGATCTGACACAGCAAGGTAAGCAGACATAGCCCAAGGCTAAAAATGCTTGGGTCTCAGCCTGTTAGGCTTTTGCCTGCATCCAGGACTGGGGCAGCTCTGAGGGCTATCTGTGTGCCAACCCTGTCAGGGGGTCATTTGCCCTGCAGGGTGATCAGCACTTGGAAAAGATCCCCCCGCAGCATCCACAATCTTTGCTCCCTGACAGAGCAGAAGGACAGCACCAGGTTCACAGAGAAAACCCTAGTATAGTTTTGCTTGGGGCAAGACACACCAGGGCTCCAAGGGCACCCAAGAATAGGGCAGCACATCACCAATCTGTGCCAGGGGAAACCCAGTCATCCAGAGGTTCAGAAATAGCCTTAAAGATACAGACAGCTAACAGCTATTGCCAGGTATGCTGACAGAGTTCGAGGCTAACATCACTCAGTTCCTATCCTGTCAGGCTCTTGACTGCACCCAGAGTCAGAGCAGATCGGCGGGCTATCTGTATGCTGACCTGGTCATGCACTAACTCACTTGGTGGTCCTTGCCTGGCTTACAGCAGAGGCTGCCATATTGCCTCAGGGCACCACAGACAACTAACAGCAAACTCCAAGTATACTGACTTAGTCCAAGTCTAACATTGCTGGGGTCCTAACCCATAAGGCTTTTGCCTGCACCCAGAGCCTGAGCAGCTCAGTGGGCCATCTGTACACCAACCTGGTTGTGCACTAACCCAGTTGGGGGGTCATCTGCCCTACTGAGTGATCAGCACTTGGATAAGGTCCATGCAGCATCCAGCATCTGTGCTTCCTGAAGGAGCAGACAGGTAACACCAGGCTCACAGAGGCAACCCAAGTATAGCATTCCCTGGGGCAGGACACATTAGGGCTCCAAGTGCACCTAAGAGGAGGGTAGCACATCAGCAACCTAAGCCAAGGGGAACCCAGACATCCAGAGGTGCAGAATTAGCCTTACAGGCTCATGAGCGGTTCAAACACCAGCCAGTAAGAAGAAGACCAACTAACACCAGAGATAGCCAGATGGCAAAAGGCAAACATAGGAATGTTTCTAACAGAAATTATGGCCCCCTCTCTATATATCTTTTCAATATAGTACTTGAAGTTCTAGCAGGAGCAATTAGACAACATAAGGAAGTCAACGGGATACAAATTGGAAAGGAAGAAGTCAAACTATCACTATTTGCAGATGACATGATAGTTTACTTAAGTGACCCAAAAAACTCCACCAGAGACCTCCTACAGCTGAGAAACAACTTCAGCAAAGTGGCTGTTTATAAATCAACTCAAGCAAATTGTAGCCTTCCTGTGTTAAAAACTGCATGTTATTGGTACAGTGACAGGCAAGTAGATGAATGGAAAAGAATTGAAGACCCAGAAATGAACCCACAGAGTTATGGTCACTTAATATTTGATAAAGGAGCTACAACCATCCAGTGGAAAAGAGATAGTCTTTTCAACAAATGGTGCTGGTTCAACTGGAGGTCAACATGCAGAAGAATGTGAATTGACCCACTCTTATCTCTTTGTACTAAGATAAACTCCAAGTGGATCAAGGACCTCCACATAAAACCAGACACACTGAAACTATTAGAAAAGTACCGAGGAAGACTCTGGAGGACATGGGCACAGGGGGAAAGTTTCTGAACAGAACACTAATAGCTTATGCTCTAAGATCAAGAATTGACAAATGGAACCTCATGAAATTACAAAGTTTCTATAAGGCAAAGGATACTGTCAGAAGGACAAGATGGAAACCAACAAATTGGGAAAAGATCTTCACCAACTGCACATCTGACAGAGGGTAATATCATATATATCCAATTTTTTTCCCCAAGTATCACAATGTTTGTTGATAGACACAAGTATATAAAATCAGGGAATTTACATGACTTGATAAATTAAGTAGACTTAATTTAAATACTATAATAAGAGAGAACCATTCAAATTCAAACCATTTGTTTCACAGCCACAAAAACCACTTCAAGGGCATTAATGATCTTTCAAACTGATCAGTTTGTGCAAGTAAACCATGTTTCTTTTAAAAAGACTTTTGCACTTGCCCAGGCTCAAGGATTTTAAAATCTGCCACATTAAGCCCATTAGTAGTGGTAGCAATACAGGCAATATACTATTATGGCAACCACCACCAATTACAGATAAGAATTTTTCTGTAACAACCAAATGAATAATAAAATATTGCAGCAACACAAGTATTACTGAGCAAGGTGAATTTCTATAGTATTCAGTGCTGCTATTGTTTTCTAAATTAAAACAGACTATGGTAACTATAAGTAAAGAAGATCCTTTCAGTAGACTGCCTCTGCTTGAGAACTTAGGATGTAATTATTGCATGCTGCTAATATTCTATCTAAATATTAATGATACTCCTTAAGTATTTGATGGTGGACTGTGATTAAGACATAACATTACAAATACCTCATGCAGAAGGAAACCTTACTGACGTGTTTCTGCTTTAAATATTGTGAAAAATGTTACAGCTGAATGAGTTTTCACAGTGGTTAGGGCAAATGCAGTTACATCATAGCAACAGTATGTTTTGCACAATTTAATGCCTTGGCTGGTTGCTTAGTCAGCTTCTTCCTCTGATTCTTCTTCTTCAGCAGTTTCTAGCCAGGTTAGCCACTGATTCACCTAGAACAGAGCCTTGCCTTTTCCTGGAAACTCTTGAGTTATGTCTTGCTTTCAAGCTAAGAAAGCTTCCTTTTCAATAATTTCCATGTCATAGAAATGAACAAAAAATCAAAGTAACACACCTTTTGGGAAGCTGCAGTTGTAACAGTGCACCTGGAAAGTATAAAGGGCACTAACCTGTAGATCCACATGATCATGAAGAAATTTCTGCATCCCTGGCCTAAAAGAGAGCAGCAGCTCTTTTTCATGCTCTAACTGTTTGTTCTTTGGAAGGAACAGAGGAAGAATCTGTTTCATCGCTGGGTGGGCTTACTTCACTAGAAATGTAGTGTAAGAAGCTGATCTTTAAGATGTTTACAAATCCTTTATCTACATGAAGTTTGGGAGAGATGTTATCTTTAATCCATGTATAAATCGTTTGAGGGGATGGATCCAGCTTAATTTGCTTCAGTAGTTCCTTCTCCAATTTAAGGGGTGGGAATAAGAAACTCATTCCCCTTCCAAAATTTCCAGCATTTGATCCCATTCTGATCAATTTCTGGTAGCATTTTCTGCATATTGACCTTGTTTTGTTAAAAAAATGTGGTTAATCATTTTTGGTCTTGTAATTTAGTTAATTGTTGAAGACAAAGTAAGAAGAGAGGGAAGTGGGTGGTTGAGCTAGTTCTGAAATGCTCACCAACTCTGAAATTATAGCATGAGCCACAAACTGTGCCAAGTAAGATTTCACCAAGGGGATGTCAACCTCCAGTTTGGGTCACTGCTCTAATACATTCAGGAGAGCCTGCATGAAGTTGTCACTTGTGGCTATTCCTTCTTGTTTTAGTAAACTGATCAAAGAGGTTGCTTTTTCTTTATCTTCATCACTTTTATCAAGTGACAGAATAATCACTGTGCTTATCATCTCAGGAAGAAAGTGTTTTGGATCTCTCATTTCTCTTTACACAACTGACAGCGCTATTGACGTTTCCACTGTTCAGATAATCAGTCACATCTGTATTGGTCAGTTTAAGTTGTTCTTCCTTTGATGGTGGTGGCTTTTTGCTAGTTTTGGTAGTCTTTTCCTGGATAAGTGGTGGATTAGTTTTGAGACCAAGTTGGACCCAGAGGTGGTGTTTGAGTGTGTGGTGGCTGTGCACTGGGAGGAATCATAGTTATCTGTGGTTGAAGCTTTGGCATCTGATTTTTATTCATTAGAAATGACTGAGCAACCCTCAAACTAGTCTTATCTGCATTAAGCTGTCCTTTCTTAGAAAACCGAGGTGGCATATCTTTTGACTGTCCTTGTAGATGGATAAGAGTACCTGAGTCTGGTTATGGTAGAGCTGGCTTAGACCTTGGCTTTTCATAAACTTGGTCCCCATCTCTCCAAACTGCATTTGTGTGGGAGGCATGATGTCTCCTTCATGGCCATTGAAATTCTGATTTGAATGATGATGTTTTATTATGGATGAGAGTCTATCATGAATAACTCCTGGACCAGTACCAATTCCACTACCTAGCATTTGTCCAAACATATCAGCAAGTCCCCCAAGTGGGTCCCTATACATTTTCATCTTTGGTGACTTGAATGGTCCCTCCAGAAAAAGTCATTCCTTCCTTGAGCTATAGGAGCAGAAATAAGAACTCCTAGATCTTTTACTGCATGTTGTCCAAATTTGATTGATTGTCTTTGGTCCATTGTCAAGAAATGCCTTGCAAGGAACCCAGTGGTGCTCTCGCAACTCTACAGTATTTTGCAGTAAGAAATGAATCCTGGCTGGAAATTCCTTACGTAACACTAAGGAACACATTCTGGCAAATTACTGATCCATTAAGAACTTGGTTCGTTCGTAGTCTAATCAAGGTCCCACTGTCCTCATTATCTGACAGAGGTGCTCCAAATCCTCTCCCATATATTTGAGTTGGACCCTCTTCTTTTCCAAAAGTGTTTTGATTCATGTATGAAGGATAGATTCATGAGTAAGATCAAGCTTGCCAAGTTCTCCAATGAATTTGATGTTCCCCAACATCTTGATATTAACAATGACTCTCTGTACCTCCTCTTCAGGGAGGAGGGGATTTTCATGCTTATCATAGGAACGAATATTTCTGGTTCGGTTTTCAAATTCATCTTGCAATTTGGAAATCAAGAGTCATCTGAATGTTGTGCTTTGCTTCTGTCCTGGTTCGCCCTCTGCTGCTGGGCCATCAAGGTTTGGTGCATCTTCTGCCAATCATAGACATAGCTGATCATGCAGCAAGCTATACATTGGCTCTTCTAGGGCTTTGTCCACAATCAGCAGTGTGATCACTTTAAGGATTAGTTGAGACTCTACACCTGCATTGAGGCGCTCAAGGCATAGCTTGTCAAACTTTTCAGGAGTAAGCTTATTTAGTATGCCTCTTAATTTCTTGAAGATTGCATCATGTCATCCTTTTTCATTAGCAGAGTTGTTTGCAGCAGAGATGTCACCTCCTCTAGTGCTTCATGAAGGAATCCAGTTCTGAGCATTTTGCTCTGAGGTTTTCCTCAGGAACTCACTCTTTCTAGCAGTCTTGGGATAGTGATAAGGTACACTCCTCCTTTGTCCTCCACCCAAAGAAGCACTGAAACAAGAATTAACACCCCCTAATGCAATCATACTGTGCTCTCCACTTAGGTTGCTTGAAGAAGAACTTCAGGTCTCTGAAGAAGGAAATTGAAGAAGACCTCAGAAAATGGGAAAATCTTCCATGCTCGTGGATTGGCAGGAATAAAATAGTAAAAATGGCCATCTTTTCAAAAGTTATATACAGATTCAGTGCAATCCCTATCAAAATCCCAACTCAGTTCTTTATACAGTTAGAAAGAGTAATTCTCAAATTCATCTAGAATAATAAAAAAAGTCAGGAGAGCTAAAACTATTCTCAACAGTAAAAGAATTTCTGGGGGTATCAGTATCCCAGACCTCAAGCAGTTCTACAGAGCAATAGTGTTAAAAAACTGCATGATATTGGTACAGTGACAGGCAGGTAGATAAATGGAATACAAATGAAGACCCAGAAACGAACCCACACTCCTATGGTCACTTGATCTTTGACAAAGGAGCTAAAACCATCCAGTGGAAAAAGATAACTTTTTCAACAAATAGTGCTGGGTCAACTTGAGGTCATCATGCAGAAGAATGCAAATCGATCCATTCTTATCTCCTAGTACTAAACTCGATTCCAAGGGGATGAAGGACCTTCTCATAAAACCAGACACATAGGAACTAATAGAAAAGAAACTGTGGAAGACTCTTGAGGACATGGGCACAGGGGAAAATTTCCTGAACAGAACACCAATAGCTTATGCTCTAAGATCAAGATTTGACAAACAGGACTGCATAAAATTAAAAAGGTTCTGTAAGGCAAAGGACACTGTCAGTATGACAAAATGGTAAACAACAAATTGGGAAAAGATCTTCACTAACCCTACATCCAACAGAGGGCTAATATCCAATGTATACATAGAACTCAAGAAGTTAGACTCCAGAGAGCCAAATAACTCTATTAAAAATGGGGTATAGAGCTAAACAAAGAATTTTCACCTGAAGTATTTTGAATGGCTGAAAAGCATCTTACGAAATGTTCAACATCATTAGTCATTAGGGAAATGCAAATCAAAACAACCCTGAGATTCCACCTCACACCAGTCAGAATGGCTAAGATTAAAAACTCAGGAGACAGCAGGTGTTGGCAAGGATGTGGAGAAAGAGGAACACTCCTCCTCTGCTGGTAGGATTGCAAGCTGGTACAAGAACTTTGGAAATCAATCTGGTGGTTCTTCAAAAATCCCAACTCAGTTCTTCATAGAGTTAGAAAGAGCAATTCTCAAATTCATCTGGAATAACAAAAAACCCAGGATAGCTAAGACTATCATCAACAGCAAAAGAACTTCTGGGGGAATCAATATCCCGGACCTCAAGCAATACTACAGAGCAGTAGTATTAAAAACTGCATGGTATTGGTTCAGTGACAGGGAGGTGGATCAATGGAATAGGATCGAAGACCCAGAATTGAACCCACACATCTATGGCCAATTGATCCTCGACAAACGAGCTGAAAACATCCAGTGGAAAAAAAATAGCCTTTTCAACAGATGGTGCTGGCTCAACTGGAGGTCAACATGCAGAAGAATGAGAATTGATCCACTCTTATCTCCTTGCACTAAGCTCAACTCCAAGTGGATCAAGGACCTCCACATAAAACCAGACACACTAAAACTAATAGAAAAGAAACTGGGGAAGACCCTTGAGGACATTGGCTCAGGGGAAAAATTCCTGAACAGAACACCAATTGCTTATACTTATTCAGTAGATGCCACTGCAGATGTCTCCTCTGGATCCTGTCTTGGGTGACAGGAAAGGGTGGGAACAGAAAACAAAAAAGGGGGAGGGAAGGTGGAGGAAGGAGACAGGGCTGGCTTGAAACTCTAAGCTCAGAGGCATTGCTGCTGCAGCCACCACCTGGTACCATGTCCAGAAAGCTCCAGCTTGCTGCTGGAAGCATGCTGTCTCTTTACAGCAATAGAATAGTAGTAACTAAGACCAGCAACACAGTGAACACAGATACACTGATATACTATGCTGTATGACTGATAATACTCAGTGACCTTGAGAGTTCTGTTCCAGTGTCCCATCAGTCCCTGGAACTTTTACATTCCCTGAATTCTTCAGTCTATAAGAATTGTCTGAGCTAGGCACCTGCGTTAGCTACTTTACCCTTATAAACACCAAGACACCAATGCAACTTACAAAAGAAAGTGTTTATATTGGCTTATATTTCTAGAAGAAGATTCAATAATGTCATGGCAGAAGGTAGACAGAGAAGAATGCTGAGATCTCATGTCTTCAAAGGCAAACACTAAGCAAATATAACAAGCTAGATGTCTGGCAAGACTATAAACTCTTAAGGCCTTTATAGAGTAATGTATTTTCTTCCTCAAGGTCACACATTCTAAAAGTTCTATCACTTATGCCCTAAAACACACACAAAACTACATGTACAAATGTCCAAGCCTATGAGAAATATTTCTGATTTAAACCACCACACAACCTAGTGCAAAGCTAAGTCATTTATTATTGACTTCTTCCTCAGTGGACATCAATCTGCTCTTAAAAAGAAATGGATACTATAGATTATTTGTGAGGTCATTTTCAGTTGCTGCTTTTGTGCTAGACATATCTCTGACTCTGCTGTTACCTAAACATATCCTCACTGTTGGAAAAAACTTACTTGAATGAATAATTATAAAAATGACCTGGAAATTGAACAAAGACAATACTATACTTTCAACTAGTATGATTTTAAATGAGAATGACCATAGTATCAATGAAAGTATATGAACTGTAGATGATCCTTAGAAGATGATGTTCCATACCCAAAAAATCTTTACTAGATCCACTGGAGAAGAAGTTAAATAATGATTATTCTTCAATAAAATGAAGTTCACATATCAGGACCATTCATTGTTTGGCAACTCAAGGGAGGTATGTGAATCTCAATGAGAATAGAAACAAGAACAGTCATCATTAGTAGACTGAGGGATGAGTATGGGTACAGAAGGTCTCAGAATGCAGTTGGGGGAGGGAACACAGAGTACTCAGATAGACAACTGGAAAGGGAGTTGCATCTCTAGGACAAGCTAGAAACATAAGGCAATGGAAACTATGAAGAATCTGTGAGAGTAACAGTAGCAAACATTGCTAACAATGGAGGATATGGAATCTGAACTGGCTATTTCTTATACCCAGGCAAGACTTCCAATGGAGGGATTTTTACACCAACCCAGCTACAAAACCTTATATCTGCAATTTTTCCTCCCCTTAAGGTATGCAGGGATAAAATGGAGTTGAAATAAAAAAAAATAAATGTATTATTACTATTATTATTATTGTTGTTATTTTTTAAGCTTTTTTTTCACAGCTCAGTTGCCATCTTCCTCCTGGTCTCCTCTCCAACCACTCCCCATCCTACTCGCCCTCCCCTGTCTCCGAGACCACCACCCCATCAGACTTTCCCACTCCATGAGACTTCAAGTCTCTCGAGGGTTAGGTACATCATATCTTCTCTCACTAAGTTCAGTCTAGGCAGTCCTCTATTGTATATGTGTAGGGGGCCTCATATAAGCTGATAAATGCTGCATGGTTGGTGGCTCAGTGTCTGAGAATATCAGGGGTCAAATTGAGTCTGCTAGTCCTTTCATGGGGACCCTCCTCCTCAACTTCTTACAGCCCTTTTCTAATTTAACCACAGGAGTTCCCAGCTTCTGTCCATTAGTTGATTTAAGTATCTACATTTGAATCTAAGTTGCCTGATGGCCATGTACTCAAAAGATGCTCCACCATGCCACAGGTGCACATTATGTTAATAGCAATTTTATTTGTAATAACTAGAAGCTGGAAACAACCAAGAGGTCCCACAACAGAAGAAGGAATACAGAAAATGTGGTTCATTTGCACAATGGAATACTATTAAGTATGAGGACATCACACATTTTGCAGGCAAATGGATGGAACTAAATTATTTTTAAAACTATAATTTTTAGAGTAAAATCTTAGTTACAATCATCTTTTATTAATGAAAACACATAATTACCATTTACAGAAAAAGAAACAATAATTCAATAATTCAAAGTGGTAAACCATTATGATTTAATTTTTTAAACAAATTAACATAATATTTCTACTCCATTTCTACTATTGTGATAGATAATTAATCATTTGAAAGAGTTAAAATAAAATGTCTCTTAATACTTCTCTATTGTAGATACAGAAAATATGAACTACAAAGTCATTATAGTCTATGTAATCCAACAAAAGTATAGAACAGACTCAATAAAAATGAATATAAAATCCAAGTCTAATATTTTCTCTTTGAAATTTTTAATAAAAATATTATAATGGTTGTATAACTATAAGACTTTTCTATTATAAACTATATTCTTCCTGGTCTTCTTTTCCCCATTTAGGTTGAAACTAGAAGTGAAATTTTAGTACAATTTTTATATACGACAAAGGCATATTAGATCTAAGTACTTTAAAACAACTGTACTGAAACATTCAATGACAACAATAATTTAAAATAAATAAGAGTAAAATAACATTAAAATTAAAATGAACATATTATTGATATTTGTCATCATTCTAAAAAGCCATTTAATTGTTTTATTCGATATATGCTTTATTTACCTTTCAAATGATTTCCCCTTTCCTGGTTCCTCCTCCCCGAAAGTCCCATAAACCCTCTTCCCTCCCCCTGTCCCCCCCATCCACCCCTTCCCACTTCCCTGTTGTGGTATTTCCCTACACTGCTGCACTGAGCCTTTCCAGAACCAGGGGCCACTCCTCTCTTCTTCTTGGACATCATTTGATATGTGGATTGTGTCTTAGGTATTCCAAGTTTCTAGGCTAATATCTGCTTATCAGTGAGTGCATACCATGAGCGTTCTTTTGAGACTAGGTTACTTCACTTAGGATAACAATCCATATAGCCAACTACACTGAGATTCTTTTCAGGAATAATTAAAATAGTAAGAACATATTATTTTCATGCACATTTCTTAGAACACATTATAACAAGTATTTTATTCATAAGACACACAAAAATAGCTCTAAGAAATTATGGGCTTGTTGCAGTAATAAAACATAATTACCTCCCAAGCCTTGCTGGTGCTCCTGAATGAAATGTTACTCTTTCACAGCCATGGTAAATAAAATGTCTCCCCTGTTGTTTTGTTTGTATTTAAATGCTTGTCATATTTTAAATTACAGGGTAAGACAATATGAAATTAGGAAGCAATTATTCCTATGTTCCCAAATGCATTGGGAAGTAATTCTCACTAGAGACATTATTATGGTATTTCACAATAACATTGGATTTGGAGGTCATGGAAAGCTGAAACCATCTTTCTATCTCTAGCACTTATTTCTCTACATCCACAGTGTGGAGATAAAAATCTTTTAGCAATCCAGTCTTATTTGTCACAAAGAATAAATATTTGGCAATGTAAGTTGGCACCACAAGCATATAATGTGTCACACATGACTTCTGTGAATAAAACTACACTACACATTAATGACAAAAGACTGAAGTTTAGGTCAATCACATTTTTACAGTATTTTCAGGCCAAACATAGTGTCATCTCTTGGCCCTAAAATGCATTTTATCACTTGAAAATTTTGTTTCTCTTTTGAAAAATCAGAAGTTTTAAAATGAATTTTTAACTGAACATGATTTTCAGTATTACAATTATTGTATCTTAAGGCTTAGTTAGAGTCACTGAGAAAAAGATCTTACATTCATTATTTTACTGACTGTGTCTTTGACATCTTTATTTCTTAGACTGTAGATCAAGGGATTCAGCATGGGGATCACCACTGTGTAAAACAAAGAAGCCACTTTGACAGTGTGCCTGGAGTTCCTGGAGTTGGGCACAGAGTAGAGGAATAATATGGTTCCGTGGAAGATGGTGATGGCTGTCATGTGGGAAGCGCAGGTAGAGAAGACTTTGCGGTGCCCACTAGATGAATGCATTTTCAGGGCAGTGACAATAATAAACAAATATGATGTAAGAATGATGAGTAGTGTGCTTATCTCATTGAAAGTGGCAACAATAAAAAGCAGTAACTGGGTGAGGTGAGAATCAGAGCAAGAGAGGGCTATTAGGGATAACAGTTCACAGAAGAAGTGCTTAATTGTGTTGAAACCCCGAAAATATAAATTTATTTATATTTTGATTGTCAGGGAGCACACCACCCTCCATGTATATGATCCAAGCACTAGAAGTGCACAGAGCCTCTGTGACATGACAACTGTGTACAGCAGGGGGTTACAGACAGCCACAAAGCCGACATAAGCCATTACAGCAAATAGAATTAGTTCAGTCACTACAAATGTACAAAAGAAAAAGAATTGCATTATACATCCTAAAAATGAAATGGTCCTATCTTCTGCAACAAGATTCATCAGCATCTTGGGAGCAATGATGGAGGAATAGCAGAAATCTGCAAAGGAGAGGTGGCTGAGGAAGAAGTACATGGGGGTGTGCAGTTTGGGTTAATCTTGATTATCATAATCATCCCTAGATTCCCCTCCACACCGAAGCTGTAGATTGCCAAAAACAACAAGAAGAGGGGAATCTGCAGTTCAGGGTAATCTGAGAAGCCCAAGAGAGCGAATGTGACCTCAGAAGTTAGATTTATGTCTGTTAGAATCATGATTCCTTCTCGTGGGATCTGAAAATTGATCTTGGAAACAAAATAGGAAAAAAAGTTCACACATAAAGCACGCCTAACTATCAATAGGCCCAAAGATGAAACAAAATACATACCTTTTCTGATATTGATATATTGAAATATCAAGACGGGCTAACCAGATGTTCAGAAATTAAATTGCTAGTATATTATGAGTGATTTCATAGCTCTAGTCATTTTCTTAAATGTTCTTAAATATGATTTTAAATCATTATTATGCAATATAATAATTAATTAAAGAAACAGATAAAACCATGATCAAACATGAAGCAATCAAATTTTACTGACGTCTCAAGCTCTTTTCTTAAAAATTAGTCAAAGAAAATAATTTATTTTAATGGTACTGGAATATCCAATGAAACAATGTAGTACAGAAACCATCACCTATGGAAACTACATTATACTAATATTTGTGCATGCTGAGATATTACAAAACAATCTATGTCATTTGCAATCACATCAATATTAATATTGTAGGAAGTGACTAAGGAATTAATCTATTATATTCAGTTTTTACATTTGATTTTAATGTAAAATAAATTGTCTTCTATCTTTTTCTGCTGACAAGCAAAGTGAAGTTTAACAAAGCTTCTTTAATAGGAAAACAAAAACAAAGAACCCAACCCCCTACTCCCCATCCAAACTACTGTGTTTTCACTTTCAGTAAAACGGTTATTAGCATTACAGAATGAGATTTCCCCATGTGAAATGATAAAATTCAGCTGTCACAATCTACTGCTTTAACTGTTTTGGTTGTCTTTTACAGCATCTCTTCTTGTTATAGTTAAATTAAATCTTTAAGGTGTAAACTATGGAGTTAATTCCATTGAATGTGAAGATGGCTTCAAAAATATTTTGAATATCTACACTGAGTTAAACAAAAGAGTGAAATGCTCTTATCTAGAAATAATAGTTCACAAACAGTAAGAATTGTGTGTCTTTTTATGTATTTCTTTCTTCACCCTGTGCTCACTCTTTGGTTGGTGATTCATTCTCTTGCAGCCCACAAGGATCCAGGTTAGTCTGAGATTCTACTTTCATTCCTCAATTCTTCAATGCCTATTATTACACATTTTTTTGATTAATGGAAATTCATGACATGAACTTTATTTTTCCTTACTTCAAAATTATTCTTGAATTTCCATATCTCTGGACTTTATAGAACTAAACTATTGCTTTCTTATTCTTTCCAAAGTATAGAAGTGATTGCATACTACCTCACATCTACTGGCCACTAAGCTATGTATATGCCAAAGGTATTAAAGAAAATATATTTAATCATATTTATTTTTGCTAGTACTATTTAAAACACAAAACCTAGGCCTTTGGGGTAGGATGAACAGGCCTTTGGTGTAGTAATGAACAAGAATGTCTGTTTCAGCTATAAAAATCCAGGGTAAGATAATTGAAAATATAAAAGCAATTGTTGTTTTCCTGCTTTATTTTTTGAAATAAGAATTGTTATTTAAATACCATATTTTTTATCCTAAGACATATTTTAATCAATTCTACCAACAAATACAAAATATCTATATATGATGGAGATATGCACTAAAATTAGTTATAAAGAATACATGTCATTCTTTAGTGAGTAAAATTTTATCTTTTGTTTCTGAATATAAATATCTGTGAGTTCCTATCCTGAGAAATCAAAATATAATGAGTGAAGAACCATGAGGATAACAAATATAACAAATAATCAGAGAATACTGAATGAAGAAGCAAACTGCTTAAAAATTAAAATTCAAAATCAAAACATCTTTTGCTTTCTTGAATTTATCCAACTGTTTTGTAACATTAGATACCAGAATAAATGTTTTACTTTAATGAGTAAATATAAGGTGGAAACTGATATCATCTTGGCTTGTAGAAGTGAAACATGAATAAAGACACATGAAGAAACATGAGCTTGGTATCTATAACGAGTGACAAAATCATATTTTATTAAGGTCAAATGCAGATATAAATACCTAACAGAGACTGGAGATGTACTTAGAAGTGAGGTGCATGTTAACTTTCACTATAATGAAGAATGAATAAGAAGTAAGTGGTGAGTCCTAAATGCAGACACCAATAAGGCAAGCCATTGATAAAAAACCCAATACAGAGAAATACAAAGATAAAATATACAAAGGATTATAAATAAAATGGATTGAAAGCTCCTTAAGTATAACGTGCAATTAATATTTCCTGAATTCTTGTAAATAAATGTTATTCTTGCATTCATTATTAACATAATTATTAAATGAAGTGATTCAAATACCAAATAGTATAGGAAAATCAAAAACCTTTAATTTATATATTATGTAGGCTAATTTATAAACTACAGATACTTGTGTATAAACTGCATGACAATATGTTATCAGGAACTCAATTTTTAAGTGGATTACATATTCCAAAAATTGTGCTGTAATAAAGACCTATAATCATAAAAAGCTGCTTGTACTACAGCGTAATTCACATCAGCTTAAAATATTACAAAATGAAGGTCAACATATATTTACTACCTTTAAAATCTCTCAATTATACTTTTGAACATAGAGGACACACAGGAATATGTGAATACTAAGACTCATTAATAAGTATCATTATAAAACAGCTATCCTTTTCAACACTCTATATTTGCCTATATATGGATCTTCTCTATGAATCCCTAAGTTTTATTAAAAAAATCTAGTACAGAATTCTTTTTTAGAACCTAAAACTTTTCTGAGGGCATCTTTCACATCCTTATTCCTCAGACTATAGATCAAGGGGTTCAGCATGGGAATGACTACAGTATAGAAGACTGTAGTCACTTTATCAATATCTAGACTACTACCAGAGTTGGGCTGACAATAAATAAAAAGGATTGTTCCATGGAAGACAGTGATGACTGTGAGATGTGAGGCACAGGTGGAAAAAGCTTTACGTCTCCCCTCTGCAGAATGCATCTTCAGAATGGTGATGAGGATAAACAAGTAGGAGGTGAAGATGATCACAATAGTGAGAATCTCGTTGAAATTGACAATGATCAACAGGAAAAACTCATTCATACTAACATCAGAGCAAGCAAGACTTAAGAGAGGAGGGAGATCACAAAAGAAGTGGTTAATTACATTTGACTTAAATGATGGGATCTCAAGGGCTAAGCACAGATGAATCAGAGAACACACTGATGCATAGAGGTAGCAACAGGACACCAGTACAAGACGGAGCTTTGGGGACATGATAACCATATACAATAGTGGATTACAAATGGCCACAAAGCGGTCATAGGCCATTACAGCCAAAAGGAAGACTTCAGTGATGGCAAAAGTACAAAATAAATAAAATTGTAACATGCATTCCAGGTAAGAAATAACTTTATCCTGGTTGATAATATTAATGAACATCTTTGGCACAATGATGGAAGCATAGCAGAAATCCACAAATGACAGGTGGCTGAGGAAAAAATACATAGGAGTATGAAGTTGAGAGCTAACCTGAATCAGCACAGTCATGCCCAGGTTTGCTATGACTGTCACTCCATAAATGAGAAGAAACACGAGAAAGAGAAAACTTGCCAGCTCTGGGACATCAGAAAAGCCAAGAAGAATGAACTTTGCCATAAACGTACAGTTTACCTCATCCATGTCTGCCACATGGCAGTTTACCCAAGAAGACCTTATTACTTCTAGAAAGACAAAAAGAGAGACAATAAGAGATTTCTATTAACTGAAGAAAAATACTGAATTAATGTCAAGAACATATGCTTGTAGTTCAAGGAAAACAGAATTATGAAAATTTCAAAATATTGGGTAGTTCTGATTTGTACAAAAATCAAATCTCAGTAAACCCCTCTCATACATGTTAATATAAGCCACAAGTAAATTAAGTACATATCAGATGTGGGGGATGTAATTTTTTGAAATGCATTTACTGTTGTAATTTGATATATTATGAGATTTAATCTAGTCACTGAACTTTATTAAAGATATGACCTGGAAGTTTGTGGTCTCTTCTGTTTATATCATATACAAAGTAGTATTACTTTTACTCAACCTAATAATATGAAACTAGGAGCAAATTACCTACAATTACATATTAAAGCACTACAAAAATTCATCTGAAGTGAATGCCTCAGAAATTTCCTAAGATTTCAATAATATTAAAAATTAAAATTAAATTTCAGAAAACTCAATGATAAATCAATAACACTTTTCATTCCTTATTAAACCTACTTGTTTCATTACAAGCAAGTTCTAAAATGTCAGATATATAAGTAAATTTTTGAAAAAAATGAATGGGAAAATATGTTTAAAATCTTATTATGACAAACAATAAAAATTAAAACCTAAATTATTCTAAATTAAAAATAGTAAGCTCAGTGTTTCATAAAATCTAATTACATTTAAAATAATTGAAAACCATTTATAAAAGTCTATTAGAAAATTTCTTGGTATATTATTACAAAAAGCTATCAAAGGAAGCATCATTAAATTGTGGTTCATCATTTTTTATAAGTTGGAAAATTAGAATTTTTTTCAAATTATATCTTAGATATAACTAATTATAAAAACTTAGAGCATGCAAAAACATAAATCTCGTTTTACAAAATAACATTTATAAAATATATATTAGATATAATCTATGATACTTTATACTTGCCTAAATTATAGTATATACATATATTATGTATATATATTCATATCCTATAGTTGCCTAAACTAAGAAAGAATAAATGAAAACTTCTCCAGCTTTGTTAAAGTAATTTGTTGGACAAAGTGGCGGACTTAAAATGTCATGACAGTGTAAACACAATCTCATAGTAGAGTTATTTTATTCACTGTCTTTCTGAAATAAAATGCTCAGGGAAAATACATATTTTTATTACCTCAAATAAAACTGAGGAAAATAGGAATTAAAACCAAAAGAGTATAGCATTTTTCCAATTTGAATTAACATGTATAAACTTGGCTTCATCATCTTCTTTGTCAAGAGGAAAGAATGTGTGTGTGAGAGAAAGAGAGATATTGACAGAGACAGAGAGAGAAACAGAGACACAGAAAGACAGAAGGGAGACAAGAAGGAAGGTAGTAGGAAGGACAGAAAGAAGGAAGGAGGAAGGAAGAAGTAGGAAGGAGGAAAGAGGAAGGAGGCCAGAGGAAGCATAGGCAGGTAGAAAGAAAGAAAGAAAGAAAGAAAGAAAGAAAGAAAGAAAGGAAGGAAGGAAGGAAGGAAGGAAGGAAGGAAGGAAGGAAGGAAGGAAGGAAAGAAGAAACAAAGAAAGAAAGAAAGAAACACAGAAAGAAAGAAACAAAGAAAGAAGCAAGCAAGCAAACATACTAAAGTGAATAGTAAAAAGCCCACAAAGCACCAATCCAACACCAAGAAACATAAGCAACTGAATAATGCTGGAAGTGTAAGATGTTCTCTTACCCAGTGAAGAGTTCAACAATTTGTAAATGGTCAGCCTTGAAACATACATATATGCACTACATATGTATGAACAGGTAATATTTAGAAATGTAAATATATAAACATATTCATATTCACATGTAATAACAGTGAGACCGAGACATATGGAAGGAGAGCTGGTCAAAGTATATGAGAGGCTTTAAAGAAAGAAGAGGAAAGGAGGAAATGTTGCAATTAAATATAAATTCCACAAATAATAGCAAAAAAATTTAAAAAGACTTTCCTTAAGGCTTCTTCTAAGTCATACTAAAGAATGAATAAAGAAATAAATAAAATGAAGAAAAGAAAGAAAGGAGAATGAAAGGAAAAGAAAGGAAAATGTGAAGAAAATGTTAGAAAATTTTTCTTGGTAACAGACAAATATTGGAAGTCATGATTTCATTGTTCTATAGGGCTAACATTAAAATTACTTTTTGATAAATTCAAAGAAAATTAAATGCAAAATGCTTATCTCTATTCACAAGCAAGGACTGACTGCCTGACTACTGCATAAAAACTATTTAGCCCTCTGAACTGGTTAGATATGGCAAAAGGAAGCTCAAGAGAGGAAAGACAGAACAAGAGTACCAGAACAGAGAAATGGTGGGGAAGGGGGGTTATTGGGGAATGGGGGTAAGAGGACTTATGGGGCATATGGTGAGGGGGGGGACTGGAAAGGGGAAAGCCTTTGGGATGTAAACAAAGAATATAGAAAATAATAAATATATAAAAAACTGTCATTCATGCACATGCAAACACAAATATAAACACACACACACACACACACAAACACAAACAGAAGAGAAATTAAAAAAGAAAGAGACAGAAACATAGAAAGAGGGAAAGAAAGAAAAGCATGTTACATTTTTAGCATCAAATTTTCATGCTCATGTTTGATATTATAAAGGAATTATTTTCACTTGTCCTCAGCTGCTATTCCTGAAAACACTAAAAAACTTTTTTATACTAAAGAAAAATTTAAGAGTTCTCATATTCAATCTCCATTAGAAGAGAGAAAATTTAAATGTATTTAAAAATAACTTTACTTGATAAAATATGTCCATTTCCAATTTTCAGTGATTAGAGCCTTGTGCTTATGAACAAACCTGACACATATATGTCCTAGAATTGCAAATTTTAAACATTTCTTATAAGAAGAGAAGTTATGACTGGAAATTAAACTCTAGAGAGAAGAATCCCTTGTGTAAAGCAAAGACTAATTTCTATGCCATAACAAAGTTAATAAAACTGAAGTAGAGGTATATGTCCTGGTGGGCTAAAACTATTCTCTGCGGAATATCAGCAAAAATTTGTTTATAAGCCAGCAAGATTTAGGGAGCTGTTGCACAACAATATTAATAAAGTTAAAAAGTAAAGTGTATGAAAAATTACAGCATTTGTACTGCAGTCTGCCCTTATAAAGATTAAATAATATCTCTAATAATAGATATTTTCAAATATAGTGTCAAAATAATTATAAGCTATTTTTATGCCTAAGTCTATTAAACCTTCAAATCAAAGGCCCTTGTTTCCTACATGACAGTTTCCTTGACAATTTCTAGAAACATTATCAAAAAGCAATCTAAACATTTTTCTTCTTTTTTATGTTCTCTTTCATTTCTGAATAATTATTTTTTAAATATTTATTCCCCACCCTTAATGGACTCTCTCCCTCCCTTCTCTTCCTCTGAGAGGGTGAAACTGCTGTGGTTATTCAATCATCCTGATGCACCAAGTCTTTGCAGATCAATCTTCTCCCACTGAGCATAGACAAGGCAGCCATGGAGACCAAACTGCATGTCTACTACATGTGTGCCAGGGGCCTTGGTCCAGCCAGTGTATGCTCTTTGATTGGTGGCTCAGTCTTTGAGAACTCCCAGAGGTCCAGGTTAGTTCACTCTCTAGGTCTTTCTGTTGTGTTCCTATCCCTTCAGAGTTTTCAAAACATTCCTCCCTGTTTCATAGGAGTTCCTGACTTCTGTCCTTAATTTGGCTGTGGTTATCTGCATCTGCTTTAGTCAGCTTCTGGGTAGAACCTCTCAGAGGACAGCCATGATAGACTCCTATCTGCAAATATAAGAGTGCTGTAAATAGTGTCAGGGATTAGAATTTGCCTGAAGAATGGGTCTCAAGTTGGGTTAGGTATGGCTGGCCATTCCTTCAGTCTTTGATCCATCGTTGTCCCTGCATTTCTCTTAGAACAAATTTGGGCTTGAAAGTTTTTTCAGTGGGTTGATATCCTTTTTCTTCCACTGGACATCATTCCTCGCTACAGGAGGTAACTTCTTCAGATTTCATGTTCCCACTGTTAGACATTTTGGCTAAACTCACCTGCATTTACTCCTTGGAATCTCTCCCCCATCACAGGTCTCTGGGGATTCTAGAGATTTGAACATATACAACTCTACCAGCTACAGATTTCCATTCATTCTCATGGCCCTCTGAGGCTCTCTCCTCTTTCCCTCCACTTCTGATCTTGCCTGAATTGCCCTCCTCTGCCCCTGTCTTATCCAGTTTTCTCCTTCCTTCTCCTTCCTAGACTCTTTTATTCACCTTTTTTACTATGATTCCAACATGCTCACTTGGGCCTTCCTTCCTGTTTAATTTCTTTCAGGCTGTGGGATGTATCAAGTGTATTCTATATGTTGTAGTTAATATCATCTTATCAGAGAGTACATGATGCATTTTTTGGGGGTCTGGGTTACCTCACTCAGGATATTTTCTATCTCCATCTCTTTGCCTGAAAAATTCATGATATTCTTGCTACTAATATCTGAAGAGTATCCCAGGGTATACATGGAGCATCTCAGTTGTTTCTATTTTCTGGCTATTTGGAATAAACCTGCTATGAACATAGTAGAGAACTTGCCCTTGATGTATGCTTGTGTATATTTGGGTATATACCCAGAAGTCATATGGCTTGGTTTTCAGGTACAACTATTTCCAATTTTGTGAAAAAGCAAAAGATGGATTGCCAGATGATTTCCTGAATAGAACACCAATGACTGAGGCTGTAAGATGAAAAATTGACAAATGAAACTTCATGAAACTGGAAAACATCTGTAAGGCAAAGGATACTATCCATAGGAAAACAATGGCAGCCCACAGTTGGAAAAGTAACTTCAGTAACCCTACTTCCTATGGAGAGCTAATAGCCAAAATCTATAAAAAAATCAAATAGTCTCCAAGTAACCAAATAACCCAAGTGAAAAATGGGGTACAGAGCTAAATAGAATAGAGTATTCTCATTGGCCAAGAAGCACCTAAAGAAATATGCAACACTCTTAGTAATCAGGGAAAAATGCAAAACAAAATGACCATGAGATTCCACCTTACACTAATCAGAATAGCTAAGATAAAAATCTCAAACAATAGCACATGCTGTCAGGGATATAGAAAAAGGTGGATAATCCTCCATTGCTGGTGGGATTGCAATCTTATGAAAGTTCTTAAACTTTTAACACTGTAAAAAGATCTAAATTTCAGGACAACTCAAACGATCTTGCAATTTACCTTATAAACAGTAATAATATTCAATTAGTACTACAACTAATGGTATAATCAAATCTAAGTTGCCATGGGGAGGATTTGAGATGTGATTTCAGAAGACTCCAAAACATTTCCAAAGTCAGTTGATGGATACACTCTTTTGAGAAACCCTAACAGTTAGGAATGGCTTCTTCTTTACCTGGGAAACTCCCATTTTCAAACTTCTTCATAACTTTGTGTTGAAACTTTTGCTTAAACATTCCAACTTGCTTCATACTGACACATATAATTCTTTTCTGCAGGGAAGTCAAGTTTGTCAGCTTTACCAGAAAGAAGTTCTCTGAAAAGATGTCCTATGCAGCTAGAAAGAGCAATGAGGCACTTTGGTTCCTGCCCTGCTGCTGTAGTTATATCCAAACAAGTTCAGTGTTATCACTATCAAAAGAAACTTGTTTCCCTTGCTGACTATATGGATTGTCCAGACCTAACTGCATAATGAGCACATGCAATCAAAATGCCAGATTCACCCCAAATACATAGAAGTATTCCAGCATTATATGGAAACAATAAGTAAAATGTTCTTGTGTGCAGACACACACACAAATGCACACACACATGCAAATGCACACACACACACACACACACACACACACACACACATGCACACCACCACCACCACCACCACCACCACCACCACACAAATAAATGATTAAAATGTATTTAAAAATCAAGTATTTCATAATTGAATGAATCTAGATGACGACATTCTTGTATCAAGTGTGCTACTTTAATTCAGATTTCATTCTTGTTTGTCATAAATTTTTTCTTTGTCATATTGTTATGAAACATTTTAGTTTTCACCAGGGACCACTTTACAATGAAATAAATTAATAATAATAGTAAACACTAAGCTTCTCCTAAAACTTATATGAAAATTAGTTTAAACTTTATCACAATCAACTAAAAATGTATTATTGAATTTATGGTAGTCTTTCAAAGACAAAATGAAAGCAAATTGTGGGAAATAAAAATAAGTGGCTACAATGGCAAAATATCAGCTTATGTTCTCCCAATCTGCTAAACTCTGTGACTAAAGACACAAGGTCAAAGAGATGTCAGCACCGTTTAAATCCTATTAGATTTAGAGCTATATGGCCTTACATGGAATCATGCCAATCATATGTTTTCTCTGGCTATTCTGGCCTAAAATGCTAATCTATGCCTGTATGCAGTATTTTCTATGTATCGTTAGATGGTTGTAATAACTTCTCAACATTTTTATGGGCCAAATCCATGTCCACCAAAGTAAATTTTAATATGAAATCATTCCTAAAACTCATCTGTAGGAGACTTTGGAAAGTTTCCCAAGCTATTATATGGTTATTTATTACAAGTATAAAATACTTTGGTGATAAAAAGGGATTTCCTGAATTATTCTCAGGCATTGTTCTCAGGAATATTTTAAACTTTTAACTCAATAAACTATGCTGTGAATAATACTATTTAATTTGGAATTATTCATTTGATGATTAGTCATGAATGAGAAAGTCAGAAACACAATTAATAGAATTGTCTATACCACGTTTATAAATTTGAGAAGAAATTTGAATGGAAAAATAATTATTTTCTCTGTATTTCTTTGACTTTTCAAAAAATTCAGAAGTGTGTATATTGTACATGTTGAAAAGCATAAATAATACATAAGCTTGAATGGTATTCTGAAGAGTATTTGATTTCTTACATCTTGTTTACAGGGTGATTGTGTTTCTTTCTAAAAGATGTATACTGGCCTCTAGTGTTTTTCTGTATAAATATTTTATATAGTGATTTTCAATTTTCATTTACATTGTTTTGTTGTGTTTTCATTTAACCTTTTTTTAAAAAAATATTTAACCTTTTTAAATTTTGTAAAAATATGAATTTGAATTCTTTTTTAAAAATTTTCTATATTCTTTATTTATATTCCAAATGATTTCCCCTTTCCTGGTTTTCCTCTCCCCATAAGTCCCATAAGCCCTCTTCCCTCTACCCATTCCCCAATCACCCCCTTCCATTTCTCTGTCCTGGTAATCCCCTACAATGCTGCATCAAGCCTTTCCAGGACCAGGACCCTATCCTTCCTTCTTCTTGGGAATCATTTGATATGTTAATTTTGTCTTGAGTATTCAGAGCTTCTGGGCTAATTAATATCCACTTAACAGTGACTGCATTCTATGTGTATTCTTTTGTGATTGGGTTACCTCACTTAGAATGATATTTTCCAGTTCCAACCATTTGCCAGAGAATTTCATGAACTCATTGTTTTTAATTACTGAGTAGTATTCTATTGTATAAATAAAACACATTTTCTGTATCCATTCCTCCATTGAGGGACATCTGGGTTCTTTGCAGCTTCTGGCTATTATAAATAAGGCTGGCATGAATATAGTGGAGCATGGTTCCTTATTGCATGCCTGCAAATACTCTGGGTATATGCCCAGGAGTGGTATAACAGGGTCCTCCAGAAGTATCATGCCCAGTTTTCTGAGGAAATAGCAGACTGATTTCCAGAGTGGTTGTACCAGCTTGCAATCCCACCAGCAGTGGAGGAGTGTTCCTCTTTTTTCCACATACTCCCCAGCATCTGCTTTTCTCCTGAGTTTTGATCTAAGCCATTCTGACTGATGTGAGGTGAAATCTCAGGGTTGTTTTGATTTGCATTTCCTTGATGACTATGAATGTTGAACTTTTCTTTAGGTGCTTCTCAGCCATTCGAAATTCTTCAGGTAAAAATTCTTTGTTTAGCTCTGTACCCCATTTTTTAATAGGGCTATTTGGCTCTCTGGAGTCTACCTTCTTGAGTTCTTTGTGTATATTTTATCCCGCTCCTGGTCTACCCACTGACTGTTCCACATTTCACAGCTCTGCACTCCCCCACCAGTGTCCTCTAGTATGTCTCCTCCTCAACTTGCCACACCATCATACCTCCATCCTTCCTGGGGCCTCCAGTCTCTTGAGGGTTAGGTAAGCCATATTGCTAATAATTATCATGAACCATTAATATCCTGTTGAAATAGAATCATAGTACTTGGGCAGATCTTACTAAAAGCAGTAAAAAAATCTTACTAATATAATATTGCCTTTTACTTTTTAAATATTTGAAAATTTTTCTAAGTCTTCCAATTTCTGGTTGATGTAGCTGAAACTATCACATAAGCCAGCATAAGCTGATTTGATTAACTGGAACAGTATTACAGACAAAATATTTCTTTTTTTTATTTTTAATTTTATTTAATCTTTTTTTTAACACTCCAGATTTTACCTCTCTCCAGGTCCACCCAATGAATATCCACATCCCATACCTCCTTCCCCCATCTCCAGGAGGATTTCCCCCTTGCTGCCCCACCCCTTACTCCACCAGTCCTCCCTGCTCCCTGGGGCCTCCTGTCTCTTGAGGGTTAGGTAGATCTTCTCTGAACCCACACTCAGAAGTCCTCTGCTGTATATGTATTGGGGGCCTCATATCAGCTGGTATGTGTTGCCTGATTGGTGGTCCAGTGGATTTTTTTCTCATTTTTTGATTAGATATATTCTTTATTTACATTTCAGATGATTTCCCCTTTCTTGGTTCCCTCCTCCTAGAAAGTCTCATAAGCCCTCTCCCCTCCCCCTGTTCCCTAATCAATCCCCTCCAGCTTCCCTGTACTAGTATTCTCCCTACATTGCTGCATCAAGGGCCAGGGTCATCTCCTTCCTTTTTGGGCATCATTTGATATGTGAATTGTGTCTTGGGTATTCTGAAGACAAAAAATGCCTAAGAATTTCATGAATCCATTGTTTTTAATTGCTGAGTAGTATTCCATTGTGCAAATATACCACATTTTCTATATCCATTCCTCCATTGAGGGGCATCTGGGTTCTTTCCAGTTTCTGGCTATTATAAATAAAGCTGCTATGAACATTGTGGAGCATGTGTCCTTCTTTACTATATGCTGGGGAATCCTCTGGGTATATGCCCAGGAGTGATATAACAGGGTGTCCAGTATTATGGCCAGTTTTCTGAGGAACCACCAGACTGATTTCCAGAGTGATTGCACCAGCAATCCCTCCAGCAGTGGAGGAGTGTTCTTCTTTATCCACATCCCAGCACCTGCTGTCCCCTGAGTTTTTGATCTAAGCCATTCTGATTGGTGTGAGGTGAAATCTCAGGGTTGTTTTGATTTGCATTTCCCTGATGACTAAGGATGTTGAACTTTTCTTCAGTTGCTTCTTAGCCATTCGATATTCCTCAGGTGAAAATTCTCTGTTTATGTCTGTACCCCATTTTTAATAGGGTCATTTGGTTCTCTGGAGTATAACTTTTTGAGTTATTTGCATATATTGGATATTATCTCTCTCTCGGATGTAGGGTTGGTAAAAATCTTTTCCCAATTTGTTGGTTGATGTTTTGGCCTATTGACAGTGTCCTTTGCCTTACAGAAGCTTTGTAAGTTTATTAGGTCCCATTTGTCAGTTCTTGATCTTAGAGCATAAGCTATTGGTATTCTGTTCATGCGCCCATGTGCTCAAGGGTCTTCCCTAAGTTCTTTGTTTGAGAGACCACAGGTGATTCAGATTAATTGAGTCTGTTGGTCCACCTACAGGGTTTCTCTTCTCTTCAGCTTCTTCCATCTTTTTCTTAATTCACCAACAAGGGTTTACACTTTCTGACCATTGGTTGGGTGTAAATATCTGTATCTGACTGTCTCAACTTCTCATTGGAACTTTTAGAAGGCAGTCTTGATAGGCACCTTTTTGTGAGAGCTCCATATCCTCAGTAATAGTGTTAGGCCTTGGGGTCTCCTCCTGAGCTAGATCCCACATTAGTCCTGTCACTGGACCTCCTTTTGCTCAGGTTCTTCTCCATTTTTGTCTCTACAGTTCTTTCAGACAGGAACAATTATGGGTTAGAAGTTTTGTGGGATGGCAACTCTGTCCCTCACTTGATGCCCTGTCTTTCTACTGGAGGTTGACTCCAGTTACTGGTTCCCACTTCAGGGCATTTTACCTAAGATTCTTCTCTTTCAGTCCTAAGAGTCTCTTACCTCGCAGGTCTCTAGTACATTCTGGAGAATTTTCTCACCTCCAAACTCTGGAGTTTGCCTGTTTGTATCATTTCCTCTGACCCTCAGGGCTTCAGTCCTTTTCCCTCACCCAATACCTGATTATGTTCCCCCTTTCCCCTCTCTGCCCACTTTCCCATCAGGTACCTCCCTCCTTACCCACTCCTATGACTGCTTTCTTCTCTCTCCCAAGTGGGACTGAGGCATTCTCACTTGGGCCCTTTGGATTGTTAATCTTTTTGAGTTCCGTGGACTGTATTCTGTACATTGTTTGGCTAATATCCACTTATTAGTAAGTACATACAATGCATGTCCTTTTGGGTCTGAGTTACTTCAGCCAAGATGATATTTTCTATTTTCATCCATTTGCCTGCAAAACTCAGGGTGCCCTCATTTTAATAGCTGAGTAGTATCCCATTATGTAAATGAAGCACAGTTTTGTTATCCATTTTTCTGTTGTGGGGCATCTGGGTTGTTTCTGACTTG
The DNA here is from genome assembly GCA_964023405.1 of Apodemus agrarius. Taxonomy (NCBI): domain Eukaryota; kingdom Metazoa; phylum Chordata; class Mammalia; order Rodentia; family Muridae; genus Apodemus; species Apodemus agrarius. The sequence goes on along the minus strand of OZ030008.1, from coordinate 95,697,991 downwards.
TGGCTACCTCAAACAAGGGTACTATGAACATAGTGGAACACTTGGAAATTTTGAAAATGAAATGTTTTGCATCATTTTAATAATATGTGAGTTCAACAAGGAGCTATAGATATCCTATGGGGAGTAATGTACCATTTCACACCCAAATGGGACATTATAATCCAGGGGATATTCTAAAATAAATGATCCCACAGATGGCCCCGACTAAACTTGGTAAGTCTCAAAAAAGCAAAACAAAACAAAATAGAACAAAATACTCCTGAACATGAGAAAGAGACATGGAGGGAGTAAGGAAATGAATTGAAAGGAATGAGATAGCACATGCATGCACTTGTCAAAGCACAACTCTAATTAAAAATATATATGTTTATATAATCATAGAGCATTAACAGAGGTAACTATAAGTATGCCATCAGTAGCTGAGTTAGCATTAACACAAAGGAGTTTAGAATTTATGTTTTCGTAAACAGTTCCCAAGAGGCTGAAAAACAAAAGAAATTTTTGAGGAATTCATAGCTTTTTAATGCATGCTTTCTACTTTGTAAAGGAGCTTTTTAGAAGCTAAGTACTTAAGATAGATTTCTGGTCCAAGAGAACCTGAGTAGAATTCTGAGGACTAGAATATATAGTAGGTTGTAGGAGGCTAAAAATCTAGTTCTAGAAAATCCAGGTCTCTTCTACCCTCTGTGGTCTCTGCACTCATGTGAAGAGATCACCTACTGTACATTAATAATATACAATTAAAATATAATAATCTTAAATAAATACTACTCTGATGTTTTCTTAAATAATTCCATATTATACAATATTTCTAAGACATCAATGTTACAGAAACATGGTAAGACCAAAAATAAAGTAGGTTAGGAACCTGGAATAGAAAGGTAAATAAAATTCTGAGCCAATATATGTGATAATGTTAGTCTGTACTGCATGTATGCTAGTGTCATAGTTTTCATTGTAAATTATAGATACTCTATTTTGAAATGAATAATAATGCCCATTGTGGATACAGAAATAAAATTAGAAACTTTGTAAAAATCCTTCTTCTTAGGCTTGGGAAGAGTTTTCCAAAAATGAAATGTATTTGCTTTGGTAGAATATAAATCATGACTAACAAATTTAAAACAAATAATGAAATTAATTTGAAATTATGGAATATTTTGCATGTTATGCTTTTATATTTAATAGTCACAATAGTGACCAGAAAAAAGGATTCACTCAGAGCTATCATGAACCTTACTATATTTTCTAGCCAAATTCTATTCCATCTGTTATTCTCTCTGCCTCTACCTTTGATTCTGCATCCTGACAATACAGTGTTCATTTGGAATATATCTTAGAAATCACGACTTTCCTGAGAGCACCTTTGACATCCTTGTTTCTGAGGCTGTAGATCAAAGGGTTTAGCATGGGAATCACTACTGTGTAGAACACTGTGGCCACTTTGTCAGCATCTCCACTGTTGTCTGAAGTAGAAGAAGAATAAATGGAAAGGATAGTCCCATGAAAGACAATGATGACTGTGAGGTGGGAAGCACAGGTGGAAAAGGCTTTGCGCCTCCCCTCTACAGATCGCATCCTCAGGATGGTGATGAGGATAAACAAGTAGGAGGTGAAGATAACCACAATACTAAGGCTCTCATTGAAGGTGGCTACAACAAACAATAGCACTTTATTAATGGTGACATCAGAGCAAGCAAGACTCAAGAGAGGAGGCAGGTCACAGAAGAAGTGATTGATCACATTTGACTTGAATGATGGGATCTCAATGGCTAAGCACAAATGAATCATAGAACACACTGATGCACACAGGTAGCAGCCTGTCACTAGTGTCATACGGAGATCTGAGGACATGGTAACCATATAGAGTAGTGGGTTACAGATGGCTACAAAACGGTCATAGGCCATCACAGTCAGCAGAAAGATTTCAGAGATCACACATGTGCAAAACAGGTAGAACTGGACCATACATGCCTGGAATGATATGGCTTTGTCCTTATTGAAGATGTTAGCCAGCATTTTAGGCACAATGATGGATGAATAGCAGAAATCCACAAAGGACAGATGGCTGAGAAAAAAGTACATGGGGGTATGAAGTTGAGAGCTGACCTGAATTAATGCAGTCATTCCCAGGTTGGCCAAGGCAGTGACTACATAAATAAGAAGAAAGAGCAAGGAGAGAAAACCACTGAGTTCAGGGACATCTGAAAATCCCAGAAGGATGAACTGTGCTACAGTGCTACAGTTTTCCACATCCATTAGTCACCTTTAAGTTTTACTTGGGAACATAACTACATTATTCTCTATTTTTTTAAATTAAAATGCAGTTTAAACTCTCATAAGATGCAATTGTGTTTTAAATACCTGCAAAGACATAAGAAAATGAGAAAATTAGTATTGACTAAAACCTTGATAATAGAAGTAATTAAAGCCCATTGTTCAATTTCGAAATCAGACCATAATTAAAATCTCTGCATTGTACTAAATTGTTTCAATTGACTTGATCAAAATTGCCAACATATACTTAAATTATTCAGAAGCACCATAAAGTATTTTTGATTTTGTTACTTCATTGACCTCTTAAAGTCAAAATTCATTTATCCAGAGATCTCTTCAGTCAGCATTCTAAATATTAGGTCCCTAGGAAATGATTTATAAGTTTGAAGTTAACCTTCACTGAGTATCCAGAGAAACTTACATGACTAGTGTTATGAGTCATTTGCTCCTCTATTATGTTTTAAGGGAAGGGCAGAGATACTTTCTGTATTATTTACATCTATGAAATAATCACACTCATATTAAAGAATTTTAATCCATTTACATGACTTATCTGGCAATGCATCAGATTTAAAGACTCCTAGGTCTATGTGATGAAGCTGGAATGCAGACATCCTATACGTTTAAAAGCCCTGGGATTGGAATTCAGACATATCCTCATTATACACCTTTCATGCATAACAGTTAGTTAAGCTTACTTTGTAGAGGTAAGCAGCCTTGTTAGAATGTGGTATCTAATTGAGGGCCAGTCAAAGTGAAGACTCAGAGAAAGATTTGACAGAATGAATATGCCCAGGACAGACAGAAAAGAGGAAATAGAATATGCCCAACTTCATGATACATATGAGAAAGATAACTTAAGGTAATAATGCATAGAAACAGAGAGAGACAGAAAGGAGGATAAGGAGGCAGCTTTATCAGAGCAGTTTTACAGACACAGATTGCAAGTGAAGACAAAATGAACAAAAGAATAACAAAGAGCTAGAAATTGAGAAATGCTTGCTAGGGTTAGTCCATGGCAAGCAGAGAAATTCTGTGAGAATTAGTCAGCTTGGAGAGGAGTTTTGAGCCAGAAAAGTGGGGTTGAGCCAGCCAACCAGAACTAAGAAAGAATTAGAAAGAGTTAACATATTCAGCAGTAAGTCTCTAAGATGACAATTACCTCAGATGATTTACAAGCTGATTTGCTTAATTTTTTATTTAAATCCATCCATAGTTCAGATAATAAATACTTTTTAGTAATACTTTCAATTTATAAATCCATGGTTCTTAAGCTTCTTAATAAAATCCTTTCTAAAAATATGTTGCTTTAAATTTCTTGGGAGAAATTAATCAAAGTTGTAGAAAAATTTTACAATTAGCTGCTGATAACTGTTAAGGTTTTAAGGTGTTACTATGTATAAATCAAGTGGAAAGTTGTGAATTAGAAAATTTTTGAAATAGGTATAGAAATATAGCAATTAATTATCTGAATTTATACACAAAATACAGGAAAAAGCAAATGGAAGTTAAAACCATTTTATATAATGTGGCAAATATTATGTACATATACCACAATTTTTGCTTTTACCTTTAAAATAATTTTATTAATATTGTGATCTAATAAAATTTATAACATAACCATATTCTAAAGCAAGTTTTCAGACTCTATCTGTGAAGGAACTTGGTATAATTTAGAAATTTGAAACTCAGAAATGTAGAGAGCAATTTATCTACCTACTTGCCAAGACTCTTGATAGAACTATCCCTGAGGAATGAGGCTGGGATACCAAGCAGAAATTTTGAGGAGAAAGAATATAGAGAAGACCACCAACAAGCTTTTCTTAAGCTAGCAACTGTTTCCAAAGAGTTGACAATAGATGGATTAATTAATATATATTATTTTCAATTCATGCCATTGTTCTGATGTAAAAATAGTTATTCTTCAAATGTACATGAAGATGAGTTAATTTGTCTTTCATTGAATTCAAAAGAAAAACATATTTTTGAAAATGCTTGACCAAGAATGATTATAAAAGCAATTGACCTTATTGCCTCCCAAGCATGGCTTCTTTTTTAGCTAGAAATATGATACAGAAGGATATCCATCAATATGCAAAGACACTTTTTCCTGCACAATAGGGAAGGAGTCTGGTGATACCTCATGGGAAGGTTGCTGATATCATCAGTGTACTAGAATTTCACATAAAATACATTACACAAAGTATGATTTAGACTAAACTGTGTGTAGGGTCACAGCTGGAAAACCTGTATATGAAGCACATAAATGGCATCTTATCTCAAAACTGAAATAAATCCTCTCTCTTTTGCTTCAGCCCTGGCTCATTTTTTCTATGATCTGCATGAATAGTAATAAGGGTTATTTATTGCTATTCCAAGTATTATGGTGACTGTGAGCAAAATCTCCACACAGCTGTACCAAAATAAGTAGATGAACTTAGCACAAACATGAACAAAATAATACATAGGAGCAAGCATCCACTTCCTTTGGTTCACATGGTTGCCCTCTCAGACCAATGACTGCCCAATGTCTTTCTGTCGATTAAACTGATAACACTTCTTGTTAGGATTATCCATTACCAAGGAAGGAATATATTATCCAATATGCATTCTCACAACATGTTATCTACTAATCTATCTACTCTAGAAGCAATGTATAAACAGAAAATAGCAATGGTTTATGTTTTGGTAGTCTTCCTTTACAAACTCTTCTTTATGAATGCAATAATATTATCCCATAGATGAAATAGTGAAAATTTGAACTCTCAGATATTATTGTTTCAGCATATTGCAACAAAACAATGTAGTTACCAATATCCAGCCAACTCACCTGTGAAACAAACATTACATATCTCCTTATGTTCCTAAAGATGCCACTTCAGAAAATGCCACAGTCTTTATGTGTCAGTGTGAATCCCTACAACCTATAATCCTAAACTTATGAAAACAAGCATCAGTCTCTGTGGGACATCAATGTGACAGCAAGAAAATGCTCCCTCTTGAGATTCAATTATTGAAGTAATGATATACAAATTGGAAACATTAAGCAGTATGATTCATTGTATATTAATGTAACATAATTTAATTCAAGTCTCTTGATGAAAAATATATATCATAACTAAGTATTACCTCTGTGCAATATGTGAATAAATCAAGTAAGATGTGTTTGCCTTATTTAAATAGTACATCCAAGACACACTAAGGAGTCTGAAGTCAGCATAGAATTTTCCCACACAAAAGAGAGATATGATTGTGAGTGTACTGAGTCCTTCCAATATTCTTATAATAAACTAAAAATAGTCATTGTCATAGTACAGCCTTATAAAACTGAATGAGGTCAGCATTTCTTCTCGACCTAAGATAAAACTATGTGACCTCTGTTAGAAGAAGTAGTATTTATTTTTGGTTTGTAAATCCATATGACAATGGAAAGATGATAGCTGCTAAAGATTTGCGAGAATAGACACCATGTGTATTGAGGGAGGCAACAGTGCATGGTATCTTTCCACATCTGGTCTTTATGTAAGTTTGACTTCAAATATGTTTGCTCAGAGTCTGTGAGTTTATATAAGCCCCAAAGGATTTAAAAATGTATTAGAGTAATTTGAATCACATGTTTCCAATTCTCAATTGTCTATGTCTTATTGCCTAAATTTAATTGGATTTTTTTAAATTCTGAAGAAATTACCAAAGTGTTCTTCTATAGATTGTTTCTTGATATTTTTCTGTTGTTTAAGCATAGAAGATTTTCTTTATTTACATCTTCTCTGTTAACCACTACAATATCAAAACAAGAGCAAACATCAAAAATCTAAAGCATGAGGACTCCTGGAGGTTTTTGCCATAATACCTGACTTTTTTTTTTCCTTTTTTCTCAAGACAACTCAAATTATACATAAATTTTATATCAAATAATCAGACTATGGATCATTTAGTGAAATATGTTAAAGTCAGTTGTAATGTTGTTTACAGACATAAATTTTCCTCCAATTTATTTTTAGTTGACATTAGAAATATTGTCACACTATTTTTGCCTACTGAAGTACCGAGTCCCACAACAGTAGAATGGAAGAGCATCTATAGAGAGCAGTCCTGGGAGCCACATTGTTCAGCCTCCTAGCAGATGTCTTTCATAACTTGTTTTTTGGTTGTCTCCACTTATCTTAGACTAAAAGACATGAATGAGAAATATTATTGGGCTTTGCTTATTCTTCTTAGAAGGTTTTGCATTTCATTTTTATGCATAGTTAATATTCTTCCCTTTTTCTTTTTTTTATTGAACATAATCTTCATTTACATTTCAAATGGTAAAGCCTTTCCTGGTTTCCCCCCCAATCCTTCCTCCCACCTCCTGCCTCCAAGTATATACTGCTCTACCTGATCCACTCCCACCTTCCCCCCTCAATTTCCCTTTGTTGGGGCATCTATTGAGCCTTCACCTGACCAAGGACCACTCCTCCCACTGATGCCCCACAAGGCATTCCTCTGCCACATTTTTGGCTGCAACTATGTGCACCCCTTAGTTGTTGGTTTAGTCCCTGGGAGTCCTGGGGTGCCTGGGTGGCCAACATCGTTTTTCTTCCCATGGGGCTGTAGACCCTTTCAGCTCCTCTGGACCACCCTCCAACTCCTCCATTTTGGGACTCCATTCCCAGACCAATGGTTGGCTGCTAGCATCTGCCTCTGTATGTGTAAGGCTCTGGCAGGGCCCCTCCAGAGACAACCATGGCATGCTCCTTTTGGTACACACTTCTTGTTGTCCATAATAGTGTAGGGGTTTGGTGACTGTTTATAGGATGAATCCCCAGGTAAGGCAGTCTCTGTGTGGTCTTTACTTCAGTCTCTGATCTACACTTTGTCTCCTTTATTGCTCCTGTGAGTTAACATGTTACTTTATTATATGTTTGTTATGGATTTTCTTTTTTTGACAATGATTATTTTTATAGAATAGATGTGGATTTAATTAATAATAAGAACTTAATATTTCAGACCTATTGTACCCACTTCTTTCTGATTTCTGATTAGGTATGTAAATGTATAAATTTGTTTCAAGTAATGAACCAATTTTGATTCATTGCTAAGTATTTTCCAGAGTGACTGTATATTCTTATATTTTAGAAGTTTAGTTAATCTTATTTCATTTTTTTAACTCTTGATTTGGTCCGAAAATGTACCCTGGATTTGCTCACCTGTCTTTTAGTGTCTCCTCTTTGACTGTTGCAATTTTATAGACTATGTTTGTTTTATATGAGTGTAGTAATCATAGAAAGCAGTAGGTTTTCTTAGGCTGTTTTGAATTCTTTTGTCTTTACCAATATCATTTCTTTAACCTTCTTTGTGTATAATAATCTACACATACTTTTCTCCTTCTTGTCTGTAATAACCCTCCTTCTACTTTTATTTAGTATATATTTTCTTACCCTCATTTGATTCTGGTCCTGCATATTTAAGATTGTTTTATTTTGTCCCTGCAGGCAGCTGCCATATTGCCTGCAGCTTCCCGCCCAGCTGGTGTTGGGGAAGCCAGAGTGTCACCCAGAGTGCCAGGTGCTCAGAACCATCCGGGGGCGGCGGCGGAACCAGGTACCGGAGACAGCCCGAGCTTAAGACCTTTGGGGACTCAGGCCTGGAGTGGGAGTTGGGCACAGAATAGCGGGTGCACTCTGCACTCACGGGGCGGACCCCGAGCTCCCTGCAGGCAGCTGCCATATTGCCTGCAGCTTCCTGTCCAGCTGGTGGTGAGGAAGCCAGAGTGTCACCCAGCGTGCCAGGTGCTCAGAACCATCCGGCGGCGGCGGCGGAACCAGGTACTGGAGACAGCCCAAGCTTAAGACCTTTGGGGACTCAGGCCTGGAGTGGGAGTTGGGCACAGAATAGCGGGTGCACTCTGCACTCATGGGGCGGACCCCGAGCTCCCTGCAGGCAGCTGCCATATTGCCTGCAGCTTCCTGTCCAGCTGGTGGTGGGGAAGCCAGAGTGTCACCCAGCGTGCCAGGTGCTCAGAACCATCCGGCGGCGGCGGCGGAACCAGGTACTGGAGACAGCCCAAGCTTAAGACCTTTGGGGACTCAGGCCTGGAGTGGGAGTTGGGCACAGAATAGCGGGTGCACTCTGCACTCATGGGGCGGACCCCGAGCTCCCTGCAGGCAGCTGCCATATTGCCTGCAGCTTCCTGTCCAGCTGGTGGTGAGGAAGCCGGAGTCAGCCAGTATGCCAGGTGCCCAGACCCAGCCAGAGGCCGAACCAGCCTCCCATCCAGCCAGTGGCAGGGAAGCTGGAAACCGGACCCAGCCAGCTTCCCAGCAGCTTGGGACCAGCAGGCGGAACCAGATAACTGAGATATCCCAACTTTAAGACCCCTGGGGAAACAGGATATCAGACAGCAAACCCTGAGCAGGAGCAGTGCAGAGCAGCCACCCAACAGGCGGAACCAAATACCTGGGATATCCTGAGTTTAAGACCTCGGGGGACTCAGGCCACCTGTCAGCAATCTGTGAGCAAGACCCCCGCAGGACAGTGATGCAAGTATCCCAGTCTCTGGGAAATAGCCTTACAACCCCACAGGAGGGTCAAGCACCAGCTAGTATCTACAGGACCAACTAACACCAGAGTTAACCAGATGGCAAAAGGCAAATGTAAGATCGCTACTAACAAAAATCAAGGCAATATGGCGGCATCCGAACCCAGTTCCCCAACAGCAATAAATATTGGATACCCCGAAACACCAGAAAAACAAGACTCAGATCAAAAATCACTGGTCAGGATGCTGATAGAGGAACACTTAGATAAATCTCTTAAAGTAATACATGAGAAAATAGATCAAAAGCTAGAAGCCATTGCAAGACAAACACAATTAAATCCCAGATATCTCAACACACCAGAAAAACAAGACTCAGATCTAAAATCACTGGTAAAGATGCAGATTGAGGATCACTTAGATAAATTTCTTAAAGTAATAGAGGAGAAAATAGATCAAAAACTAGAAGCCCATACAAGGCAGACACAAAAATCACTTAAAGAAATCCAGGAGAATATAGAGCAAAAAATGAATCCCAATAAGGGGGAGAAACAAAAATCACCTAAAGAAATATAAGAGAACATGGGTCAATGAGTAGAAGTCATAAAGGAGGAAACACAAAAATCCCTTAAAGAAATACAGGAAAACACAAACAAGCAACTGAAAGATTTGAGCAAAACCATACAAAATCTAAAAACAGAAGTAGAAACAACTAAGCAATCGCAAAGGGAGACAATGTTGGAGATAGAAAACCTTGGGAAGAAATCAGGAGTCATAGATGCAAATATCAACAATAGAATACAAGAGATAGAAGACCAAATCTCAGATGCTGAAGATACCATAGGAACCATGGATTCAACAATTAAAGAAAATGCAAAATGCAAAAAGCTGGTAACCCAAAACATTCAGGAAATCCAGGACACAATGAGAAGACCAAACCTAAGGATTATAGGGATAGATGAGAATGAAGATCTACAACTAAAGGGCCAGCAAATATCTTCTACAAAATTATGGAAGAAAATTTCCCCAACCTAAAGAGAGAGATGCCCATGAATATACAAGAAGCCTATAGAACCCCAAACAGACTGGACCAGAACAGAAATACTTCCCATCACATAATAATCAAAACCCCAAATGTACTAAACAAAGAAAGAATATTAAAGGCAGTAAGAGAAAAAGGACAAGTAACATATAAAGGAAGACCTATCAGAATTACACCAGACTTCTCACCTGAGACCATGAAAGCTAGAAGATCCTGGGCAGACCTCATGCAGACCCTAAGAGAACACAAACTTCAGCCAAGACTACTATACCCAGCAAAACTCTCAATTGCCATAGATGGGGAAACCAAGATATTCCACGACAAAACCAAATTTGCAAGATACTTATCTACAAACCCAGCCCTACAAAGGATAATAGGGGAAAAATACCAACACAAAGGGGGAAACAACACCCCAGAAGAAACAAGATAGAAACCCCATTTCATCCAACCCAAAAGAAGAGAACCACTCAAATACAAATAATAATAACAATTCCCAAAATGTCAGGAAGTAATAATTACTATTCCTTAATATCTCTTAATATCAATGGACTCAATTCCCCAATCAAAAGACACAGGCTAACAGACTGGATACAGAAACAGGACCCTACATTTTGCTGCATACAGGAAACACATCTCAGTGTCAAAGACAAACACCACCTTAGAGTAAAAGGCTGGAAGACAGTTCTACAAGCAAATGGTCCCAGGAAACAAGCTGGAGTAGCCATTCTAATATCAGATAAAATCGACTTTCAACCTAAAGTCATCAAAAGAGACACAGAAGGTCACTTCCTGCTTGTCAAAGGGAAAATCCACCAAGAAGAATTCTCAATACTGAACATCTATGCGCCAAATGCAAGGGCACCCTCATTAGTAAAAGAAACTTTACTAAAGCTTAAAGCACACATCGCACCTAACACAATGATTGTAGGTGACTTCAACACTCCACTCTCCTCAATGGACCGATCAGGAAAGCAGAAACTAAACAGGGACACAGTGAAACTAATTGAAGCTTTGGACCAATTGGATTTAACAGATATATATAGAACATTCCATCCTAAAACAAAAGAGTATACCTTTTTCTCAGCACCACACAGTACCTTCTCAAAAATTGATCATATAATTGGTCACAAGACAGACCTCAACAAATACAAGAAGACCGAACTAATCCCATGTCTCCTATCGGATCACTATGGAGTAAAAGTGGTCTTCAATAGCAAGAAGAACAACAGAAAGCCCACATACACATGGAAACTGAACAATACTCTACTCAATGACACCCTGGTCAAGGAAGAAATAAAGAAAGAAATCAAAGACTTTTTAGACTTCAATGAAAATGAAGGTACGACCTACCCAAATCTCTGGGATACAATGAAAGCAGTGCTAAGAGGAAAACTCATAGCCCTGAGTGCCTCCAAAAAGAAACTGGAAAGAGCATACACTAGCAACTTAACAGCACACCTGAAGGCGCTGGAACAAAAAGAAGCTAACTCACCCAGGAGGAGTAGAAGAGAGGAAATCATCAAACTAAGGGCTGAAATCAATCAAGCAGAAACAAAGAGAACCATACAAAGAATCAACAAAACCAAGAGCTGGTTCTTCGAGAAAATCAACAAGATAGATAAACCCTTAGCTAGACTAACCAAAGGGCACAGAGATAGTATCCAAATTAACAAAATTAAAAATGAAAAGGGGGATATAACAACAGAAACAGAGGAAATTCAAAAGATCATCAGATCCTACTACAAAGGCCTATACTCAAAACAACTGGAGAATCTGGAGGAAATGGACAATTTCCTAGACAGGTACCAAATACCAAAATTAAATCAGCATCAAGTAGACCAGCTAAACAGTCCCATAACGCTTAAAGAAATAGAAGGGGTTATAGAAAGCCTCCCAACCAAAAAAAGTACGGGACCAGACGGTTTTAGTGCAGAATTCTACCAGACCTTCAAAGAAGACTTAACACCAATACTCTTCAAAATATTCCACAAAATAGAGACAGAAGGGACACTGCCCAACTCGTTCTTCGAAACCACAATTACGCTGATACCTAAACCACAAAAAGATCCAACAAAGAAAGAGAATTACAGGCCAATTTCTCTTATGAATATAGATGCAAAAATACTAAATAAAATTCTTGCCAACCGAATCCAAGAGCATATCAAAACGATCATTCACCATGATCAAGTAGGCTTCATTCCAGGAATGCAGGGATGGTTCAATATACGGAAATCCATCAATGTAATCCACTACATAAACAAACTAAAAGAAAAAAACCACATGGTCATCTCATTAGATGCTGAAAAAGCATTTGACAAAATTCAGCATCCTTTCATGCTAAAAGTCTTGGAAAGAGCAGGAATTCAAGGCCCATACCTAAACATAGTAAAAGCAATCTACAGCAAACCAGTAGCCAACATCAAAATAAATGGAGAGAAACTTGAAGCAATTCCACTAAAATCAGGGACTAGACAAGGCTGTCCTCTCTCTCCATATCTTTTCAATATAGTACTTGAAGTTCTAGCGAGAGCAATCAGACAACATAAGGAAGTCAAAGGGATACAAATTGAAAAGGAAGAAGTCAAAGTATCATTATTTGCAGATGATAAGATAGTCTACTTAAGCGATCCAAAAAACTCCACCAGAGAACTTCTACAGCTGATAAACAACTTCAGCAACGTGGCTGGTTATAAAATTAACTCAAGCAAATCAGTAGCCTTCTTGTACTCAAAGGACAAGCAGGCTGAGAAAGAAGTTAGGGAAATAACACCCTTCACAATAGCCACAAACAACATAAAGTACCTTGGCGTAACTCTAACCAAACAAGTGAAAGATCTGTATGACAGGAACTTCAAGTCCCTGAAGAAAGAAATCGAAGAAGACCTCAGGAGATGGAAAAATATTTCTTGCTCCTGGATTGGCAGGATCAATATAGTAAAAATGGCCATCTTGCTAAAAGCAATCTACAGATTCAATGCAATCCCCATCAAAATCCCAAATCAATTCTTCATAGATCTAGAAAGAGCAATTCTCAAATTCATCTGGAGCAACAAAAAACCCAGGATAGCTAAAACTATTCTCAACAATAAAAGGACTTCTGGGGGAATCAATATCCCTGACCTCAAGCAGTACTACAGAGCAATTGTGTTAAAAACTGCATGGTATTGGTACAGCAACAGGCAGGTAGATCAATGGAATACGATTGAAGACCCAGAAATGAACCCACAGACTTATGGTCACTTGATCTTTGATAAAGGAGCCACAACCATCCTGTGGAAAAAAGATAGCCTTTTCAACAAATGGTGCTGGTTCAACTGGAGGTCAACATGCAGAAGAATGCGAATTGACCCACTCTTATCTCCTTGTACTAAGATCAACTCCAAGTGGATCAAGGACCTCCACATAAAACCAGACACACTGAAACTATTAGAAAAGAAACTTGGGAAGACCCTGGAGGACATGGGCACAGGGGTAAAGTTCCTGAACAGAACACCAATAGCTTATGCTCTAAGATAAAGAATTGACAAATGGGACCTCATAAAATTACAAAGTTTCTGTAAGGCAAAGGTCACTGTCAGAAGGACAAAACGGCAACCAACAACGTGGGAAATGATCTTCACCAACCCCACATCCCACAGAGGGCTAATATCCAATATATACAAAGAACTCAAGAAGTTAGACCCCAAAGAACCAAATAACCCTATCAAAAAATGGGGTACAGAGCTAAACAAAGAATTTTCACCAGAAGAAATTCGGATGGCCGAGAAACACCTTAAGAGATGTTCAACATCATTAGTCATCAGGGAAATGCAAATCAAAACAACCCTGAGATTCCACCTCACTCCAGTCAGAATGGCTAAGATTAAAAACTCAAGAGACAACAAGTGCTGGCGAGGATGTGGAGAAAGAGGAACACTCCTCCACTGTTGGTGGGATTGCAAAATGGTAAAACCACTCTGGAAATCAGTGTGGCGGTTCCTCAGAAAATTGGGCATGCCACTCCCAGAGGACCCGGGCATACCACTCCTGGGCATATACCCAGAGGATTCCTCTGCATACAACAAAGACACATGCTCCACTATGTTTATAGCAGCCTTGTTTATAATAGCCAGAAATTGGAAGGAGCCCAGATATCCCTCAAAGGAGGAATGGATACAGAAAATGTGGTATATTTATACAGTGGATTACTACTCAGCAATTAAAAATAAT